>JAZDUA010000009.1:1732500-2332500 GCA_038098605.1 Gryllus longicercus
ATTATAGCATTATTCTTCCTTCATTTGTTAATACAGTAAATAAATGTTGCCCAAAATAAAACGACGTATACGTACGTTGGGTTCTCTTACTAATTTTCAACACACACCACTTCGTGGTCGATTTAGGGAAACGTTTTCTTCTCCACTAACCTCTAATAATCCAGTAACCTAATTCTAGCATCAACGCTGGAAAAAAATCTGCAGAAAAATTTCTTTTTTGCACGAGGAGAAAATGTTCACTTAGTGATTTACTACTACACGCCATAAAGTTAATTTCCTCATGTCCCTATTCTGAATATAATGTACTTTTTTACAGCAATTGCATACAGTCACTCTTGGTCCCAATCACTTTAAAGTGTTACAAAATATAATTTATAATGTATGCAATACAGAAGCGAGCTTTATTTTTTTATTTTCACTGAAGATTTCACGTGAACAAACATTTAAAACAGTTATTTAAACATTGGGAATTTCCACATTTTTTACAAATATATTCTTTCTGCGCGTTTAGCAAAATAATTTCAAAATGCTTTACACAAAAATGCGTAGCACAAAAATGGAAGTTAAATGAAAATATTGCTGAAACGCTATATATTATCACATAAACGTTTCAAGAATATTATTTCAAATTCTGATTATTTCTGTACAAAATTATTTGACACATTCAACGCACAAATACTCACTCCTAACAAATTGTCTTCTATCCTTTACCAAGTATTATCACCAACCGATGTTGTAAGCAGCATGCAGGCAATCGAAAGATATAAAAAAATACTTAAATAGCCATTCTGCAGTTTACAGTCCGTGTCAATGTGAAATGTTGCTGAGACGCAGCAGTCCTCAATAAGTGTATGTGTGCATGTGTAGGGATCACCTTCATTGTATGTGCGGAGATTGCTCATATTTAGTACACTGGCGTCCATGCGCACGTTTCGTTGAGCCCCGTGCGCCACTCAGCGCCGATGGTCTCTCTGGACCGTTGCCCGCGTGTGCAGGGGCATGTGTGCAAAGGCGTGAATGCGGCCAATCGCGCGCGTGCGACCACGGAAGAGGTGGAGGTGACGTATCGCGGGAAATGGGTGGAAGTCACTAGAGGACGCTCTACGCAACAGGCTCGGAGTTGCATTGTACAAAAGCTACGTCCTCACTGATTAAGTTGTGTATATTTTTTATAATATGTTAAAGTTTGTCTACGGAAAAGTAGAAGGTCAAATTAAATGGGAAGGAATACATGGCAATTAATCTCACTGGTGAATTAATTCATAGTGAATCGTCTGTTCCAGTTGCTTGAGTGCAAAGTAGAGTAGTTTAGTTTATAAGGAGCCGCCCATACTTTACGTAACAAAACTTTGAAGTGTTCTGAATACCTCCTTCCTCGTGTAACGCATTTATAAATTACACTGGAAGCCACCCCCCTAATTACGTAACGCTTTCGACAAGACCTCCCCCATTTTCAATGAGTAAAAATAAATTAGAAAGGAGGAAGAACGGGTTGTGTTAATTTTGGTTACATATTACAATTAATGATAATTGAATTAGTTGGCCCTGTGGACTGCAACTAACAATAAGATTCGGGACAAATTTTGAATGGAGGAAGGTTGATAATCGAGAAAATTTCTGATACGCCATGCTAACGTCATTGTGGATGATGCATGGGTCCCAGGTATACTGCACCTATTTAATGGGATTATTCTTGTACAGTATACTATAGAGCTGTCTTAAATATTTTCTTATGAATCTAACAGATTCAATCAATGTATCATTGGCAAAAAAATATTTCAATTTATTGTAACAATTTACATATATTTTTTTGAATTTATTGTACATCGGTAATTTCATTTGTATGAAATATAAATAAGTAAAGTATTTCTTATGTTTTAATATAAATCTGATTAAAATAAATTATTTCAACATATCTACATATGCTGGAAATTTCGAAAATAAATCTGCTTTAGGTAATATTAAACTTTTACGCTCCTACCCCTATGTAACACAGTGTAGAGTAGATTTAAGCCCCCTTCCCCTTCGTTATCCTTACGTAATTAATGGACAGCCCCTAATGCCAAAAGTGGAACTTGAAGTTTAGTTACATGAACAGATTTGGTTGAATTTATCCAATTTAATTCTCCTTGTACGTTTTAATAATTGTTAACTCATGCTTCCAACTCAGCCTGAGGGAGTTTTACGCATAGAGCTTGCACTGCGATTTGCGTAGTTGATGTAGTGCTGGAGACGACCGTAGGCCGTGACGTTTGTAATGGACGTCATTCGCGAAGAGGAGTAACCGGCTTGGAAGACGCGGTCGCGGCCTATGGGAAAATCGGAGGTGGTCTGCCACCATTGGAAGGAAAACTACCGTGCCGCTGTTGGAGGACGAGTTGCGCAAATCTGAGCTTTATAATTGCTCTAAAGATGTTTCCAGACTGCATCACTGGCCAACATATTCTGATAAATCTAGTGGATTTATATATTTTGTTTTATATTCTTAAATATTCCGGAAATATAATTTTCTTAATTTGAAGTTATTTTGGAAAGCAACGTCGATTAAATTCAAGAATTATATATGAATGAATAAAGAAATAGAAGCAAAGTTAGCATCATTTTTAATGTATTAACTTCAATATTGAACTTCACTAATCATAACAAAGAGAAAATATTGAGTTGCTTAAAATATTGTTGTGCATATAAATATTTACATAATATGCATGAAATGTTAAGTGAATTGATAGTTCTAATTAACTGAATCACTTTGCGAAGCAAATCTATCTAAAATTATATTTTTACATGAATCTATGTGCATACGTGAATGCATTCATATATAAATAGTTGAAGCTGCTCCATCAAAAAGTGTTTTGTAAAAAAACATTTTCTTTAAAAATCAGGAAGTGAAAAGTAAGGTTTCTTCCTTTCTTGATGCATTGATAGTTGCAGTGGAACTTGAAAAGGACGTTGAATAAATACATTTTTAACTTTAATTTAAAATAATTAGATAACCATGCTTTTCCTTTGTTATGTGCATAATAATTACCAAATCAGGGGTTTGCGAACCGCATTGTTAATTTCTCTCAATTTTATGGTGTACTCTTTACGCAATAAAAATAAATTGTTTTTTAGAAGAAAGTTGTTGATTTTGTAAACGATTTACGATATACTATATATAATTATATCTTGCTCGATTATATAATTATTATCGCTTATATAATAGTATATACTACATATAATTGCTTGTATATATACTATATATAATACAATTACATATAGTATACATATAAGGAGCGATTATCGCGCTAGGTAAACTGCTCAAAGGATTGATTGTGTCGGTAGCTGGTTAGAGAGATGGGCGTAAACCAGAAGACCCGGGTTCTAGTCCCGGTCGGGTGAACCAATTCTTTGAACAAATGTAATGATTTACGATGTACTTTTTTCTTGTTGCGACATTGACGTAATTACAAAATGATTTGTTGATGATTAATTTTAATTGTGTAATAAATGTACATGAATAACACTGTGATAAAGTATATTTTTTAAATAATTGATATTTAATAGTTATGAATGCAACAAAAGCAAAAAGTGTTTAGAAATAAATGTTTCTGCCGAGATGACGAATGAGCCGTCTGGAATTTAGAACGAGGAAGGTAACACTTGATTGCATTTTTATATTCTCGATTCAAAAACAGAATTTCATTAGCAATCCCCAGGATTGACACTGATTTCGGGGAGAATACCTGAAGATCTTATATGATCAAGGTGCAATAAGTATTTTCTGTTGCACATGGTATGTTAATGACACAGCCATCTTCCCTACTCGTGGTTCCTGACCAACCTCTTTTCACACCGTTTTAGAAATGGTACCATGACATAATGTGATATAGTATTGAATAAATATTTATTTAATGTGAATATCTTTCTGCGAATAACTTCCGGAACACCCGGGTTCTGTTTATTTATTTCACTTTGTACCGTTTCTTGTCAACTTGATGAATTACATCTTTCCTGAAATAGTGTGTCGTAAATTCTCTATGTAGCTTCTTAATTTCAACATTACTTGTATGATTCTTGCGGCATCTTTCCATCTTTCATCTCTTCCAGTAAAACGTCAACGACCGGAATCATGTTGTAACGTCTCCCATACAGTTACTTACCGTGTATGTAGTTGTTTTCAAGGCCACGATTACGTTAGTGAGCACTAAGATTTCACCTGTTGCTTTCGACCTCAATCACAAGACACTGATTTTTGTGGGTAAATCTCACTTTTATTAGGGTTCCTCCGGGTTAGCTCACTGTTCACTCATTTCTAGCTGCTCGCTCCCCATGACGCTTTTTATGTGCTGCGATGACAGTCTTAATTTTAACTGTGATTATCCATCGTGTCACCACCGTGCTCACCTGCGCAGTCGAGCTCGCGAACAGCGCCACGGCGGAATACTCAACTACTTGCCTAATGTACGTGACGTCTTTCATAAAATTAAAATAAAATTATGTTCCGAATCTATATTTATTAGTGTAAAAAGGAGTCATTTAACATCATAATATCAATTTACTAAATAAGTTATAAAGAATAATAGAAAGAAAGAAAATCTTAGCCTCCAGAATCATTTCTAAGTATACATCTTAACCAATTTCTTTCCTTAAACAATAATTATAATGTACTTCGATTTGATTTGTCCTAATTTTTTGTAAGACATTTCAAATATTTTACAATGTACTGCAATATTGTTATAAATTAATATTATAGTGCATCATATCACGCATATTCATAATTTTCTTGATAAACTACTTCCAGTCCTTACAAAATTTAAATGTTCAGAGAGATCTTTATTTGAAATTTAGTTATTAATGTTTAAATCAGTCTACGGGTTTGCAGATCAGTCTGATGAAATTCTTCAACCAACTCATCTTTGAATTTATTCAATCATTGTCATCAGGCTATGTCCATCGTTGACATCTTTCATAGGAACATCCAGGATTCCTAGTTCTGCGAGTAGTAACCGAATCCACGGAAATATAAACTAACCAGCGAGATGTGGATTGCGTTATAATGATAATAATAATAATAATAATAATAATAATAATAATAATAATAATAATAATAATAATAATAATAATAATAATAATAATAATAATATTAAGAGAATAATAAATGACTATACAGCCGATCAGATGGCCGAGATCGCTAAGGCAGTAGTGCCGGAGTGGTCTCGGGCCAGAAGATCGCGGGTTCGAGTCCCGCCTCCGGCATGGGTGTGTTTGTGTGTGTCTGTATAAGTGTGTCGTCCTTTCACTCCTCATTATCATCATCATTTCATCTTTCATACCCCCAGGGCTAACAACCCTGGGGGATAAAAATCGGATTCAGTAAAAAATACTGATCCCCCCCAATTGAAGTTACATGCACCTGCTACCGCGATATATGATACTGAGCCACGGTAAATGCAGGATGTATGAACGCGTGGTCCTAGTTGGCCGATTCGCGAGCAAAAAAAAATGACTATACAAGTGTAAATAAAAATATATGGTAATGACCATTTAAAACAGTATTTGAAATAAGTGTTAAACCAAACATTCGAATTATTGCTAAATCTTAGGCATATTTTTGCCAGTGTCCTTGCCATGTTATCGCGGCTAAACGGTAAACGGCCCAAAGCCAAGCAGCAACGTCCTGCGGGCGCCGGGGGAGGCTCGCCGCTTGTTTACGGCGGTAGTAAAGCAATAAACGCCGGTTTCTCTCTCGGATTCCGCAGGAACTCGCCTGCGCCGTGTCAGCGGCGTGTGAGGAAACGGCGAGAAAACGCCGTGATTTTTGCGCGGGCGCGCGCGCGCGCGAGGCAGGCGCGTTTGCAATCGCAGCGCACGCGTGGAACACGGCGATTGTTCCTGGGCAGACGAAGGTTGAGCTGTGTTCGCGCCCGTGCGCGCACGGCGTGCCGACATTGCCAAAGCGGGCTCGTCAGCCGCAGCCTTGACTCCCTTCTGGAACATTCCCGGGGCAGGCGGAGGCGCAGGCGCAGGCGGAGGCGGACGACGATGCAGGTGCGAGGGGGGATGGGCTTGAGGAATCGCGCAGGTAAAGCAGGGCAAAGGTGAATGGTATGAGCTAGGTCAATTTACGATGAGTGGTACAAAGTACGTTGTTGCATGCGTTTACAATAATCAGAGGTGGGCAAAATATTTGAAAAAAGTCTTTCAAATACAAAATACTTTGTCGAAAGTATTTTAGATACCAAATACAAATTACTTCCATAAAAGCATTTTAGATGCAAAATACAAAATAGTATTTTAAAAAACTTTTGCAAATACATATCAATAGTGATCCAGGTTCACAATATATTTCACAAAATTTGGTTTGGGTTTGCAATTGCAAACAATAATACACGTTTTCCATGAACAAGACTAGGTTTTCAAACATGGAATCACTATTTTTTTGTTGCAGTTGTAATTGATAAAGATCTGTCTATTAACATCGAATTTTGTAACAAGCTCATCAAATTCTGTTTGATCGTTTCCTTTTCCCTGGGTACTGAAAAAACTAGATGTTAAAATTGTTAGATTTAACTTCTTGACCTCACTTTTCTCAGTGCCGTTAATTTTCCTCATATGTGAATTTAATATCCTGAACCACTCATTTTTATAGTTCTCAAGTTCACTCATCACACCAACAGGAATTCTCTAAAATGTGTAAATAAAGTATCAGTTCCCTAGTAAAAATAATGACCAGTGAAATTCATAGTATATTGTACACTATAGTATGCATTTTAATATCTATAAAGCTACTGCTTATGATTTTTAACTTTCAGTGTGTCTTAAAAAATGTGGTGGAATTGTAGGTACCACTTATTAATCACTGTTTCATAGGCTTACAAATTCTACATGACGCTTTCACTTTTGCACCTAATGTTTCAATAACACTGAAAATTATTCCATTTAGACTAGTAAAGTTTGAAGAATTATTAATTTCCACACTCATTTCGTAAGATAAGCAAGCACAAGCATTTAACCTCTGGGGTCTACCACCTTGCAGACAGTTGGTGATGCATAAAGTGACAATATAACGTTTGTTAAGTGATCTCCAAAATCCCTTAATATATATCTCAAAGTGTTTCCGGAAATAAATTGTATTCGATTAATCAAACTTTTGAGTTATTAAAAACGCTGTTTTAAGTACTGTACCAGAAAACATATTTAACGCAAAATACGTATTTTAAATACAAGTATTTTCGATACTCCCCAACTCTGACAATAGGAAAATGGAAATGAAAGTTTCAGGGCGAGGAAAAAAGAAAACGAAAACGGGATAAGATCGGAAGTAAAATGGTCTAGGAGAGTCTGAATGCAGAATGTTATCGACAACTGTTGCGGAGATGCTTGTAACAATGTGAAATTGTTTGATTTGGAAACTTTGGTAACAATGTAAACTTCTTTGATATGTAACTTTGTATGTTAGCATTTAAAATGCGTATGTGATGGGTTAGAATTAACGTGTTGCTAAATGTCGATAAATGATACTTATTTGGTAATTACGCTTGCTGAGGATGTAAGAATCTGGTTGGATTCATGGGAGAATAAAAATGGGGAATTAGGGAGGACTCGGGGGGCATATTGTAAACAAAATTGGTAATGGGGAGTTAATTGCCAAGAGTAATACATTTACTATTCAGAATAACAGAGGATTTAATTTAAAGAGATGTTTGTAAGACATTGGTGCTAAATAAAAGTTAATAAGCATGTAGTGATTAAAAAAAATATGCAAAAACGCAAAGAAGTGGTCCGTTGTTAGCGATAGAAAAAATGGAGATGAAATCACTCATTGTTTATCTACACAGAATGTAGCAAAGTAAGAAATGCCTGCAGTAGTATGGGTATGTTGATCGTTCACAGCTTAGTGTAGCGGTGTTCTATATCGTGTTCCAAAAATACAGTAACATTTTAAAATCTGTGTTGAGAATTAAATATAACCGAGTTTGTAAATGTTTTATTTCATTTATTTCTCGGTGGCTTCATATCAATTTATTTAATCTGTTTATACAATGTTGTAAGTTCTGGGATTCGTAGAATCTTCCTCATTCGGTAAAAATATGTATGGAAGAATATTTAAGAATTTTGTGTTTGCTTTGTAATTGTGTTAATTTAGACGCTACGATAACTTTTTGAACCAGTTAGAATTTGAATTTAATATTTATAATAATTGACTTTTCCCATGACTTACAATCACATTTAGGGGATATCCATCTCCGCAGGTTCGTTCAAATCATCGTTATCATTATATCACTTCCTTGGAAGAAATGAAGCAAGGAAGAAAACACAAAGACGTTACGCAACAGCAAATCGGCTGAGCGATATACAGTGAAGCCAGAGTGTAGAGGTAACTCAAGCGTGAAGGCGAGGGCGCGTGGGCGCGTGGGCGAGTGGGCGAGTGGGCGAGTGGGCGACGGAGGGCGAGCGGGCGTGAGGCGGGCGGCGCCTCCGGTCAGGGATGCTCGGCTGCACCTGCCGCGGCCGGTTGACCCGCTTCCGCCCTCACCGAGCGGAAGCATCTTACACGCCCAGGACGTCCTGAACGCCGGCGATCTGTCCGTCGAGGACGTTCGTGTTGCGACCGCGCGTTGAAGTCTCCTCTCCCGCGCAGCAGTGGAAGCGTTTTGTAAACAGTTTTCGGGCGGATATTGCGTCACTGACCGCGTTAGTGCGAGCCCACAGTCTTAACGAAGTGGGAAGGTCGGTTTTATAATGTTGTTTTGGGATTAAAAACTAGTTAGTTTCTTTTGTAGTCGAACTCATCGCTGTTGATTTTTTGGCAGAAGGTCGAACTGTAGAAAACGGCTTTAATAAAAAATCTGAAGCTTACGAATTATTACAAGCAAATTAGCATTGTCTCTAAATTGTCGTATGTTTATTAATGATTTACTTATCACTTTCTAGTCTTCATGTTCTTGTTAAATATACTTATTTTTATAATAGGTATGTGAGAAGCAATAAGTGAATTTCACTTCATATAATCAAGTATACATTTTATTGGATTGTAATTTGATGTTAACTAATTTTTGCATAAAATCTACTTCTGATGTGTTATGGAACATTTAATCGCACTTTTGAATAATCGCATTACATGATTAGTGATTCAATACTTGTTGGAAATCTGTTTAATTAATTATATTTTTTGTTAAGGGAGTAACAAAAAGTGCAGTGATTATCGTCTGTGAATATGAAAGGGATTTTACATGCATGCATACATTTCTTGTTATGTAAAGAAATGCGAGAAAGTCAACTATAAGTGCACGAGTACATTCTAAAAAGAACTTTCTATTTGATATAAAACTAGTACTTTTTTGTGAAATGTTTGGGTATTATTCTAACCATATTAGTAGTTTCTGCTGATGCGTGTATTTTAAGAAAGTAGGTTGTACTGAGCATTGCGAGTTCATTGCTAGTTGATGATTCGTCTCTCCTTGTCCGCGATTAAACCAGCTCCAACTGAGTTAGCACGCAAACTAATTTACGCTACAACATGCAATATTTGCATATGAAAAAAATGTGTTAATAGCATAGTTAGCACGCAATGCTCAAACCACTTCTGTTTTCATTTCTTGTAGATTCGGAGATAAATTTACGACAGGAATATCCATGAATCCGCGTAATTCTCTTTAAAGATGATGTGTTTTAGTAATTTCCTTTTCGACATGAACGTAAATACAGTAGTTATCGTTTACCTTCATCTTATTTGTTTGATAAACTGGGTGGTACTTTCTCGCCCGTATTTTTTTACGCATTTTTACGCGTTTTTTATTTATTACGCAAAATTATGCAAAAAGTATTAATTTTTCGAAAGATTATACCTGACCTTACTTCAAAATCTATCTTTAAGGTACAGATTTCATTAAGGGAAAAATTTATATCTTCATGATTGCAGTTGTAAGAAGAAGTCGATAAAACTTTGAATTTTTGCAGTTTTCGACAGTTTTGAAGTTTTCAACACACATGAGACCTACACCATTCTCTTAAACGTCCTTCAGTCAATAGAAATATTTAAACAAAATCGATGGAGCCATTTTTTTGAAAATTTTGAAAATGGCTCAGGGGCTGCATGTAAAGTACTCCCCCGAAAAGAAAGGGTTTCAAATTCAAGGGGCCACGACTTTAGTCAAATTGATCAGGGGAATTCAAATTTCGAAGAATATCGACAGAACGATTTAACCCCTAGCGTTGTTCACAGACGGACGGACGGACAGACAGACGTTTTGCCGGAATTCGATTTTGCGGTATCAAGGTCCCACAAAACATGGGTTCTGGGTATATCACCAGTTGGAGGATTTTTTCTAAATTTAGCAACTGTATTTTTCCACTTTTTCGTTATCAGGGCCCTGGAAACGGTGAATTTTGGGCAGAAAACCCTTTTTTCCAGCCGAAAATTCCTCGTTTATTCACGCAGCAGTAAATAACTTTCTATACTGCGTAGGCGGTAGCAAGAAAGTAAAAACAAATAATTTGAAAAATATTATTTGTTTTTGTCCCCTTCATTTAATGTTTACTTCAAATGTTTTAAGGAACTTATATTGTGGGTATTTGCAAAAACATTTACTACGTGTATTTGTTTTCATGACATTTTTTTGTATTACACTGGTGTTTAGGGAAAGGAGAACGTTATATTTTAATATTTTCTTACTTTAATTTCTTTGAATAAGTATTTAAACCAGAAATTCTGAATCAAAATTGACTTCATTTTGAACATATATTTGAATGGGAAATGATTGTAAACTATTTTGTCTTTACTGTTAACTGATTGTCAGCAAATCCATATTCACGCTAGAAATTCACAGTGCGTTCACCGCAAAGTTGCATTTAGTAGGGATATTTAGTTCTTTAACCTATCAAGAGTAATAATTGATTCAATTAAATATTACTAATAATTTTCCTTATTCAGAATGAACATGGTTTATGTCAATTTCTCCATATAAGACGTACGTATATAATATGGTAACTAATAGTTGTCATTTTTTCTTTGTTTTTATATGAATAAATTTATTTGATTGGAATATGTTTTGAAAACTCTTTGTACTTTCAATTAACTTTATTTCGAATAAGTACAGTTTTCATTTAAGTACATATTAGTTCACAATTTGATATCAGTCTAAAATTACCTTTACTTCGAAAAAATATTTTAAATATTAAATTAACGTAAGTTGATTAAAAGTTCATTATTTTAATAAAAATTTACGAATACTTAAATATTGTTCATGAACGATATCTGATTTGCCTATTGATATCAACCACGATGTAACATTTGAAATGTTTATAGGCTCATATAATAAGATAGTACATGAATCCACCAGTTTTGACAAACAAATAATTAGAAGATTTTGTACTTCATCTGTTTTCTCTCGTAAGGCCCAATATTGATCTCAAAAGCCATTAGTGCATTAATTTTCATTCTTCTTCTTCTTCTTCTTCTTCTTCTTCTTCTTCTTCTTCTTCTTCTTCTTCTTCTTCTTCGAGCATTGGATCATAGATCTGTTGCGCACTCATTGGTCTCTTCTCCTTCTTTTCCGTCGCCCAAAAGACCGATTTCCGATTTCCTTTGGGGCGGTATCGTGTCATTCTTTTGGAGTTCTGGAAGTTTGCATCCTTTGTACGTGGTTTGCCCATACTTTTCTGTGTTCTTTTATTTTTTAATTTAAATTAAATATCCCTAACTTATTTCTTACATCCTCATTCTTTCATCTCTTTTCTCTCGTAAGGCCCAATATTGATCTCAAAAATCTCATTTCAGAAACCTGAATTCTACTGTAAGATTTGCTATTCAGTACCCACGTTTCACTTCCGTAGAGACCAGTTGGAACAGCTAATGTTTTATAAAATTTTAGGAGAGTCTCTTTCCTTGTCTTGTTTTCTAGGGTTCCTTTAATCGTACCGCATATAAGCGATTAAAACGCTCTATTTTGATTTCTATGTCAACTTATTCTGGGTATGAAATGTTACAGCCTAGAAACTTAAAAATGCGGACTTATTCAATTATGGTATCGTTTACGACCATTTTTTACATCTTACAAAGAAACTACCTTGAAATGCTATAGTCTTGGTTTTTTGTACTGAGATTTTTAAGTCATACTCTGCTGTTATCCGTTGTAATTCAAGTAGACCTCTCTGTAATTCGTTGTAAAGTTTTGACAAAATTGGATTCTTTAAAGTTGTCTGTAATATTTAAAAATGTAAGCCACTGTTTCCATTCTCTGACAGTGTTGTCTAAATAAAGATAACATAAGATGGGTGACAAACTACACCCTTTTCAAACACCTGTATTAATCGTCTGATGTAGAATCTCTCTGTTATTTTTTCTTTATGTTAATTTGTGTACCATTATATATGTTCCTAATAACTTCAATAATGTGTTGGGGAATTCCTCTCCTGTCTAGTATATTCCAGAGCTCGTTCCTTAAAATATTATCGAATACCTTGCTGTAATATATAAGCACTAAATATGTTGGAAGATTGTATTCCCTCCTCTTTTCTATTAATTGCTTTAGAGAGTGCACATTGTTTGTACGTGATCTTTTTTTACGAAAACCTGTTCACTCTTCAAGTAGTATACAATCGATTATGCTTTTTAATCGCTTAGCTTTTTTTGGGGGTATATCTTGTAAGAATAATTCAGCAGAGGTATTCCTCTGTTATCAGAACATTCTGTTCGTGAGCCTCTATTAAATATTGGGACAACCAGGGCTGTTATCCAACTTTCAGGAATTTTTCTTTTTTGCCACCAGAGATTTAATAAGTCTGGGAGTTTATGTTTTGCTTCTTCTGGTAGATACTTATATAATTCTGTGTTAAGATGGTCCATACCTGGCGCTTTCCTATTTTTACTTTCTATAATAATTTTGTGAAGTTCTTTATACTCTATTCTATTGAACTACTTCTAGTGCTACGGGTTTTTGATAATGAGTTATATACCAGAGTTGTTTACAATGATTTAACCAGTTTTTTCCGTTTGATTTAGATGTTTAATAACTTTATATGCAAAATACTGTCATGTTCTATGTTAGAGACGTATCAGTTTTCTTCATGAGCTGCTTTCACCAGAGATTTTGTTATTATTGCTTGGATTTTATAGCTCTCTTGTGAGCTTGGAGTCTTAAGAGCTATCCATTTCAAATATAGTTCCTTTTTGGTTCTAATAGATTTCTGCAGCTCTTCATTCCAAACAGAGAGGCCTCATTTGTTCTATATTTCTTTCCTATTGTCTCTTTGGCTACTTTTTCTAATAAACCCATAAATTCTTTCCACTCATATTCTACATCTAAACTAAGAGGTTTTGCCTCTTAGATGTACTCTTTTGATCTATTTTGGAAAAAAATCCTGATGGACGGATTGTTAAGTAAGCCCCATTTCCATAGCATTTCATATTTATGGGATCTGGTATTACTTTGCACTCACTTTCTTCTATATTTTCTTTTCACTATCACTTTCTTTTCTATATTTTCTCTCTCTAAATAATGGTCATACACCCTTTGGGTATTTTTAGTCTGCAAGAAGTAATTCTTTCGTTTATCCATGCGTAGAACACTATTCTGTTTTTTCACCTATTTCTTATCAATATTCCTACTCCTGCAACAGTCCTCTTTCCAATTGGCTCACCGCTATAAATTAAAATACAAGATCCGATGACGTAAGTTCCTCTCTGCTTCTTTTTGGTTTCGGATAAAAATACCAAGTCCATTTTGGCTTCACTTATTTCTGCTATTAATTCTTGTTGTTTATGGGCTAAACCACGAACATTACACATTCCCACCATCACAAGTCGCTTGTCTTCCGTAGTTGGCTATATCTCATGAGTGATCTAGTAATATCAAATTCCTCTGGCCGCGTTACGAGCAATGCGCAGAGTACTTCCAGTAGTGGGGCTGTCACGTTATTGTTTCTGGGCTCGCAGAACTTTCTATTTAGGGTTTTCTCTCTTCGGCAAGTTGGTTTCACTACACTTGTGAGATCTGTATTCTCCAGGTATCTACTTTGAATATCCATATAGAAAAGTGAAGAAAATAATGAGGAATATCAATGTAGATGGTTTAAGAGTAGAGAAAGACTGTAAAGAAAGAGGAAAGGGAAGAGATAATGAACGACTCCCTAGATACCTAATAGCGTCTGGATCTAAAACACAAGAGATCAAGTGGAAATAGTGCCACACTAGTGACCCTCCTCGTTTATCTGGGCTTGGGACCGGCAGCATCTGATGTAGAACAAATCCCATCAGCCACAGGCGGAGCTAGGTTTCATTGAACTAATTATTTTTTCTTTATTTTTATCCAAAGTATTTTGCGAGACTACGCCTTTGTAATGATGCTTGGCACGCGCTACCTTGTAATCTATGGTTTGTAATGTTCACCCCCAGTTAGCAATTAGTATTCCGTGTCACGGTATCGTCAGCCTAAGAAAGAGCCTCCCCGAACAAGCGAGAAATAAATCAACGGAAATACTAGATATTAGTTAGAATGCATTGAACTTCAATTGATTCTTATAATCCCAACAAATAAATAGAATTTTAACTTAAAATGATTCAAAGGCACTCATCCCTACCAAGCAGTTCGCCTGCCTCATCCCGTCGACAACTTCAACAAAAAAGTAGCCTCCACAAACAAACAGGCAACTGACAGTATCAAGTAACAGCAAGAATGCGTTACACGTTAATCATTTCTTGCATTCCTAATAAGTGAATTATTTTCAAATACGATCCTCATTCCTTGACATTTTTTATTATACCTATGATGAATGATTTTTATGGGTAGTAGAAATGGTTATATGAATTGAATGATTTTAGAGAAATGTTGATTGAATAGAAAGGGAAACGATAGAATCCCCAAGGAACCTGCAACAAACGAACATTCCCCACCAAAACCCACACCTGTCAAAGGCAAGTTCGCCTGTGACGTGACATACCGTTGACAGCGTTCTCAAAAATGTACCTTCTCGAACAGCCGAAGAAAACTGGTATTAACAAGTGGAAGCTAGATTGCGTCACACGACAACGAACCGTGAATAAGGGCAAAAATATAGCTATAGATTTCCAATACAATCGTCTCAGTTTCTATAGCTGTGTGACGAAAGAAAAGCTCAGAGAGGCCAAGTATGCTCGATAAGTTAATGGGAATACGTCAGGTTCGAAACCTGTTTCCCTTAAGCGTGGATAATAAAAACAGGGCCGAGGGTACGAACATTACTAGCTAGCAAAAGTCGGATTAATCCTACCCTTAAATGCCTAGTACTCGGATACGTACACTCCTTACAGCCCCTACAAGAAAAACTCAGCTAGGTTAGAACCGCTTCATTTCCACTCATCCCTAGAAAGCTGTTCGCCCGCGGCGGGCCATTTCATCGTCAGCCCCTGCAAGCAAAGGAGCCTTCCGCCCTTCCGAGAAACGATGCCAATTACGCAATGAGCATCTCCCGCGTACGAGCGCGCGCGCGTGTCAGCCGCCTCCGCCGACGCATTAGCGCCGCCGCGACGTCGTCGCTGTCGTCCTCTTCTCAAACACAGACGCGCGCGCGCGCGCAGACGAGGTCCCAATCAGCGCTGCGCGCCCGCGGACATCGCCCGGCTGTTTGCGCGGTGTCCCAATAACAGGCCTCTCTTTTATTAGCGAGCAGCGAAAGCGACGTGCGCGGCCGCCGCGCGTGGGCGCTCGGCGGACGGGGCTCCCGCCGCGGAGCCCGCTGGGCGTACGCGCTCGTGTCGCGTGTGTTCGTGTGTGTGGGCTGATGAGATGGGGATGCTGGTGGTGAAAGGAGATTTGGAAATAATGTTTGTTCAGAGAGTTCTGGGAAATTCGCGTGTTGGATTTATCATCTTGCTTTTCACTCATTGTGCTAGTTTGGTTTTGGATCCATGTAATGGGAGATGGTCCTGAACAGCTGTTTTGATCAACGTATTTCTTCAATTTCTGTGCGCGATCCGTGACTATTTCTTCATTTTTTATTGTCTCCACTTCAATACTCTCTTCTTGTGTTCTTCCATTTTATGAGTTTATAAATGCGTGGTATATAAGACACTTCTTGGTATAAATAAGTTTCGCAGTTCACATCTGTTACATCTTACTAAGTTTAAGATTGACCTTTAATTTTATCCGGTCAATGTAAACATATTGTACATGCTTAGCTGATAGAGCCATTGAGTCAACGGTTTGCATATTCAGTTTGCGTGTATGCGTACTGTACAAATCTGGGGTAAGAGATATGGCATAATTGGGGATGAAAGGATTGTTAAAATACCTGTACTGTCTTTTTGAAGTTGTGTATTCATGTATTACGTGCAATCAATCCTTTATCTCTAGTTCCTTGCCAAAATTTACGAATTTCTTTGTAGAAAAGCGTTTCAAAATTAGTTTTCGTTCATTTCATTGGAATACGACTTCCAGTCTACTTATAGAAAATATACACACTGTAATAACAAAGGGTCTGAGTTGAAAAGAACGGCGCCTAATTTTTCGGCTTTTACTTGAGCCAGGAAAGCGTATCATCATTTCTGGGCAGTCTATGGCGCCTAAAGGACGTTTTCACATTTTCTGAAGTTTTCAGATCTTTAATAGAAGAATTGAAATATAACTTTAAGAAGGAAGAAGAGTAAAACCTGTTTTCCAAGCACAATTTCATTCAAAATGTGGGGTCGTTTTGAAGAAAATATCGCTAGAGCGTTTCTGAAAACCCACAATTTGAAGCACAAACTAAAGCTTTTAACCCGGAAGTTTTAGTTAAAAAAATACTTCATAAGAATTATTTTAAGCAAAAAAAAAATGAGCTGTATTTTTTGGTCTCCGAACGTTCAAGTTTATTTTAGGTATTTGTAAATCTACGAAAATCGTAGGATGCAAGAAGGGCATTTTAGAGAGCCACGCTGACTGCATTCTTGCTTCCTCCACCTTGAAAGGAGAATGTCAAAGCTGGTTGTTACAAACGCATAAATATCTATCGCAAGTCTCATCACCTAATGCTGCAACGCCCCGTGGTCACTCGTCTTTAGAACAAGGAGCGGTTGAGTCGGTGAGTGAAGTTACAACTGCGCAGGGGGCACAGGCGCTTCTCGTCAGTTATCTCGAGCAAATTAGTTTAAAACACACTCCGAGTATTGCCACACGTTTCACACATGGGTAGAGAAGCAAGTCAGGGACATCAGTTCTACGAACGAAATCTACTGGGATGGCTATCAAGTTAGGTCTTTTATTGACTTAATTGTTTACATCTTCATACCTTTAGTCACCAACAGTTAAGATTAATGTCTTACGAGAAAGATCCAAAAATCCTCCCTAATTTTCACAAATTATGACCTCAAGGAAGGCATTTTAAAGAGAGAGAGAGAGAGAGAGAGAGAGAGGAGAGAGAGAGAGATAGACTCGATTTGTGCATTCTTTCTTCTCAGGTCGTGACAGACGAACGTCATAAGCAGTCACATAAAAATCCTTCGGCGGCCTCTTATCTGAGGGACGCCCCAATGGTGCAACTCCTCACAAGACGTTCTTTGAACCTGCGGTGGAGATGACATCTGTCAGAGGGGGCACAGGTGCTGCGCTCTTGAGGTTTCGCGAGCAAATGAGATAGAGCGCGCACGGAGTAAATGACTCACGTTTCACTCTTGGACACAGCGAGCGCCTTTGACGAGAGAGAGAGAGAGAGAGAGGCGAGAGAGAGAGGAGAGAGAGAGAGAGAGAGAGAGAGAGAGAGAGAGAGAGATGCGGTCTTCGAGCGGTGACGAGGCCCGCTCCCCCTTCTCTCTCTCTCTCGTCGATGCACAAACGCGGCCGAGGGCCTGGCGGCGGTTGGCGGCGTCTTGTCTTGGGCGTCCAACGCTCAGGGCAATTGGGCATCGAAGCTCGCGACGACGGGCGCGCTGAGCGGCGGGCGGGACCCCGCGGGCGGACGGCCAGGCGGCCCATTTTGGTCCATTTGATTGATGTTTCTGTGCACGTCAACTGCTATGATCATTAGTCCCCGTTTCCGAAGTCATGATTTAATTCACAATTTTTTTATTCAAAATCGGATGTTCCTTCCTCCGCGCTCGGCTTGCGGAGTTCCCACTCTAGGTATTTCCCCCCAGGTGAAACCCCGCCCGGGATTTGCTTAAAAGCCCCGACCTGGTCTCCCGGCATGTGACAGGTACAGCATGCAAGTGTAAGCGTGTGTGAGTAAGGAGGTGAGGATGGGTCAAGGAAGAGGAAGGAAGTGTACGCGATCCGAGGTCAGTTTCTGAGGATACTGTCCTCGGCATTAGCCTGGTGTGATCGAAGAAATCACGGAAAACTACCGATCAGAAAACCGACAGCTACAACTGTTCTCCATCCAGTGTCTAAAGGATATATCCGAATAAGGTGGCGAAAAGTACCCCCAAACGCAAATCGATAACCGCGATGCACGTATGAAAGAGAGTAAAAAATGCTGTAGATTCCCACGGAAACCGCCTCCTAGGGCAATCTGTTGCAGAGATACAACGAGAAACCTTGTTTTTCAGGGTTTACTTTTTTCCTCAGCTTCTATTGCATGCATACGGCTAAAAAGAAATTCCAGGGACGTGGGAAAATAGTTGAATTTGATGGTACATTTGTCAACCAATTTTAACACCAAATTCAAATAGAAAAGATTACCAATTTTTTGAAATTGATATTCGACATGATACCTTTATAGTATTGTCTCGTTGTGTCTTTCTAGAATGTGCCTTATAACATTCGATAACATATATTTTTTCAGATTTTTAAACAATGTGGAAGACCGTGAAAAAAAATAACGAACGCTTGATGCCAGTTATTGAAGAAGACACTGACAATGATTAATGGTCCATGACTGTCTAATTGTCAATTATTAATAAATCTACAACTGAGTAATTTGATTTATATTAGAAACAATACATAAATCTAAAAACAAATGGGGATTGTTGATTTTATTTCGATAATACAGGGCGCCAGGATAGTCTATCCTCAGTGGCTTCTTGCTGGGTACAGTGCTTGCAACAGACATTATGTTGGTTGCACGAGTTGCGGCTTGAAAACATAAATTGTGTACTCACCGCAAACATAATAGATGCTGTAAGTGTTGCTTCCTTCTCTTGTTTCCCAGTAATTTGGTTTCTAGCAACATAAATACATTTTTTAATAGGACGCCCTCGGCTTAATGCGGAGAGACTATCCTGACGCACTGTATAAATACTTTCCACTTAAAACCAAACACATGTGAACAAAAAAGTTGTAAATCATGCTTGTAAGTGCTACATTTTAATAATGTAAACGTAAATGGTTAAACACTGATAATTTATTTTTTTCACAATTGTCCACATTGTTTGAAAATTAGAAAAAAAATATAGAATGTTAAAGGAATCTTTTTAGGAGAAAAAACTGAGACAGAACTATATCATGTCGAAAATCAATTTTAAAATTATTTTTTTTATTTGAATTTGGGATGAAAATTGGTTGGCAAACATACCATCACATTCAACTATTTTCTCCCGTCTAAGGAATTTTTTTCAGCCTGATAGATGCAATAGATCCTAAGAAGAAAAATGAAAACTCGTTTCTCATTGTATCTCTGCGCAGATTGCCCTAGGAGACTGATTTTGTGACAATCTACGGCATTTTTTATTCTCTTTCATATGAGTATCGCGACTATCGATTTGGTTTGGTTTCTCCGCCTTATTCGGCTATACTCTTACCCATTGATCCTTTGACCTTCTGTTAAAAATCCGGCACCGTCACGAATCTAAATCTAAAACCTCCCGGTGTGAGTCAGAAGGATGAATGGCGGGCAGACGGGAGCAAAGTAGTAGTGTGCAGTCAAGTAGTGAACAGGCGAGCAGCGAGCAGACGAGTAGTGAGTGATGAGTACCGAGTACGCGAGAAGAAAGAATGCGGGTAGCGGGCAGGTGAAGTTCAGTGTCCAACATAGTATATTTTATATGCGCTCATCAATTTTGAGTTTAAACTAGTGATGCTCAGTCCTGTCCACAAGTTCTAATCTTCTCGTTTCAGAAGTTATATTACTATACTTTCCGTTAACAGGGACCGACGTGCCACTCAGCGAATTGTAACAGAATTGAATGAAAAATGTATCCTACCCTTGAGGCTCTAAGTTAGTGTATTTTACGAAAAATAATTATTTGGGAATGCTCAATGAAGAAGGACTTGTGGCAGTCGCGTAAATGGGACGCAAAGGGAATTTCCATCCGTGAACGTAAATCACTTTTAGTTGAGTGGCAAGCCCCCGTGGAGAGCGATGGCTGGATCTAATGCAGTGGGCGGGGGGGGGGGCGGGGGCGGTGCGCGGTTGCGACGGCGCCGCAGGCCGTCGGGGGCGGGGGCGGGGGCGGGGCGGGGCGGGGGCTGCGCGAAACGAGCTCAAGGTGAGGATCGACGCGGCGGAACCGGGGCGCGTGTGTTCCCACCCTCCGGCGTGGCGCAAGCGAAGCAGTGCTCTCGAGAGGAAAAGCTTGCGCCTCCGCCAGCGGCGGCGGACGGGGCGCTAGCGCTGGAGGAGATAGTGCCGGGGTTGGGGGCGGTGGCTGACGCCGTGGCGGGTGTGAGGGTGTGACGAGGGCGGGGGCGATGGCGGTGGTAGTGGCTGGGTTGGGGATGTTGGTTGTGGCTGTGGCGGTGGCTGGGGCGGTGACGAGGCGGGGGCCCTGGCGGTGGCGTGGGTGTGGCGGGGACGGTGGCGGTGGCCGGGGCGTTAAAGGCAGCGGCGCAGGTAGTGGCGTGGTCGGGGGCGATGGCGGTGGCAGTGGCAATGGCTTTGGCAGTAGTGAGGGGTTGGCGGTGGTGGTAGCGAAGCTGGTGGCGGTGGCAGCCGCGGTGGGGAAAGAGGCGTAGTAGAAGTGTGGACTGTGGAAACAAAGGCAGTGGCAGCCGCAGTGAAGTCGGAATGAAGATGCATGGGGCGATGGCAACGATCATGTGCGGAAGAAATGAAGTCAGCCATCTTACCAATGTTCGAGCCAATGCTACAAGTATGACCTGGACCAAAACCAAGCCTAATGAATCATGCTGATAGGAGAGTGGGGCGACTATATCGGAGGCAACTGATTTATGTACATGTAGTTTTCTTTATGTAGATGGTTGCTGCTCCACGATGGAAATGTAGTGTAGTGTAAAGGTAGTGTTAGCTGCAGCAATGGAATAGTAGGCGAATACATGGAAGGAGACTAATTGTGATAGATATGATCGCTGGTAGTGGTATTGCTGGAGGATATCGTATTGATTGGTGAGAGCGCGGTTGAATTATCGTGATTCATTTGATGACAGTTTTAGTGACAGAACGGATTCGGAAATAGAATGCAGCAATTCCAAGTAAAAGGGATGATACGTAAATGGGATGCGGGATGCGAAGATGATGGCGGCAGGGTGGATATGGATCAGTCCTGGAAACGAAGGAATGACGGGTGGCAGAAGATACTCATTATAGTAGTACTACTTGTGACAGATGTTGAGCGATTTTCCGATATTTTGTCTAACAATTCGTTAATATGCTAGGTACCTTCAAGAAAGCTGACTCGTTTTTCTAAAATCGATAATGTCATTATTATATAATTCCTGGTGCAATAAGATGTGATAAAGGAGATGAAATAATTTATCGATGCCAAAAGGACCAGGACAGATTTTAAAACAAGCGCACAAGGAGTGTGCTTGTTTTAAAAGCCGAGAGGCTAAAAAATAATGAAGCTCAAAAATCAGCTCTCAAATTTTAAAAAATCATATGATTAGTCACTAACTTATCAGTATTCCCTAAATTAAATTGACTAATAAATATCACGAGATTCGACACATTTTGGGGAAATCCCATCGGTTATATTTCGGGGAATCGTAAGCTGTGTGATGGAGGCTACGGAGCTCTGCATATCGCTAACTTCTACATTAAGCGCATCCGCATTCCGAACCCGTGATGAATCAGTATACAATTTTTGGAATGAAAAACTTAATAGAATATCCGGAAAGGTTAAAAGAGCGAATTCGTAGTTTATTATTATATGTTTTGTTGCATTGTATCACTAAACATAAACCGACATTAAACATTTTAAAGTTCATTAATGTTGTTTGTAATCAAAGAGATATTGAGTATTCCGGTAAGGAGTCGGCTGTTGACCACCAGTTGACCTCTTCATCATCATTGACATCCTACAAAATTTCGTCGACCCTTCCTAATAAATATTATAATGTCACGTTTCAATGCAACTACGAGTACCGTGATGAAATGCTGTGAATTACTATAGTCTCTTTCCGGAATTTACATAAATCGATTTAATACATCTTATTGTCCTTAATTAAACCCAATTGTGTTATGAAAAAAACAAGTATTTAAATCAACACTTTTTCATATATCTTCTTACACCTGAAAATGGACAAGGCGGGCCTTAACATTTATTTTTATAATTACTGGAAAAAAAAACAACTTTAAAACATGACAGTGGCCACCGAAGGAGACTCTCTAAGGTAGATAATTAGTAAATAAACAGTGTTAAATATTGTTTGTGCTTCGTTTGACTCTGTTCTGATTGATTCGCCAGCTTCAAGGAGGTTTGTGGAAAGCCACAGGTGTGTATGTCATGAATCAGGATTGAGAGCGACTGCGTGGTGTTCTACCACCGGCGGGGGAGGCGGTGGCCATAGTGATGTGTTCAGCGGTGGTAGCGGTGGCGGCAGCCGCAGCCGCGGCGGTGGGCGGGTGGTGGCGGTCGTTGTGGGCCCGGGGAAGGAGAGCGGTGGCAAGGCCGGGGGCAGCAGCGGAACGCACGGACACGCGACGCGTGGTACGCCCCTCCGCCGCTCCAATCGAGATCTTGGCGCTTCCGACGCAACTACCACATTATGAATGAAAATGACTTTCTGTGCGAATGTGCCTCCTGTGTTGGTCAATGAATGTCGTTTTGAACTTTATTTCGCATTCTGTTCAAATGGGTGACAATTGGAGAATGTTTTCTTCTTTTAAAATCGCAAATTTAGAAATAATGCGAGACGGTATTGTTGAATCTCTATTTGTGGCTATTTTCGTCTTTTTTTAAAATTTTACTTTCCGCCTTCGTTTATTGATCTACTTTTCCAGGTCACGCACACTTGCGCACTTAGTACTTGACTAACGTTCTGAAGTCATCCTATGGTTCCTCAACAGGACTGTCCTCAAACACTTTTCGTTAGCAAGACTATCCTCAAATACGATTTATATTTTCGTAAGCTTATCTATTATTATCAAGCGTCCAAAGAAAGCAATTGTTTACTTTTGAGTTAACGTGACAGAAACACCTACTTTCAATCCCTCTTGTTTTTTTACTTTCTTGTCCTTACGAAGATGCTTCATAAGAAGAGGAAGTTAAGTAATAGTGCTTCGAAAAACTTATTTTTCAGGGGAAAACTTCCTCTTCCTTGGCCCTGGTAACGAAAAAGTGGGATAAATCCCGTTGCTAAAACTAGAAAAAATCCTCTAACATATGGGTCGCTAGAATTCGTGTTTATGGATCCTTGATACCAAAAATCGATTGTCAGCAAACCTAATCTTCGGATAGTGTAAAGGACATTTAAGAGAATGGTGCAGGTCTCATGTTTTCAAACCCCAAATGTTTTGAAAATTGCTTAAGTACAATTTTTTGGGTCGTCTTTGTACAATAATAATATTGAAGATGTATGTGTTTTTCTTAATTAAATCAGTTCTTTAAACACGAATCTTTAAATACCTAATGTTCAATTTTTCAAGAATGTGGGTAGTTTTCTTGTAATTTAACGCGAAATGTAGGCAATTAAAAAAAATATTTTCTTCTCAAAAACCGCTGCATTTTTTTCTTTATTTTTTTACACAGATAGGGGAAGAGATGCTTAAACGATTGGCACGGGTCTCGTTCGTTGAACTCTGCATTTTCGAAAATTGCAAATTTAGAAATAATGAGTTGTTGCCCCACTATTTCTCTTTCAAATGTTCTCTCTTTATAAATTTTGCGTAAACAGACCAACAGAGCAAACCCCTGTCGCTCCACCTGTAATAGCCCTTTGTCCGAGGGCTGCCTCCGCCCCGGTGACCTGGGATTTCGTTGCAACGCCGCTGCTCCCGTGGCCGAGCGGTTTCGGCGGTTGGCGCAAGCGGCGCCACGCGACTCCCGAATCTGCGGTTCTCACATTTCTTGCGTGTGGGTGGCTGCCTGCTTGGCTGGCTGGCGATGTCTGCGCGGATAGTTGGCAATGGGCGAGCAGACTTACGCAATGGCTGTGGATATTCCATCTTTGAGAGGTGGCGAACCAAGAGCGTGTACTCATTTTCAGTCGCCGGAACTGCAAGTGAACTGATTGTGAAACATCTCTTGTGTCAAAGATATATCGTCAATCTATCAAAATCTCTTACAATTAACTTCTTCTGAAAATATATTTTAAGAAAAAAATTTAAGAGTGAATAGAAAATTTACAAAAGAATGTTTAGATTTGCACTTAATGAACGTTAGAACGTTTTTAAATTATCTTGATATAATCTTATATTTGTTCATCTCAAAATGATAAAAAATAAAAAGTAGGTATGTTTACATTATATCTGTGACGTTTTAATTGACACAAGTTGTTACAAAAAACTCTTTCCTTGCAGTAAAAATGAAATCATATAATTCCTTGTGCAGAAGTGCTCCTTCAAAAGCAATCGAGACGTGAATCAACTTAATTAGTCGGAATAAATTACATAAGGGTAATCGTAATGTATTTCAAATTCATTTTTGAAAAGCGTCCCCGTCTCTTCAAATTACTTATTTTATTTCGATTCTTTTTATTTCCTTTTTGGTGCATATATTCGTATTGACTGTTGGGTTTATTGCAATTGAAATTCACTATATTTCAGATCCTATTAATAAAAAGCACCTTAAAGAAATACAGTTATTATAATTGTTGTATACTATTTAAATCCTTGCAATTAAATCGCACAAAAGAAAACCTCATAGAAAAGTTACGAACAAACATTTCTACATTATGCACTACAGGGAAAATCGAAAGCCCCAAAAATATTGTTTCACGTCATTATTTTTCTTCAACACTGATGAAATAAGGGAGGTTTACAAATTATGGAACAATTCAGTTGCTATCCTTTGCTAACACACGGTTAAGGATATTTCTGAAAATGTAATGGAAATGTATATTTACCAACATTTATACACGTATATTGAAATGGACGATTCTAGGATCTGTTGTCCTTCTGAACTTAAAAATGTAATGCTTCACTTGTAATTACTATCGCAGAAAAGTTTTTCGTAAAGGGCACCTGCTACTGCCGGTTGATGGAAGTTGCATTTGTTTATTTGTTCATTCACTTTTGCATTTAAAAACAGTCATCCTCGAAATTAACACGTTCGCTATCTTAGCTCCACTAAAGGGTTTATTCTATTCAACGGTGAAAAAATAGTAAGCTATAACACAACTGGCACCCATGACCTTTCATTTAAATCAGGAAATTTTGTTTAGTAGAAACCACATATTTCTTTCTAATCGAAATCCCTTAGTTGTGTTTTACGTATAAATGTTACAGCTTCTATCCTCTGACATTCTTTGCTCTACCTCAGTCGTCTTAAAATGTCACTGAGTGAGAGAAATAAATAATTCACAGTCACTCAAGGAACTTATAATAAATTATTTAACTTTGTATTAACGTTCGTGTAATGTATCATTGATATACACAATACATTAGTTGATACTTATGAAATAAATAATGTTTAGATTTGCACTTAATGAATGTTAGAACGTTTTTAAATTATCTTGATATAGTCTTATATTTGTTCATCTCAAAACTAAATAATCGAACATTTTTTAAACCTCAGTTTCTTGCGCGAAGTGAACTCGTTTCTTCATCAACGCATGTAGAATAATGAAATACATTAAAGTTATGGAAAATGTAGTTCCCAGAAAGGTTCTACTTGGTCTGCCATCCGTGTTGCATAAATATGTTGTTCCAAATTAAAGCGGCAGAACGGAGAACTTGAGAACTTGCGTTTTCAAGGCACTATTCCGTGAATTCTGTAAAACAGAGTCATATATTCAAATAAGCAATGTTTTGTAATTCATAAATGTCTGAGAACTTGATTTTTATTTACACAAAATAATCCTGTTTTACTCATACACAATGCATGTCCTTCTAACCTTTTTAATTTAAATGCATATTGTAGTGTATGACCAATGATAATAATGTACGTTTTAGATGTAGATACGATATATACGATATACGGTACTTATTGTATCAAATTCATAATTTTCACAAACAGGAAATAGTATACATGCGTTAGATTAAAATGATCTCATCTCTTGCCGTACTTCATGCCAAGAAAATTGTTATTCAACATAATTTACAAGGTGGTGTTTCCGTACAGATCTCTTGACCGTTGAAATTGTTCGTTTCGTAGTAATCAGAGAAATAAATTAGAGAGGCTTATTTAATATGTCATGGATTTATATTTTCCCTAGTTACACGCGAATGTAGATAACATTAGTGATCATATCTGACTTATTTATTAAGTATGACTTATACTTTGTGTGTACATTCTTTCTACTTTAGACAATCAGAATTTACTACTTTTTAAAAATATTCCGTTGGGGTACTTGCGTGCTTTAAGAAATTTGCTAACAAAATTGAGTCAGAAAAGCCGCTGAAAAGCAGCAATTAATTTCGACCCGGGAATGCGGACTGGTGTCCGACAGTAGGCAAACGTGTATAATATGATGCGAGGGTGCATGTAAAATTGCAGGATACAGGACATGCGAAAGTGCATGCGACGGCGCATGCATTGGCGCATGCCACGGTGCTCGCGAGAGCGGACGTGAGGATGCATCTGAAGGTGATACGCAAGGGCGAATGTGTAATTGTTTGCGGTTGTACATGCGATGAAGCGTAGTGTAGTTTGCATGCGAAAGCGAGAATGTACAACATATACGAGGGCGCACGCGATGGTGCAAACTGGATGTTCCATGCGAGGGAGCATGCGGTGGTGTATGCCAGAGCTATTTCGAGTATGCGTGCCTTGGCGGCTCGCGCAAAGGCAAATGCTTTGTCGTGTGCACCTGCGCAATATTGATTGATTGACTTTTTCGTCTTCGTGGACCCCTCTACTTCTACGGGCATTTGTCTAGTTAGTGTAGATGATGGCGGTGGTTTCCCCCTGGGTGGTGAGATCGGGCGTCGCCTTTCCCAGCGGGGCTCCCCCTCACTAGCCCTCAGCGCCCCTCTGCATTGGGCGAAGAGTACAGCTTGTAAGAATAACTGTTTTGTAAGGGGAAAGAGTAGGACCAGGAAGAGGAAGGACAAAATTGCGCATTGTATGATACTACTCCGGCATTTGCCAGGTATTGAGCGAAAAAAAAATAAAACCAGCGGAAAACTACCAATCAGAGCAGCCGGTCTCTAATCCAGACAGCGGCGGAGTTCCACAAGCTCTGTAGTTCCAGGACGCAAACCGAAGGGCCACTCGGCCAGAGACGCCGCAGGGGCAGCGCGCGAGCTGGAAGGCAGGCTCTCCGCGCGTCCGCGGGTGTGAATTGCGACGGCGGCACAATCGCGCTTTTCACTCTCGGCGCCACCACGCGCGCAGGGCGGCCAACCCACGCATTAATATTCCACGTGGAGGCGCGCACGCGACACGCTGTGGCGTAACCTGCTTTCCATTTCCTTGGGGCTTCCCGATATTCGCGGGCGGCCTGTCCACGCGGGGCGTGCAGCGCGCGCGCGAACAGGGTCAATGTTGTGTCTTCCCGGAAAATATGTTGAATTTTTATTTTGATTCTCGCCATATTTGGACCGCTTTATACGTTCTAACCATCGCACTTCGCGAATAATATCCTGAAGACATATTTTATTATGCATCTATCTCCGCCATTACAATTATAGTTGTTAGCTAAGTGATTCAGTTGTAAAAATAATTATAATGATTATAAAACCTAAACTTAAGTACTCGTATCTACGAACCTTCCATTCGTTTATTTAGAGACTGTAGTATTCAGAGTTCTAGCTACGTTGGCTGCTCATAAGACGATCCTCACGGATCCGTTTTTTATTGAGACTCGTCTGATAATTTTTTTTATGTTCATACAATTTGAATCGAAATATTGGGTTGTTCAAAAAATGATTTTGTAATTTGTATGTTAAATTACAGATATTCAAATGGGGTTACTTAAAGATTTATTGGTATCCTATTAGTAAATGGTTTAATTTATTAGATGATCTCTCATTTATATGTCTACATGGACGTCATTGTTAAACGAATATTGTGAATGGAGGTCGTTGATAGAATAAGACGGTGAAGACAATAAATGGCGTTTGACGACAAAAATAAATGAAGATATCGGGGTATTTGTGGTGAAAGTATAAGATAATAAAGGAAATCAATGAAGTTTCGAGAAAGTTTTAAGAGATCAATATGAGAAAATGGTGAAATAAGCGCCAGAGAAAGGGAATAACCTGTCTTGAACCGGATTTGTCTGGCATTTGTCTGGTCAGTACTCATATTTTAAGCAAATGGTGAATACTAATTATTTTGTGATGCAGTAATATGACAATTCTCGAAGAAGTATAAAGACATCTTAGTAAGAAATAATTTAAACACGAGTCCATAATGTGGATCTTTATGTTTTTATTTTTAATTTCACTTTTGAAATATTTTAAAGGTAGTCTCAAAATCATTTTTGTAACTACTTGTTAGCCCGTTAACATACCCGTTAAGAGAATATTATAAACATACAGAAATAAAATTAAAGGAAAAATTACCCTAACATTTAGGAGAACTACTCATTTATAACTAGAAGCTGCTTCACGCACAGCAGGAGTGAACAGTGTTTTCTAACACACCACGTTTACAAAGTTTTCGAGTTCACAATGTAGTAACAACGTTATTGGAAATAATCACGGAGGCAATGATCTGTTCCATTAAGTTCTCTCAGTGTGGTTTATAGACGCATTACAGAAAAATAAATTTGCAATATTAATACAAATGGGGTAATTATTTCTGGTCAGAGCTTTTATCGCAAATATTAAGAGACTAAGTTAAAGAAAAATGCAACCTACACTGAATACTACTCTGTGAAATAAACCAAGAGCATTAACATCTGCGGGCGTACGTATCATTTACTCTGCTACTCATAACAAACAACTTGTACTCTCAGTTCAAATAGTGTAGCAAAGAGATGCTCCAATAAAATGAATTGCATTATATTGTTATCACATTCAAGAAGCAGCGTGTAAGTACCATGCCTCTCGTTTATGCTACTCTTGTTTACAAATTAAGCTGCACACAGCACACACAAAATAACAACCTACATGTACCATGTAAATAATTTGTTTAGTTGGGAGAACAAATATAGTGTTCGCAACAGAGAAACAAACACTTTGGTAACGTAGTATGAACGGTCTTTCATAGAACTCAAGTCCAATGACAATACGCATGGGTTCCTACAAAGAGAATCTGTGTCGATCTTCCCAACGTTTTTCCGATGTTGTCCTGCGGCAGGTGTCTTTCCGCTGACATTACTGATTATCTGTGCTGAAGATGTCTGCATATTAGCTTCCAGCTAATCAGTGAACTTTTCTTTATTAACCCCTTACTCTACTTTCTAAACCGTTTATATTTGCGACAATGTAAATCTCGAAAAATAGATCAAACAAGTTTTTGAAAGTAACGGATGGTGAATTAATACTATTCAAACTGAGCCAAGCAAAAAAAAAAAAAAAACGTGAAATTGTCAAAATCATTATTGCCTTTATGAAAACTTTTTGAGAAAGATACAAGAATATATCGTGAATTATTGGTTCTATAAATTAGGATAAATTCATTTTATGTGGTAGTATTCAGATCTCACCTAAAATAATTTTGAATCAGTATAATTCAAATTTTGATTTTAAAACGTGTTGTACTAAACGTATTTGGTAGCAATTATTTTTTTCGGTTGAGTATGACATACACTATGGACATGCAGGGCAAGGTATTCATAAAACGTTATATTAATCACACGTTAAATTTCACACTTCATATTTTTCATTTCAATATGTCATACACTACTACGGGCACGTATGGACCGAGATTCTAAAACATTTTATTCATCGTCATAAATTTCACGCAAATATTTGTTTACTAAATGTAATAGTAATGTAATTTAGTTCAGTGTGTGTTTTAAAGAAGATATATACTGACAACAGAAATTGGTACTCATACTCTATTATATTTTTAAATAAAAGAAATTTTGCATCAAGCACCGTAACGTACACGCGGAGACATCCTCTATCCTACCTAAATGGCTGCACCTAACTTGTTACAGATACGGTGTGTATTTAATTTCCGAGGTATTATTTTCCATATACGTATTTCTCCTATTAACGTAATTTGTATTGTTGGTCTCTGTTTCTCTACTTTGTATGTTTATTGGAAGGCCTCGCCAGGGTACATTACCAAGCAGAACAAAGCAACAATAAACAATGATCCCGTGGGCATAGTAATGAGGGAAACCCCCTCTTCCCCCCACCCCGTCCCCCCTCCACAGAGGGGGGCTCTCCACGGCGCCAGTCCTCGAAAGGCTGGCCTATTTTCGTCCGGCGAGCACGTGGACACCATAAACATGCGTAACATATTCCCGAGACTACGATGCTGTCAGTCAATTCGGGATAGCCTCGTGTCTTATTCCGATGCTGCCGTGTACGTCAAGATCTGTCGACGAACTTCGTACTCTCAGCAGCCACGACATCTGGTTGTCAGAGGTTTCGATATATGTAAGTGGCATGAGTGGGGTATCGATCTCTAGGAAAACAAATGCCCAATCTACATAAGGACGAAAGAAAAGGTCTGGGATTGTTAATGGAAGACTACCGACTGGTAAATGTATGGGTTCGTGATAGTATGTTTCTGTGTTGGCAGGAAACCTTTCATTTGATGATTTCACTTGTTTGGACTTGTTACGTGATTTACTAGCATTTCATTTTGTGTGTATGATCGTAAGAAAAGTATGCGTTACTTAATGGTCAAAGTACCAGGTTGGAATTTTTGTGAGAAACCGTTCTTAAGTTATCCAGATCCAATTGGAAGTTGAGAGATCACCGATCGTGACTTCATTGCCTCTAAGAGACCAGACAAGACTTGAGTTCACGATGTCTGTTCTAATTCTTGAGTAAGCGAACTTTCATGAATAAAACATACCCATAATTCGTGCTTCATTGGTGAGTTGAGAGTTCTTCTCTCAAGGATCATGGAACAATGCGTCTTCTCTTAAATCGAGTTCACTCTCACGTTGGAAAATCCGATCGGGCGAATATGACTTTGGAAAATAACTAAGGATCAGAGATATTAATTCTAGGGTAATTTAAAATGGTTGATAATTTGTATTTCTGATGTTACTTTAAAATACAGTTGCAATACTCTGATTTCAGCTTTCAAAAAACTGAAATTATTTTTATAACATTTTTTATCTTCTTATTTCATATAATTTGTTGTTGTAAAACACTTTTCAAACGCCGAACGTAAGTTCAGATAATTTAAAAATGAATTCATAGTTTGAGAAATCGTGCTAATGAATCGAGTTCATTAATTTTTCATACAACAATTTTGATGACAGGGTAAAGCATGGACGAATGGATGTATTTATGAATAAAACGAAAGTAATACTAAATTGTACAACTAAAATACACAACAGAGAAAACTCAGGAGTTTTCCTGAGGACTGAAGAAACTGTTACATATTCTTATGAAACATAACAATTTAAAAGTTTGTGTCTCGTACTCGATTTACAATAATTATTTATGAAACAATGAGATAAACAATTTCCAATTACAAATTATATTCTCCATCAGCAATTTTCTATGTGCTGGCAGATTTCCATTGCATTCTTACTGTTCTGTTATTCATCCAGTGGTGTTTAACGAATAATGTTTTAAAAAAAAACATTATTATTTAAAGCATGGGGAAGGAAACGACTTCTTATTCGTCATAAAGCACAACAACTCCATTACCTTCACCATCTCTGTTTGACCAGTGCAAAATTTTCCTTAAAAGTATTCTTATCCAATTACGTAAGGGTCACACAACAAGAACTGTAAAATGGAGAAAAATGTGTCTAATAAAATATTTGATTGTAACCATAATAATATGGGAATTATGTCTTACATGTAAAACAATATAATGTAATTCTTATCATATGTTAATATAATGTAATCTTATATGTAAAACAAATTAATGTTTTATATGTACGTACTATTTAGTAACAATAAATGTCCTCCCGCTTTGTTTTTAGATCTACCTTCTTATCGGGGTACGAAATAAACGATACAATTACGGTGAAAATTGGAAAGCAAATTTTCGGTATAAAGGACCCACAAAAAATGGATTCTGAGGACAAAACATGTTAGAAAAAGTAATTTATTACATATATAGGAATATTAATTCCATTTTTCGATATTACTACCTACAATACGAACTTCTCTGTCACAAAATCGCCGTTTCTCACTACAGTATTGCATTAAATTCCCAATACTACGTATGTAATATGCGAGAAAGTAAAAAGAAATGGAAATTAAACGGAAAACAAATTTTCAAAGATAACGGACTATTGCGAAAGTTTGATTACGCATATATCTCTCGCAAATTGACTGTATTGAGAGAGGTAGCGTAAGGTATCAGCAGATGTCACTGCAGTGCCTCTGACCAGGAGGTCCTAGTTTCGAGTCCCCACGCAAGATTTTGAACACTAGCTATATAGGTAGCTCGAATTCAGTCGGTGTCTGGAGAACATTTCTAGCGGCCTGCTGCTCTGATCGGTGGTTTCTCCAATAAACACCAGGCGAATGCCGGAGCGATACCCTGACAAACGACAAATAGATGCCGTAAGCTGTATTTTACTATTTGTATCATTGGAATATCGAACTGTGAAACAATTTCCATTTTCTTGACGAAAACAGTGAGTTAAGGTATTGCCATCAGCCAATGAAGACAGAAATTATCTTATTGGAAAGTAAATGAACGGCAAGAAAGACATTCAAAACAAGGAAATAAGTTCAAATTTAAGGTAAACACAATGTTGCATAAAAACTAGCAGAAAAAGGAAAATAAATGAAGATCAGCGGTTCCCTATTTCGCCCATTACACACATTCCCGAAACTGGAGGGTTAGGACATCCAAAGCGACAAAATAACAAAGGCATATTGCGAAGTTGACCGAATAGGTGTGATATGGATACGACCCTCATCTTCCTTATGCATACGCATCCTGGAAGCTGTGACTGCTACCCGTATCATAGAATGTGTGAACTATGAAGCAAATTCCTTTTGCGGAGCTCGCGTGAGTGTGGAAGCAAAGGTCGCAGAGAACGACCTCCTCCGCCCTCGCCGCCATTATTCTCCACGAGGACAATGAGTTAAGGGATCGCCCCACATTTGCGCCGCCCGCCGCTCCAGTTCATAATGGGTGCGGGCCACGCCCATACGCTAAGGGGCCGCGGCGCACGCCCCGCCGGCAAACACTATAACAATTAATTGATATGGTTAGCACCGACACGGCCCGGGATAATTATATACACAGCGGCGCCCCATGGTCGCGGCCCGCTCGCCCCCCCCCCCCCGCACGGGCCCCGAAATCCGTGTCCCGGATGCCGGAATTTGTTTCGGGTGTGTTACACCTAGGGACCCGAAGTATACACTCCAATAATACACTAAATATATGTATGCACTAATGCAGTAGAAACATCGAAAATATGCCCTGGTGGAGAAGAACTATTGGTTTGCTGCTCTGCTCGGTAGTTTTCCGTGGTTTCACCAATCAATACCAGGCAAAATCAGCAAAAAACGCACGCGACCTCTCCTTCCACTTCTTTGGTCGGGAGTGCAATCGGGCCTTAGCTTGTTTACACATAGCACCCAAATTAATTCTCATTTGTCACCTAATATCGAATATAAAGGATTTTAAACTTTCTTTGGGATGGATTAACAACAAAAGGCATTTGAAACGTTAGGCGCTCGAGATAATTTATTTTTCCCTAAAAAAACCGCTGACTGCATTACAAAGAGAAAGAAACAATTTTCTTACGAATACACACTCGAACTACTTCAAAGGTGACCATGAGAGCGCACCACCTTCCCGGAAGCTTCCGCTCCAGCAACCTCTTCCACTGAGGTCATGCGAAGAAATTGCTCCCTTTCCACATAAGAGGTCTCGCGCGTACGTTGTTTTCAAAAGCAGCACCCGAGCCAGCTGGGTGGCGGACCGCGTCGCACGTGAAAACCGGGGCAACACGCGAGTGCGACTGCACTGAGAGGTGACGCATTTATGTGCGATCGATGTGTAGTTTCCGAAGCTCCACGACGCTATATTTTCTATGATCGCAATGTATGGGCGCGTCAGAACAGGCCAAAACCTGCGTGGTGCATGCTAGTTCATAAACGCATAAATAGTGGCATAAAACAGGAGTGGTAATCGATTTCCTTCCCCCCAGGCGCAGGCAACACGGGTATTTTCTTCAAATATTTCATGTTACAAGAAGATGCGTGCGGACAGTCTTAATATTTGTCTTTTTTAGAAAATCTTCTCTTTCACAAAAATCTCAGACTTTTTTTTGAGGATCTTCTTATAGAAAGCCTTGCCTAATCTTTGAAGCTGTACCACAGCTAGCTATTTTGACGCCTTAACAGAGCTTGTCCCAGCCGAGGCGGGGCACCATTATATGGAGATACCTTGAGGTATGTCCTCCCAAGCCGACGTGTAAGTCAGCTCCGGATCTCACCATCCAGCGGGAAAGGAATCACTCCTGCTTCCCGGGATTCACGCATTCGTATTTAAATACAAAACGTTCTCTATACTGACTATATTACTCCTTATATACACGTACGTATAACGATAAAGTAAAAAAGGCTAGTAACCACAGCTCTATCTATCTATCTATCTATCTATCTATCTATCTATCTATCTATCTATCTATCTATCTATCTATCTATCCGTGAAAAGGGAAGTTCCTTTCAGTCTGGCTCATTTCGCTTCCATTTCTAAGGGGTACCCAATGGTGGTGTATTAGGTAGGATGCAATACAAGTCACAAGCAACAAAAAAATATTACCGTTAACAACTTTCAAAATGGTACTTCTGGGAAGATTGTAATTTTTAACATAATTCAGCTACAGAAAGTTTTAACTACAGTGATCCTGGTAAATGTAAGTACGTATTACAAAACAGAAAATCAAAGTTTGAAATAAATATACATATGAGTAACGATAATCTCTTTTAAAGAATAATTTGTGAAAAAAATCATCAATTTTTAGGAAGAAGTTACGTATTACGAAAACATGTTTATTATACATTTTATGTAACACAAAATTATGTGATTCAAATAATTGGAAATTGAGTTTTCGTACTTGTTCCATGTTTCATGCATTTCCACTGCAGAGGAAAACTGATATTTGAATTGAAATCAGATCAATGGAAATTGATTATTATAATTTACGAAAGCCGTTGATGCGAATTCCCTGGATTAAAAGAGCGCCGAATTTAAAGGTCCCACGTAAAATTGTGACAGACCGACTGTTGTTAAAAACCCAAAGGAAGAAAAGTATTTAATATCTGTTTCATACTTTTTTGTGACAAAAAGTACGGACATCAACACAACTATTATAGTTTATTCAAATGTTTTCTTGCTATTAATTTGAAAGACAATTAAGGCATGAACTAGTTCGAAATATTTACACAATCTTATTTCCTCTTATTACAACTCCACTAATTCATTGACGAAGGAAGGGACTGATGTAACGCGAGTGGTAAAATTACGGAAGGCGGAACGACTTTCGTTTTAGAAGGCAGTGATTCCTAACATTTTACGTGTTGCAGTTATTCGTAATATTTACATCGACTTCACTCAACCAAGCCAAAGAATCAATATTAATGGACAGGGTCAGTTAAGAATATTAACTATACGCCGTTTGTTAAGAACGATCAAAACGAACGGTGTTCTTATACGTAATACTATAGAAGTAAATAATTTCGTTGCGTAGTCTGAACAATATATCTGCATCTAAAAGTTGAGGTCCAGAGTTTCTGAAGCCACGCGTGCTGGCCAGATTTCAAGGTTATATTTTGAAAGGGAGTTGGAACGAAGAGGATTATTAGGGACAATGTACGCTATCACTTTGAAAATTTCACTCTCCTGTTTTTTTGTTGTTTTTCTTCCTGCAAAGACATAATTTTTAAATTTCGCGGTCAAATTACAAACATTGTAGTACATCTGTTTTTTAGCTACATCGTTTTCTATATGCAATCTATTTGTCTATTCACGTTGTTTATTGCTTTGAAATAAAATTTCAAAACAGAGGCGATGACGTTGGAAAAGATTACAAAAATTAGCTTTTTAGTAGATTTACATTGTTTATTCTCTAGTTGTTTAAAATACGTGCAAAATTGCCTTCAACGCTTCTATGGTTTTTCCACTTGCATTCCTATTTCCTCTATTATCAATGCTATTGATTTCTCCGGATATCATTTTCATTTCAAACATCACAGTACCCAGAAAATCTGGAAAATATGTTCACCTTACGCATACATACTTATACCTTCATTTGTATTTTGGGAGAGGCAGGTAATGATTATACCTTTGCATTGCCTCTTCTCTCTCTTGTACGAACACCGTTATCTCGTACTAGTCCTTGCATGTCGTCAAAGCATGTTTTTCAAACCGTCGTTTAATAGATTATACTAGAGGAAATCAGTAACTAGTATTAGTTAGTATTAGCTTTTTTATGCCTGTGTATAATTTTCACAAATGCATAAATTGGTCTTTCATTATGAATTAATAGCACCCGCCTGGAAGCGTAACCGGTTTTGGATCATCGTATGAACGTTCCTGCTGTGCTCTAGCTGAATGGCTTGCTCAGGCTACGCTGACATTTCTTCCTTTGTGATTTGGAACTGCTCTTAGTGGGCAGTCTTCTCAAACTCATCTCTGGGATATTTTTTTTATCTATATTAGGAAATCACTACACAATTTTCTTTGTTAGGGCTTTTGGAATAATCGGCTGGAATTTACGATGAACACATTGAATCGATCGCTGCACTATTGTAAACGATTAAAAAGTATATCATCTTTGGGTAATATATTTTTCCGAAAAGAAGTAAAATTGAAATAAGTGACTTTATGTATAGGGATGTCATGTTCATAAAAATAATTGAATTAATACATAATCAGTAGGGAGCGGATTTCTATGATTTTGCATATTTTTGTTCGTCGCTTCAGTTCATAGCTAAGTGGAGTTTCTTGACATTTGGTTAGAATATGATGCTGTATAAATTAATATGTTAGTGCATATTTATGCACGTTTGGCCGATTTTATTTGGTTAACATACAGATTTATCTATAAAATGTTTGAATCTATTTATTCTCTATTTATTATCTATCTATTGATAGAATCTATTTATTTGTGAGAGTTCATTGATTAGAATGAACTTGTCACCGTTTTCTAGAGATAATAAAATGCTTGTGCAAATGTAGGATACTTCTTGATAAAATTTTTTAAACCAGTCCGAAGAAAAACAATAAGATATACAATGTTTTACACTAAGGTGAATATGTACTTCAATTATTCCTTTTGCTAATAAGAGTAGATTATATTATGTTTGCAAAAAAATATATATTTTCATTCCAAGCATATTTCTACTGAATTTTATCAAGAAAGGTTTATAGAGAAAATGAAATATTGTTCGTTTTAATTGCATATAAAAGTGCATATTTCAGAAATTGCTGATCATAAATGAATATTTTTAATAGCATATTTCCCTATTAGTCAGATACAAAGATGAGGTACAGTGATCGTTTTGACTAATTTCAAAACGTTCCTTTCAACATACTAATTCATGGATTTATTACAATTACTCAACTGCTAATCTACTGTGCACGTTTCTCATACATAATATCCCTCGAACAGAACTGTGCAGTGTTCTTTATCATGCGTACGTACACATAGTTACATTGGTTACAGAAAACATAATATTTCTGAACAAGGACGTTTTACGGGAATTGAAAACGAAATAATATAATCTTGTAAAAATATACTCTTTTTATAGTCATTATACCCATATTACAAAGTATCGCGCATATATTTCAATTTCTTTTCAAACAATTTTTATATTCTTGCACACTTCTTTCATAGTGTAGAGAGAGTTTTATAATACTGCAGCAAAAAACGAAAAGTTTTCGGCAGAAAATGTACCCTGTAAAATAGAACAATGCTTGCTCCTTTATGTACAAATTATTTCCTCTAACTTGTTTGTACTTCTTATGGGTTCGTGATAGCAAACAGTTGGTGTACGGTAAAATGTCTGCCTGTCCACTCGCTCGCCCGCCCGCACGCCCTCCCGCCCGGGCAGGTGCCTCGCTGTAGACGATACCTGGTGAGGGAAATCTCCCGCAAGTCGACGAGGAGGCCGGCGCCAAATCTCACCGTCCGTCGAGGGAGAAACTCCGCCCCCTCCAGGCACAAAACATTCACTGCACTAACGGCCGTGGCAGCTGGCGTGCCCGGAAGCATCAATCAACGAGTGACGGGCGCGCACTGTTGTATCTCCTGCACTTCGCCGCGCGACGCCCCTTGGCAACGGCGTAGCTTCTGCAAGACGGAGCCTACCCAAACATTCAATGAACTTTTCACATCTTTGTAGGTTCAGCGCCTTGAAGTTCCCGCTTAGTTACGAACGCACCCGTTTGAGGAGGAAGGCTCTGACGTTCGGGGCCATCGACGCATGCGCAGTACGCGCGCTCACGAGACAGTCGGCTGAGTTATTAGCCAGCTTGATTTTGACGAAGGCTGGCCTTTCGGATATCCGGGAGTTCGTTTGTGACCTGTGGTGGACTCCTGCCACGGACACACACACTGACACCTCCTTCGCTTATCGGAATAACTAACCTCTCGTTGAAACCTAAGACGCTTAAAGGAGTGAAAGAATAGTAGGCTGGTGGAACTGAGATAAATTGACAGAGCTGCTAATATACAATTCGTTATCTCACACCCAGTGAGATTTTGATTGAGAGCCAATTAATAGCAATATTGAAATCTGCGCTGGAACGCGCTCAGAGACAACTGTCAGGCTTCGCCGCTGCCCCTTGGCGGCCGCGGGGCGTCGCGGCGCGGCGCAGTGCGCGCTGTGCAACGCAACGCCACGGCGACGGCGACAGCGACGCGGCGTGGGTGTGAAGCGGCTACTTAGCGGCGCGGGTCTTCGCCCTTGCGGACGCCCTCCCCTCTCCCCTCCCCCCTCCCCCTCCCCAACCAACTCTCTACAACTCTTCAGATAATTCTATTCTTGTGTACAAAGGAAACAAAACCGACATGAATTGCAATAGAATTGCGGGAGGGGCTGTTAATTGGTCCAAAGGTTCATGTGGTTGTAAACGCTCATGAATGTGTTTACTTTTGCTTATTCTCTCTGCGTATGTGCATGAATGCATGGAGGGCTTCGAATTGTGCTGGCTCCATAATCAAGGAGCCCGCATGTGTAGATAGTCGTATGGTCTAAAGGCCGTTTCGACATTCGCCCAATCCCGAGCAGCAGATGCGATCGGCGAATGTCCGCTTCCTTTGACGTGTCCAAAAGACCGACTCGCGGTGGGTTGGGGCAAGAACCGAATTCTCGTCGCACGAAAAATATCAAGTAATCCATCCAGAGTACTCTGGATTCAGCGAGCAGTCGCTCGCTACTAGCCTCATTGTTATTATAAATTCGTTTATGGAAGTGTAATATACAAATCGATTTTTGAATATTTTCTGATACCAAAACAGCCCATGCTCTCTGCTTTTGGGAGAATCCACAGCCTATAATTATATAATTTTGTAATTCAAATTAGTCTCGTAATTTTTTGTTTGTTTGTTTTGGTTTCAGAAATTACAGCAATGTCAAGCCCAGCTTTGTGTAACACCAGTTTCAGTTCAGCTTCTTTATTTTGGAGAACTCTAACATTTTATACCCCATAGTCTGACAAAGCACAGTGTTTCTCTCTCTCCCGCTCTCTCTCTCTTTCTCTCTCTCCCTCTCCCTCTCGCCCTGTTGCTCTCTCTCGCTCGCTCGCTCGCTCTCTCTCTCGGTCGCTCGTTCTCTCTGCCTCTCTCTCGCTCCATCTCACTCGCTCTCTCTCGCTCTCCCTCCCTCTTCCGCGCTCTCTCCTCTCTCTCGCCCACTTTCTCTTTTTCTTTTTTTTCTCCGAAGTTATTCCCATCTCTCTCAACTACCTTAATTTATTTTCTCTCTGATTTTGTAACTTGGTTTTCGCAGTCCTCCCACTGTGCGCCCCCGCTGCGCCGGGCCACGCCCCTCGCGCGATCGCCATTAGCCTGCTTGGCCGCCGCCCTCCGCAGCGCCAGCGCCGACTATTAATAATGAATGAAATCACGGCCGCGGAGGCCACGCGCCGGGTGATGGAGACGGGAGGATTATGCGGTGGCGGCGGTGGAGGTAGGCGGCGAAACGTCTCCAACAGATTTTGTTAGAGTTTTTGTCCTACGTAGTAAAGTATTGTAAAATTGCAGCAGAAATGATAATTTCTTTACACATAAATTCGTAGGTATTAAGGGACACTGTAATCGAAAGCCTGGACGAATTGTGTTGTTTGTGTAGTGTATTTTGTATATACGTAAATACATATATTCGTACGCATAGTATAGTTACTGGCTTTAACGCGTTGTATATCCACAATTCGCGCTTTGTGGATTATTGGTAATGAAAATTGACGGCAAGGTTTGCCTGTCAGTCCGTCCGTTTGTCTTCGATCTGTGGTCAACACTAGCATATAAACCATTCTCACGATTCGTGATAATTGATTGACGAAAATTGATATTCACAGTTCGATCTGGTCGAACACGAAGCTCTGTGATTTTGAAGGTATATTTTGGTTTTTGAGAGCGCTGTGTATGATGCATTTCATTTCAAAATTTTCTCAAAAGTAGCTCCAATTTTTTGATTAACTTTTCCTTAGACTAGCACAAAGAACGCTTGAAAAATTGATGCACTCCTGATTTTCGTTTAAATCTCTGAATTTTGACAAATTGCAAAATGTTTCGGTCTACAATTACTTCATAACTTGAAGATGGTGGTGAATTGATTGTTGTTGGGGATTTTCTCCTTTCTGCATTGTTTAATGTACGTTTTTGCTTCGCGCTTGCACGAAGTTGCTTACTTCGAAATAATGGACTTATAAAAAAGTTCTTTAAAACCTTGAAGATCACATACACAGAAACAATAATAAAAATCAAATTTAATGACGTTTTATTTGTATTCTGAGGAAACAATAGACTCTTATACTTAAAAAGAAGTTAAGCGTCTCCGAATGGCCGGTGGCCGCGGAGACTGGGAGGTAGCGGGGGTTCTTGCAAGGCGGTGGTGGGAGGGATGGTGAGAAATAAGGATCAGTAGAGCCGATGTCATTTATCAAGCTCCCGAACAATTAACAACCTCAAAATCATCATCCCGAAATGGTTTAATACATTGTGCATTCGCAGGCTTGCCAATAAAATCAACCATGGCCTCGTCAAATTCATCATACGACAGTAAAACGTCAGATACAACTCCCCTCATCCCCCAGACAATAGTATCTGATCCCCAGCGAGATCGAGACCTACTGTGCCTCCCGTGCCACGTTCACAGGCGTCGCCGGGGACGTCTCCGAAGGCGGCAGCGGCTGCTCGGCGGGGGCGGGGGCGGGGGCGGGGGCGGGTGGGCGCAGGACGCTCTCAATGGGCCTTTGTGGCCACGCGCTCGCGCGCCGCGCACGCGCACACGCGCGCGCGCGGACACTCGGCGGCGGCGCGTGCGGTGCGGGGCGGTGCGGGGCGGCCGGCGCACCTGCGCCCACAATGGGTGACTCACTGAGCCCCGGCCGGCGCGCCCGCCGCCCGGGTGCACGCCCCGTCACACGCAGGTGCGCCCCTCGCCTCTCCAGAGGGCGCTCGCTGCGGCGGATACGCGAGCGAGATTGATGCCAGGCTCGTCAACTACGAGATGAATCCCAGGAGGTGGCGGTATTCCGGTTCGTCAGGAACGTCAGAGCGAGCGCCGCTGTACATGTCGGTTTCTTGATTTCTCCTTCCTCGAATCTTCGCTGTAGAGGAGGACCACCTCAGTAGGGACAAGCTGTAGCACGTGACCGGTCTCCCGACATGCGTGATAGTGTATGTAGTGCACGTAAGTTGGGGGAGAGAAGGGGATAAGGAGGTGGACGATGCCTTAGGGGGAACGATATTGCCGCTGATATACCACAGCCCATTTCTGTGAAGGAGTTTGGCAGACGATCATTCTGTTGTACGGATGCTCGGCCCCGACGCGCGCGGACGTCTCACCGATGAGGGTTCTTCATTTCTGTACTCCTCCGAATAGGTAAAAATGAATTAGGGTTTTTAAATGCACAGACATTTTTAATGTTTTACAAAGACTCAGATGCGAAGTGAAGACTTAATATGCGCCTACTCGGCATAATGAATAGAAAACAGTGATTCGAACACGAATCAATGTCCAAAGAAAACAAATATCTTAAGGGAACCCTACAAAATAACCCAACAGGACGAAGAAGATCCATGAAGCAATGAGCGCTCCAGGATACTTTGCAAGGAACCATTGAAAACCATTGAAACAAGCGAATTCGGAAGAGATCACAAGCTATAAAATCCAGACATTATGAAACCTTGTTGATATTTAGAAGCAAATACACGTCGCTTCACAATCTCTCTGCAAAATTGTGACGAAAAATTATTGGATGGTCAGCACCGGAAGCATCGCCAGTGCGATGAAGTGTCCCCTCATCAGCTCTCAGGAGAGTCCCTTATGGGAAAGCATTGAAATGCGCCAATTTTGTAGTCTCTACGCCTCAACTCAAAATCTGAACGGAAAAACGTTAGATTATATGAGCGCTTATCTTCAACTCACGCTAGAGACCACCGACTGGAACCTCATCCGCACATTCCAAGCGATGTCAATGCTTTTCTCCTTTCTTCGGAGAATGATAATAGGAAACAGATAGTTCGAATGCAACGGATTTCCGTTTGTTTTCTGAATATCTTAATGCAAAATCAATGAGTCGATTGAATTAAAAGGGACCCCGTTACCGTAATCCTTCAGACAATTTTCTTGGAAAACTCTCTTTCGATGTATTGATCGAGTTAATGATGTCAACACACATCCTTCTTTAAAAACTGGATTTAAAAACTGTTCTGCTCAATTTAAGGGTTCCCTTTCCATACTTATCTCCAGGAAATTGTGGATGAAAAACAGACATCAGTTCTTACGGAATGATTCTCGAATGCATTTTTATGCGTCACATTCAAATATAACTTTTCTGTTCAGAGCAGTGTTTTTATTTACACATTATTTATGCGAAATGTATTCCACTTAAACATTGCTCTACACTGCTTTCAAAACCTTTTTTTTTAAAAAAAGCAGAAATTTCACAACAATCCTAAGATGTGAAATTTAAAATCCAGTTCGAAAACCACATCAATTGTTTTAGATGTAAACGACCCTTCAATTTTATGCAATGTTTCTCAAACGCATTTTTATGTATCACTCCTAAATATAATTTTTCTGTTCAGTGCAGTTTTTCATTAACAAATATATGTGAGCGAAATATATGCCACTTTTAAAACATTGCTTAGCACAATTCAAAACTATGCTTTTGCAAGAAAAGTAAAAATTTCACATCAAACCTAAGAAGTGAAATTCAAAAAGTAGTTCAAAAATTGTATTAACTCAAAATACCTGATATTCTGTGTTGATGTTATTATTTTCAGAAGAAAGCAATAAAATGCATTGCTGGCTTAGCAGGGGATATTAAATGAATTTTGACAGAAACTTCAACGCTTATTTTCAAGTTTGTTTAAGAAAACTTCAGGACCATAAAATTATTATATCTCAAGGAGTTATTTCTGCTCGCTTTTCCACCATCCGCCTTTTTGTTATTACCGCGCGTCTAGTTTATTAGATTCAGATAACTAATTTTTCGCAAATGCTTCGAATAAACTGAGGCCCAATAAATGTCTCCGCGCCCTTTGTCGTCCTGCGCACACAATGCGGCGCCGCGCGTTGCACTCACACCAATTCCACCTTCCCACTTCCCGCGCGTGGCCCTGACTCCCTGACGCCGCCCGCTTCCCCTCCTCGCAACGCCCGCGTTACAGCATCTCTCGGCGGCGCCCCGCCTCTCCTAATGTCGCAACCACATCAGCGCCCGGTTCCGGCGGCGCGTCTCTCATCTTTTCGTGTTCTTCCGTTGTGTCATTTCCCCCTGGCGTTAACTCATTCACTACTTCCCCTGCACCTGGCACTACGGTTGCCGCCTCCGGGACATTAACGCTTGCCGAATCGCCTTCACATGCTAAGAGCGCCCAATAAAGGGTTCTATAGCTATGAATGCGTGGTATATTTGAGTGCGGAAGTGAAACGTACTGTTCAATCAATCTACGTTTAGAAGTTGCATATCCGTCAAGAGACAGTAAAGTAAAGAAGTATCAAGAATTACATTTTAATATACGTGTTTCGTAAATACATAGATATTTTATTTCTCGTAGAATATGTCTTATTATTGTCAACATCTTTGGATGTGTAGTGTGAATTACAAAGTATTGAAATCAATGGCACTCAACATAATTCATGGAAAAAATAATAATATAGTATATATCATTATTCCACGAAAATATTTTCAATTTTGTCATTAATACTTCTGAATACATGGAATGTTTATTTTTTTGTTGCATAATGCATTAGGGACGCACTACCTTAATATGTTTGATACGTAGCTGATTTTTTCTGCTAACAAATCTTTCAATATTTATAAATGTTTACGGCTAATCATTAAAGTTACACCTTAATATCATAATATCGTTTACATGTCCTACCTTTTTCGTTTTACATCGTAAACATTTCCTGTTTTTTGTACACAAGAATTTACTCCTCAATTTTTTTCAAGACACACAATTCAATTATTTAATTTTTACACTGCCAATGAACTATAATACGTCATTAAAGATATCACGCGAAGTAAATGACAATTCACTAAAAATTTTGAGATTAGTTTAGCGATTGTAAATGTGGATTACTGATTGCAAATGCACATGGAGAGTCCTCTACGCATGTTGAGATTCGTAGAAGAAAAAGAGAGAGGATTCAGGAGGCAGAAAGATTTTGAGAAAAAAAGAAAGAATGTGAGAAAGGAAAGAAGGGAAAGAAATGAAAAGGAGATAAGGAGATAGATTTAGAATCAGAGAGAGAGAGAGAGAGGAGATGGAGGAAGGGAGAGGGAAATCAAAGAAGGCAGGGGGGAGGGAGGGATTTCAAGGAAGGGAGGCAGATTGGAATAAGAGAGAAAAGGGAATTTCAGCGAAACAGGGAAGGTTTGACAGAGATAAGAGAGACATGTGAATAAGACGGCAACCAACAAGGTGGGAGTGTGAGAGATCCAGAGACTAGGATGCGAAGAGAGACAGAGGAGTAGACGAGAGAGAGCGATTAAGTGGGGAAAAAGAGGAAGGGGAATGAAGGAATTAGAATAAAATAAAAGGAGTGGCAGACATTGGAAAGGAAAGAGAAGAGGTAAGTGAATAATATATTAGTCCAATACATGTTGCGAGTTGCCAATTAAAAACTATATATATAGAGTAATGTGTCAGTACTGGTACTGGCATTTTCTTTCACTTATTGTCCTACTGTCCTTATTTTCCCGTATGTTGTTTGTTATTTTCCTACTTGAAAATACCAGGTTCGTAACTGTGAGCAGAGATTTCTCACGCGAACGAGAGGCGTGACAACTGCGTTTCGTGTGGAACTGCTCTGCTAACCGTTGTCAAGCTCGTCTCCGAGGGGAGCGGAAGTGGCGCCGGCGGCGCGCGGCAGGGACGGGGCGGCGTCCTCCACGCACGGGCCGCGCATCGAATCCAGGCGTGACCTCACCTCCGCCGCCGGCCACGCCCCTGCGCGGGCGGCAGCAGCGGCGGTTCACACAGAGGCGGCGGCGCAGAGGTGGAGTCTTCTCGCTCGAAGATTAATTCCTTTTCTTTCTCTGAGAGTAAGTCACTTTCACGTAGGAGTGAAAACTGAGCAAAAACTCAGGGCCGAGAAATTATCGAATAGAAATCGATCAATGAACGGGGTAATTGAAGTAGGTAAGAAACTACAATATAACGAATGAAAGATGTTGACATATTTAGAAAAAAATGTCTAATACATTGCTAATAGTTTGAAATGTAAATTTCACATAGAGATCATAAATGTTAAAGAAGCCATTAGAAGCTAGCATTAATCTTAATGCAGTAGAACTTTCCTCTGGCAACTTGAACTTTTAAGATGAAGATAGAAAAATTGAATTAAACATGTCTAGTATTATGTCCTTCAGAAACCAGAGGCTAAAAGGGAATTTTATTGGATTCGAATTTGAGCGTAATTAGAGCGTTACTTACGAACAGTAAATTATTTAACAAAATAAAGCAATCTTACATTTTCATGGAAAGCAGTACAAAATGAATGGGTGAGCAAATGCACTTCATTCAGATGCCTTGTCGCCTACCAAAGTATTAATGCCTCTGCCTCCGTGACATCCCGCCTGAGAAAAGGTAACATATTCAGGGTATCAATTAGAACACAACGTATTCCGAGTCCTTGCGATTTGGAATACGAATTTTAGAGATATAAGGTAAAGACTTTGAATAGAAGATATATCTTAATATTCGGAGGGTATTCATCTAGATAACTCAGCAGAAAAGGGGGAAATACTAGATTCAAACATGAGATTGTTCCTAACAGTTATTCTATCGTTTAAAAATAGAAAAATCTTATAGTTTTATGAGAAACATTACGAGACGTGCGAGTGGGAAGTCCTACTTTATTCGGATGCACGTTCGTCACCTTACCACGCATTGATGTCTCCCGAGGTCACTCCCAGTTTCTGGCTAATAACAGTCCCAAGGCATCAATGGGAGCACATTGGGAGTGGCGAGCAGAGCAGCAGCAGCAGGGCCTTCGTTGCCCTCGACCACCCTGCTCGTCCCGGTGCGGGGGCGAGGGAGGGCGCGCTCCTCGTCGGCGGAGGTCGTGGTCATCAGACAATGGGCGGCACGACGCAAAGCGGCGTGGGTGGGGACAGACAGACGCTCGACCGCCCTCACAAGTAACTCGGGAGCTCTCCGTCTGCAGTGTGAGGGGTCTCTCCGCGGGTCAGTCGGCGTGGAAAGTGCGGCACCGCCCCGCCTCCGCCGCCGCCGCCGCCCCCGCCTCCGAAGCCGCCGCCGCCGCCGCTCCACCCACGCTCTCCGCTGCTCGGTGGAGCGCGAGACGAGACCCGCGTCCCAGATGACGGGTTGAGAAATAAGGCCCCCAATTTGGCGTAAAATAGGAAATAACGTAGTTGAAACTAATGTGAATATAATGCTGCGCTGGTACGGCACCTGCAAATCGTTTACGCGCGCGAGGACGAGTTTTGTGGAAAGTTTTCCACCGCGGAGAGCGGCGGACGGAGGCCACCGACAGGACAAAAAGCAGCTCGTAATGGTGCAAACGTGAAGAGTGACATATGTCTACCTTGCGACACGAGACTTTGCAAGGGTTGAGACCAAGCGCGCTTGTCCCAACACTATTTGCGTCTCTGTGTGCTTGTTACAAAAGAAGGGATTCCACCTGTTAGGGGGAACTTCCTACTGTCATCAACGAAAATAACAGTTTACTTAATCTCATATATGTTGCCCAACTTCTTTCCTTGTTACATTACTTGTTGAAATATTGTTCTCTGAACTAACTAACCCAAAATGTTCGTTGAAGATTTTTTTATTCGTTGAATTTTCTTTATGAAATATGTTTAAACACGAAAATATTTTGTAATGTGTAAATTTTCACGCAGTTTGTAAAAAAAGTTATGGAGCAGGTATAAGATAATTATGAGGGCAAATCTCAATGCATCTTAAAGTAAATACTTTCAAATATTCCTATTGTTTAAAAAGTTTGTCAAGTATGAAAAAAGATCTACGTAAGTACAAATTATCCTGTTTAAGTATACGTGTTTAGAAAATACAAGAAGCATGGCTTTAATTTACGGAAAGACTATGCTTTCTTCGTCTAATGTTTGCTATCGTATTTAATTTCTCTCATTGTTGGAAGATTTTCAAAGTCAGTATTGTTCAGAAAGTACTTTCATCGTTATATTTTATCATTGTAAGTTAATATTTGAAGCTTCGTCTCTTGTTCACTTCACAGACATCCCTCCATGGTGGCCAGGTGCCATCACGACGGGGCTGAAAGTTTGGAAGCGTGAAATCAAAGAACACGCCGCGCTTTTTAGTTCTCAGGCAGGATGAAAGATGAGGGCAAATTAATGCTGCAAGGCTCTTGGTGAGACTCTCCCGTTCACTAGCACCGCCACCGCTACCATGATCACCACCACTTCTGTCGTCTGGCATAACCACTCCTATCACAACTCACAACGATGCTCGAATCAACACCATACGAATCCGAAGCAGTCCCCTAGCAAATGGGTGACCGCCAGCACACGATCTTTCCTTCCTCTTCCTTATCCTCACACCATCCTCACCCCTTACACATACACACACACTTATAGTACACATATAGAACACGTATCGGGAGACCAGCCGAGAGCTTAGAGCTTGTCCGGTCTCAGGCGGTAACCTGCTAATGAGGATGATTGGGAAAATCTCGGTATGCAAACGTGTAGGTCGGCGCCGGATGTCACCATCAAGGAGAGAAGAACAACGCCACCTCCCGTAATGCAGAATGCACTTCATTTACAGGACCAACGTCCACAGACGTTGACACGCCCGGAAACCCAAAATTAACAACTAATTCTGTCATCTCCACCGTCACCTCCACCATCTGAAAGAAACACCTCCACTATCTACAAACTTATCACCACCTCTGTCGCTCTCCCGCAATAGCACGCGTTGCCAGCGCTACGATTACCATCACACTGAACACATCAACCGACACTTTCACAGATCTCTCTCTTTCTCTCTCTCGCTCTCACTCCCTCTTTCCGAACGTCCTCCCACACATATGTTCGTGGGCTACCATTGTTTCCCGGAAACCTCTTAGAGCTTCTCCACCTCCTTCTTTTCTTCGCGTCGTGTGCGCGGTTATTACTCTGCAGTTCCTTCAATGCGCTCGTAAACGCGTTCTGTATATGGAGCGCGTCTTAGGCGACTCCGCAAGGGACGGCGTACTCTCGACGAGCCGAGAACTTACAGAAAAATGACTAACCGCGCCTCGAGACAATTATAGGCGGGCCGTATTTTTGTCCTACCCGTTTTTGGGCCGCCCATTCAGTAGGATTACTTCAACTCTGAAAGAACAAACGAGGGCGACTGCATTTGGGTGGCTCCGAAATCAGTCCATTTGTCATTTTGGTCCCAGCCTTTCTTACTGCTGCCTTGATTATTAACTCTTATTCTTTGCGGTGTATCAGTTTAATAAGAATACGCAACATTCCAAGCCACGATCCACTCGCAGCAGGAGTAGCGCTATAAACACGCAAGAAAGATGACTTAAATACACATAAAATAACAAAACAACTTACTTTTGTAGTTTTTTAACTCTAACAACAAAATGACGCTACAAAATGTGACATCTCCAAATAAAAAATGTCTTGTGACGTAACAGTTGGGTTCGAAGTTAAATTCCCTTAGTAGCATTCATGTACTGTATAAGAATTTGATTTTTTGCTATTTATAAATGAAGTATGCTGTGTCCTTCCAAAGTACAGTTCTAGACTTCCTTTTCTCTTAAAATTTGTATCTTGAATGTTAGAGATGAACATGTCATATCGGTCAAAAAAGAAGTAGCGGACGGAGATTTCATTATAGGGTACTGAAGATTGATGTTGAAAGGGCTTTGAAAGATTTGAAAATACTTGAATATTTTTCTTGGATTAATATTGAATAATATTGCACTGTGACTAACAACTTAAATTAGCAGATGACACAAATTCACAAATATAGTTTTTAATAATTTTCTGTGAAAAGGAATGTCATTGCATATCTCTCTTTTCCAGATTTTCAAAACTTAGAATCTGTACTCCATGCGTCATTTTCTGCGGTGCGATCTTTATACAATGTAGAGTTTCAGAAGCTTTTGAAGTTTAGTGACAGACGATGTTAAAGCTTTGTGTCCAACCGAACTAGAGAGACAGAATGTTAATATAGTTAATGAAGTATTCAATAAGCAAATAAGGTAGAAAATAAAATTGAACATTATGAATTCTCTGCTATATTTATTGAAATAATTACAAAGTGGTGGAATGTAGTTAAAAACATTCAGTAACAAAAACATTCATTCAAATGTAGTAAAAACATCAGTTAAAGGTCGTCTTAACAGAAATGAACTTCAGAAACATAATTGCTGGATTCTCAGTGTTCGTTCTTGGTGAAATTTTAAAATGCTGTTTTCTATTAAATAGGGTGTGAATACTTAATCAAATCATATAAAGATTAATTCAGCCCAAATTGGATTATGGGGCATTTATAATGCAGCTTCAAGAAACATTGAAAAAACTGAATCCAATACACAACAGTGCTTGTCGATGAAGTCTTTGTGCTTTTAGAACTAGCCCTTGCAGCTTCTTACCAGTGTAAGCAAGATAAATACCATTAGCACTAAGACGTAAACTATAATGCCTAAATTATGTATGTTCATCTTTTCGTGTTCCTCCTAATTCCACCTACCCAACTAGTTACCAATATCCAAAAACAATCATATATGAAGCACATCCATCGTCCCCACTACCTCTTAGAGGAAGACCCCTTAAATGCATGAAGGACTTCAACATTGTTAAACCACTTACTCTACCTAAGCAATGAAATTCAAACCCGCCCTGGCAAGACCATAATATTACCATAAACACTGAACTAGCAAATACTCTGAACCTTTCCTCAAAATTTAATACAAATGCGATAAAAGAAAGGCTCTAAAGTATGAAAAATTCTATCATGTTTACACTGACGCACGGTGGGGCCAAATGCCAAAAAGCTGGTCAAAAGTCGAAAGCGTTGTACGATTTGACTGAAACTTTGTATTCAGAGGTTTATGATCATTCTAATTAATAATCTGTAATAAAAATTCCGAAAAACAAAATGGCGGACCAATATGGCGGATAAAATTATCAAAATTTTGTATTTTTAACACAAAATGATCATACTTATAAGTAAAAATGAGTTCATTCCGGTTTTTAAGGATGCTGATTAATAATCTTGAATGAAAATGCCAAAAAACAAAATGGCGGACCAATATGGCGGACAAAATCATCATTTTCTTCATTTTTAACACAAAATGATCGTGTTTAAAATTAAAAATGAGTTCATTCGGGTTTATAAGCATGCTGATTAATAATATTAAATAAAAATGCATAAAAAAACAAAATGGCGGACCAATATGGCGGAGAAAATTACCATAAGTTTGTATTTTTAACACAACATTATTATGTTTATAAGTAAAGAAGAGTTAGTTTGAATTTTTAAGGATGCTAATTAATAACCTTGAATGAAAATGCCAAAAAACAAAATGGCGGACTAATATGGCGGACCAAATCATCAATTTTTTCCATTTTTAACACGAAATGATCGTGTTTATAATTAAAAATGAGTTGATTTGGGTTTATAAGCATGCTGATTAATAAATATTGAATAAAAATGCTAAAAAAACAAAATGGCGGACCAATATGGCGAACAAAATCATCAAAAGTTTGTATTTCTACATGTTGCACGCGCTACGAAAATTTGTCACAGGCACTAAAACGGCAGCTACGGGCAGCTGTTTTTTTGTGATTCTCACAGAGAATAACATTTCAAATAATGTCATGTTAAGTTTTTCGCCCCGCACGACGGTGCACATAGTTATTTTTCATTTTAAACACAAATTTTTGATTATAGCATTTTCATTTTTCGCCAACAATCAACGTTAATTATTACATTAACAAATTATTTTTAAAAAAATTAAGTATACATATTATGTTTCTACTTACTCTCAGGAATAGATTCCATTTTGTTTTATTGAATTCGGCCGACTGCACGCTTCTCTATCCTTCGAAACACAAAGGTTCTGAAAACACGTTTCACAGCTGACCGATATCGATCGCTCGAGGCCCAACTTTGAACTGATCTCTTACCTCAAGTATAAGAGAGAAACCGTTACTAATTGCGGAATTCAACGGCCCAAATACCAACCTATTGAAGTAGCAACGACAAAATCCCTATAGAGTAACTTTTTTTTTGGACTTTTGGCCAGCTTTTTGGCATTTGGCCCCACCGTGTGACGGATCCAAACGAGATGGAAAAGCTGGTTGAGCAGTAATTCTAACAAATGATATTGATGTCAATCCATATAGCCGCCCGGACTACTTTTTCATTTTCACATGTAAAGCATGAGCTGAGCTTAACACCATTGAACTCAGTGTCAATTCTGCCAAAGACTTGGCTATTGTCATCTTTTCCAATTCAAAGTCAACTCTTAAATCCATTCAAAACCGATACACCATCAACCTAAAAATGCAAAATATCCAAGAACTTATATTTACCCAAAATAAAAAAAAACATAAAAATGCAACTAGTTTGGATTCCTTTTGACAAGAAAATTATTGGAAATGGCAAGGGAGACACAACTGCGAAAATGGCAACATCATTATCAAATGTTGAATTTCAAATTCATGGCATACAGAAAGACATACAAAACATTTTCAAGAGTTCTTGTTTAAAATACTAGAACTCACAATAAAAGATGCAGTCATCAAAACTACACCAAGTATGAAACTATTCCGGAACTAGATCTGAAGAAATCTGAAAACTTCAAAAGAAGAGAAGTCGTCATTACAAGTCTACGGATCGGTCACTTCAACCTGAATTACTAATTCAAAAAATCCAACCCGTGTCTACTCCTCATATTATTCTTGAATGTCAAGAAATTGAAAATGTTGGGAAATCATTGAAAATAAAAGGCAGCTTTTATACACTGTTAAATACACTGTTCATGTCAGAAGAAGGTTGCATTAAAATTTTGAAAATATTAGAAATAATTAATATGATTAATGCAATATAACAATGATACAATTTCTGTTATGATACAATGATGTAATGCATAAGATTTAATGATACAATTGTTTGTAACATTGTGATTGTTTGAAATGTACTGATGTGAACACAGTGAGATCGCTGATGACCTGAGTTGTTAAAATACGACCATAAATAAATTTTAAAAAATACAATACTACCTCTAGTTTTGGTTTTAAAAGCGTACAAAAAATATTTTTATCTGCAGCTTAGTCCTCTTGTATGAACTACCCAGAAAGGCAGCTATTACATTTTTATTATTGAGATGAAGTTGTTCTGGTTTGTGTCCCATTGCACGTGCGGGTTTGCGTCGCTCATTCGTCTGGCATACTCTGCACGACCAGTCGCCGGGAGAAACAACGACAACACATCATGGGGACGGTGAGTGATTGCGTTGGCAGTGCTCACGGGTCTTTTCCAAGTAAGCCGGAATACAACACAGCATTATTAACGATTTCGATCGTATCTACTATCATCATGCCACGAGCGCTACTGTGAGACGGATTGAAAATATCGGCCACGTCATCTTTCTTCGTGACAGCATATAATCGTACCGAAGGTTCTGGTTCAGTGGTCCTAGCCTTTGCCAGTTTTTTCGCATCACATCATCTCAGACGTCCCTATAGCCAGACGTAAAAAAAGCTTGCAAATGTAGTATGTGCTAATGATTATACTGTAAAAGTGTTTCAAACTAAACAGATGTGTGAGGCCGATATTTAATTAGATTTTTATAATCTCCTTCGGTGTTAATGTGGTACTTAGGAGAGGAACATTTTTACTGCGTAATATCATCATAAAATATTACGTGGATATGGCTTGATGCGTTGTCACAAAAAAATGATGAGGGAAGTATATTAGTGAAAGGTTCATTCGAATACACATTTAACCTTATGAGTCGACTCAAATGGCCCGTAGCCTTTTTATTCAGCTCGTTTGAAATGCCTATATGAAGCGTCTATTCTGTATTCTTTATATAAATGTCCTCACGATAATGTTATTGATTTTAATTTTCAACAAAAACAGAAATTTTTAAGGAATATTATATTGGAAAATTAGCTTGTCTCTGTAAAGAATTATTTTAAACTGAACCTTTCGACCCATGCTTTGCTATAATTTGGGAGAAAACAAAAATAATATATAGCTGAATGAAACAATATTTATTTTATATATTTGTTATTATTATATTAATTTTATATAGCAGTAGCAGTGGCAGCAGCAGTAGCAGTGGCAGTGGCAGTGGCAGTGGCGGTGGCGGCGGCGGCGGCAGTGACAGTGGTAGTGGTAGTGATAGTGGTAGTAGTAGTAGTGGTAGTAGTAGTAGTGGTAGTAGTAGTAGTGGTAGTAGTAGTAGTAGTAGTGGTAGTAGTAGTAGTAGTAGTGGTAGTAGTAGTAGTAGTAGTGGTAGTAGTAGTAGTAGTGGTAGTAGTAGTAGTAATAGTGGTAGTGGTGGTGGTAGTGGTAGTAGTGGTAGTGGTAGTAGTGGTAGTAGTGATAGTAGTAGTAGTTGTGGTAGTATTGGTAGTAGTGGTAATAGTGGTAATAGTGGTAGTAGTGTAGTAGTGGTAGTAGTGGTAGTAGTGAAAGTAGTGAAAGTAGTGGTAGTAGTGGTAATAGTGGTAGTAGTGGTAATAGTGGTAGTAGTGGTAATAGTGGTAGTAGTGTAGTAGTGGTAGTAGTGGTAGTAGTGGTGGTAGTGGTGGTAGTGGTGGTAGTGGTGGTAGCGATAGTAGTAATGGTATTAGTGGTAGTAGTAATGGTATTAGTAGTAGTAGTCGTAGTAGTAGTAGTAGTAGTAGTAGTAGTAGTAGTAGTAGTAGTAGTAGTAGTAGTAGTAATAGTAATAGTATTAGCCATGTTCTTTACGGGTGACGCTTCTTCTCGCATCCCAGTCGCCACTTCCATCTTCCCAATTTTCCTCGAAAATCTCGTCCCTTTATCGCCTTTTCTATCTTATTTTTCCGTCTTTTTCTTGGCTTGCGACGCTTTCTGTTTCTTTGTGTAGCCGTTTTAAAATGTTCTAAGGCCATCTACTTTCCGTCACACTTTGGATATGACCATACCATTTCAATTTTTTGTATCAATTACATACATTATATCAATATCAATACCCATTTGATTTTTTATGTCAACATTGGGTTCTTTATCTAGTAAAGTAAGGCCACAACAGTGGCTCCAAATGTTCGTTTCCATTGATTTTAATTGTTGCTCTTCGCTCTGACTTAAAATCCAAACTACTTAACCGTATGTAAATGTGCTTTCAACCAGCGATTTGTGTATTATCTTTGTCTTGCTTGCCATTTTTTGGCTATACGAAGCTAATTTAATGTAGTAATTTATTCAAATAAGAACTTGCACGCCGACCTGGATGGCCGAGGTGGTAAGAGAGTGAACTGACTCAGCGCGTCGCTCCGAAGGGATAAGGATTCGAGTCCCGACGTGGGTGTTTTCCCCCATAGTTGAGTTTCTTTGTCTCTCATGTATGTGCGGTCGTGGAGAGCCTCGTGTTCTGCGGAGCCTTGATCAGAGGAGTTCGCAAGAGTGTTGGTGTATGTTGGTGTATGCGGCACATGAGGACTCATGCAGCTGAAGAGTAACTGGCTGCTGGCTGGAAAAGTTCTAGAAAAACATAATTTATACAAAAGGCGTGATTTAAAATAACGGTTTTACAATTACGTAGAGAAGTTAATTAGGGGATTGAAATATTAATATATTATCAAATATTTCAAAACCTAATATATAAAACGTACAATTCTGAAATATTATTTATTTCATGTTTGCTTGTCGGTAATCTTTTTTTTTATTAATTAGGAGTTAATTTGTAATATCCTCTATTTGTAGGAATTCAACATTAGACATTTTACTCGCTAGCAATTTTGAATTCATAAACTCTTTTTATTTAGTATTAGTTAAGTAATTTCATTAGGATTTGATTATGATGCCTGATGAGTGATTTATCTGGAAAGAGAGGTGATCACTCTTTTACCGAAAGAATTTCGTTTTATTATCGAAAGAGGATCCATAAATGAAAATGGATGGATGAACCTTCGAGAGGCGGGACCTTCCCCTTACTTTCAGTCTGGAAAAGCATCAAGGAACGCACTGTCCGGTAATATATCCTCGCGTTCATGCATCGCGCCCGCAGGAGGTTTGTAGCAATTGGTTCATCCACGCGGACTTGCGGCTTGCATTCCATAAATCACCCGGCGCGCCCAGTCACCTTGGCCGCTGGGCTCGCACAATGGAGGGCACCCACTGTTGTCTGTCGCCGCGCCGCTACTCGGCGCCTTCGTCGCTGGGCAGAGGTGCAAGGCCTGCAAGCAGTTTGTCCTCCGCTTTGCTCTCGGTAGTCGCGGTAGCCAGGTGATGTCGCTTTCGCCTCTGCCATGATGTTTCTTTTGTCTTCGTGGTCCCCTCAAAAATGACGCATTAAACTCTCATATTTTTTAATGAAATCAATCTTGGGATTAGAACCGCTGAAGGTACGAGAAACAGCTGAAATGTTCAACTTGTGTTTCAACGTGTTGTGTATTACCATCAGTGGTAGAAAATGTACTCTGTGAAATTGGATATAAAGGGTACACGCGTATGAAGTTTACAACACTCGATCGTTCTTCACTCTGGTTTACTAGTAGTAATATTCATCATTACATCATCGTTTCTTAATATATGTATATCTTATATAGAAATAATTTAGCTTACTTTTTTCATGAAAATATTACAAACTTTACTCCATAAACAAATTTTGATGTTCCTATTCCCTCTTATATGATGGCTGTAGAGCATTACATAATGAAGCAGCTTCATTATAGTACAAGTTTTGGTGAATTACAGTGAAATTTATACACTAAGCATTGAGACGTGCTTAATGAAAAATATCTAGTAAATAATAAATGGCCCTGCTGGTAGGTGAGGGTAAACCGCACCACAGGTCAAAATGTTGAACGAGACTCAATGAAGCACGGAATTAAGACCGCCAAAATAACGAGAAACTTTAAAAATGACATATACTAAGTTCAACTTGAAATAGTTATCATCAGCCATAGAAAACGTACAGCGCGAAACTGAATGCAATGGGTACATTCGTAAGACGTTCACGAGACTCGTTCGCTCCTCACTATGATACGAGTATGCTTCACACTTGTGTACTTGTAGTAATACTCATCGTTACATCATCGCTTTTTATTATTCTAATATATTTTAAGTAAATATTTTAAATTTGATAACCTTGACGAAAACATGGTGGCAAATTCCAAATTTGGAAACTTTTCAGCAAACAATTATACTGAAGTTTTAATATTATCATCTACTTTTTAAATTGTATTAATTTTAGACAGCACTACATTACTCTAATACATTGAGTGTAGCAAAGGTATTTGGCATAACTCCCGCTTCTTTCGTTTTAAAGCCCACTCGCCTTTCAGTTACTTTGTGATTAATCTGTTGAAATCATTAATTTTCATTTCACATCATCAAACTCGTAAATTCTAATTCTGATCAACTAAAACGTCTTTGTAAATTATCTATAGAATGGCTTAAAAATAAGTCGAAAAGTATCTAATTTTATAAAAATTACTAAAAGATTTGCATGAAATTGTTTATTTATTCTAAGAATGTTACAATTTTAAGTGAAGTTATACAAAAATATATTTAATATCAAGTCTTCATACTTGCCGAAATGTAATTCTTAGCTCCGATCTTCCGTTTTAAAAGATCGAGGAAATTACCAAAGATCGGTGTACTTTTGAGAGTTCGAAAAACATATTCCAATGCAGTTCGTCATGAACTGATGATACAATAAAAACTGTTTAAATGTGTCATTGTAAATTTATGAAACACCAGCAAACAAAAAACACGAATAGGAAACAAAATGCGTAAAAATGACACAAATGACGCAATTGTAAAAAATTATATAAAAATTGAAAATGGCAAAACGTGACGAAAATTACCCAATAACCATTCATTTCTATACCTATCACCTATATGTCGTGATAAACATCCATTTACAAGATTGCTACTACTCCTATAATGCAACAATAAAAGAATGATCTGTCATCAGAATCCGAGCCCTCTTCAAAATAAAACGACAGAGTCCTTGTAGGCAAACTGGCCCCAGGATAGTGCTTAGGGCACGTACAACCTCGATTGATGCTGTGCTATTACTCTCTAATTCCCGCAGCAAGTGAGAAGTTATACCTGGAAATAGCTTCTTTCATACAGCGCATAGAGAAGACAAGAGTTAAGCATTCGGGAGCATGAAGAGTACTTCCTCATGACCTGGAAACATTAAATTCGCGTACATGCAACTTACTATTTACCATTTATTTAAAATGTATTTTGATTTATTCATTAATCAGTAAGTACCTTCTTTATAACAGGCATAAACGTAAATAAACTCTTATCTGTATCTGAAAGAGTTTTTGCAATTTGTTTCCTGTGAAAACTTTTCGTTTTCGAAAAGAAAAGCTACTGCGGTTCTACTTCTAGGCACACAACCTCTTCCCTTTCCCTTGCTACTCTTGCCCTCCTTTTCGTACTCTTACCTTCTGTATTCCCTCTCCTCTCTTTTATCACATGCCTACTATATTATTTTGCTTATTCATCATACTTCAGCCATCCCATCTATTCACCATCTATCCAATAATCACTAATCAGCCCTCTCCCTTTTATTTGTGGGTAACCTGAATGGTGCAAGGTGCAATGGTGCAATTAGAAGGCAGTGCCATTTAATCCCGCTTAAGTAGTAAGCACTTAAGTCATGTGATGTGTCATGGTGTACGTTCTAGTGAATTCTATCCTTAAATCTTCGCCTTTCTCCGGTAAGGTGTGCTCTCGGCGTTAGGACAAAGTAGTAGAATTGAGGGTTTGTAGGCTTTGTCTAGAAGGTTTAGTAACACTCCTGCTTCTAAAACAGGGCTAAGTGCGTAGAGATCAGGAGCTATGCTTTCTTCACTTTATGGCCAATGATATCGACTGATATAGGGCGCTCGTTTTCATTCTGCGGTCATTTCCCAGACATTTTCACTCCAGTTAATCCTCTTTCACTTTTGGATATTTAAGAAAACAAAACCCTTTTATATCCTCGCCGATGTTTTGGGAGGAAGAGGAGGTAAACAATGAAGTTATTTCCATTCATGTGTAATTCAAATAGATGTTTTGGCATCATTGAGAGAAATCCTTGAACACAGGTGTTTATGGTAGATTCATTGGAACTGTGAATGTTATTTAACTCTATACATAACTAAAATAATTAAAACTAGCGCATCCGTGCAAGAACACCCGCATGTTCAACCCCACTCTCTTTCCTATCCTTCCTATTTCATATTAAGAGAGAAAGTTGTTAACGAAACGTGTTAATTTATTTAAAAGATGTATAAAGGATATTTCCAATGTAATTACATAATAACAAATAAAAACAAAAACAATGTAATTCATGTTTGAAACAAATTTTCAGTAAAGTTTTATTCAGTATTTTAGACAGATGTTCTTGCATTTATTTGAGCAAGTGGTGTAGTATAGAGAGGTGCCAAATCGACAAAAAAGTAATAGAATGTCGAAGATCTCGAAGAAGAAGATAAAGAAGAAAGAAAGAATAAAAGAAAGAAAGAAAGAAAGAAAGAAAGAAAGAAAGAAAGAAAGGAAATTGATCTCGATGGGGCCACAAGGATTCCGGGGCGCCCGCAGCGGGCGAGGTGAGTCGGCGTGGGCGTGCGCGGGGACGGCGCGCTGCGGAAGCGCGGGCCGTGTCGCTGCGCACGTCTTCGCCGTCGCCAAAAGCGTCCACTCGCCCGCCCATTCGTCCGCCCCCCGGCGCGTGCCGAGGCGAACGCGCGGCCCAGGCCGGTCGCTTCCGCTTGACGCACGCGCTTTGGGTGGCGCGGCCCAGGTGCGCACCCCAATGCCCAAGGCGATGCTCGTCATGATTGTCGGCAGATAGGGAGACTTTGTTCAACAAACACCATCCTCTTAAACGTCCTTTAGACTGGTTTTGAGACAAAAATTGTTTAAACAAAAATTAGAATTGCTTATATTTTATTCAAAATTATCCGAAAAATACTCAAATTATCGAAAAATTTTACATGATCTTATTTCTAAATCTGCGTTTAAGGAAGAAATTTCATTAAGGGAAAAAACTCTATCTTTAATGTTTTAGTAGTAGGAAGACGCCGAAAAATATTGATTATATTCAATTTTCGAAAAATCACAATTTTTAAGAAAAGAGAATGACACTAACTCCATTCCCTTAAACGTCCTCCAGACTATCCAACAACAAAATTCAACCACAATCGACGGCGCCATTTTTTTTAAAAGTTTGAAAATCATGTAAAGTGCCCTCCAAAATTAAAACATAGGTTTTAAGTTCAAAAAGCCGCGACATCAGCCAGATCGATTGAAGAGTATCAATTATGGAGAAAATCGGTTGAAATGTTTAGCTGCTGTTCACAGACGGGCGGACAGACGTATTGCCGGATATCGATATTTCGGTATCAAGATCCCACGAAACAGGGCTTCTGGCAACACTACGTGTTAGAGGATTTTTTCTACATTAGCAACTGAATTTATCCACTTTTTCGTTACCAGGGCCCTGTAGTAAGTTTTTTCTGCCGAAAATTCGTTGTTTTTTCGCGTTACATTACATAACTTTCTCTTCTAAAGAAGTGCCTTCTTAAGCGAGAGAAAATAAAAGTTAATAGAATTATTTTCTATTGATTCAAATAATAATAATAATAATAATAATAATAATAATAATAATAATAATAATAATAATAATAAGAAGAAGAAGAAGAAAGAAGAAGAAAACTGTAAAGGAAAAAAAAGGATTTGTTAAACAGTTAAAAGTAGAGCAGAAAAAGAAAGATTAATAGAAGGATTTGAAGTTGAAATTATAAGTTCCTTCATTAGTATTACAGGAAGAAATCGACACCAGTCACATTGCGACATACATGACACGCAATTAATTAGCATTGCAGGCCTCCCACGCATCGTCGCAATTTCAACGGACTCATCCGTATGCGCCAGAGGAGGCGGAGCTATGTCGCTTAAGGGGGGGTAGGCCAAAGGCTGAAACAGTCGAGAGGGACGCGGAAACAGCAATTGAGTTAATGCTGGCAGACGCAGGTGCAGTTGCGTCAAACGTGTTGATGGATTGGCAGTTAGAAGAGATTAGCAGCTTGCTCTGCGAGGATTGGCATGTGATGAATGAAGTGATACGGTTGTTCCCCGCCTCTCTAGAGTCATAGATTATCTCTTCGGCTCGAGCTCTTATGTCTGCTTGCACAATGATACTATCTAAATTCAAAAATCATAAAAATTCACCCTTACTCGTCCGTTCAAAACAATCTGACGTCAAGTGTCTCTGTTGAAAGGGTGTGAATGAGATTTTGTTGAAAATAGAGACGGAATATGGATAATGCGTGTTGGGTGACAAGAATTAAGTTGAATTGTCAGAATGCAGTTGAATTTCCATAATGAAGTTGAAGAGCCAGAACGCAGTTGAGTAGAGAGACTGAAGTTGGGTAGAGAGTATAGAGTTGGGTAAACAGAATGGAGTAAGAAGGACAGAATGGATTTGGGTAGACAGAATGGAATGAGGAGTACAGAATGGAGTTGGATAGACAGAATGATGTAAGGTGGACAGAATGGAGTTGGGTAGGCAAAATGAAGTAAGGAGGACAGAAGTGAGGTGGGAGGTCATAATGAACTTCGGAGGACAGAATGGAGTTGGGTGGATAGAGTGGAGTTGGGTGGATAGAATGAATTTGGGTGGTCAGAATGGAGAGCACTGAAGATGTTATTGGGCTTGCGACTCTGGGCTAGATAGCTCTCCTTAGGAACGTGGTGGGCCAATGCCCCGAGTACTCCACAACGCGAGTGACAGGGATTGCGTGGCTAATGAGGGGTGGTGCAGGTGCACGACTATTATGGGACTGGTAGTGGTCGGCGATGTGTTGAGAATGAACATTGAACTGGAGCCGGTCGTGCGCTCTTTGGGTGACCAAAGGGAGGACGCGAGCTGGCGCATGAACAAACCGGCGTTTGATAATTCCGTGATATGATATGGGTGTTTAGCTGAGAGCCAGCATTGCAGCTGAATCTGCAGAAACTCTGACCAGGAGGTCTTGTTATTCGAGTTCCGACATTCGCAGATTTCTGATACTAGCTGAATACTCGCTGAATACTCAGCCGCTTCTGGAGAACTCTAGGGACCGGGTATTCAGGCACAGACCTGTTTTCTGTAGTTTCTCTGATTAATTGCAGGTGAATGTGGGAACAATGGAACGAATGTTTAAAAAATGGGGACGGACCACTCGCAATATTTCGCATCTCTTCCTTGTCCTGTACCCCTTAAACTTTCACATGCATGCACTACACTACTACACATATCGAGAGACGAGAGCTTGACGTAAATTTCAGCTGGGTCACAGGAAGAGATTCCTGGAGGTAGAAATCCCCCGGACGCTGACCTGCAGATGGACGCCGGATGTCACCATCCAGTGAGGGAGGAACACCGCCATCTCCCGGAATAAAAGAAATCACTATACTGACAGAACTTGTAATCATTGTAGTTGACGTGCCCGAAAACATCATTCAATCAATCGTGACAGCGAGGGAAAGGGCAACAGCTGGGGATAACTAAGAAACGAAGAGTAAATGGTGCATGTTGTTAGTTATTAGTTATTGAGAATATATCTTTGTATGGATATGTTACTATAAAAAGGGACAGCATTGACGTCTACTGCTTGGCCAATGCTGGTAATATAACTGCAAGTTGCGTCCATGCAATAATCGACATCGCCGACATCGCCCTGCATGACGTTCATTTGTTTCTCGACCTGTCAAAGTGGTGCCTCCTCGAAGTAATTCCTCTGTAGCATTCTCAGAAAGGCAAGGGGTTGGCAAGAAACGGTTCGAATGTACGGGCAGAAGAGGTGAGATGAGAAGAGATGATGAGCAGGAGAGGAGCAGATCAAGGAGATAACAGTGAACACAGAAATACACTTGAGTACTCGGAATGGCGGAGGCAATGTTCGGACCACGTCCAGATCAAAGTTGGTGTTAGATATACCTATGTCAAGTTCGGTCAGAACCGATCTCTTGTTACTAGCTCAATTGACGTTTATTGATCAACTTTTTATTTTAACGTATTTTAAACATGATTTTACACCATCATATAGCCCGATTTAAAAAAAATCCATTATTCATAATTGAAACGCTATATGTTGAATTCAATAATTGCCTCTTATCGTCTGCAATGGCTAAACAATCACATGTGTCCTAGTGTTTGAGATGCGCTTAACATCTAGGTGGATTGATAAGTTCATGAAAACGTGGGAAATTTTATTTTCTGACGACATTGCTGCTAGGAGTGATTCTTAAAATTAACTATAAAATTTATGGCGCAGCTGTTTGTTGGCAGCCATCTTATTTGTCTGTGGTGACAAAGAGTGCAAAAAGGGAGAATGACTAGTTTCGTGCATAAAATAAATAAACATTTCTATTTAAAGAAGTGGACTGCTATCCAGACTATTTGAACTGAAAGAAGTCCATGGGGACTCTCCGTCAATATTTAGGACTATTTATGACTAGATTAATGAATTTTAACGTGACCGTACGAGCACTGAAGATACAGAACGTTTGTGGTGCCTGATTGAAATAAGTTATCAAGAACATGTGCATAAAATCCACGATATCGCAAAGGCAAGCCGTCGGGTGTCAGTACGTGATATTTCTGAGATTGTAAACATTCCATATGAATGGGTATAGAATATCCTACATAAAATTATGGACCAAAACGACACAAGAATGGACATTTCAAGATCATATTTGGAGCATTTTCAACGCAATACAAAGAATTTCTGGCGTCGTTTTGTGACTAGACGAAACGTGGATCCACCACCACACGCTCTAGAAAAAATGGCAGTCAAAACAGTAGTTTTGCGAAAGAGAAAGATCCCCGAAGAAAATAAAAAACAGTTTTGTCAGCTTGAAACGTGATGGCAATGTTTTTTCTGGAATCATCATGATTGCCTATTTACAGAAGGGAATGACAGCGACAGGCTCTTATTGTGCAACATTTTTGGAGGCAGAAGTGGCCCAGAACGGCGCGTAAAAAGGGCTCCTCCTCCAGCAGAAGGCGCCTGCTCACACGTCCGCTGTTGCGATGGGGAATGTGCGCGAGCTGGGCTTCGAAATTGATCCCATCACCCAATTCCCCAGATTTAGCATCAAGTGACTTTCTCTTAATTCCGAACTTCAAAATTTGGCTTGGACGAAAATTTTGTCAAATGAAGCCGAAATGTGCTGTAAATGAGAATTTTGCAGAGTTGAACGCAATCTTTTTTTTCTGAGGGAATAAAAAAACTGGAATATCGCTGACACAAACGTCTGCTGCCACTGGGAAATGATGAAGAAGAAATTGTTTGTTTTGTAAAATAAATCGCGGATCTAAAGGAGAATTCTAGTGAGTGGATGCTCTGATCGATTTTTACAATGTTTCTCCGATTAATTCCAGGGAAATGCCATAATTTGACGTGTTCGTGCTTACCCGTATCCTGAAGGACTGTGTGCGTTGCGTTCGCCAATGTTGAACAGCACTTGCCCGAACAAAGAAGAGCAACGAATGGGCCGGAGAGTGAGGGGGGTAGAAGGCAGATGAGCTGTAAACAAGAGATAAGGCATAATTGACGGGTAAAACTGGGGGCTGTGGACTGTAACGTAGTCTGATCACTGCGTAGCTACGTGAAGTAATCGAGGAAGACCCAAAAAACCAGAACGCTTTGAGAGTTCGTGTAGTCAGGATCCAATAGTTCTCAGAACCTTGAATAGTGCATTGGGTATTGTATGTGGGAATTTCCATGGACAGGGGAATATTTTAGTAAATTTAAGTCAATTCATGATACATAGGACGGTAAAATTGTCATAATAAATAAATAATTTGGTGAGAAAAGGTTATTATTTCTCGAGAGCGGTTGGAGGAAATGGCGGGTAGTCAACTGGCCACATATTGGGTAACTTTCAGAAGATTGAGATGTAACTTTGCGGATTGATGATATGGTTCAGTACAATTTGCGTAAAATCTGGTTACAAAAAATATTGTGACCGATCCCCAGTGAGTGTTGGCAGCCTGAGTGCATCGGTCCCGGATACCTTCCTTGAAAGGGGTTCGCAGTCGGGAGAGCAAGCGGGGCAACGACGGGCGAATGGCTGTCAGAGGGACAGCGGAGGTACTGGGAGATGCCCAGTCAATCGGGTCTCTCGCCCTGACAGCCGGCGCCGCGGCCGACGGCGACTTCCTGGCTAGCGACGCCGCTGGAGGAGGGCGACCGGAATGGAATTGCGGTAGTCGGTTATGGCGTCGGCGGTGGCGAGAATGGAACGGAGTTGGAGCTGCGTCCTGGCGGGCGTCCCGGGCGGAGTGGCCCTGCCCGGGGAGGGCGCGGGCGATCGAGGGCGCGGGCGGCGGCGGCCTGACGTCACCGCCGAGGGCGCCGGGTGGCGTACCGATGAGATCCGCCTGCACTCGCTGGCACCTGGCCCGCCGCCCGCGCCCGCCGCCCGCGCCCGCCGCCCGCCGCCGGCAGCGCACACAGACTGCTCCACCAAATTAGAGAGTGTTCGCACAGCCAGAAGCAACGCAGCGTATTTGATACGAATGAGCCCCTACGCACGCGCGAACTATCACCAACGATGCAGTTGTATCGGAAAACGATACTCCAGAGCCATCGAGAATAATCACGTGACTAGTATCGTGAATGATACGAGCTATGTGATCACACGTAGATGGAATTTGTTTTCAACTGTAGTGCTGTTAGTATTATTTCCATGATGCAAAATAATGCGGCATCTAGTCGACATATTCGAATGAACAGAATATGGTGGCATGGTAGAAATTTTGTGTTAACATTACTCTTTGCCGCATCAGTTCAGAAGTGCATTGGGACAAATTCCATGAATCATAGAGCTTCAACTTTCTTAGACTTAGAATGAGATAGTGCAGCATGACGCTTTTAACGCTTCAAATGAAGCAAGGCACTCTATCGTACCTGCCGTGTCGTAAAATTATTATAGAAGTTCGTTGTTTAAACCTCTTTCAGTTTTGATGTCATTTGGTTCAGTATTTTTGACCACTGTTATTGTAAAATTGAGCTTCTCTAGTAGTAATGCCAGAATGTGATCATCATATGCTTCAGAAATAGTTCTTCTAAATTATTTCTCTTGCGTAAATTAATTCCTTACGTTGAGATCAAAATCAATTTAGAGCCACAAAACGTCTTCTTCAAATCGAATTCCTGAAGGACAGAGACAATGTCACCCTGCTAACAATGAGCCGATAGATGAGAAACATGATATCAGAATATAACTCTTTTATTGTGATTCACATCGAGAACTTGAAAAGAAAACATGTACATAAAATATTTCACTCACGGAAAGGGTAAATAATGAACTCCAGAGACATTTTCCGGGAACAGTTCCAGTGAAGATTTAGATATGAGGAGAGCTATTCGAAAAGTGAAATTATTTAATTACAACAACATCAGTTTCATAAGATATCCTTTCTAAAGAAACAGTTTCCTGGAATATTAAAGTTCTGCACATGTTGTTACTGACGCCAGATTCCGCAAACGAAGGGATGTTTGCAATTTAGCAAGCCACAATCTTTTATTTCCAGAGCTTGCTCATTATTCGTTATAAATAGATAATGTTTTTCAAAAGTATTTCTGGCGGTGGCATGAAACGATTCCGCATATGACGCCGAAAATGTCAATGGACTCATGTGTCTGAGTCAAAGACAGCAAATAAAAAGAAGGCAAAACAACAGGTCGATGAAAATGTCACGGTCACAAACGCACGTTCTGAGAACGAGCCATCTTCAAAATATTTCATCCTTAGACGCGGATGGAATTAGATAGGTCCCTATGACGTCCGTCAACGATGTTTTCGGAGAAGGTCCCGATAAAAGATAGGAACACATGAGTCCAAATATCGCACATGGGAAAATGAAATCGTTCATTGTCAAACATTTTCTGTTCTCATTAACGTCTCGAATCGAAGTTAGGTAAAAACTAAAGAAATCATTACCCTATCGGATGAATGGTGTTCAAGTGTGTGACAAATTACTTGTATTTAGAACCGTTTGGGTTCATCTTGATAACACAAAATATTATTCTCTTTTCAGAAGATTTAATGTTTAATTACATTCAGAAAATACTGAACTCTTCTAAGATAAGTACTATTTCCATTTATAGGCAAAATAAATATTGAATACTCTCAGAGGTATTGGTTTAATGGGGAATGACATAATCATCATCAGTTATACAACGTTTATAATTATTTCATTAGAAATGTCAATGATAACGCGCCACAACACCTTTACACTTGTCTGAAACTTTGAAGTTCATGATATTATTGATTTACAAGAATACTATGTGAAAATGTTTAATTCATTCTTTCATATTTTCTTCATAAATAGCGAGGAGGAATGCCATTAGTTACAGCACATTTGGAATCTTCAGGTTTTGGTTCAATTTCGAAAACAGCGGGTCCTATCGGGTTGCTATAATCCGATGAAAATAATTCTCCCTTCATAATTCTCGAGTATTCCAACTCCCGAGTATTCCCAAATATTTCATTGTACGGCACGAATCGAATCCTTTAGGCGGCGAGTGAAGTCTTCGAAGAAGAACTTAGCGGAAGCGGTGGCCCCAGCGTGGCTCGCGAGGGGCATGCAGCTCGTCTATCTCTCATTATTGTATCTCACAAAACTCACAGGGTAAACAGAAAATTATGAAAAGAGAGTGAGAGAGTCGTGATCGCCCCCATCTGAGCCATGTTTGTGAAGATATTACTCTGGCATTTGCCTATGTATTGATCAGAGGAACTACAAAAACCTAGAAACTCGCTAGAATTCTCCAAAAAGTGGTTGAATTCAATTCATGTATCTAGCTGGTGTGGAAAATCAATTCATATAAATTATGCGTTACGATATTTTATGCGGTGATGCTCAGGCTATCAGGTCTGCTCTGCCATCTGACCACGCAAATTGCGCTATGGTTTTTTCACCTTCTTGCAGAGAAAGGTGTCACTCGGGCGACAAAGCTGGTAGATTTAATTTTACTCAGAGGCTTCTCTTAGGCTTGATGACTTTTACATACTATAAATCTACAACAAGGGACAGCCGGCTTTACTTCCCCTCCTATGGAAGACCTACGAAGGAATTTTTCACCCTTAGAAATCCACAGCTTGGATCGGGAGTATAGCAGACCGAACCTTTACACCATCGAAGTCACAAAATCGAAAATCCACCACCATCGAGACTCCTAGCACCTTTGAACGATGTTTGAGAAGCGTCGCTGTGGCCGTTAAGCGTTGTCTGCGACTGAGGTGCGCGCTAAGCGGAAACGTGGCGGGCGGCGCGCGGGCGGCGCGCGGCCGGGAAGCGGCGCGACGCCGATGGCGCGTGGGCGGCGGGGCGCACGAGCGTGCCTTCCTCTTTGAAATGCCCCGAGCGCGACGCGCGGCGTGTCGGCACGGCCCAAGGCGGCGGCGGGCGGCGGGCATTCGCGCCCAGGGCCACTGGCCCTGCAGGAAGCGCGGACGCACGCACGCGTCAGGGCAGCGTGGGCGGCGCGGACACAAGGCTGGGGAGCCAGTTTTTCAGACGAAAGTTCCCCTGATCATAAGTGACATATTTTATTACTGTCAATATAGATCTTTTAAAGTAAATCATACTTCAGCTACAGTTAAGTAAATATTGTTTTTATTCAAATAGTTTTTTAAAGAAGAAGTACATTTTTGCATATGTTTTCATAATTATATTTTAATCAGTTTACTTCTATTGCTATTCTAATAATGTTCAGCCGAGTAAAAACCCGCCGCCGACGGGATTCGAACCCCACGCCCTCCCGGTCACGAACTCTGCAATGACAACAGCTGTTATCCTGAGTGATTTCAGCCGATCGTCTTCCCCGACACCTACGTCCACCCTTGATGAAGCGCCGTAAAAGCGCAGCAACCAATCAACATAGGCGCAGTGCATGATTCGCGTCGTGGCCGCCGCCGCCGCGGTGTGGCAAGGGCCGCGTGTCCATCGCGCGTGCGCAGGCGCGTGTGCGGCGGGCGCGGGCGTTGCGTTGGCCAGGGCAACCACCCCGTGGCGCAACGCGTTGCCTCCGCGCGCCGCCGTTGGCAGCGCGCGCGCCGCACGCGCCCGGTGGCGACACTTCGCCGCCGCCGCCGCGGCTAATAGGGTCGCCGTGGATTTGGCGGAGGACGTGCGCTGCACTGATTGATGGAGGTTGGAAAGTCGCGAGGAGGACCGGGAGACGTGGCTCAGGACATTAACTGATGTCACTGCGCTGCCTCTGATCGCGATGTCCTAGGTTCGAGTCCCGACGGCGGCAGGATGTTCCAGACTGGCTTGATAGTTCAGTCGACTCATATCTCTATCTGGAAGAGAATTCTAGTAACCGGCTGCGCTGATAGTTTCCGTGGTTTCTCCGATCAATGCCAGGTGAATTTCGGAGCAGTACCCTAATAAATGGGCTACGGATCACGAGCAATTTTTTGTCCCATTCTTCCCCTTACTTACACACTCTTAAAATTACATGCACTACACTACCACACGTGCCGAGAGGTCGGTCAGGAGCTTAGAGCTTGGCCTAGATGGGGCGGTGCCCGCTGAAGGGAGATACCTGGTTGAGGAAAACTCCACTAGCTGACGGTAGGTCGGCGGCGGATCTCACCATCTATCAGCGCCATCTCAAGAGCGAAAAATGTGTACTTCCATTACACTTACAGGTCTAACGACCTTAGGAGGCGACGCGCCCGGAATCACTAATCAAGCAGTCGCAACCATTGATAGGTTTGTTTTTTAAAAACTTTAACATTTTAGTTAGGCAACACATGGTAATGGTCAGACCACTCTTCTACCTCCACTGAAACTGTGGCACAATTTCCGGTCAGTCCATGTGGAATTTGTTGTCGATTATGCAAGTACTTCGCAGATTTTGTCGGTGTTCTCCTGTGTTCCCTACCTTTCATTCTACGATATCTCGGTAATCATGAATGTATCTTTATACTCCATCAAAATCATTCACTCATTTTCATATTAGGCGTAGGCACTGACATTATAATAAAGAATACTCTTGTGTTAAGTAACCCGTAATGCAGATGGCAGACGGTGAAACTATCACATGCGTGTGTGTGTGTGAGTATGTGTTTTTTTGTGTGTGTATGTGTGTGTATGTGGATGGAGTGTTCGAATCGTGGTCTAATCGCAGGGATATCTATGTGAAAGAATTTATGATAAACAAAGTTGGTTAGTTGTACTTATTCTCGGGGTTCTTCGGTTTCCTTTGCTACTCATTCCACCATTCCACCATCGTCATTCAAATCAGGCGTTAATCATACAACCACCGACATTATTTATCTGATCCTCCAGCGCACTCCTATCCAAATGGTCTCGATACAGAGAACTGTAAGGGTGATGATAATACTTCGGTGAAAGAGAGAAACACGCGAGCGATTGGAACTTGTGAGACAAGGTGGCGCCGGATGTAAATCTGCAGCCGCATTACATCCTAAATGCACGGGATGGCAGAAACTTACTGCTGGCGCGAGGTACATTTGGAAACTGCGATTGACGATGTATCAAATGAACGAAACGCAAATAATAATAATAATAATAATAATAATAATAATAATAATAATAATAATAATAATAATAATAATTTCTGGAAGGGTTTTGAAAACATGATCTCCAAAACAATAGATTATATCGTATGCAGCCAACCGTATGTGGCGTCGTGGCGAAACGCTTCCTAGCCAGTGGGTCCGGAGGAAAGTTCTGGTCCTCCTGGAGCGGATTGAAATTTCCTTGCTGATTCTTAACGGTCATTGGATCAAATTCTTAACGGTCTCCCAATCACTTTCAGGCAAATGCCGATATATGACGTTTCGAGCACACTCGTTTCTACCATTTCTTTCCATTCTCATCCGACTTCTCGAAAATAAATGGTAATGCCATAGGCGAGTTTGTCCAGTATCTTTCTCGTCACAAATAGCATACATCAACGGGAAAGATGCCAAAGATGCCGACATTCAAGCGGATTGAATATTAGTGATAAAATTGTATGCCAAAATTTGTTTTGATATAGTAAACATGAATTCAGTACTTTTCGTTATATTAAACAGATTTATTGCAATATCCACTATGTCAGAGAGGTCACTGTGCTGCACTGAAAAAGAACAAATATGTGACTTGTTAGGTCTGTTAAATCTTCAGAACATAATTGTAGTTAATGTAATTTACTAATTAATTTTGTGACAAGGTGAGTCTCTCCAATGCATATACTAATTTTTAATTAGAAGGCGTAGGCTTATGCCTTGCTATGTTACAAGTTGTACAGTCTAGAAACATAATACATATTGCTCATTTAAATACTTTCCAATTTTAATGGCATATCGTAATAAAACGTTAAGTCAATAAGAATATTACATTAATGACATATGTAATAAAAATAAAGGACACAAGGGAGTAGACGAATAAAAAATGTATCTAAGAAGAAAAAATGTATATTTGAACTCGCAACAATATAGAAATAATAATTATTGTCATAAAAATAACGCTATTTTCTGATAATTTATTCTGTCTTCAACATTCTACAAGATGTTTCTATCAGATAGTTATAAAAATAAAATTCAAACATACTAGCGAACTACCATTCTTATTATTTGCATTGCTATTTTATTAAATAAATGAGGGATAATTTAACTTTCATAAATAATAAATTATCAAAATATCTGGAAATTATTGTACACCGCATACTTTGTTATTGTGGAATGATATGTTGCATATACTTTATTTACAAATAAAATTCCAATTTTGAAATGTTTCCTAGTAATACATCCAAACTACCAAACTATAAAACGTAATAAACTAAGCCTTCTATGCCATATTAGTCATAAAAAGTAGAAAATTCACTCAATCGTGCGGCTGCAGTTCTATTGCTCTATGCTACTGTAAATATAATCTAGTTTGTTTACAATACTCAACCATTTATTGCATGCAATTCTCTCTAACGATTCCTGTGAATCGCTTAATTGTCATTGCTAACAAGTTCTTTCGACTAGACTTCTCCATCAGCTCGCGATTCTCGGCACTGGCTGTTGCTGCTAACTGTGTCTGCAGTGCAGCAACGCGACGGCAGATCGTGCAAGAGCAATTTTGGAGTATAGTACAAGTATCCATAGCAGCTTCTAGCCTGCAATTAAATCTCCATACAAACGTGGAACATTGTTTGACCAGCTAATTTAGTTACATTCTCAGAGTTTATATTACTTTACTCACAAAGCGTAAATCAATATGTTTAATGAAGGATATAGTTTATAAGTGAAAAAGTTAGGCCTGTCTCATTTCTTAGTATTTAAACAACACTTCGCTTAATTTAGAGTATCACATGATATTTATGAACAAAAATGAATTAGAATTTGTAAAACCATCGACAACCAATAGCAAATTCACTCTAATATTCATAATTATTATTTATAAAGGCCTTCTGAAATTAATCCATGTTTGAACTTATGTCTCGTTACGGTTCGCTACCAATAATATATTACCTCTCAGCCAGAAGCGAAAATTAAATGTTAATAGATTGATCACCGCAACATGGAGTTTTATACATTTTTTCAGCTGAAATAATTACCCTTAACAACTCCATGGAGAATCCCTTTGAGCAAACATGAAATGGAAAATGCACAGTGAAGCCTGCAAAATAGAAAATCTCTGGGAATCAGTGCAGAATGTCTAAAATATGGAGGTGAAGAACTGAAGAACAGACTCCTTGAAGTATTTAATAACTGTTGGAGAAATGCTAAATACCTAATGCTTGGAAGAAAGCAAAACCTATCTCTCATTTTAAGAAAGTAAATAGAAGCCAGTCATAGAATTACATAAGTATAAGACTATTGATAAACGTTTAAAAAGTTTACACAAAAATAATAAATAAACGGCTCACAAGAATCTTAGAAACACTTCTATTGAAAGAACAAAGTGGTTTTAGGCAAGGAAGATCATGCACAGACAAGGTGTTTACCATAAACCAAACAATTAAAAGAGACGAGAGTTAGATGATCACATATCTTTTATAGATTATGAGAAAGCGTTTGATAGAGTTAATCGTGGACTTCTATGGCAAATTTTTCGAAAAAGTGGCTATCCTTTCCACTTGATACAAGTTATTAAATCCCTCTATCGCAAAACGAGTTTTAATGTAATAGTTGAGAATAAAATGCTAGAAGAGTTAGAAATAAACAGATGTGTAAGACAAAGTGTGACGTCATGAGTACTTACATCGAACTCAGACACGAGCTTTCATGTATACAGTTATTTATTCACAAGTAAAACAAATATGTAGAATATAATTATCTTGCTTTGATCGCAGGAGCGATCTTAATCGATTGATGAGCGGTGCAAGTAGTGGATCTTAACCACTCCTCACCTTGGAGCACGCACACAGCATCACTTCCACGTGTCCGCAGTCACACATGGAACACAAAATCCCCGAAGGCGCGTCAACACGTGACTAGCCTCGCGAACCCTGCTCACCGCTGCACCGCCCTATCACAAGTTTTGTACCCACCTAATGGCTCTGTACTCTCCCTTATATAGCTGTCCCTCACATGACATTCTACTTTACGTTAACTCCGCAGCGCGCTTCTGCTTGCCACGCGGCACTAACGTTTTGGCCTCCGTTTCCTAAGATCGGAGAACCCCAGAGCGCCTCGTGTCTCCCTGGGCCACGCGGCGTCTCCAAATAGGTATCACGTGGTTCGATCGCTTCTGTGTTACACAAAGGTACTGTTTTTCCCCCATTTTTTTTAATATTTATATTGACAACATTCTAAGGGAATGGAAAATTTGGATAAATCCAATTACACCTCTACATTATATTCTATATGCAGATGACCATATAATTATAGATGATAACGAAATAAGTCTGCAAAAGTCCTTGTACCAGGTAATAAGAATATGCAAACCATATTCTCTCAATATTTGTCTCTAAAACTAAAGTGATGGCATTTAGAGGCAAATATCCTATCAGAAGTAAAATATTAATAAAAGATAAAGTAATAAAGCAAGTAAAACATTTTAATTATTTGGTCTGTGATATCATATACAACTCAGTAATGATATCAAAACAAATTTACGTTCTCAACATACTTGCGGAACAATAAACAAATACATTCGCAATAAATCTAGAAAAGAGACACTATTAAAATTTACAAAGTCATGGCGATACCACAACAACTTTACGGGTGTGAATCATGAACAATAAGAAAACAAGATAAAATGAAAATACAAGCTTCTGAAATGAAATTCCTTCGGAGAGTAAAACGCTGCACCCTGATGGATAAAATAAAAACATATAAAATAACAATAACAACAACAACATACAAAATAACATATAACATAACAATATATATATATATATATATATATATATATATATATATATATATATGGGTACAGCACTTAGGAATAACGTCTCACGGAAGGATCCCCGACATGCCTTTCTGTACAGACCAAGGGGAAGAAGGGGCATTGGTCGCCCACGACAGAGATGGTATTATGAAGCTGAAACAGGGAATCTCCCTAATTCGTGAAGTGAAGAAGGAGGGTGCTCCATAGAATTCTCCATCAAGCAGACTCCACATCTGGTCTGGTGAAGACAATGAGCCTACTCATAGAACCACCACCTAGTTCAGCCGCGGGTTGTCACCAGGATCACACACAATAATTGCAGCTCAGTTCTGGGAAGACTAGGATTGTAGAAGTGGTTACAGCATCCTGCCTGCGGAGGGGAAATGGGTAGACGGAAAGGGGAGGGGGAAGAGGCAAATATCCTATCAGAAGTAAAATATTAATAGAAGACAAAGTAATAAAGCAAGTAAAACATTTTAATTATTTGGGCTGGGATATCATATACGACTACAGTAATGATATGAAAACAAAATTACAAAGGGAAATGAGAGCAGGAAGAGGCCCTGCTCGGAGCCACGATGCCCTGAAACCAGCTAGATGAGCACCAACACACGTGCAGCTAGTATCTCGGATCTGGGATGATCAGAACACAGACCACGCCACAGAACTCACGCGCGTATATACACGTCGTATTCAGTCGCTCCGCGCAATGACCACCTCGACCATCCCAAGATGCTTTCACAACACATAACAGACACACGCACGTGGACTTTCGAATCCTCCCAGGTCAGAAAGAGATTTCTGTTACAACTCGACCATCCGTAGCCATGTGCAACCACTAAATCTCAGTCGTACCCCGCTACACCTGTGAAAAATGTACCGGCCTACATTCTCAGCGCGTAATTTCGCCGCCTTTGACGCTCCAGCCGTTCGGCGTCCTTTGAACTATCGAACTGGGCGACGGCGGCGCGGCGAGATGGATGCCATAATTGTTTCTGCGCGCGGCCGCTCTTATTTGCCTCCGCTGCAGCCCCAGCGCGCAGCGGGTGCTGTCATTAACTGCCGGGGGAACGCGCAAAAACCTGCCTGCCCCGTTGTTTGTATTGAAGCGCTAATGAAAGCTGCGCGGGGCGTGGGGTGGCCGACGGCTGATGCGTAGCTGGGTGGGTAGTGGACTGGGCTGACGGTACTTTTTACAGCACAGTCTTTTCGTAGTAAAATTTTAGTACCTCCAGCTGTAATTTTGTGGATTTCGTATGTATTAAAAAGGAGAAGAGATCAAACCACAATTACAGTAAATAGTACAATTAGTGTGTTTTTATAATAAACTTTATTCGCTTTTATAATTAACATTATTAATATTCTCGTAGGCAGTTGTTTTGAAACATGTTTACTTTGAAAATTATTGGAATCTACGTAATTTTCGATATTATGGTTTGTTCCATAATTATCCTTGTAGCTTTAATAGAAATAAAATAGGAAAAAGTACATATTTGAAATGGATGCGAATATGTAGGTGAATAAATAAGCTTCAAAGTATCAAATAGAATAAAGGGGGAACTTAAAATCTAAAAAGATATACAATAAAATATAATTTGTAGGAGTATGGGTCTTCTACCAGTGCATATATTAGAGATAAAAACAAATGGAATATTTAAACGATTAGAAAAATTTCCATAACTTCTTGTTGCATACACGAAAAGATGCAAATATGTAGATAGAATGGGAAATTATGGTTAAAGAACAGAAAAAAGGGAAACACATTTTATGAAAATAATAATAATGAAATTCCATGGAAGAAAAGAAGAGAAAGGACGTTGGAAACACTGTGCTAGATAAAGATTAATGAAATGTGAATTAAAATATAACTCTACAGAAACTTTTAAAGATTTCGAATTTGTGATATTTAGAATAAGTGTGGAATTTGTGTAATTTTGAAACAAGTGGATGAAGATAAAAAACAACGAAAGAAAATGGGTAACAACTGAAAAATGGAGATAAATATAGGTGGCTGAGACAATAATATATATTGCAGCAGTATGAAAAAAATCCTTTTGAAGTGTTCATTTCAATGTGTGACTAGAATTCTGAAACAGGCAGATAAGAAGGCGTCTCAGACTAGGTAGATGCTGCAGATCAAAGCAGCATTCGAAATAGGAGTAGGGTTGCAGAACAACATGGTGCGTCAAATTACAAACAGTTGGCCACGCAGGTGACAGACGGGCATAGAGATGAAGCCGACGATAACCGATCAGCAGATGAGCGGCTGCGCGGCAGGCGGGAGTGCGCCCCCGGCGTCTGCCCCAGGCCCGGCCCCCGCCGAGCGCCACTGGTCGTGTCCAGCTGATTGAGATGGAGCCATCAGCGGCCGCCGGGCATCCGCTGAGGCGCGCGCTTTCAGCCCGCCCTCCTCCCTCCGCCTCCCACCGCGCGACCCCCCTTCGCCCCTCGCCGCCGCCAGCGCCACCACCTCCCCCCACCCCCGCCGCCCCCCGCCCCTTCACTCGCTTTTTCTCCCGTCTACCAACATCCGACACGTCTCATTTTCCTTTCCATTTATTCTGCATCCACCCGTTCCAGTTATGCGCGAGGTCACTTGCCGTGTCTGCCTTCTGAACATCTCCTTCCTTGTTCCCCATCCCCTTCCCCTTTCTCGCCCTCGCCGACCGTCACATTCCCTCTCTTACATCTGCCTTTGTTCCTCGACACGTCCCCACCCAAAACCCCGCCCGGCCCCGCACAACCCACATTCCCTGGCTTCGTACCCTTCCCACGAACGCTGCCCTCATCCCTGCCAACAGCCTTGCCCACGTCTCAGAAAATGCCCGCTCCCGTCCCAGCGTACACACGTTCCCGCACGAGTCCCCAGGTAACCGTTCACATTCTCGCTTCCGTCCCCAACATCCCGTTTACGACTTACGATGCCAACGTACATGACTCTCATCATCCCTCGCCTCTCTCCGCCTTCATCTCTACGCCTGTCCACCACCATCATCCTCGTCTTCCGTTCTCCTTTTATTCTTTTACTGTTCACCTTACAAAAATCTATTTTGAAAGTATAAATGATTTCGACATGTTTCCTTAGTGAGAAGAAAAATTAAGCCAATTATCATTTGATTAAAACACCTTGGAACATGAATAGCCAGGCTCATGAAGTTCATCACATAGGAATGTTGCAAATTAATTATGAGCAATAGGAGAAAAGTAGGTTAGGTTTAGCCGATGCCAATGAAATAATAGATATAGTGTATGAACTACAGTGTGAATAGATGAATGAGTGAGTAGAGGAAGTAATTAAAATTTAATGAAAGATATAAGGAAGGTTATTAACAAATCATATTAATCAAATGAAACACCTCCTGCCACTTCTTCAATATGCTGTTTCTTTTGAGCCCTTCGACCAAAAGGAGTTGCTTCGCCCTCGCGAGAATTTCTAAATAGGCTAATTCTCCCCCTAGTATTTTAAATTATTTAAAAAATGAAGGACACACAAAAATAAATAGTATGTAATGGCGAGATAGTAAAGTTATAAAATTACTATATTACTTTTTGTTGATACTGCAACATCTTAAAATTCCATTAAAGAACATGAGTTTTATTTTACTGCATAGTAGATCCAGAAAGCACAGATTATATTTTCATACATTAAAATATAAAAACGTGTATTATAAGATACTTGAACTCTCAAAAACCACTCTAACACCTGGAGCACGGATAGGCGAGTCATCAGTGGTCGAATCAGAAACACCTTCACTAGGGAACAAACCATGAGGAACGAATCACATCTTCTCTGTTGTTTTTCCTCTTCTCCCGTGAATTACAAGGGTGCACGCAAACGATGTCGGCGGCTGAAGACTATTCTCGAAAGTTAAAATTTAGGAGAGCAAACGATTTCTCAGTTAGCTTTGAAACATCCTATCTCGTTTACTCGTATAAATAAAACACTAGTTATAAATGTAAAACAATAATATTGATATATTGTATAGGAATTATTTAGTTCAGATACCGCATAATCAGGAATGGGATGGGAGTTTCACTCGCAAAACATTATGTCAAACTAAACCTTTATTATTATTATTATTATTATTATTATTATTATTATTATTATTATTATTATTATTATTATCTTAGTGGTTTATTCCGCATAATTTATGTTAAACCTCCAAACTCTTCCAAGGTCGATCAAAACACTGCAAATTATAAGACATCGCGTTATAGGGAAGAGCCCTAATTTTGAGCAAAATAGTGCAGAGGCCCCTTCTCTTTATATACGCTCCTTAACTCTCCGAAACTGGTTGCAATTTGTACTGGATTTTATACTTGTTAGAGAACTAGTAGGCACACGTATATGGAATAATGAGAAAGGACCTGCCTTATATACGACAAGAAATTCATTATAACTGATGCTTCTCATACGTTTAGAGAACGACGTTACTTATGATTTTTCCAAAATGAAACTGTCCACAAGTGCAGGGTTGTTGCATGCTGGTGTACGCTCTCCCTGAAGTTAGTACCACGCTCCACCGACTGTGGCGCTGCGTCCGCGGCGTCGGAGGAAATGTTCAGCGAGGGATAACGCGGCGTAACACGGCGCTTTTTGCCGGCCGTAAACGTGTATTTACACTAGGGATTGGCCTGTTTTACTTTGGCTGATCGCCGGCGCGGAGTGACCTGTAATCCGGACTTATTAGCGACGCGTTTCTTGCACCCTTGCGGTTGCTGACCGCGCCGCCCGGCGGGCCACCCTGTGGGGCCCCCGCCCCTCCCTCGCCGGCGCCGCCCCCACGAGGGGCCAGAGCGGTTCATCTTCACCACCCGCGCCTCTGCCGCTTCGGGCTCTCTGCGGGATAATTCAACATTGCCTTCGCTCCTTTGAGAGTCTGGAGTATCTCTGATAAACTGGGAGAGATGGCTCAGGGCATCAACTGATGACCCTACCTCTGATTGGGAGGTTCTAGGATTCGAGTCCAAACAGGGGCGGATTTTCCACCGTAGCTAGGGGGTTAGGTCGAGTTCAGAGGCTGACTGGAGAAGAATTCTACCGGCCAGCAACTCTGATTGATAGTTTTCCGTGGTTTCTCCGATCAACACCAGGCAAATACTGGAGAAGTACCCTACAAAACGGGCTACGTACCGCGCGCAATCTTTCCTTCCCATTCCATGTCCTATTCTCACTCCTTACTTACACTTACACTCATGCTAGGCTTGTCCCGGCTGGGGCGGTGTCCCGCTGGTGGAAGAAGCGCCACTCGCCGGCACGAGGTTGGCGCCAAATCTCACATTCCCGCGAGGAAGATCACCGCCACCTCCCGAGGAAAAACCTACACCACACTTATGGAACTAATTCATTTCGTATACTTTCTACATTAGTCTGAGTTATCTATTTTTTTATTCTTACCACGAACTTTGATATGCATTCGTGACATGATTACTATTCACTATACATTTTGTACTCTGTACACAGTTCGCGACTTCGCGACACAAGACGAACTTCTGAAAGTCTTCACACATATAAACAATAATTTAGATGAACATATCCGAAAGCTCGAAGAGGTCGTTAATAACACAGACGGTTTGACAGCAATACGCAACATCGTCGAAACTTACAAACATCCATCCGCGAAAGAAAGACACTGTCACCACTACCAATCACAACTGAAAACAGATTTTCTGTTTTAGATTATGACCATGAGTTTCCTTGCCTTCCCAATCCTCACTACCCCTTCCCATCATCGACACTCCCGCGCGCGTAACCAATCGACCTGGATCCTTCCGTCCCCACTGCTACTTCAAGCTTCTCACTTCTCTCTCTGCCACCTCCTAGCTCTATTAAATTCCATCTATCCGCGAAACATCACTCCTCCGCTTCTATCCTCGTCACTTTCACTTCTGCATTTCCCCACTATTTTCCTCCCTCCCTTCTTCGCTCTCGTTGTAATCACCATCACTTGTATCACGCTCTCTCATGCTCTTCCGATTTCTTTCCTTGATTTTCGCCTCAAATGTGACTTCTTTGCGCCCTCGCAATCTTCCGAATCTTAAGCAACTGATTCTATTAAGACCTGTCTCTTGTGTAATACACGTGTTTAACAATGTGTTCTAAAATCGTAAAGAAAGTTGAACAGATTGAAAACAATTATTAAATAAAAAATAAGTATTTATGGCAATATTCACAAGATGTTACTACTAAATCATTAAGAAAGATAAAATAAAATAATTACACACAAATTAGGTAGAATACGCATAAGAGAAAGTTATAGGGTGGCGTTCTGTTCAAACTTGATTTTCAGTAATAGTTTGAATATTTGGCTCAATCCTCTAACGTTTTAACCTTTTAATAACAATTTTTAATATCCACTTGTGGCATCTTTGCCGGGGCAATAAATCACAGACGTGAACGGTTTGTAATTTATTGAGTATTTATTTGAAAAAAATGCTCCAACACCTGAATACTATGTACACTAATTACAATAAGCAATATTGACCTGTTACTAGAAGGAATGTTTCCTGGTTACCACCACCGCTGGCCTGATAATTAGATATCTTATTCGGTGTGATGCACCAGTAGCCTACGTGGGCATACAAGCGAGTATGCTGCACCTCCCGTCTCGACGTAGCACGCAGGCTGCAGTTCCCTGCCTCAGTAGCCAATGCATTACAATGCAGCGCCGCGCACACCCCACACGACTTCCTACCGACGCGCCCAAGAATCAGAAGAAGGAGTTTAGGTCCGGGGTCCGTTTATATTAACTTCTGGGCCGGCTGACGGAACTGCGTCATCTCGCTGTTTCCGCCGACGCGTTTCCGCAGCTAGCCTGTCTACGGGGTTCCCAAGTTTGCCGCAAGTGGTCTACGGGGTTCACAAGTGGCCAACCACGACACGGCACCCCTTCCCTTCCGCTCCCTAGGTTTGCCATTGTTCAGCCCGGCGTCTCTTCCCGCCAGCGCTGTCCATGAGCATGAAATGCACATGGCTGATATTTTGTCACGTTTGTACAAGGCGACTAATATGACGCCACAATATTTGTTTTAACGATATATTTTCATTATATAAAACGTTCTATTTTTTCAGTATTTTGGTTTTGAAATGATCTATATTGTCTTACATATTAGATGTACATGTATATAAAACATTTATTGGTTTATTAAAATGGCCGGTGATTTAGAAGTAATTTTTGCAGTTCATTTATTAAATATAAAGTTTTTTTTAAGTCGTCGATTACCCTTTTCAGTGTTTAGCGACCCCTCGTGTTGGCATCTTATCTCCCCACTACTGTATTAACAGTCATTTGGAAACCATTCCATTGCATTTCAGCCAAACTCTTCATTCTGTCCCCTCCCCAATTCAAAAATTCGTTCCTAAATCACCGAAATGTGTTATGATTTGAAAGAATTGGCAGTTAACGTGAGGTAAATAAAGATATGATGGGTCTGGGATGGAAAGTGCGCGTGTGTACGGCGAGATAAAGGGACAAGGTTGAGGAAGAAAAAATGGTTTGCGGTACTCTTTGGTTAAGGCACAGCTCCGATATTTGCCTTGTATTAATAGGAGAACCACGATCTGAGCAGCCGACTGCTAGAGTTCTCGAGACAGCAGCTGAATTCGATCAAGCTCTCTACCTAGTGACTAAATTACGCTCCCGTTAGGGCTCGAACCCTAACACTGTCGGCCAGAAACTCTGTAGTAGCGACGGTTGTTGCGCTAAGCTTTCTCAGACAGGCTGGATATCGGTCACTGACTACTTCATAGAGCGGCAAATACTTTCAATTTTATTCATTACAAAGGAACGCTTTAATTGTTTCCTCTCTTAAATAACCAACAGAATAGGGTAATGTTGACTATAAGGCAAGTAGAGTCATTATTTTTCTCCTAATTTAAAAAAATTAAGACTACATACAAAGTGAGTGAGGAAGTGTTGGCAGTATTTCTTAATCTATTGGTAAGCACTGTATTGTTTCATAATCGAAGGAGCGTCATCGGCGAGGGAGCATAAACTTTTCGAAATGTGACAGATATTTTTTTAACAAACGCTCTTGAGTAGCTTTGTGTCTTTGAGCATGTGAATTATACTCACTACCGTTACTTTTGCACATTCAAACTGCAATCTCTACTATTACGATGTTGTAAATGCACACCTGATGTTGGCCGTTGATTTATAGAGTAATGCAATCATTGTTACTAATACCTGGGTGTGCGTTGGTACATAAAAGTTCGAAGTTCGATAGCAGGAAAGGACGTTCTTTTATAAGCTGTAATTACAGCGTGTGGAGAGCAATGAAATAAAACATACGAGAAAATGAATCTGACCATTAAACTCCACTCACTTTTGCTCAGCATGGGAAACTGCACATGGAAATCGTTATCCCGTACAGAAATTACAATTTCATATTTCATAATCGTAATAAAATTAATTATTGCCTCTAATTAAATGCAGATCTTGCAAAACATTCTCAACTGGAGAAACGTATTGGGATTTATTTAAAGACTGGATTTGACCTCACATTGTACATCGAAACGATTATGAGATTTGAAAATGTATTTTTAATTATTTTTATTTTATTTTATTTAATAGGTAATTATTACAAACAATTTGGCTTACTTGATTCTATGTGGCTAGGCCGAAGGCCTTTAAGCCATTACAATACCTACATCCTTTCGCGTTCTAATCTTTCGAATTCTGGTATTCACCCCAAATGGTCTCTCCATCGCAACAAAGCCGCGGAAAAGAGACCATAAGGTACGGCTCAGGAAAAAACCCCCGAAGGGGGAAAAACCTGCCGTCAGAAGCCGAGTACATACTAATCTATCCGTTTATTTTAACTATTTATTTTCTGGCGCGGGCGTCCCGCCGTCTCCTTGCAGTGCTTGGCCTCCTCAGCACCTGAAATCAAACAGCGCCCCAGAAGATCGTCCGCACCAGCGCCTCTGCCCTTATATTTTCGATCCCCCCTTCCCTTCACCCCCTAATGTATTTTTAATATCATTATGTGTATAATAAAATATATTATAATTAAATAATAATAGATATTATTATTATTATTATTATTATTATTATTATTATTATTGATGTATTGGTTTTCCAAAGTTCACAAATACATTTTTAAATTGCACTGTATAATGTAGATATAATAGATAAATTGAGTCAAAAGTGACTAAGAATTGGTTAAAGAATATTAATAAAAATTAGAACTGAGACGTAGAGAAAAAAAAACATGTAAATTCTATTAAACATTTATATAAATGAAGACTTTGAATCCTCAGAAATCAAGCAATACCATGATGGCGTATGAAATATTACACTGCTAAAGTGTGTTATAGAATCACTTTAACTCTTTCATTATTTTATAGCATAGACGTCGCTTTCATCTCTCGTGAATGTAATATTTATGTGACACCACATTTTTAATTCCAAAGCTTGGAATGTAAATAAAATCTATATCTTCCTGGCACACCGAAACAACTTTGCAGCCGGGAATACGCTTTATCCGACACTCATTTCAATTAAACAAATGCTACAGAAACAACCTTCAAATAAATTCAATGAAACAAATTCAAGATTATTCTAGTACCAAATCTTTGTACATATTCCTAAAGAATTAGTCTAAAATTTCTGGAAACTCTGATGGACCCTAGTCTGATTTAAATATTTACTGCGTTATTGGTTACAATATGATTCGTTGATATTCCAGAAGAACTACTTTATTCACGAGACCTTTAAGGAGATAGCTCTTCCAGGTTTAACACTATATTTGAGACGTGAATAACTTTGTGGAAGGCTGCATTTTCCCACGATAGTGATAAACAGGGCATTTTCTGTCATGGCATGGGAAGAGATATCACGTACAAAAAATAATTTAAGACTGATGATGTTGTTCTTGTGAGTAGGTCGCGTTACACTTATAGGATGCACAGGAGAGATGAACCTAAGAACCTTAGATCATTTCAAGTTTTGGACTATACACATTACAGAATTAAAGCTAAAACAACATAGAATACATTAAAACGTACATTGACTTTAACTACAACCGCATCGAGTGGTAGTTAATTATAATTGGATCGATAAATTAATGGAATCTGAAATTTATATATGAAGCTATGAGAGATGTATACTATATGAAACAATAAAATTTGACCCAGAGGATTTTCACTCACAATTAATGACAGAAAAAGCTCAAAACAGCGTCTTTTTCATAAAATTCACACGAACGTTGTCAATTATAGATGAGATTTACATACCTCAGATACATTTAGCAGACTGTTCGGTTTTTTAAAGGGTCTTCACCAGATCGTTTTATGCATAGTCCAAACGTGACACCACATCTCATCTTACAGTATAGACAATTACATACCAACGCGGCACCCGTATTTGGGAGATTATGGATGTTGATACAGTGTAAAATATGTGTTCCAAATTCAATTCGTTTTGGCCGCGAGGTGACTGTTCTCGCCCCAGTGCACGTGTGGCGAGTGGTCGCGCGGGGCGAAAGATCCACTTATTTTTTCCGCTACTGGATTCCCCATGCCAACCGCCTAGCGCCGCCCCGCCCCGCCCATCTTCGCCTCGCCATCCGAGATTTCTCGCCACTCGTGCACTGGGGCGAGAAATTCTTTATGTTAGAATCTCGGACACGGGAGTAGAGAAATAGAAGTTTTTATCAGCCATCATTCATTACCATCAAATAATTGTTCAGGACAGCCAAGTGTCAGTTTGTGGTGTTCGATGGACATCCCATTAGAGTTTGGCAGTTGAAAATATGAACGAACAACGCAACCAAAGACACAGGAGCAGACAGGGATAAGTGAAATAAGGGAAAGATGAGAAAATACACGAGTAAGGACACTGACATCAAATAACAGCCGATTTAAGACACACTGGAAGTAACACTCCGTCAAGGATATATCACAAGGAGCAGAAAAATAACACTAAAAAGGAGAAATTATCATATAAACTCACGTCAAATCCGCTATGTCTTGAGAACTAGGTACCGTAAATGCCATAGGTGTGTCCAGCCTTCAACAAGACCGGGTGCAACTCCACTTGTAGATCCGTCTGTGTCCCCTTTTTCGTTAATCTTTTTATTTACTTATTACATTTTATTAGGAAACTAGCAGAACCCCGCAGATGTTGTCCTGCTCTCTCTCTTTCTTCCCCCGTCTTCTCTCTTTTCCCTGCTTTCTTTTCCCTCTCTCTTTCTCCCTCTCTTTTCCCTCTCTCTTCTCTCTCTCCATCTTGCGCGGCCCCTTCCTCCTGCCCTCCTCGGCCCCGCCCCACGTCACAGAGCAACGCCCAACAACAATGAAGCTCACGTGGATTGGGAATTGCATTTTACTGAAGGGCCATCATGTGCTGCAGCACCATCTGGTGAAGTTCCATACAATAATTACACTATGCCTATAATGTTTGCGCAAGGGCAAGCAATAATTTGATAAATTTTTTTATGGCAATCAGATGAACGAACAATCAGCGCATAAATTACAAGCAATCAAACAAACATTGTTTTTATATACGAGATACCGTACGTGCTGCACGAAGGATGAAATTATAACATTAATTATACAATTATTAATACATTTGATTTTATGTGGCACCATTAATGGGTTGCCAGATGGTTTCGAGAGCCGCTTTCCCAAATTGTGAACTTCAAAAAGAGGAAAATAAGGAACTGATCATATTAACGTAATAAAATATTATATTGTGTTAATTTTGAGAAGGGCCCCGGCCCCCTGGCCACCCCCTTCTGCGCACACCTGTGGCAAATACAGTTACGTACGGGAAGCAGAAAGCTCCGCTTCTCTCTCACGCCGCCTGCCGATCAGAAGCCGCCGCCTCCCCCACTCCCCACTCCCCCTCCCCCCACCATCCCGAGGGCGCCACTTTTTGCGGCGAGCGACTCGGAATTTACATTTGAGATCGATCGCTTGACCCATTAGCTCCGTGGGCTTCGAGTTAATTGAATGAGGGCGGCGGCGGCGAGGAAATCTCTTCTGCCCGTCGCGCGCCCGCCGCTCCGCACGAGGCACGCAGGTCGACCCGCAGCCCCCCCCCCCCGCTCGTCGTGAGTAAAGGGTGGAAACGCGGCCAAACCTCAAACGACTTCGGATTCAATCTGTTGTCTGAGGCCGCTTCAGTGGCGGCTGCTCCTGAAGGGCTCTCGGGTGGCGCCTTCTCCAGAAACACCAACCTCGGGAAAAATTGCAGAAAGGATTAAGCTTGTAACGTACTGTATTAAATCGACTCGTTTAATTTGTGAGTAGCACCGACGCAGTTTTTGAGGAAGAGTTTAGTTTTACGTTCCCGCTTTAGCGTAAGATAAATGTTTTTGGAACGGGCCGCATCGTGGGCTATCGCGAGTCCGTCATTAGCTGGTGCATGCGAGGAAATGGAAGCTTGAGGAAGAGAGAGGGTACTAGGAGTTGTGTGGAGGACTGTGCTGCTATTAGGGTTTAGATCGGCAGAGTCCAAATGTATTAACTTGGCTAAGAATACCTACCCTTTCATCTGATTTCATAAATTACTCTTTGTTTGCTGGAAATATTTTTTTAAATCTCTTATTTCCCCGGGAGTACAATTGTATTTTCTCTTTTCTCTTATCAACGTAAAAGTTGTCCTCGGCAAAAATTAAAATCCCGATGCGTGCAAATCGGCTGTTCACTACATACTAATGTTTCCTCGTTCAAGAAATATTTAAATGGGGGTAAAATGCACGTGATAGTTTGGACACACTTCCGACCCTGGGCCGCTAGTCAGGAGTGTGAGGTCAGGGAACGGCTACGCACCGAACTGCGCAACGCACTCGTTTGGGGCATCTCCGCCCCAGTGCGCCACGTCGTGTTTTTCGAGTTCTGCGTAGGACCTGGAGTGTTCGGTATGGCGTGTATTTCTAGCACATTAAGCACTACCCTTGAATCTCAATGTGTATCCTTAATTTCTTTCCCTTCGCGGTAAGTTGAATGAGCAGGGTATAAGAGCAGATGGACGATATGAGGATTTGAGGTTCCCAGCGTCTGCTTCATTTAGGTGTAACGTGACTCCCTTTCCCCAATGCAACACCCAGCGCAGCGGTCTCAGGAGCTTCGTTTGTTCAAAAGCATTTACAATGTCCGACATGGGCCCACAAGGCACATTTGCGAGATGGAGAGTCGATGTCAGTCATAGCAGTAAGCACCGATTATGTATAGATTAATCTGTTGCTAATACTAATTTGTCTATTAATCTATTGCTAATACTATTGCTAATACTAAGGCAAGAAAGTACAGCTTTTCATGACGAGACTGGAGAGTTCAGCCGCCGAGGCCACTACGCCAAGGCGGGGGATGCTGTCGAGTCATGAAAAGTGTCTTTTGCCTAAATCTTATGGCAATATCTACAAATTATCAGCGTTTTTACTTTGTTTGATAACAAAAAGTTAACATTTATACTGATAGATTTACATTTTTCTCTTTGCACTCACTAATGTCTTGAATTTTCTTTACTTTGTACATTTACAAATTTCGTACGGTATTTCTTTCGCGTGAATATTCGTAAGCTTACGGAAATACGTTCTGGGTTGATCTTCAAGATGTCTTCCAACCGGATGCCGTCCGTGGGATGTCCTCGTGGTGCTCTGCTAACATCGTAAATTCTAGTAGCGAGAGATTTTTCCTAAAATTCCCTGAAAATCTTTGACAATAATACATATTACATCCAATTAATGCAGCCCGCGAACGCGACCTTCCCTTCCTGCTCCTCGGATGAAGCGCCTACTCGCCAATGTCTATCATTTTACTTAACTTAAATCAATTTATAATGTCCAGTTACAAATTTATTCTACACTAATTCCCCACGTACGAAGTCTATTTTACATTAATTCCAAAAATCACAAATTACAACACAAACTAAAAATGATACAAATTACAAATTATATACTACACATGAAACAAATAGCTCAATAAACGTAAGTTTCCCGTCTCCTTAACAAACTGTAATCCAGTCTAAGTCTGAAAAATATTCCTACCGTTTTAGACGGTCGCTGATCAGAGAGTGATTTCTTCTACCAAATTCTAGCATTACCATTTCCACTGCCCACTCTACATTTGTTCAAAGTCATGTTCCCGGGGCCTTGCTTTGCGGAAGAATGTCACGTCCAGACCATCAAGCATGGAACACAAAGTTAGTTGACACGTTGTCTTGACAATTATTTCCTTGGTCTAGGCTATTTTAAATGCATCTAATTGTCACATTCATATATTTTATGCATATTTGACGTTATTTAATGCCTTGGGGGGGGGGGGGTTCTGGTATGTCACAATATGTGAAAGAATGTAAGGGATTTTGTAAGTGACGGGATGCGAGAGGGCTAAGAAGTGTCACAGAAATCGTGCTTCTCCCATTCGTTTCAGAAACGAGTGGAAAATACCGTTAAACAGATCTTTAAGTATTGTTCAATTACAATTAATGCAAGCAGTTCCAAATAAAATATCAATTGATAAATGTATGTTTTGAACGTATTGAAAGCTAACACAATATTTTTGACACGGAACCTTTGCTATGTAGCTTTACGATAGTAGTTTGTTTCTTAGCTGGTAATTGAGCTGTATTGGTCTACAAAAGGTTAACCAACACTAAGTCACGAACGTTTAATCTACAATAATATTCAAGGCTCCTTGGTTCTTTGTGGGCACTAGTTACATGGCGAAAAGTTGCTGACGGTGGAGTCAGAAAAAATTCACTACAGGACGCTTTTATTAGAACCGTCCTGTAATGCCACAAGCTTCTTGCCGTAAAACAGGACAAGAATGAGCTACAGCCCAGCCAGTCTCGAATGAAAGTTACTTTGGCCGCAGGGTCTCGATTTGGCCCCACCGTGCCCGGCGGCGCGCGCAGTCCCACGGGTGCCTGCCTCTCCGATCCTTTCGTGCCGCGTCGCATGTGGTCCATGAAGACGGGAGGAGAAGGTCTCCCACTTGGCGGAAAATGGCTATTCGTTTCCAGGAGGGCGGCGGCTTCGGGAGAGGAAGCGGCCGTTGTAATGTGCTAATGCGGCCCCGGGAGGCTGATGTCAAGAACTCGCTTCGGCCCCAGAGTGGCGTCTCCAAGCAGCTTTGAGCAAGTGTTTTCATGGTTATTGATTTGAGGCTTTTTAACCAGAGCAACATGGGGCAGAGTTAACAAAAGATTAGTAATAAATCCACTTTCATTTATTTCAATAACATTGTAATACACAGGATAAATATACTATTTTTAGCACATTGACGAACACAACTTTCAGATCTTAGAATTTTTTTCAATTATCTGCAACTCGTATTTCGAAATCAACCTTCCATTTCTTTCACTCTGCCTCATTTATGGGACACATTGAAACATGATGGGGTACAGTGAAACAAATATTTTTAACATTTCATCTTCTATCATTTATCCATATTTACCCCAAAACACATTATAATAATAACACAGGTCTACTGGATTTTTCTCTTTTGATTTTGACACTTGTTTTATACATAAGTTGGTCACCTGAATTTAATAATGCTCTTACTTTTGCTCTATCACATTACAATTTCAGAAGTTGTGATCAAAACGATATTGAAAATATACACGCTATCGTCAATGAGTTAGAAACTATATATAATATTATTCGTGATATTCAGTTGATAATATCAATTCATTTTGCATGATTTTGTAGCAGAACACAGTCAGATCGCAGAACATTACATTATTATATTTATAGACATATGAATATATATATATATATATATATATATATATATATATATATATATATATATATATATATCCATGCTCATAATAGCAGACCCTGTGCGAAGTTAAATCAACTAATGTTGACTAAGATATACGAATGCATCTCAAGCAGAGTCTTTCGAAGAACTAGTTCTTTTGTTTAAATATTTGTTGTGCTATAACCACGCAAAGAAAGTGAGTGAATGACTCAAATGCATTTTGTTGTATTTGTGGGCGTTTTATGATTGAAAAACAAAGACAGAATATAACCTCATTTGTTAGAACAGAATATAACCTCATTTGTTTATAACGCCTATTTTGGAAAACTTGGGGATCAGAGTAAGTCGTGGTCCCCTCATTATGTGTGTAGTGTGAGTTTTGCAGAGTTAAGAAACAGATCGAAGGGAAAGAGAAAGTCTCTGAGTTTGGAAGCTCCTATGGTGTGGCAAAAGCCAAAGAACCATCTAAACTATTATTATTTCTGTAATTGCAAAGAAAAAGGTTTCAATACAAAGAACAGACTGAATAGTTTATACTGATTTGGAGTCTGCTGCAAGGTCTGTACCACATGGCACTGACGTTCCTACACTAGAACCTCTTTCAAACCTCGTACTACCTACTGATTCAGTACTATATACATATCAGTACTACATCCTGATTCAAAGTTCAACGCCAGGCGAGTCAGCTGAAGAATCTTATTGGACAAGCACAGAACACAAACTCAAACCTTTAACACAAACAGAAGTGAACGATTTGGTCAGAGATCCAAATCTCTCAAAGGATGCTTCTGAAGTTGTAGCTTCGTGTCTGAAAGAAAACAATATTTTAGCTCCAGGATTGTATGTTACAGTTTACAGACATAGAGAGAAAGCATTACTACGAGTTTTTAATCAGGAAAACTCCTTAGTATATTCAATGTTGCACTTGAATTCAAACTTCATCAGTACGTTAGGAGGAGAGTATAAAACAGATGGATAGAGGCTTTTCATTTATTCAAGCAAATGAAGTTTAAAGGTGTGTTGCTACGTACCCACATTTGTGAATGGGACACCAAATATAAAATCATTGGACAGAACGAGAATGAGCTAGAAGAAACACAGTGATTCTAAATTCCCAGAACGTTATAAAAAACAGCTTAGAAAATCCTGAAAACATTCTGTAAAATAAAAACTAATCAAAACTAAAATATAATTGTGAAATAAAAACTAGTTGATGAATGTTGATGTTACTTATTTGTGTCTGTACTTCAATCATTGTGGTTTTTAAATATATAACAAACTATTATGTAAACACCCAAAAAATCACACAGCACAGACTATTTGGCAACGTCACTTTTTCTTTCTACCTGGACATTAAACATACTGATCTGACGGAATTTTAATGACAGCCATTTTAAAACTAAATCAGCAGCAAGTAATTCATACAAGGTTTTTCACTATGAGTGCCATTAGTGAAATACAAATATTTTGCGAAAAATCCTTTTAGTTTCACTGTAACTCGTGTTTCAGTGTACCTCATGTTCCCCTACATTAGGATACGAATAGAATGGCCAGTTCCTCGCCAGCAGATGGAAACGCCCGCTTCGTTTCTTCATTTCCCCAAAGAACCGGAACTGAAACCGTGAGTGACGGATAGTTGGACGGCGGTGATGGACGGCGGACGGACAAATGCAGGTTCCCTGATTTGTATTTACAAGATCCACCCGAGACCCTGTCGTTTGTGGATCACGAGATGGAAGACTGACTCTACTAGTTTATGGTAGAATTTCGGTAAATATTTGGACACGTTAGCCGAAACTTTCGTGTAAGTTTGAAAAATCTCTGTGAGCGGCAAGCGGCATATTTCCGGTCAATAAATGGATAATAATGAAATGTCTATTGTTGATCAAATAAGTGGCAGTTTTCGGTCGCGTGTGTTCTGAATTACCGTTAGGTTCAAACCCGATCGAAGCCGTGGATTTTTAAGGGCGAAAAAATCTTTCGTACGCTTTCCTTCGGAGAGGAAGTAAAGCCGGTGGTCCCTTGTTGTACTTGAATATAAATGATCCTCAAGCCTAAATGACGCCTCTGAGCCAAATTCAAATCGCCTCTTTGTCGTCCAAGAAATATCTCCTTTCTTCGCAAGTGGGGGAAAGGAGCGTAATGAAATTTGCGTGGGCAGACGGAAGAGCGGGCCTGACGGCCCGAGTCTCAACTCGTAAAATAAGGCATCAATTCAATTCAACAGAATTATACGAAATGAATCACAATTTATTAACGGTTCAACATAAAATATTTTAATCACAAATAACGTAATGAGCAAAGTACCAATATAAGAGACCTGAAGTTCAACTTTTGAGTTACAATACTCGTGTACTTACATAATTTACATCTTTATCTTTCTACAGCGCACGCCAAGAGATCATAATAAGACAATTCTGAAATGAATCGGGGAAGTATCGTATTCACTGACCGTATTAGTCTAGCAAAATGTATTGGTGAAAATTTAGTAAAGATTTAAAAATCACTTTAATTATCTCGCTTATTATTATGTTACTTTCTAGTACCCTCATTTCTAGGAATTTTCTCATTTTCACTTGTTTACTTGTATTTTTTACTTTTCAGAGGTTTATTCTTACCATGCGTACTCACAAGATAGCAATTCGAAAAGTCTATATGTTTCCCGAAAGATGTAGATATCGCTTCTTTCCTGTCAATACATACCTAATAATACATTTTCTACGGTAGGTAAAATACGTCATTTCTGTACCTGGTGTGTATCTACTTCGTTATTTCAGTAAATTTAGACACATAAATTCCATTCCATTACTTAAAAATATTTTCAATTATATGTGAACTAAGATTCAATCTGAACTTCCGATTGGATCCAAACGAGAATATTTTGTAGTAAAAACTCTTCTAATGCATGTAAATAAAATTCCTTAAAATTCCAATTCTTAAACGACATTTATCTTATCGTGCGCTTTGTCAATCAGTTTTGCTTTAATGTAAACTTCATTTCATTTTAATGTGAATTTTCACAACTCGATAATACCAGCTTTACTCATCGTTTGTCCCAATTGTATTAGATTATTCGTTTAGCGTCTTGAAGAGCTTAAACGACAAAATCGGATGATGAATGGTATCGAGTAATGAAAACGCTGCCCTTTTTAGCATGCGATTTATCAAAAGCCATTTTTAAACAGAAAGCTCATATTTCTTAAAAACTGTTATTCTCTTCGACAATTAGTGAACTTCACGAACAATAAAACAGCAATACTCTGTTTGTGCGAATGTGATCTTTGTTTATACACCAGAATAAGTTATTCATGACGCTACAAACTTGTAATTTGTGTCCATAAATCTTGAAACTGGGAACCTCCTTTTTTATTGGTTACTAATATATTACGTTGTGAAGGACAGTCTGTCCTTTCATATTATCTTGCCATGAAATACGTTACACTAAGTCGATCTGCATTGTTTTCTAACTTAAGACAATTACTCAAACTCTAAGGATATAACGGAGAGAATGGCCTGAGATTTCAAAGATGGTTTTTAATTCCGGCTGTGAGTGAATTAAATTCATATACATTTCAGAACTGAAATTGTCAATATCAACTGATCAGTTATATTTCTGATGAATAAAAAATATTAATTCTAATGGTTTTCAGACATTACGAAAACAAGCATACTTTTGAATAATTTAAATGAATTTTAAAAAATGTGTCCGCTTTAATTAGGTCAGAATCTATTACAATTAAACAATGTATCAGATGTTAATAGATTCCTTCAAATATTTTTTCATTAAATGTTCATTTGTGGGAATATTGCTTGTTTTCTTCATCGCAAGTTCTTAATAACAACACTTAATTTTGTCAAGTAATTATTTTAAATAGTACATGAATTTATTACGTATTTGAAATAAGCTTTGTAAAAACGTAAATGACACTAAAAGAGAGAGAATATAATGTAAACAAGAAAAAGGGTACATTCTTCTCTTGAGGTTTATGAAAAACTGAGTGACTCTCCTATTATTAGATAGTTACGTCATGTTTTATTGTCTATCAGTGTTGCTGGCAATTCGTTTAAATAAAATACTGTAATGCTTCCAAGAAGATGGCACGAGACGAGTCAGTGTAGGTAAATGTCGTCCTAACTATAGCCACGGCCGCAGCACAAATCATTTGCGAGACTGATGAAATTGCTCTTTGTTTCAGGTGGGAAGGAAAACAGGCGAGGCTGCCCGTGGGAAGGCAGCAATTGAGTGGCGGGTGTCCCAATTTATTTTTATTGTGCTTTAGAAATCTTTTTTAAGACCTGAATTTACCCATTTTCTTCGGAATTATAGTTTCATCACTTTGCCACCTCCAAATCGTGGCTAGCAAATTGAAATCTTTCTTGCACAATGTCACGAAGTTCGCTTCGTCTGCAAGCAATTAGGTCTTCGTGGATGCTTCTTAGATCATTCAAAAACGTGTGTGTCACACGTCACTAACAACAGTAATTCCCCAGTCATCTGAAGCTTACTGAATTTTAGTGCAAATGATAAATAACGAACTTAAATAAAAATTAATCCATTAAATCTGAAAGAAAAAATATATAATGTTATAACATTATCTTCGTTATTAAAAAAAGAATAGATCACTTTAAAAAACCACTTGCGATATTATATTTCTTATGTAAAGAATGTAACGAGTGTCCTGTGAATTGCCTGTCGCCTTCAACGGAGAGAGGTATCTTCAAGGCTTTTCTATACTTTTGTGTCTCGTGTACATGCTGTTTGCTCTATAAAGCCATATGGCTGTTGTTTCCAACATGTTTGTATCAAAGCAGGAAACTAGTTTTCAAGGTTTCATTGCGTTACAAGTCGTTAAAAAGCACTTAACTCGTTTACTCTTATGAAGAAAAAACCGTTTAAAAGAGTGCAGGAAACAAATGAGTATAAATTTAAACACTTTTTATGTTAATATCATGTACTCTATCGAATGTATTTTAGTATTTTCTATGCATGTACATTTCTACAAGTATTATTCATATTCTGCTTTATTTTTTAAAATTATTGCACTACTACATTATTTTATTGTTACAAAAATGTGAGTATAATTAATTATTTTCAAATTAAACTTTTAACTAAAAATATTTTCAGATTATGTTAATTGTAATGTTTTAATGCCGTTCGTCATAGGTTTGGAAATTCGCCCTTCAACCATATCCACAGTATTTATTGTTATTAGCATTTGGATCCGCAGTTAATGTCATATTTAATATGAAATATTATAAAAGATCCTAAAAGTTCTTCCCAGTGCCTAAAACTCACAACATTCAACCAAAACGTTTCTCGTTTCTGAGTAAACAATATGCGAGTATCTGCAGTTAGTAAGAAATAGCCAAGCCAAAAAATTAAGCATTAAATTTTCCATAGGAAATTGACTACAAGAAACTTACAAAACACTCGTCGCTTCAAAATGTTCCCTTCGCTCAAAATGCGTTGTGAAAAATAAAAATATAAAAAAGGAGATAAATTAAAAATGCAAATGACAGAGCATATTATATTGAGAGATGTGTACTCAATAGCACTCAGTGATTTTACTGGCATAGATTTTATTTCATTTTCATGTTTTAGTTAAGGTTTTACGTTTCATAAGATATTATTTAATAAATGAAAAAATGACAGTAATTAAAGTTCCGCAATTTGCAAATACGGCACTGCAAATGAGGATGATTTTATCCCCAAGGTTGTTGACTAACGTAAACGGCTAATTTAGTAGGTACACAGCAATAGGGCCCATTTAGAAAATCATAATTTTCCAGATAAGTTCATTAATGCGTTATATATAATACAAACTGTTTGTAGAATAAAATATTTTGTCTTTGACGGCTGTGCTTCTTTTGTCAATTGGCAATTTTTGAGAAGTGTTACTTACCTTTTGTAGCGTCCATAAAGTGTTCCTAAGGGTAGCCCGCGGTGTAGTGGCCAGACCGTTAACCTTCCTCCTCTGGGTGACAGGTTCCAAATCCCTGATAATCCATATGGAATTTGTTTGCTGAAATTGTGGAAAGTGTGTTTGGCAATGGGGGTTCGTGCCAGGTTTGCTCGGGGTTCCGCAGTTTCTCAAATCTGCCCCATCCTCACTCAAATAAAGTCACCAACCACATCCTGCCATCAAAACTATTCATCTCAAATGAGACCAAAAAGGCTGCGGTCTAAGTGCCTTTATTATGATTCTTTACGTCCACAACCAATGGATGAATAATTTTGATGGGTTATGAAGGTTTGATAATGATGAAGCAACGATGGAATGAGAGGCAAAGTAAACGCGAGTAACCCGGAAACCCACGTTGTCCACCTTTCTTCATCGATCAACCCGTGGGGTAGCTGGGGGGGGGGGGGGGGGGAGGGCGGTCCGACAGCGAAAGGGTGGTACGACATTTTAGAGATGGCACACCAATTATAAACTTTTATTGTTGGAATTATATAATTTTAATTTTTTATTTAAAAAGTATGTATTAATTTATCAGTTGTACATTTAAGTCATACATACTAAGAAAGCAAAGGAAAAAATGTAAACTAAAAGGCGAAACTATAAGCTCATAAAAAATATTGAAGTTTGCTCTCAAATCTCAAGAAGTGTTTTTATAAAAAAACATGCATTTGTTAATTAGTTATACTTTATTTTAGATTATTTGTTTAAAAATGATATTTCAATTATTCTGAATTACACATAGTTTTTTCTTATATTATAAATAAGTACCATGTGCAAATATAGTTATATTTTTATTAAATAATGTATAAACCTTTCAGTAAAATATTTTTATATTTAATTAATGGAGAGGCGTGATACCAATAGTTTTGACCAGAGTGACACAAATTGCGCCTCTGAATCGACCGGGTCTTGAAGCGTGGCCCTGCGACGGAAGGCGAGCGCCCTGGGACTGCAGGTCCATATTAAAGAAACAATCCAGAGCTGTCCTCGTGCTCTTCCTAGCCGTCGGGCCGGAGCGGAAGCTCTGAGCGACCCAGGCCCCCACGCAGGAGGCCCACCGGTTCTCCAGGGCGCAGGGGGTTGCCTGCACCTTGTGTACACGCTGTCGGCTCCATAAAGCAATGTAGCGGAAGGGGCTACCGCGCTACGCGCTGCGTGCGGCCAGCCGCGCCGCCCCGCGCCGCCCCGCGCCGCGCCGCGCCGCGCCGCGCCGAGTAAACCGTAATTGGGAAACGTGTCCGAATCTCAGCCGGGTGTCCGTGTGTGTTATTCATTAGCCTGGTTCCCCGCGGTGTCGGCCTCCCTTCTGCAGCCCGCCTAAGGTGCCGCTGCAACACGTTTATGGCGAGCCCAGCCTCGCGGCTCCCAACGCACCCTCACCGCTGCAACCGACTAGCTCAACATTCCGCATTTTCAAAAACCGCTTAAACGCCATTTTCTCAAAAACGTCTCCGAATTTTTCCTTCAAACTTATCGAACAGGTAGTGCTAATTGCACTGTTTAATTGGAGGTAAAGTTCATTTTTTTGGTTTTCCAAAATTACACAACTGTTTTATTAAGCATCTCTCATGCCGTTAATATGCAATTTTCAAATATATAAATTGATCAAATATATGAAAGTACTGATATGATTTTTGACAGCAACAGATCTGAAATACCATTTCACCAGCGTACCATTTCAGTTGAAGCCAGCACGAACCCGGTAAACCTTGAGACTTCTACGGATATTGCATTGCGATCTGGTCTTGGCCGCCCGCTAGTCCGCCCGGCTGACCGGCATTTGCCTTTGCCGCCGCCCGCTCGTCGAGCTCCATTTGCGCGCTCGTTACTTCCCGGGTCTGTTGGGCGGCGGCGACGGCGTCTAAAAGCGGGAGCCCCGCGCAAAGGGCGCCTCGTGCGCTGATCGTGATCAGATAGCCATCGGATCGCACGCGAGGTCGGGGCCGCGAGTGCTGAGTGACAAGCCCACTTCTCTCCGCCGCCGCTGCGCCGCCCGAGCTCTTCCGCCCGGCCACGTTTTCGCCTCGCCTCGCCTCGCCTCTCCTCGCCCCGCCCCGCCCCGCGTGTGCCTCCGCCACCAACCCAGATCCCTCGCCGCGCACGGCTGCAGCTCCGCTCACCGCAGTGACTCGTGCTCCGTCACTTCAACCCTCTCTCTGCCTCTCGCTTTAGCACACTTACCCTCGCTCTAACGTTCTCTCGAATTCCCGCTTCAGCCTGGCTCTAGCAATCGCCCCAGTTCCATCTTCTCCATCTGCCAGACTTCAACTGTTGCTTTAAACCTTCGCACTAACCCTAACTCCAACCCTCACTCCAACCCATACTCCAATCTTCACTCCAACCCTCACTCCAACCCTCACTCCAACCCTCACTCCAACCCTCACTCCAACCCTCACTCCAACCCTCACTCCAACCCTCACTTCAACCCTCACTCCAACCCTCACTCCAACCCTCACTCCAACCCTCACTCCAACCCTCACTCCAACCCTCACTCCAACCCTCACTCCAACCCTCACTCCAACCCTCACTCCAACCCACGTACTAACACTCGCTCTATCGCTTGTCCCGCCCCCGCCTCCTCCCCGCCAATGTTGCAGTCTCCGTTCGTCTCTGCTCCAGTGTCTCCTTCCACTCTCAGCGCCGTTCCTGCTCCTAATCCACGGGTTGTCCTTAGTTCCTTTCCCATCCCTGCTCCTGTACTCAAACTCTGTTCCGCCACATCTCTCACTCGCGCCGAGCTATTGCTCCACCGTCACTTTCGCTCTATTTCTTTTGAAATTTTCTTGTCGTTTTTTAACTACACTGCCACTTTCACCCACATTAGCATGTTGCAGTACGATGCAGCTTGATGCAGCATGATGCATTATCATGATCATTAGCAACGTACATAACTTATTTCTCTGGGAATAACACAACTTGTTCCTTCTCATTTTACCAATTTTGGAAATGAATCTTGTTTTTTGTCAAACTTTCCTACTCCATAATATCCATTTTACTTATAATCTGTAACGTTTCATGTCGTATGTTGTTTCATTAATAGTGTGTTAAGTCACTTGCTCCGAGATTTCGGCTTCTTTGATGCACTGTCGGCAAAGTTCGTGTCAGTGATTGACACAAACTTTGCTCTTTCGGCGCAACTCACCTGTAACTCGGTGGCAGTGAATGGCACTTTCTATATCTTCCTCCATCACGAATTTTAGCTCTTTCTCAACGCTTCAGGGGTCATTGCTTCCAACATCCAGTCACTTCTGGTAGCCCCAAGAGGTCCAGAATTATCTGCAATAAAGTAGTAGCTTCTGTTCATTCGGCCCGTTCGAGCGTAGAACAATAAAATTGAAGTATTCATTTGTTTTCTGGAGAGTTTTACGGTGAACGAATGTTCATTGCTTGTGAACCGCAGTGCCTTAATAGAAGAAAGAAGGAATACGAGAAAATTTATAGCTAAACCCAGAGGAACAAGTGGCCAAAATCTGAGTTATAAACTTTCGTGCCATTGTGTGCTATATTTCTTGGTACAAGTGTTGTTCTTTCTTTTTCATTACGTAAAGGCATTTACAGATATCAAAAAAATTATTTACAGAATTAATATCAGGAACTTTACTTAAATCAGCTACATTTTTACAATTAAAATAGGCAAGAGAAGCGCCTGTTATGTTTGTCCCTAGAGTTTTATATTGGAATAAATTGTTTCCAGATAATTAAAGACAGCCAACTATTATTTAAAAAAACAATTATTATGAAAAGCAGTTAAAAGTCAATAAACTGTTTCATCTATTTCTATTTCCAGTCATTATTGTAATTTCATGCTCATGATGAAACGGTCAATCTGTCCATAAAACAGTGAATGTTAAGTAATATGTTTTAAATAAATAAGATTGTGTTTTTTGTTTTAATTATATGGAAAAGTATTCCAATACAAATCACTGTTATTTTTACTAGTAACTGAAACGAAGTTACTCGTTTTACGTGTAAAGAAAGAATTCCTTCGTAATCGAAATCAATCAATTCCTGGATCAACCCAATTAATATTATCACATAACATATTCAATAACACATTTCAGGAATTAAAAACCAATTTTAATCCCAATTCTCAATTATTGTGCGGACATTCATAATTTGCAAATGAAGGTATATCGCAGAAATACATCGATAGAAAACGATAAAAAACGATTTTCAGTTATTTATTTTATTTTTCTTCTTTCATTACTACTTACATTAACAAAACCTTATATTATACATGTATCAAGTTGGGCCCAAACATTGAATTCCTACGATTATAAAAATATTTTTAGGTTAGGCTTTGTTGTATATTAATATTTCTGCTACTTCATAGAAATTTTCGTAAATTCTTGATTAGAGCATTACATTTTTACACGATATTTCCCAAACATTTCATACAGAGCTGAATGAAGGAACAATAACGTCATATAAAGGCACTGATGAAAGTCATTTTCGGTTTAAAATTGAAATGAGCATTCTGCAATTGTCTCGTTAAATAATTATGCGAAGATGTATCTTATTTCACAAATAATATACAACGTAGAATTCGTTAGGTGATAGACGACGGGCAATATACTAGAATTATAACATAAGGAGAAACAAATTTTCTTACAATTTAAAACTATTAAGTTCGCCGACAGATGAGAGTCTTGAGCACGATTAAACCACGTAAATAACAGCCTATCTATGATTATTGAAAATTAATCACTAGCAAGTCAAAAAATGTTCAACAGAAATGTAGCCAAGAAATAAATGAAAAAACTACGTAATGCCGGTTGCAAGGGGCTCTCGTGTTTCGAGTAGGAAAGGTAGCAAACGTCTGGGGATGTCAGTTAGGAGAATGGTCCACGAATTATTAAAGAAAGTCAATTTTTTTATTTTCAGATTTATTAATATGACTCTTTCACAATCAACATTTCCGGATTTTATTCGCTCTCGTAATCAAGGCTAAAATGAATGAAAATGGAAGTATTTCAAGGTAAGAGATATGTAAACAGGAATAAGATATCACATTGAATGTATACAAAAGAAGATACATGAATACATTATACATAGTAAGGAATAAAGAATACGTACATGGAAGTGCATCAAGTACAAGCAAACGGTTATCTTCTTCATCCCAGGGTTCATTTTAGTTCTTTATTTTCGGAAATTGCAAAAAATTAATATTACAAATATTTTATTCAAAATTAGATTTTTAAGTAAGTTCATGAATATTTGTTTATTTGAGCAGTTTAGCGTAATTCTTTGTATTAAAAATTAAACATTTGGATTTTCCGTTTTTTCTTTCGTTTTTCAGGAGTTATCAGGAGTTAGAATAGTTTATACAGGCTACATAGCTATCGCGTTCAATCATGCCCTGAACATGTTGACTTCTCTGATCATAATTTTCCGTGTTTTTTATCAACGCCAGGCCAACACCCAAAAACACAATAACAAACGAGCAACTTATCGTGCGTGATGTTTCTTTCCTCATCCTTGTCCCCTCATCTTCCCTAACCCATCCACACATTCACTTGCAAGCACCACTAACCTCACATTTCGAGAGACCGCAAGCTGGCGTGTAGGTTGGCGGCGATTCTGACGTTACACCAGGGTAGACCGTCATCACCACATTCATGTACTATACTTACGGGACCAATTCCTTAAGCCGTTGACTCCCCCGAAATGAATAAATACCCTCACTTGATGTCTTAACCAACAGGCACGAGACGCACGGGGGGGGGGGCGCTAGGTAGGGCAGCGCCTGGCATCACGTAGCCTCGGAGGAAACGCCGATCTGATAGCGTCGTCTTCCCGGTACGCCCACCGCCGCGCACTCTATATGAATTTCTAAGAAACCCGCCCAAGGCGCTGTCGCGTCGTGCCACTGCGGTAGGGTGATGTGGGATGGGAGCGGCTTATCCGTCTTTTATCGATGTCTTTTTTGGTACTGACAGTTATTTTATGGCTAAGATTTTATAGTTGTCCTTCCGATGGAAGTGATTGAGTGCGCATTCATTGTATGCGACATGTTTCTGAGTTGTGAGTACATCAACGTCCAATCTTTCAAAGATTTCTAGTAATTGTGATTATTTCAGTATTTTTAATCTAGAAAATCTACCATTGCATTGAATTTTTAAAAATATTACTTCAAGTAAGAATCATTATGACTTCACACGATTTTAAGGTGTTTTTTACGGGATTTCAAAAGGGTTTTAAAGAAATTTATGAAAACTTAAGACAACAAAACACCGAATGGTACTTCATATTTTATTCATAACTTATTTAAATCTTCGCATTGGCTGAAGTCTGTGTGATCTCAACTTGAGTAAATGATCAACTTGATTTAAAAAGCGCTTTGGACGATCAGAATGTGAAATATTTTTATTTAGCGTTAACCGCTTAATTTGTGAATAATTTAGTTCGTAAATTTGTTAGTATATATTTTGACTACTTTTCGAATATATAAAAGAACAATCAAAATGTATTACTTTGTCAAATAACACCATATAATCAACATCGCTTTCTTTTCGTGCTATTATAAAAATCTGTGTCGACTATTAGAACTAAATGGAGGCCATAAAATCTTCCGTTTTGGAGAGGACTCTGACGACTTCTTCACTTGTTTGCGTGTCTTTTCCCCATTTGTAGCCGTGTCGTTATTTCCTCTTCTGGATCCTGTGTTTACAGTAATTACAAAACATATTTCCAGCTGTATTGTAGTGTTTTCTCTCATCTTCACATTCACATTAATTGCACTGAAACCCGTTCTAATAATATATGACGTATTTTTTTCTACATACTGAAATCAGAATTTTTGTCTGCATCTGGAGTGCGCAGAGATCATTTTTGAAGGTAATTGACGTAACTTTCACCGTTTTGAAACTTTATCACATTAGATATATCTCTAGAAAAGAAATGAAATAAACATAAAGAAGATTAAAAACCATGATATTTCTAGATTCACCAGTAATTCTGACCACGTCACTCTATGTACATGATGTTCTAATTCCGTGTGTATTATTTATTTACGTTTCAACCTTGTATAATTGTTATAAGAAACATTACAGTTAATTTTGAGGGATTAGCACTAATTATATGGCTACTTTTTGTAAATGTCCCTGGCTATGTAATTACTAAAATCTAATTTATTGAGATAATATTGATAACAGATATTTCAGTAACTGTAGTAGTTAAATGTACACATTTTGTTGTACACAAATAAAATATATGTAATGAAATTATTACTAAAATAACTTACAGCATCTTAAATGTTGACATATATTTGTATTTCTTAGAGAAAAAGCTATCGACCGTACGCACCCCTGTGCTTTATCTCTGTATCTGCTCACCGCTCTCGACGGACCTTTTAACCTCAATCGCCTCCACCACCCAGATGATACCCCTCCCTCCCTTCCCTCCGCCTGGTCATCGTTGCCTGCCGGGGCCACCCACGCCGCCACCGTCTCTGCCGCCGAGACCCAATTTTAGAGGCATCATCATCATCCCGAGGAGACGAAGATGACGGAGGATATCGACGGGGTCGGGGGCGGAGGCGGAGGCGGGTCACCAGGAGACCGGAAACCGCAGAGAAATAAACAACGGCGCTGGGAAACAAAGGAATTCGCCCACGTTCGCCCCGTTTCCTGTCGGGCGGGCGGCGCAGGCCGGCGCGCTGGCCGCGCGGGAGCACGTCGAAGTAGAGGAGAGGGAGACAGGAGGGGTGAAGAGGAGAAGAGGAAAGGAAACCAGAGGAAGGAGATGGTAAAATTAAAGGGAGGAAGGTTAGAAGAAGAGAGAAGGAGGGGGAGGAAAATGTCGGGTTAGAAAGAAGAGAAGAGAAATGCACCGGAGAAAATCTGAAGGAAGATATTTGAAACAATGATGAATGTGCATAACAGAAGAGTGGAGTGGAAGTAAGAAAGGATAAGAAAGGGAGATATGTGGGTAGACAACGAGAAATACAGAAAGATGTTGTGGAAAAGAACTGAATGGAAAGATTGAAACATATTTTTGAATAAGACTTACAAATAAGATTTGATGACGTGGAAATGGAGACAGTTCTGTTCAGCTCTGTTCGTTTGCGATCGTTGTAGATAATGTGGATTTTCCCAACACCAACTTCGCACATTCGCGCCATGTTTCAAAGTATTAAATAATAGTTTTTGGAGGCCCATTGAGTCGTTTTTGTCCCTATATGTGAATGGTACTACATGGATAAAATTCAATCCCATATTTTTTCTTTCATCGAGACTTGACGCTGAAGACAATAAGAATTATATTAAGATATTCGTTAAATTACGTATCACATTCTCTTCATCTCCACTTCATTTCCACACATCCGCTTTCAATATCGACTCCAAAGCGTACGGCTAATACATGGCAATATTATGAACTCGTATGTTAAAGTCTGGAAGCCTACTGTTATCTATACAGTTAACGTTCTTCGTATAAACATAGTGTCGCACGAAGAGAAAGTGGTACATGGAAACAAAATACCAATGTATTTTGTCCCATATCAACAAAGTCTTCTTTCTACAGTATCAGTACTTCCAAAGTACTTTATTAAATAACTCAACCTCTGTATGAATGTTTTAAATAAATGTCATTCTTACAATAATAATGAAATAATGTTTGTCATGAGAGGTTTACGAAGGTTTACCTTTGGCAATACCTTAGTAATAAACCTAAATAAAGGAAAATCTATACCAATTCTCAGTAATGTCTGTTTGGCTACTTACTTCCGTAGCAATAAGGCTCAGGGAGTTAGTGAGAAGTGAGAGATCGAGATGGTGGAAGGTGATATTTATTCTGTCGATTGTGACTGTATAAGGGACAGAAGGTGTGACAATAGAATGATAATCAATGGCGATAAAATTATGATTGAAGTGCCAAACACGCAATGCATTGACCTCCAAGTTGACAATGCAGAGGAGAAGTGTAGGATGGGGTGCTTGAGGCAACAGAGATGAAAACTTTGATTAATTAAGAGATGACGGTGACGATGCGACGTGACGGAGGATTTAGATACAGTTGCTAGCCAACGAATGAACTATTGAAGAGGAGATAGCGGCAGCTTAATTCATAAATAGTCATACAAAGAATAACATCTCAGGTTCTCCTGACCAGATAGGATGTAGTAAATTGAGACCGACATTTGGCGGAGAAAGTGAGAATCCAGGAAATGCCTGCAATATTATATTAAAATTATAAATAATACAATATTATTAATACAAGGTAATAATAATACAATAATAATAATAATAATAATAATAATAATAATAATAATAATAATAATAATAATAGTGAACACATTTCAAAATAAAAATGAAAGATGGCAAAGTTACGAATGTACTGCCTTCCGCATTTGAATGGAAGTTCCTTTAAATTAAGCGTTTTCCTCAAAAACAGAGAATATGTAACTTTGGCCTCGACAAACATAATCTACCGACTCAACAAATAAATTTAAATATGATAGTTTATACGATTTTCTAAAATGAAATCTGACATTCACAAGTGTTTCCGTACGAAATAAGAAACAAAATGATATACTTAGATGAATAAATAACATTAAATTATAGAAAAAACATATGGAGGTTGTCAATTTAATAAAGATGATTTTCAGAGATTTTTTCTAAGATATCGACAGGTTTTGAACCCTGGAAATATGAGTGGAGTCAGAGAATGGACAGCTGGGAGTGATACGTATGATAGTGTTTCCTTGTACTAGAATCTATTGGTCTTTGAATGGGAACGCTCCACTATTGTGTCATAAGAGACGAATACCGGTATATACGCGGGGGTGGGTCTTAGGCCCATATTAGACGATTATCTCGGGAACTACGCCTACATCTGGCGGTTCTATACGTCAACATTTGGCGCGCAGTTTGAGAAGAATCAAAGTAGTCACGTGGTTGGAATGTTGTAAGTCACTCTACATTAATTGGATCTCAGAGACAATTCATGTGTCACCAGTCGAATGAACAGAATTTTTTGCGTGTTTCGGGGAATGTCAACTGTTGGTATAATTAGTTCCCTGAGTGAGTTTTTATCACGGGGATGGCGGTGTTTTTACCCCGCTAGATGGTGAGTTCCGGCGACGTCTTACACGTCGGCTTGACTGTTTTTTTTCTATCCAGGTGTCTCCCCTCAGCAGGCACCGCCCCACCCTGGACAAGCTCTAAGCTTCACTCTCTCCTTGCGACATGTTCGGTTGAGTAGTGCATGTAAGGGATGAGGCTAGGACAAGGAAGAGGAAGGAAAGATCGCACGCGATGTGTGGTCCGTTCGTTGGGATTATGCTCCGGCATTCGCCAGGTATTGATCGGATACACCACGGAAAACTGCCGGTCAGAGCTGCCGGCTGCGAGAATTCTCCTCAACATAGCGGCTAAACCCGACCTCGCTCGAGTCGAAAATTCCACCACGGGTCATGAACCCTGTAATCTCACGGACTCCAAAGACATTAGTTGATGCTCTGAGCGAAGTCATCCGATGTCTACGTTTTTTTCGTCATTATGTGGTCGGATAGTCGAAGTGTTTGACTGTACGTGAACTTATTAATTGGGCAGTGGGTGCGATGTAAGAATTGTTATTCTTAAACAAAGCAAAGGGTTAAAATTTCTCCTATTGTGTCGACACTTTTTACCAATTGTTCGACAATATCTTGGACAGTTTCCGAAGACAAAGGTGAACATCCGTGAATTTTCGCTAGAGGATGTGGAGATGATGACACATTCTTTAACATAGCAAATTTTTAAAACAATTTTCTCCAACTGTATCAACTCTGTTGAAGCACAATATCTTGGCCAGTTCTGGAAGAAAAAAGTGACCGTCACTGATGTGTTGCGAGAGGGTGTGGAGAGGATAGAATTGCAATCGCTGGACACGTCACATGGATGGAGCCTTGTAAGCCATTAGACTTCACAGCCTGTTCCTGTGCCGCGAGTAAAATGAGTGGAGAGTGGGCTGGTCCGATGGTCTCTTAGGGGTTTGGTTTCTTGGTCACGTGGTCGGGCAGTCGGAGGATTATGACAGTCGTGCCGTAGGTGAGCCTTGGGACGTTATAAGGATTTACTTACTTCAACAAAGCAAATCTTTAAAAATTTCTAAATTTAATGTTGTGCCAACACTTTTGAGGCACAATGTTTTGCATAGTTTCCGAAGTGAAAGGTAAGCAACAGAGATATATCGCAAGAGGTGGAGATGATGGGACTAAATTCAACAACGCATACCTTTAAAACAAATTCTCAAATTGTGCCCACACTTTTCTTGTACAGTTTCCGAAGAGAAAGGTGGCCATCAACGATAAATTGCAAGGGGGAGTGGAGATGATAGCATTGCAAACGCTGGACACGGATGTTGCGGGACATGAGCGGGGCCGCGCCCGGAACAATTGCCTTGCGGACTACGTCGAGATTCGGTGGCCCAGCGCCCGGCGTCCGTGCAGCTCCTCTTCACCAATCACGAGGCACGTGGTCGGAATCAGATAATAAAGTCAAGTTTGGGCGTATGGAAAGTGCCTTGCAGGAAAGGACGGAAGCAATCATTGTGGTCAGACGATGGGATGCTCGGACTCGTCGGACGAGAGACTCGACAATGAAATGTTGCAGGGACGGAATTGCTGTTCAGTCAGTGGATTCTGTGGAGTGTTGCAATATTGATTTAACGAATGTTCTATGCTTAACGAAAAATAAAACTTTGTTCTTCAATGCCGAAATATACATTTTCATATTGAAGTATCTCCACTACCGTTAGATTTCTAATTTTATTTAATGATATATTCTTTAGAATATTTTCCATTATGCTACGATATATCGTGTACAAAAATTATGTTTCTGCTATGTTAAACGGTATCAACCCTTCCTTGAGCTACGAGGCTGAATATGAATTATTTCCTTTTCTGGAAAATTGTATCTCTTGCAGACACGTTACTGAGAAAAGGCTCTTCAAATAACTCCTTTTTCTTTAATCGTATCAGCTCTCTTCAGGCTCACTGTGTTCGCCAAACTCGCTATGATAACGTAGGGAGAGAATAGGGCATTTTTGCACGCCTTAGCGGTCAGCAATCGACTGGAATCTCGGTATTCTGTGCATGCGCAGAAGGACAAAAGTGCTGCAAAACTTGATGTGCGCTTGCTCAGAAGATCGATAATACTTTCGATTGCTTTAAGGTTCGAGGGTGCAAAAATGTCCTAATGGCGTCGCGTCGCAGGCGGTTGGAGACGCATCGCATAGATTGAAGAGCCCGGAGAAGATGGCGATAGGTCTTTCTCGGTTATCACATCCCAATTCCAAACAAGTAATCTAATATTTTGGATGCTCCAGTGCTCCTGATGCTTATACAATGCTCCAGTGCTCCTGATGCTTATACAATCGGCATCTTTCCTCTTAGTATCAACACAACCTACCTCTGTTTAAAACGTTAACTTCAATACACATCAAATAACGGTGGTTTAGTGCAAAGACCATGTACGTCCGCTTTTAGTTATTTTTGAGTGCATATCATTTTTGGTACCCTCTCGCTCGTATCTACATAGTGTATAAGTATTTTATGACTATAAAAGAGTGATCATCCTTTTTCTTGATAAGCAAACATGTCGTTTCTTAACAAACTGCACCTTTACATTCTTTCAAGCTTAATTTCCTAAAACTTGGAAATCATGATAAATGCAATATGTAAGCACTAAGTCATAATCCACTTTCCTTCAATCGTGTCGTACTCTTGAGGCGCAATTGCGGTTAGCCAGTTCGTCGCGTGCAGGGGCGCGGAGGGGCGGGGAGGCGGCTGCGCAGGCGGTCGCTGGAGCCGGGGGTGGGGGCAGCGGCGTCCGGGCGCGCGCCCATCGCGGGCAATTGTCTTGCGGACTCCGTCGGGATTCGGCGGCCCCGCGCCCGGCGCGCCGCTCGGGGTACTAATGCGGCTCCTTCCGGGCCAGCAGCCCGCGCTTTATGCCCTTATTGTCCCGCGGACAATGGCGGCGGCGGCGGCCGTCGCGGCACCCGCCCGCCCCCGCCGCCCCCGCCGCGGCGGGCGGGCGTGCGTCGCAAGCCAACGCGCCCGCGGGCGGCGGCGCGCCTCCTCCCGGCGACGACTTCATCTGCCTTTGTTCTGCGTCGCCCCGCCCCGGCCGGCAGGTGGCCCGGCGCCGGGGGCGATGCAGGCGTTGGGGAAAGGGGGAGGCTCTATGGCTAGGGATGTTCACATGTTAGAGAGTTCGTTTGCAAGGCGGGGAATTCGAAGTTTTGAAACCGAGAGGTGGATCAGGGCATCAGGTGCCTGTGCAATGCCTGTGGCCGGGAAGACCTAGGTTCGCGTCTCGACGAGGGCAGGATTTTTGGCACTAGCTAGATATCTGGGTCGAGTTTTGTGGCTGTCTGGAGGAGAATTCTAGCAGCCGGCTGCTCTAATCCGTTTTCTGTGGTTTCTCTGACCGACACCAGGGGAATGCCGGAGCAGTACCCTAACAAAAGGGCCACGGACTGCGCGCGATCTTTTCTTCCTCCTCCTAGTTTCATCGTTACCTCTTACACTCACTTACACTAACATGCACTACACTGCCGGGAGTCCGTTCGGGATCTTGAGCCTGTAGAGCCTGTCCCAGCTGGGCTGGGGCCCCTCTGGTGGGAGGTACCTGGTTGGGGAGAACCGCGTTAGACGACGGTAGGTCGGCGCTGGATCTGACCATCCAGTGGGGGAAGATCAATGCGACCTTTCGAGCGAAAACATGCTCTACACTGATGACCTTAGCAGTTGATGCGCCCGGAATCACTATTAATCAAATAATCACATCACACCAACAATCACATCAACTATTAATCAAATAATTAATCGAAGTTTGGAAAATGATGGTTTCGGAATGACGAACTGCAGCATCATCGACGGGAGGTGCCAAGACTTGCGCCCCGACGGTGGCGCGTTTTCCACACAAGCTGGATAGCGGAGTCGAATTTAACCGCTGCCTGGAGGAGAAATCTAGCAGTATTTTTTCGTGGTCTGTGCGACCAGTGTCAGTCGAAGTGCGGAGCAGTGTCCTATCGTTTTAGCCAACGACCGTGAGTGATTTTTTCTTTCTCGTCTTCGTTTTCTCCTTCTCTTACTCCCACACTTATTCCAACAGTTATACTCACTGATACGCATGTATGTAGCTTAGTTCTTTCTCCGGCTGGGGGCTGTAACTGGCGGAGGAAACCCCCAAAAAGAGACGTTTATGTCTGTGCCGCATTTAATGTGGGAGGAACTCCATCTCCCAGGATATAACATGCACTACACTTTGGGACTAATTTTCTTATTATGTGAGACTTCCAGGAACAAATAATTAACTTCCTAAAACGTTGGAATCAAATATTTGAATGAATGATTAATGATAATATTTATGGAGTAACCGTGGCTGTCCAAATAAAGCACATATATCAGTGCGGTTTTTCCATTGCTGGAGTCTACTCACATTCCGCCAGCACATGCATGGTACCCGCATTTCTCAATAACGTTGATGGTAGGTTAATTTTTAGTTCCTCCAAAGAAGTTAAGAGTGTTGCTTTAAGCATCATGGCTCGTTTGTAGGGAAATTGAAACCCACGATCAAATTGTCCAGCGACGAGTATGTAGCAGATGCAAATGTGGTTGCCAGGCAAATCCTGGGTTTTCACGAATAGATAGTTTTTCCAAAACAGTATATCCAAAGACACGGGCCCAGTATGATAAGATTGAATTTGACATTTCTTAGTAAAAAGTAATTTTTGACATGTTACAAATTTTCTGCTGTCCCACATGCAACATATTTTAAGCTTTCAATCAAAAACCTATAAAATATCCTATGAAAAAAAACTCCTAAAACAACACAGCGTTTTTTGTACATTACATGTGATCTCTACATGCTATTTGTGATATATCCAAACTGTCAAAATGTTCTCCCGTAAAGTTTGCGTAAAGTCAGATAAAATCTTGTAATTCTCACTGAGATATATCTAATTCTTGTCTCCAATAGGAAATAATGTGCGCCTAGAAAAATGAGTTTCTGCCTCATTTACAAAAGAAAACACACTTAAAAACTACGAACAAGTTAGAACTGAAAATAATAGACACTATAGAAATGTTTTTATTGAACAAGTATTTATCTTCTGATTTTATATTAGATTTCACAAGGATTATATGGAAGACACATGACTCAAGAATCTGATTCATCATAAGATTACGTAGTTTAGTATATGTTTTTATCTCTAAAGAAAACTTCTGTGTAGACTTAAAATGTAATCCCAGATTTTTACCTTCAAAACACAAATACTGTTGAGAAAAATTGAGCGACATATAAGACAATTGTAGCCACTTGAATAGTAATAAGTTCATTTTGTTTATGACCAGGGTAGCCTCAAGGTGCATAACCTCCCAATCTTAAGTAGGCAATTTATTTTACTTTATTACCATCATCTTTGAATTCACGACAGTTAAAATTAACCATACCGCTAGTGCCGTGTAGTAATGCTACTACACTTACTGCATATTCCTTTCTTTCCATGATGCTTGCACATTGGTGTCGAATCAGTTAGAGGTGGTTGCAGCGCAAACGACGTAAAGTGTAAGCCCTGAACATCTGTCGTAAATAACAAACCCACACGAGTGTCTGGCCCGTGAATCGCAATCCCGTTATTGGAAGCCGGCGGATGCTCAGTGGGAACTGTAAACGATTGTTTTGCATAAACTCTCTATTGTGCGTAATTCGATACGGTATTTAATGTCTGTATTAACAGTTATGTCAGACACGTTGGAAAGTAGGAAATCAATGTTAGGGTATGTGTTCCGGCGTAAGTTGATAGGCAATGTATTATAGTAATGAAACTTCTGGACAGGAGAAGGAAATAATGAATATGTGCGTCTTACATCAGGACCCCAGGGATGGAAATGTGATGTGTCTTATAACAGAAATGAAACGAATGTCTTAAGAGGCATGGTTGCCGCAACAACACATTAACTTTCAGGAAATGTGAAGGATATCAACAATTTTTTGTGTAAATCGTCAAACCTAAAATATTTTTACTTCTGATATCATCAAATGATTTAAAAACAGATAATGATAGGCTACAGTCTATTACTTTCTAGTTAAAATAATTTATTTAAAATAAGGGTGCATTTTTTCATTTATATTTGTTTTTCAGATACACGTGGTATTTAACTATCGAAAATTTGTTTTGTCGAATCATTATTTTTGATCCTCATTACGCTGATAGCAAAGATCCCTCCTTATTTGCTAGTGTAACAGGCCCTCCAGTGGAAAAGAAATGGGTTTGGTCGTTTAGGTGATAGAAAAATAAAAGGATAAGCTTTGAAGTAAATAATTTTGCGAGGACATTATGTATTTTCAAGTGATGTAAAATATTCTTTGTAATATTATATTCACTTGCACTTTCCATGAACCTTAGAAGATTTGTGTGAATTCATACAAAAATGTTAAATATTTAATTTTGCAATTTTATTGACAGGCGGTAATAATGTTTTAGATATTGCAATTATGAAAATATGCGAACTCATAAGAATGTTATCGCTGCGTTCGTGGGATTTCCAATACTACAAAACGAATTTCAGAAGAAACTACAAAGGCTTGCAAAAAAAATATTTTTGGCAACCAAAATTTTCACGACCGTAGGAGATGTAAACAGCAAAGTATATTGACTTTGCATTAAAGCTCAATATATTAAACGTTGGTCACGATCCACAAAATGTGTAGGAAATGCATAAAGAGATTTTTCCTCCGCAAGTGCATTCTGATCGATGTATTTAAAATAATTCTAACCGTCAAATACCGCTTGAAGGTGCAGCTGACAACGAATCGTGTTTAGCGCATCCAAAACAATGCTTCGCAATCGGCTTGTTTATTACGCAGTCACGCACATTGACGTATTCTCGGAGTTTGTCGTTACTTGGTTGTTGGCCCCATGCAAAGAAGAATTTAGTAGACAACTGTGATCTTTGGACAGAAAAGAACGTTGGTGCATACAGGGGAGATAGGTCGTGATTTGCACTCTATGAAGAGTGGTGACGAGGATTTTAAGTCCTAAACGTGTATATTGTAAGTTTCTTATTAGGAGGGAATACCGTGACAATAATTACGTTGGTGGACAGTACATTTACCAAAACCACGCCTTATCATGAATATGAGCGAAATTGCGTAATAGCGTGTAGATGAGTGGCCTTTAGTGGAGAAAGACCTTTAGCGGAAAGCAGAAATTCCTTGAAAATGTAATATTATTCGTTTACATCCAACAGAAATATGAAGAGTTTGTAATAGAAGTTACCGTAGAAATAAACTCACAGGACACAATGTCATGCATTTAGTATATTTTCAAAGAGTATATTGATGTGAATATACACGAGAAATGATTTTACGAGTGTTTGATTTAATTAATTTCACTTTAAGTTTTTCAAATAAGGATAGATTTACGAGTATTTACAAACTTTTAAATTATTTATTACAATAAGTTATTACAATACTTTTAAATTATCTCCTTTTAGGCCCGTCAACTAGAATAATCACCAATGCACAGTAATGTTAAGATCATTTATTGAAAATCAATAGAAAGGGTTTTCATTGCGTAATATGTTGCTTGTTGTTATGTTCTCAACTTTCAGACACATAAATAATTTAAGGTCAAGAATTTTTTCTCAAGTATTTAATATTATTTGTTTATATTCTTTTCACCTCATTTGCTTCGTCTGATTAAATTTTTGAATATTCTTTATTGTTATGTTTGAATTTGTGAAATTATATTTTAGAATGAATTACTATAATTTTTACTGTTATATAACGCATTTTTGAGTTATTTGTAGTTTCTATTAAACCTAGTGTTTTTTCTTAGTTTGTCGCGATAGACACTGCTTGAGTGATACGTTCGCTGTGTGCCGTCACCGACCGCAATCCAGTATGTCTTCCTTTCACTGCACACTCCCATCTCCCGACCACATGTATGCCTCTTGACAAGGCCCGTTTGTCTTGCGTTGCTCAATGCTCTCATCTCATTTTACGTCTCGTTCCCTTGACACAGTGCTCACGTTTTCTGTGTCATTGTTTCTGTGTAGGCACAAGCTTCACCTCAAACAAGAAATGTTTGCATAATAGACATCGCGACATCGATCTGCGCCTACGATCCCTGCTCAGTCACATTCTGGCTTGGAGCTGCTGCCCTTTCTGCATCTATTTTTTAATGTTGACGTATTTCATGTCAGAGTCACTCTTATTCTCAATCCATCCATGAGTTGCATGTGGCATTTCAAGCTTACAAAATTCTAATCCTCAGATTTGTTTGTCCTACTTTGAATTCCATTAACGTCAGTGACAAACTTTCGTTGCGTACGTTTCTGCAACAAAAGTATTTTGTGTTATTATTCGAAGTATAGAAATTACAATTTACAAACAGGGTAAGGAACGTATATTTCACAACCTCAAAATGAGAAGGATACTCTCGAATTGAGAAAATTTTACTGGAGATCATTTTGAAAATTGGGAAGTATCTAATAATGATATGCAAAATGTTATGTCGTTTTGTTCATGTTTTCTATAGGTATGGTTTGAAAATTGTTTTAATTTTTTATGTTGTAAATCGGTAGGGAATTTGAATATGACAAAACTTAATGTTCACCAAGAATATCAGATAGAACCTTGTTATTCTGAGGCCGCGATGTTCATGCTTTTAACTTCATTTGTATTTTCTTTAACACCTGAATACCATAAAAATAATATCTACTAATTTTCATAGGCATGCAGTTAGAATCATTGAATGAAAACAAATTTTAATAATGATTGGATATCTACATCACATCAAATAACAATTTAACATTCATGCAAATAATAAGTATTACTGCATATTTTCAAAAATTATTCTTCATTTACACATTTTCTGAATTGTTTCTAGTGTTTCGTAATCATTCAATTTTCAAAGTTCAATTACAGCGAGGACAGATTTTTCGAGTAATGAAGGAAGCTTGTCTTTTCCTTAAAGGGGCAGGTGAATAGATCACAAACGTGCACATTGCACATTTTACATCATAACTTCACATCAAAACCTGTACGCGCAATATCGATGTGTGACTTGCACAAAGCAAAGTCTTTAATTCGAATAATTCGTATACAAAATCTTTTTTGAAAATGAAAATAACTATAACGAAATTGAACGGTTTGGGTAATATCTCTCTAAGGGACTCTTTCCACAATTGGACACTTCCAAGGAGCCAAATAGTCCAAATAATTGAATTTACCAGAATCAGAAAGATATCGTAATGACGAAAATTAACAATTCACATTAATTGAACATTATTTAGTATTTCCCTTTTCTGAAACGTCCAGTCACTTAATTCAAGGGTTGTTGTTCCCATAGACTGTCACACAACATTACACTGCTCGAAATACCCGTCATCCCTGAAACAACCCTTAACGATGAGACACCTCGGTCACTACGTCCCCATTCACTATCACCTGCCATTTCCCATCACCACCCATCACCACTTATAACCAGCTGTCTCTGTCCATCGCTACTTGTCACTCCCGTCCCTTCCCACACTATCCGTCCATATCCGTCACTATCTGACACTATCCAGTCATCACCATTCGTTACATCCCATCGCCGCCGGTCACAGCCCTCCACTACCCGTTCCTACTCGTCACTGCTTGTCACTGCTCGTAATTGCTCCTCACTGATCGTCATTGATCGTCATTGATCGTCACTGCCTGTCACCGACAACCATAGACACTAGACCACCCCTGCCACTTCCTTCAACCCGCACCAATGCAACTTCCACTCTCTTAACTGAGCATCCCAATAGACAGAAATGCTGTGCCCAGCGCACCAGAAGCGCCCAGGGTGGCGGCAACGATGAGGGCCACGGGAGAGGGAGGTGCAGTAGGGCCACCGTCAGCGGGCAGCGGTGGGGACAGGCAGAGGCGGGGGTGGAGAGAGCGGCGACGGCAGCCACGGGTCCCTGCCCTTGCCGTGCTCGCGACATGGCGCTTATAGTAATTGCCTATTGTCCTTGAATTACGGACGAAGCGAGGGCATCCGTCACTCGGCCGGGTGCCCTGTGAATAGATATCCATCCGTCTTAGTATGCGGCGCGCCCGCGCGGGCCACGTGTCGCCATGCCAAATAAGACGTAGCCCCGACAGGAAGCGGGGAGCGCCGCCGATACGTTCTCTGCTTTGCTGGAAAGATGCTGCGCCTGGGGAGATGTCGATGGGAGGGAAGCTTCATCCGGCGTTGGAGGCGGCGTCGTGTGTGGTGATCGGCATCGCGGTTGATTCTGAATATTTTGGTGACGGTGGTGAGGTGGCTCAGGGCATTAACTGATGTCACTGCAGTGTCTGTGACCAGAAGGTCGTAGGTGGGAGCCCCGAAGGTAGAAGGATTTTCGACACTGACTAGATAGCTAGGTCGAATTCAGTCGCCCTCTGGAGGAGAATGCTAGCGGCCGGCTGCTCTGATCGGTATTTTTCCATGGTTTCTCCGATCAATGCCAGGCGAATGGCGGAGCAGTACTCTAATGAACGGGCCACGGACCGCGCGTGATCTTTCCTTCCCCTTCGTTGTCATAGCCTCACCTCTTACTTACAAGCACTATACTATTACTCGTCGGGAGACCGGTCGGGGGCTTAGATCTTATCTCGGCAAGGGCGGTGCCCCGCTGGTGGGAGGTTCCTGGTTGGGGAAAACTCGCTAGCCGACGGGGAGGTCGGCGCCGCCTCTCGAGGAAGAAAACACATGTACTATACATACAGTACTAATGACCTTAGCAGTTGACTCGCTCGGAATCACTAATCAATTACATAATCAAACCTATTTCGGTCTATTCCTAGTTATATATTGTCATATTGTTATGTATAGTAGATGGCTAATTCAGCATATTAAGTCATGGCAAAATTAATGTTTTATAAATTGATATGAACAACGAGGGTAAGTGGTAACAAAAAGGTAAAGTGTGTTCTATATTAGATCTATCGCCTACCATTTTCTATTAGTAAATAAAACATTAATCAAATTGTTTTGGAAACAAAGGGTTGAAGGTGTAGTAAAATTTCGTGACTGGAACACACAACGATCGTTTCAATTTATTTATTTATTTATTTATTTATTTATTTATTTATTTATTTATTTATTTATTTATTTATTTATTTATTTATTTATTTATTTATTTATTTATTTATTTATTTATTTATTTATTTATTTATTTATTTATTTATTTATTTATTTATTTATTTATTTATTTATTTATTTATTTAATTAATTTTTCTTTAAGATATTTTTTCAGACACTTAAGGAAAATAGACTAAAAACCATCAGGTTCCTTAAGAAGCATTCGCGTAGTTGAAAGAAGTTATTTTATTAATCACAATTTCTAATAATGAATTTTGAAATTAAGAAAAGTATCCATGTAAATGAACCATCTACTTGATCATTGTTTAAATACTACTTCGTCGTACTGTTTCTTCAATAAAATTAGCGCTCACGTTAAAACCGCACAGAAATAGTTTACATGATCCAGTTTTCTGCACCCGATGAGTTATGTTCTGGTATTACTTATTTAATAACTGATAGCAAATAAAGCACAAGTCACTGGTATTCGAGTTACGTGAAATATCATAACACATTTCAAAAACGAAAATGTTTGTAAGAAAGACATTAGGTAGGGCATGCATTTCGATGAAGCGTCGATGACAGCAAGACTACAGTGCACAGGTCAGGTTATCTCTGATCCACTAAAAATGCGAGGTGTCACTAACACATCTTTAAACAAGAGTCACGTGTGCTATCCGACATTTTGAGTTGAAAAGTACGTGTAACACAGTGGAAGAATGCATTTCGAGGAAGCGGCGAGCACTGCGGGTCCTCTGCAGGTATGTGTGTGACGGCGACCGCGCCGCGGGCAGTGGGAGGGGCGGGGCGGGCAGGATGTGCGGGGGCGGGGGCGGGGAACGGGCGGCGGTGGGCCCAACGCGTGCCTCGCACCCGAATCAGCCCGCGCCGCCACCCGCCAACACAACTGCCACGCTTGTCGCCAGGTCCGTCCCGAGTCCCCCCCCCCCGACGCCGCGCACGCCACAATCCGATGTCGTCTTCTCGCAGTCACTGCTCGCGCAGCCAGCTCTCCCGAGCGCCCGCTCTGGCCCGCCCGAGCCCCGCTTACTTTTGTTTCCTCAGACGCGCCTCACGCCTACGCAAGTGCACAGCGTTCACATCTTTACTGTTCTCCCTCAGCTCCCCCAAGAAAATTTGATTTTGTATCAAAGGGTGAGATTTTGGTGAGGTCCATCACATCCGCGGCGCCAGGGAGCGACATTGTGCCAATTCCTTGTCTTTTGTCTTCACATCGTCTTTCTCCTCTTTTTTCTTCTCGTCCTTCCTCATTCTCCTTTGTTCATCCCCTCTTTCTTCTTCTGTTTGTCATCGCCCTCCTTCTCCTCTTCCTCCTCCTCCTTCTCTTCTTCCTCCTCCTCGTTCTTCGTTTCTTTCTTGTGCTCCTCCTTCTTCCACTTGTCCTTCTCCTTCTCCCTCTCCTCCTCCTCCTCCTTCACCCTTGTCATTATTATGTTCCTCTTCATTTTGTCCTTCTGTTCTTCTTCTTCTCCTCCTCCTTCTCATTAATTTCCTTTTCTCGTCCCCTTCCTTCTCCGCGTGGGCGAGTGCGGCGGAAGCGTTTGTCAAGGGAGCTGATCGGGATGAGCGAGCGTCGTGCGCTGGCAGCCCTTCCTGCGTCGAACAATAGGGCACACGCAATTTCTGCTCGACAATATTGTTATGGCGTAAAACGTCCAGTTTTCTATAGTGGCCGTTCACGTTAGGTCATTGCTACACCTTCTGCCTTATAAAATCTTTTGAACTTTATCTATGAATCTAATCTTATGAATCTTTTTTAACAGTGGTAAGCAAATTTTTGAGGCCCCGAGTCTCAAGAGAGAGAAGGGCTTTGGCGAATTAAAAAGATTCATCTTATAAGGCAGGAGGTGTAGCAGTGATCTAATGTCATCGGCCACTTTAAAAATCGAAGTGTAGCCTCTTCAACCAGTGCAGCCAACCTTTTCTCTACCAGAGTCTCGTCATTCCTCTTCTTTGTCCTGATACATTTTAAACGAGAGTTTAGTTATTTTTCTGCAACGTTCTTAAATGTAATATTGATTGTTACCTATATTTTGAGTGATGTTTATGAATTTGAATTTCGATATCTCTCCATTCCTTTGTCTGCATTTATTTGATCGATTTAAATCTGTTATGAAGAACAAGAATAATAAAATACAAGAACAAAAAGGGAAAAATATGTGAAATTTGAAAACAGAGGAAAAAGATAAACATAAGAAAAATGCAGAAGAAGCAGGAATTTTTTTCTTTAATTTTTTCAAGAGAGCAAAAATACGCTTATTAAATTGTAACAGCTCGAATTTTTTCCTCAGATAGAGAAACAGACGCGTAAAAAATAATGCTGGTATAATTTTCATTGAACTACGCTGTTTTTAACTGGATTTTCCCGTGAAAAGTCATGGGCAACGTAAAATCATTTTAAAATGTGAATAGACGAATGTGTTTACATTTCACTGAAAACATTAGGAATTAAAAAGCAACATCAAAGAACAGGTTTTACTCTTGGCGTTTGTGCTCTCGACAAATATATTCATATATTTGTGTTATATGAATCAACTTAATGATTCTCGACTTCGGAGTACAGTGCAGAAGATTAATTGGTTTCCCTCACAACAGGTACTGCCATGAATCACTGAGCCCGCATTCTTTGTTCACTGGCTGTATTTCCTTTTCAACTATAGTCCTGCGTAATTTTCTTTCAAAGAGTATTAAACTCTCATAAAAACAATCCACAAAAGTGAAAAGTATAAATTGATTTATATCGATCATGTCCGAAATACGTTTGTAATAAAAATTATATATAGTGTACCGAGTTAGATTCGTTGAAACTTCGTAAATAAACTCTTAAGACAATTTTAAGCATATTTTGTCTAATAAACTTCTGGGATATTCCGAAAGGTTGAGCCACAATAAGGACTCAAAGTTGGATTGAGAAATGCTTTCTAGGCAAACATTTGCATTGCAGAATCATAGAAACACTCCAGAAACATGTAAATTGTTTATTATTTTCAAAAGAAATGAATGTATTTGTTTAGAAAGGAAAATTAACCAAGGAATAAATAAAATAAATCAGTCGAAATATTTTTTTTTTTTCTGTGATGTAGTTCTAGTAACAAATAACAAGTTTTGTAGATTGACTGTAGAAATTTGGTGAATTATCATTTGGATCATTTTAAAACTTATTTGCTATTTAATACTGAATATTCGCATAATTCTCTTATAGAAGTATGAATACCTATTCAGTATCTTAAACAATTTTGTTAATCATTTATTTTCGTTGAACGAAAAAAATGCGAATGCTCTACAGCTTCTCCTCAGCGTAACTCCACCGCTTGCAGCGCGCACGTGACATTGCGGCCGCTCGCCGAACCTCCTCTGAACAACGTGGCCGCTTCACACGCCGTCTTCTCCCCGCCACGCCTCTCTCCTCGCTCCGCTCCCCCCGCTCCGTCACTTTCCTCGCCTTGTTCTTGTTCTGATCCCAGGCGCGAGACAGCCAAACAATTGCGAGTTAAAAGCGCGACTTAGCCCTGACCCGAGTAACAAGTTTGCGTGACTGGTGCTCCAGTTGTGACGTCACTTCCTCCGGCGGCTGGCCCGGTTACGCCGCCGCCGCCAGCGGGCAGACAATGTCACCCGCCGGTGCGAGGGGGCCTGGGGGACGGGAAGGGAAGGCAGTGGGGGCAGGGGGCCTGCCCGTGGTTCTCTCGTCCCCCTGTCTGCTCGCGTTACCCAATGCCGCTGTCGCGATCTTGCGACACGCAACAGTCATTTGTTCAGGCTACCGCCCCGCCGCCACCGCCCGTTGCCCGCCGCCTCCCGGACTCGAGGATGGACGTCTCCAAGGCGACGTCTCCCCGACCAATAACGACCGTGCCCTCGTCTCGGGCCGACTCCGCTCCATAAAGTTGGTCGGCGATTGGCGTTTTCATCATTTTTAGGAGCACGTGGGAGCGGGCGATTGGGCGGGTTCGCAGAATAAATATCAGCCGCCGTCGACGGGTGACGGGTGATTTAGCCGGAGCCTACATACCGATTGCAGAAGTGTCCGAAGAGAAGGGCTGCGCATCTTCTCGCTTTCACGAGGGCTCCTCAAGCGGCGATCGACGTCTCAAAGAGTTTCTTCACCCGTGTTACACATTCCACGGGTCGGACACGTGCACCCGGCTGCCGGCTGGCATAGGTCAACCGTCTAATGAGCATCCACGGTTGGAATAAAAGGTTCAGATGGTGTTCTCCACGAAGGAAATCGGTTCAACATTTGGACGGTAAAAGCCGCTTTTGCAATCTCAACCAGACATTTCTTCTTCCTACTGCAACCTGAATACGTACTACAGTAGCCTCCAGAAGTTCTATGTTCGTATGTGTTACGTGACCTCAGGATCAGGAGGAAAATGTAAGAATTCACATTTTATAACCGCTATTGTCTTAATATATATATATATATATATATATATATATATATATATATATATATATATATATATATAAACAAAATGGATTACAATGATTTCGGAAACAGGAAACTCGAGTGAAGTGAGAACAGATAGTAAATTATCTAAAGAATTATAAATAATTTTCTGATGTAGGGCTTAATAATTTTTAACCTTAAAACATTTTTTCCCCTCTGTAATCGCTATTTATGCGTGTCAAGGTATTCATTCAAAGTATCTCAATACCTTCCTTCATCTTCATTGCTACCGGTTGAGTTCGCTTTACGTGATCTCTTTGTATATCGAGATTATCGTATACTCTTAATTGCTATGAACGGAATCATTGATTTGATTTGGTCTAAAATGTTTATTCAGTAAGATACTATTTTTGTATTACGTTACAGGCACCTTTAACAGCTCATTTACAAAAAATATGTATTTGTGAAACAAACCAGAGTTTGAAAGGGGAATGTGGTGCAGTTGAGACCACATTTTCATGAGTACATATTCTCCACACCACATGTGTTTCGATGTGATTTATTTGACTCCTATATATAATATGTAGCCAACAGCAAATTTGTAGTCCACATGCCTTTATCGTCGGAAATTACTAAAGATCTTCTGTAGCATGTTCCAGTAAACGTAATGGGCAGTTTTGTGAAGACATACATTTTTTTTTCGAAAAAAAAAATAATCTGACTGTTACGGAATTCACTTGTTTATATGTACAATTTTAATTAACAATACAGAAAATACATAAAACACTAATTGATATCTTTTCTTCATGTCACGCAAATGAGTTTCACATTTTTAGATTTTTGTTTCAAAAGGAATCCTGAAATCTGTAAATTAATTTAATTTTTGTTTCCATAAGAAGTGTTTATTCGCAAAAATTGGTTAATTGTTAACATACCAAATATTTCAATTCCATTTCCAAAGCCTGGAAGTCCCGCGTGCGGAGAGGCGGTGACAGCGCGGGCGCGCGACTACTTGCTGGTGCCACTGTAGCCGGGCTTCCGCACGGGGCGCTGGTCGTTCCCCTTAATCGCGCTCGGGATCGTAAAATAACGCGATTAATACCGTGGCGGGAGCTAAGTGTAGGCGTTGGCGGAGGCGGAGGCGAAGGCGGCAGCCGCCGTGGATCCCTGCTTGAAGGGCACAGTTCGCGGAAGTCGGCCGGACGACTCGCGCGGGGCGGGCTGGGGCGGGGGGGGGGGGCAGTGAGTGCAGAAATCTCGGCGTATACGACTGCCGCCGAGCGGTGCGCCACAGATCGAATGGGCTTCTTGGGCGTGAAGACGGACGTAACATAGTGGAGGGAGATTGTTATATTTGTGTTGAAGGAAAAGATATCAATTACTGAATAGTTCTCGCTCAGCAGCGGTCACGAGCAGACGTGCTCCGCAGCTCCGCCAGTTAGCCGAAGGCTAGCGCTTATCGCAAGTCCGACTGCCCCGGCCGCTACTAGTGCCGGTCCGGGGTCAGAAAGAAGTGCATTTATTTGTGAACAGTGGTGAATTAGGAACGTTTTATACTTACCGTTCAAATTTACTAGTGATACAGTGGCGACCTCTCGTATTTGTGTACAAAGGTGACTTCATTCTCGTGTGAACAGTGGTGCGTCAAGAACTATTGAAAATCAATACCGCACATATATAGTGAAGTGAATTATGTTAACTGACCAAGTCCCCTTCGGGGGACTAATCACACAAACAACAGAAATACTAAATAACCAAGAAAACAGTGAAGCTTTCGTCAACAATAGTACGAACGGATTGACTTTAGAACACAGTGAAATAACACTGAACCTTCAGCAACAGCACCAATTTTTATTGCATGAACATCAACAGCTAAAACAACACTTACAACAATTAGTGCAACAGAACCAACAGTTACAATTTCAAATACAACAATATGTGCGTGAAAAAGAAACCCCAGCCACCGTCCTAGAAGCTACAGCAACTAACGGCCAAGCATCTACAACGCAGGAAACGGCCTCAACCTTGTGCAGCTCATGGCAAACAATCCCGCTGCGTCGACAAAAAAGACGCAATGATGACAACTCTATACAACCCTCTAAGAAGACTAACAGTGAACACGACCCCGTATCATCAAAAAACAGGTATGAACATCTCTCTTGTGATGAAAATTTGGAAGAAACCTCGAATTCTGAGAAAATCAATGATACAACAACCAAGGGCAGCATGCAAGAACAAGACAAATATCGTACACCGCCTATTTTCATTCCAGGCGTCAGAGTAATATCTGATATGATCAGATCTATTAAAGAAGTCATTAAAGATGAAGACTTCTCATATAAACTTGTCAAAACCTACCAAGATGACGCCAAAATTACTATGAACAATGTGAAAATCGTACCTCAGACACCGGAGGTTTATCGAACGCTTGTTAAACATCTGAATCAAAAAAATATTGCTCATTATACTTTTCAGTTAAAACAAGAAAGAGCCTTTCGGGTAGTATTAAAAAATATGCACCCAACAGCAGACGTAACGGAACTTAAAGAAGCTATAGAAGTACAAGGCCACAAAGTAAGACAAATTCATAATATCAAGCATCGTTTAACAAAAGCACCTCTACCATTGTTTTTTGTGGACTTAGAACCTCAAAGTAACAACAAAAAAATATATGACGTCGAATACTTACTACATGCAAAAATTAGTTTTGAACCACCGCGTAAAAAACGAGAAATAGTACAATGCAAGCGATGTCAGTCCTACGAGCACAGTTTTCGGTATTGTACGCTTCCGTATAGCTGCGTCAAATGTGGAAAGAATCACGATAGTCGAACCTGTACTAAAACGAGAGACACGCCAGCTACATGTGCTCTATGTAGCCGTGACCATCCAGCAAATTATAAAGGCTGCGAAGTATATCAAAAAATTCGTAACAGCAAGTATCCTAGTCAAAGTCAACACCGTAGAAATGCTACGCAAAACATAACTGAAGGCAACAATTCAAGCTCACTAACAAGAAATCAAACCATAGGAACAGGTAGACAGTTCACATATGCACAAATGGCCCAACATTCGCAAATCAATAATCAAAATGTGTCGAATGAAAATAATCTGATTTCCATAATGCAAGAATCATTTAAAAAATTCGAGTCCATCTTAGCAAAGCAAGCTGAACAAATCTCCAGCCTAATTAATATCATGACTGCAATAATGAAGAAACTATGAGTAATTCACTGCGAATTGTCTCCTGGAATGCCAACGGAATACTTCAACATCGAAGAGAGTTAGAAGTGTTTCTACATCAAGAAAATATTGACATACTTCTAGTGTCTGAAACACATTTTACCGAAAAAAGCTATCTACGTATATCTGACTACGAAGTATATTGCACAAATCATCCAGATGGGACAGCTCATGGAGGCACAGCAGTAATAATTAAAACAAGAATCAGACACAATATGTACAAAGATAATGCTAAAGACTATCTGCAAGCAACCGCTATACAAGTATACGATAAGTTCGGTCCGCTCGTTATTTCAGCTATATACTCTCCTCCAAAACACAAGATAACCACCGATCAGTATATCAAGTTTTTTAGAACGCTCGGCACAAGGTTCATTGCTGGAGGAGACTACAATGCTAAAAATCAACTATGGGGATCAAGACTGGTAACTACAAGAGGTCGCGCTTTAGAAGGAGCCATCTCTTCACTAAAACTCCAAACAATTTCATCAGGAAATCCCACATACTGGCCAACGGATGGTAACAAGGTACCTGATGTCTTGGATTTCTTCGTCACAAAGGGAATGGCACAGACCTATCACACAATAGAACCGTCTTTTGATCTTTCATCTGATCATTCTCCAGAAATACTGACAATCAGTTCTTCTGAAATCAAAAAGAAAGAAAGCATATACCTTACAAACAGAAAAACGAACTGGGAAGAATACAGCAACTGGCTTTACCATAACACCACTGCCAAGGTCCGTCTAAAATGTCCAGAAGATATCGACGATGCTGTTGAATACTTAATACAACACATTCAACAGGCAGCCGTATATGCAACTCCAGAAATGAGAGTGTTTGAAAAAAATAAATACCCAGCAGAAATACTAAAAATGATTAAAGAGAAAAGACAGATGAAGATGACCTGGCAACGCACTCATCACCCGGACGACAAACGAATACTCAACAGAACTTCCCGCCTCTTATCAAGAAAATTACAAGAAATTCATTCGGAGGAAATGAAGGAAAGAATAGAAAAGTTGTCACCCTCAAAAGCTACAGATTACTCCTTATGGAAAATTACTAAAAAATTAAAAAGACCTACAAAACATGTCCCCCCTCTTCGTAAAACCGATGGAAGTTGGGCTAGGACGGAAAACGATAAGGCAGAAGAATTTGCAAAATATTTTGCAAAAACATTTCAACCACACCCCTCAGCACTACTCACAGAAGAAAAAGAAATCATAGAATTCTTGGAATGTCCCCATCAAATGTCGCCACCAATTAAATTCTTCTCAACAAAAGAAGTCACAGCAGGGCTGAAACTACTACCAAATCATAAGGCTCCTGGACATGATCGTATTACAGGGGAAATGCTTAAAAAACTGCCTAAGAAACTCATCGCCCTTGTAACATCCATTTTCAATGGAATAATACGCATCGGACACTATCCTTCGCAGTGGAAACTGGCACAATTAATTGTAATCGCAAAACCAGGAAAACATCTACAAGATGTTTCCTCGTACAGACCAATAAGTTTATTACCTTCTTTGTCTAAGGTATTCGAAAAACTATTACTATTTCGCATATATCCATTACTTAAAGAAAATGACACAATTCCAGACCATCAGTTCGGTTTTAGAAATCGTCATTCTACAATAGAACAAATTCATAGAGTAGTCGACACCATCAACGGAGCTCTAGAAAATAAAAAGTATTGTTCCGCCATGTTTCTAGATATCGCGCAAGCGTTCGACAAAGTGTGGCATCGAGGCTTGCTATATAAAATCAAGAAATGTCTGCCGCATCCATACTATAATATACTTCGATCCTTTATTTCAGATCGATTTTTTCAAATAAAATTCGGAGATGAAATAACACCGTTTCATCCAGTATTATCAGGAGTGCCACAGGGGAGCATCCTTGGACCAGTGCTGTACACGCTGTACACCGCTGACTTACCTCAGTCCCCAGACGTCACCACTGCAACATATGCAGATGACACAGCCCTGCTAGCTTCGCACGAAAACCAAGAAACGGCAACAAGAACATTGAAAGAGCACCTCGAGCTTATAAACAAATGGTGTAAACTCTGGAGAATAAGAATGAATGAAACAAAGTCCAAATGTATAACATTTACCCTCAGACGAACAAGAAATACAAGAATAGAAATAAACGGAAAACTAATTGAAAACGTAGACACCGTCAAATATCTCGGACTACATCTAGACAAAAAGCTAACCTGGAAGAAACATATTTCGATCAAAAGAAAGGAAGCAGAACTGAAAAGTAGACAAATGATATGGTTAATAGGAAGAAAATCTAGTTTAAGTCTAGGAAACAAAATTTTACTCTACAAAACAATACTCAAACCTATCTGGTCTTATGGAATTGAACTTTGGGGAACAGCATCACATTCAAATATAGAAATAATTCAAAGATTTCAATCCAAATGTCTCAGACTATTAAGCAATGCTCCCTGGTTTGTATCAAACGCCACTCTACATAAAGATCTCAATATCACCACTGTTAAAGAGGAAATCACTCTCAAATCTCACAAATACCAACACAGACTCGAAAATCATATTAATCATCTGGCCATAAACATCTTAGATAACAGCACAACGACAAGAAGATTGAAAAGAGTACATCCTCTTGATCTGGACCACAGATATAAATAATATTTTTCTTTTAAAATAATTGTTACTGTAGATATATTTTGTTTGTCACAATGCTTGCACTATTGTATGTTTGTTTGTTATTGTGTTTTTTGTTATTTCAATGTGATATTGTTTATTGTTGCTTTTGTTTGTTTGTCTTTTTTTTTCTTTCTCTCTCTGAACTGGACAATTAGTTTAAAACCATTTTTAGAAAGAACCAGAATTGTATGGTTTCTTTACATGTCGATAATATATGTACAATTGTATTTGCCGAATGTTCGTGTAGAACAAATTGCAAATAAAGCAGATGTTAAAAAAAAAAAAAAAAAAAAAAATTACTGAATAACTGATTGATGAATAAGAATCTTATATGATTGTAACTGCATCTATTCAATGCATGACAAACTCGCTTTATAGGAAACCGTATTTGAATTTAATAAGAAAGTGAAATTTACCATGTCTTTCTATATAATATAACAATAAAATTTATATTATTTATATTATAATATATTATTTACAACATTCCGTGCACTCAAACATTTTTATAATCTTATATACTGTACAAATATGCATAAATAACCGTTTATCGATCTATCCATCAATTCATACTACATTTTGTTTCCCAGTATATAAGTTAAAAATTCAAATTTCTTGTGGTATGACTGTCTTATTATTAATAATATAATTATGAAAATATGGTCATAAATATATTTATAGACAGTCAAATTATTTTGTGTAAGAAATTAAGAAAATCTCGTAAAATATTTTCTTTATTACTACGTTCCGAAACCTGTCTTGTGCCCATCGTCAGGTTGATCATCATCACCGTTATCATTGAGGTGAGTACCATCATTGTCTGTCACGATTTTCAAATAAATTAAACCATAATTATATAATAATATATGGATTTGCGTTGTTTTATAGTACCTTATGATGAGAACATTTCAGGATCCCGAAACGTAGTAATAGTATAGCAAATATTTTACGAGAATTTCCCCATTTTCTTACAAAATAAATGTAAAATATATAGAGAACTATATTTGCATAATTAAATTAATCATCCAAACCTTCTCTCATAAGTAGAGCGAAATCTTAAGTCATCCTCTGCTTGTGCGATGGCGGAGAGTCGGAAGCTACGGTAGCAGCTGGCACTGTGGCCGTGGGCGGGGGCGGGGCGGGGGCGCATCGGATGCGCAAGGACCGCTCGGCTGCCCCAAGTGGAGCAGTCGGCGCCTGCTCCTCGCGCCCGGGGCTCCGCCGCCGCCGCCGCCGCCGCCGCAACGGGATCCAAATTACGCAGACATTGCCCTCTGGAGAGCGCGCCCAGCCGTGGATGTGGTTCTGTTGCTCTCTTCCAGGGTACAGATTACGCCAAAAGAAACTTACAAGAACACTAGAATAATAACCACAGTATTATCAGAGAAGGTATCAGTGGTCCACCGATGATGTCTTTAACAGCGTTTTTGAATCTAGGAAAAAAATCCGGAGAGTTCTTTCGAAAAGCAAACAATCAGAATACATTTTGGAAATGTTTGTAGTATTTTAAAATTTAATAGAATACAATAAGTTATCATCTTACGAAGACATCAATTGGCCTGTATTCGACATAAAAACGTAATATGTTCTATCATTAAATACAAATATTGATTCCACAAAGTCAATTCTGTTTAATTCGTAGAGACAGATATTACATCATTGTGTAATCATGTTTTTGTTTAAACCAGTACACGTGTATATTATTGGTGATATATATTTAGTGTTTTATCAGAATTGACAAAAAATCAGAAAATAAAAACTAAGCGGTGAGCTCGGAGGTACCACTTCACCTTCCCTCTTGGTAAATCCCGGAACCATGTGTACTTTGACATCAGTACCTCTAGAGCATCGTTAACAAAAAGCTTCTGGGCCCTGAGACACGATGGTAGAGAACTTTTAACTTTAGCATCGTAGCTCAGTGGAACATAACTAATGTCTGGAGGTGAATGCTAACATGCAACTGCTCTGATCGTTTCTCCGATCATTACCAACACCATGCCAGAGCAGTGCCCTAAAGAATTAACAATGGACCGCTTGTAATATTCCTTTCCTCGCATTTATCCCCTCTTCTTACCTTGCATACACACACACTTGCATATATTACACCACCACATATGTTGGGAGACCGATCACGAGCACTGAACTAGTCCCTGCTGGAGTGGTGCCCAGGACGTAAGGCTTGATATTTTCACATTGTGGGAAGTGAAGGAGAGGCACGATATTCCTAGTAAAAATTATCTTGTTTTGTTCACACATTTAATAAAGGAAAGATTAGCGCCCAAGCAATTGAAAATTGATTAGTATTTCCTGGTGTATCAACTACTAAAGTAATTATTTGTGTTTGCCTTTGTGCGTGCCTTTATCGCGAATGGTACCGGTGATCTTCTCCCCTGCTGAGATCCAGAGTCAGTCTCACCATGACGTCGACGCCTACGCGTTCACTTACGGGTTTCCCCAACCATGTATCCTCCTCAAGCGGAATCCTCAGTCGGGCCAAGCTCTAAACTCCCGTCCGGACTCCCGTCATGTGTGGTAGGGCAGTGAAAAGTAATGGGTGAGGATAGAACAAGGAAGAGGAAGGAAAGATAGCGCGCGGTCCGTGGCCCGTTTCTTAGGATAATTATCTGGCATTCGCCTGGTGTTGATTGGAGAAACCACGGAAAACTACCGATCAGCCGAAATTCTCCGTTGAAATTGACCTGCCACCCTGAACCTTAGGACACTGAACGCCAAAGCGAGCCACTGGAGGTTATGTAGCACTCATCGTTATATTCGGTTGGGGTGATTTCTTGGTAGGGTGCACCGCGCAAACAAGCGTTCTAAATGTATCCTTTTTTGGAGGTGGGGGGATTCTTAATTATTTACCGAAGTAGCTGACATCAATCAGATCAAGGTGATAAGGAAAGCCCGCGAAAACAAATTGATCAATGCATTTATTTAATGACCGTTAACATTGGTGACCTTATTTCTTGTTCGAATACAAATGACATATCAATAATTTCATCTTTTACTCTTGTGATGATTTAAGAATCTTAACAGATTGTTCACCGTGGACGATAATTTAGTCGTAAATTGCCCCAGTTTGCCCGAGCTGCCTTTCAGCGTTGTTAATAACATTCATATTAATTTTTGTTCAAAATTATTTTTTCAAAGTTCTCACGCTATTTGTCTTGCTGGTTACAGACTTGTTTTGACAGAATAATATTAATATTCAATCCAAATAAGAAATACATTCACACATTACATATAAATTCATACTTGATACTAATCATTTAAAGTTATTGTGGTTAGAAGTAAATATTGTTTATTATTAGATAGGGAGTATCATTGTGAAAGGATATATGAATGTCTGAATTAAACTTTTAGAAAGTGTGAGCATATTCTGTTAGGTTTTACATAGTTTATGCCGAGAATGAAGAGTGTGGCTGGAGATTCTGAATAGAAATTGAAAAACGTATGAGATGTTCAAGGATACATATATATATTGTGACGTACCTGGTGATGCCGGGTATCTTCACTGCAATATAACACTAAGAGAGGGTGTCTTTTACGTGAATGGGTCCTAGGATAAGTCGGTGCAATGTTGGGGAAGTTATTCATACATAGAAATACAATTATGACAAGATTTATTTTAGATCAAAGTTACTATTTACATAATCAGACACCGTTTTTATACTCCGCCTTGGTACCAAGATTAAGAGTAAAATACAACTTTCATACCTTCGGGGCCCCGTTTGAATACCTATGAGGTTCGTCGAGCCGCTCGTGCCGACAGGGTTGTCGACCTCTGCTACTGCTGCGGGCCGTCGGCAGCAGATGGCGTGGTGATCATCCACGGCTGATGCTCCAACAATTCTTCCCCGAACAGGATCTTGATACCTCGGCTGCGCACCTTCCTCGAATCACTGTCCATTAGTGGGTTTAATTACACGACCCCCGCCTACTCCGTATACTGGTCACAGTTCTGTACCGCACGCTTTCAAGAATGTTCCCTCCGCACCAACTAATAAGAGCGACGTCAATTATTTTACCAACACTAATCTTTTACTATACTGATACTTCTAATGTTCTGTTTACATGTCCATTACTTTGCGATTCCTAATCACATAACTATGTCGCGTATTACATGCGTCCATTCACTAGCGGAGAGCCCTCGCTACACGTCCGTACTGGTCGCCGCTCTGCTAACCTCTCCTTCGCCGGCCGCACGTCGGCACATCCTTCGGCGGCGGCCGCCTCAATCCAACTAACGAACTTTTTGCACGTGCGCGCTGCCACGCTTGTACCCGCCGTTCTCACGCTCGCCTCCCGGCGGGCACCGGTGGCGGCGGCGACCGTTGCCGGCTGCCCGCTGCTCGCAGCGCCCGGCGCTCGCACCGCGCAGTCCAGAATAGCTATTGAATTCTTACACTAATGATTTAATTAGTGTAATGAAACACATAATCTGGGTTTCATCACCCCCCCCTTTCTTTTTTTGAATTTTTCCCGCTTCTGGACAAAATTCACACTAGTAACATCGTCACTGCCGATGATCGCACTGTCTTGCATGTTGCCAAAAGCCCTATATACACTTATGACCTAGAATCGAATTAACATGTGATTACTGATATTAACACTAATATTACAGTATTTACACTTCACTATTTTCCATTCCTATGGGACAGGGTCTCCAGTTATGGAAATTGTAGTGTCCTACTATGTCTAGTTTCTTGTGCGACGGTTCGTCCCCATTTTGCTGACAGTGATTTCCTAAATCACAGTTGTGGGACATAGCTTCCAGCATGTTGAACACATCTTGATAAGTATCATCCCATTTCCAGCTCCGACCTCTTCTACGTTGGTACCAATGGTTGACCATACCAACACTCTTCCCTCGCCCCTGGCTTCGCTCCATTCTTGACCTGCCTGCGCCTCCTTCATTCCCATACTTTGGGTCATCTGCAAAGGTGAATTCGTACCTCTCCAATATCTTCAAACCCCTTCCTAAATCGGTATGATCTGCTCTGCCCAGTAAGCTCTGCACGGTGACAGGATACTGTTGCGTTAACATGCAACTAATTCCTTGATATTTTATAGGAGCAACTAATGTTGTTGGTTCCATAATGCTCTTCATTCTGTATCCACTACTATTTCCCGTGATGTAGTTGTAATGGCTATTCCTCTGGTCGCTCTTGATGTTTATTTGAGTTTCTTCGCTCCGTTTTCGTACGGAAATCTTGTCTTCAAATACCTTTAAAAATTCCGGAAATATACCAAAATTCTCTGCCCACGTCCTGGCGTTCTCTTCTAAAATTGAGTGTAATAACTGGACCTTATATCCTTCCAATATGTTGTTTGATGCTAGGTGCCGTTCTTCTGCTCGCATAACTACCTTAGGGTTTTCCGTCCCATCTCCCAGAGATTTCATCGACTTTGGAGGCATAATTGGTGTCACCCCATACTTGACACTTGGCGGCATTTTCTCGTCTTCTTCCTGTTTAACCTCTTCGTGTACTATTTTCTCTTCGCACCCTCGTGTATTTTCCACGATTTCTTCTTCTATTATACGCTCCATTTCTTCTATTTTCATGTCCACTTCTTCATCCATTATTAACTTCAACTCTTCCGTTTTCACTTTCACTTTATAAACATCCTCCTCGGCCTCGATTTGGACCTCCACCGTTTTGCCCTCCGCTGTCTTGACTTCTTTATGGATTTGGTTCGTCATCCCCTCGTTTCTGTCTGCTGCCGCTACCCTAGCATCTACTTGATGGTATAATTGAAATTTTAGCACCTCATCTTTCCTATCCAGTTCCTCCGCTTTCCCATACGGTTTTTCGCATATTCCGATGAGCTTCCTATTCCGTTCTTCTGTAATTCTTCTCATTTCTTCCCCATGCTTATCCAGTCTTTCCATCGACTTCCTATGCCATTCGTCAATTATCTTGCTTCGTTTTTCTAATGAATTGTCAGCCACTACACCCGTACATGCTTCGTGTTCTTCGTCCATCCCCAAGTCGAATCCTATCGCCTGGCTCCCCAGCTCCACCACTTGCCGTTCTAGATCTATAAATGCTCTGTGATCGACCAGAAAATCCGTCCCTATGATTACCGAATACAATAATTTTTTGACTACCAGGGCCACCATCTCATATACTTGGTTGCCAATCTTGGCTCGAAACATGATTTGTTTTGTGATGGGGCTTGACTTCTTCTGAGTGGCTCCAATCACATACGCCCTATTCATAGGCAAACACATTATCTCATTTCCTGTTGCTTTTAACTCCTCATACATTTCCTCTGATACTACTGTAGTCGTGCACCCTGTGTCTACTAAAGCTTCTTTAATTATACCTTCACATTCTATCATTATCGTGGGACATTTCCTGATTCTGACCGCTGAGTTCTTACATCTCCGCCACGGTTGGGTATCGTGAGTTACCGTCTGCATAGCGTTTATGGAGACCGCATTTACTTCATCGATTTCCGCGTCCGCAATGGGGCCACCTATCACCACGGACTCTATTAGTTTAAATAGTGTCCTTGATCACTACTTGTGCTAGGCTGTGCTGATCGGTCGGGTACATTCCCGCCCCCGCCTCGCGTCTCCGTACGGTTTGAATTAGATCTGTTCCAGTCCGGTCTCTGGTTCCCCGGCTCTGGTCTCCATCCGTCTCCCCCTCTTCCGCGTTGGTTTCTCTGGTAATCATTGCTCCTATCATTCCCTTGCCCCTGGTTACGTTCCGATCTAACCATATTAACATTCCCTTCATTTCTGTTCTTTGGTACGCCTGCAAATGTCAAGTCGTACCCTCCTAACACATTCTGGAATCTTTCCAGGTTGGTGTGCTGCACACTACGTAAAAGATTCTGCACCGTAACTGGGAACTGTCTTGTCAGTACACATATTATTTCCTGATCGCTCATCGGTGGGGATAGCGTTTTGTATTCCATGATACGCCTTGTTGCGTATTCCCGCAAACTTCCCATTGACTGGTTGTAATGATTATTCATTAAGCTGATTTTAAAATTAATTTGAATTTCCTCATTCCAGTACCGCTCAAGGAATCGATCTTTAAATGCCTTTACTGATTCGGGAAACTTATCAAATGTATCGGCCCATATCCTTGCGTTGCCTTCTAACATTAAATATAATAATTGTATTTTACACCTTTCCGAAGTATTGATAACATCTAAATGTCGTTCTGCTGCCTTCATAAATATGCATGGATTTTCTTTCCCGTCTCCTGAAAATTTTAGTGATCTTGGGGGGGTAAATGGTACCGTCCCGCTTGCTGCGATTGGGGATGCCTTGCATTCTTTTATTTGTTCAATCTCTGTTCGTAATGACACAACCTTCTCTTCGCATTCCCGCTTATTCTCCTGCATTTCTTCCTTGACTACCAACTGCATCCTTTCAATTTTCTCGTCCTGCTTGGCGGTTTTAACATCTAATTGCTGGTATAATTTATTCTCTAATTCTCCCCCCATACTAATTACTTGAGATTCTAACTCCTTTTTCTGTTTCCCTAATTCTTCGGCAGTCCATTGCTCATGACTTTCCACCCGCTCCGCGATTTTAGTCATCTCATTCTTCGTTAACTCAATTTGTTCTTCAGCGCGTCCTATTCGCCCCCCTATTGCATCTAATTTCCTATTCTGTTCTTCTGCCAGCTTCCTAATCTGTTCCTCTGTGAATAATTTCTGTTCATCTAATTTCCTACACTGTTCTTCTGCCAACTTCCTAATCTGCTCCTCTGTGAATATTTTCTGCTCCTCTGCCGACCTTCTAATCTGCTCCTCTGTAAATATTTTCTGTTCGTCTGATTTCCTATTCAGTTCTTCCAATATCTTCCTATTCTGTTCTTCGGCCCACTTCTTCTGATCTTCTGACTTCCTATTCAATTCTTCGGTCATCCTGCTCTGTTCTTCCCCCCTTTTGCTCTGTTCTTCCAACATTTTCATCATCCTCTGCATTAAATCTAAATGGGTATCTTTTCCACCCCCCCGATTTGGATTTCCTGCTGCCTGGTTCATCGGCGTTGATGTCACGTCTACTTCGTTATTAAAACTATCCCCTGACGTATCATCCAACCGACTCCCAATTCCACTATCCCTGCCTTCCGATGAAATGCTATTATCGATTCCTACATCTATCTCCCTTACTTCATCCACCTTCTCCTCCCGGTCCAGCACTACATTTTGCGCCTCCATTCTGTTGCTTTTGGCTATCCGTTCAATTCTCACTACACTAAAATACCGCACAAATTTTCCACTTGCCTCACCTACCAGCGATATCACAGTTATCCTATGAAGTAACTATATCCGCCACAACACTGTATCCTTCGTGAATGGATTAATTCACACCTATTTCAATTGCTAACTAATAACGGATAACCCTCACTCACCACCAAAACACAATAACACTAATTCAATAGCCATATAAATTTCCACTCACCTACCAATGCATAAACATAATCCTTACAATACATAATATTATTACCATTGAAACACATATACACTGCTAATAAACTCATTAATACTATTACACAAAAATGCTTTCAAATTATAATAAATCCCTTATTAATTGAAATTACTTTTCAACGCACTTATTGCTGTATTATGTACATAATCATCATTCACATTTGCATGTCATATTTCCTCCCTGAATTTTCCTCAATAATATCATATAGATATTCACAACAACCATTCACACTGCTGGTATATATTTCCCAACCTGGTATCTTTTCTAATAAATTCCCCACACTTTACCATCACCAATAGATAATGCACTACTGAGTGAATGTTCCCAGCAAAAAAACAATTTTGTGCATAATTTGAACAACACTATTAACCACCTTTATATTCTCATACGAATTATTACTACTTCCCCATTTCTTTGATTTCCATATTATAAAAAATTTTGCCAAGCAGTTCAAATATTATTAATATGTCTTACAAAATTTGGAATTCTATTATATTATATTATTTGTAACATGTACATGTATAGCCTTCATAACCTCAGTAACTACAATGTTAACTATATATTGGATGCTCACAAATAATTGCCTATGTCAGCCCACAATTAATTACACAACAACATTTTTGTAATTATCAACATTTCATTATGCTTACTTGACTTGTGCATGTTTTTGCTAACACATGTGTTGTTATTTTTTTGTACTCTATAATAATACACTTTGCACTGCCTGCTTCTCATCTGTACCCTGCATTACTATACATCAATTACATGCACATTATTTTCCAACATTTCACCAACTTCCCTAAGGCCACATTTCTTAACTATACGTTATCCACTTGTTCGGGCGCCAGCTGTGACGTACCTGGTGATGCCGGGTATCTTCACTGCAATATAACACTAAGAGAGGGTGTCTTTTACGTGAATGGGTCCTAGGATAAGTCGGTGCAATGTTGGGGAAGTTATTCATACATAGAAATACAATTATGACAAGATTTATTTTAGATCAAAGTTACTATTTACATAATCAGACACCGTTTTTATACTCCGCCTTGGTACCAAGATTAAGAGTAAAATACAACTTTCATACCTTCGGGGCCCCGTTTGAATACCTATGAGGTTCGTCGAGCCGCTCGTGCCGACAGGGTTGTCGACCTCTGCTACTGCTGCGGGCCGTCGGCAGCAGATGGCGTGGTGATCATCCACGGCTGATGCTCCAACAATTCTTCCCCGAACAGGATCTTGATACCTCGGCTGCGCACCTTCCTCGAATCACTGTCCATTAGTGGGTTTAATTACACGACCCCCGCCTACTCCGTATACTGGTCACAGTTCTGTACCGCACGCTTTCAAGAATGTTCCCTCCGCACCAACTAATAAGAGCGACGTCAATTATTTTACCAACACTAATCTTTTACTATACTGATACTTCTAATGTTCTGTTTACATGTCCATTACTTTGCGATTCCTAATCACATAACTATGTCGCGTATTACATGCGTCCATTCACTAGCGGAGAGCCCTCGCTACACGTCCGCACTGGTCGCCGCTCTGCTAACCTCTCCTTCGCCGGCCGCACGTCGGCACATCCTTCGGCGGCGGCCGCCTCAATCCAACTAACGAACTTTTTGCACGTGCGTGCTGCCACGCTTGTACCCGCCGTTCTCACGCTCGCCTCCCGGCGGGCACCGGTGGCGGCGGCGACCGTTGCCGGCTGCCCGCTGCTCGCAGCGCCCGGCGCTCGCACCGCGCAGTCCAGAATAGCTATTGAATTCTTACACTAATGATTTAATTAGTGTAATGAAACACATAATCTGGGTTTCAATATTTATATATATATTACATTCGTTTTTCTTTTGGATGATTCGTAGTTTTTAATTTGTTTAGCTTTATTGCTCGGCAAGCATAAGTAATTGAGAACCGTCAGATTGATTTGTAAATTGCAATGCATTCAATTCTTACAGCTGATTTAAAGTTTTGCTGAGGACACAGCTTAGCATTTTTTGCATGTTTTATTTGTGATTTTGATGTCTTTCCAGGTTATATTAGTATGAAGCGTCAATCCTAAATGTTTAACTGAGATTAGCTTGTGAAGCCATTTTATTTTATTTGTGTTTTAGGCAGAGGTAGTATTGGAAATCTACGAAGTGTGAAGACTTTTGCTTGAGATTTGTTCGTTTTTTTTATTCTTCACTGTTCTGTCCACATATTGTTAAGTTGTTATGCAAGTTGTCGTAAGCTTAAAGTATATCCTCATGAGTTGTGAATAATGCGGCGTTATCTGCAATCTGAGATTTCTAATTATTTGGCTTTGAAATATATACTATAAATACAAACTGAATAGTACGAGCGAGAGGCATGTCCGTTGAGGAACACAAGTACTAGATTGAAATGGACTAAAGTACATCATTAGAATTATTTAACACTTCTACAGTACTTTCATTTCCTTCCCCTATTGAGGCAGCACTTGGCGACTAACACTGCGAAGTTAGACAATTATGAGCGCGAAAATCTTTCTTGTTCATTGTGTAACGCTCCGAGACGATAGAATAAACTTGTACGCACTAAATGGAGGCAATCAAATTTTGTATAATGTAGCGCTTTGCAAAGAAAACTATTTGAATATTCTTCACGACGTTTCACTATAGCTATTCTTATTCGCTATTCTTAGCACCTGGAGAGTGGCCACTGCGATCTGAATTTGCAACGATTATGTTGGTGCTGGGATGTGAGAGCTTCTGCTTCTCACGGGGAACAGAAACATTCTTAAAAACTGAATAATCTTTTTTAAAATGTTTGTGTTTATTAGTTCTGCGAAAATAGTACTTGGCAAAATGTCATCTACATATTCAAAAATTAAAATAGATTAGTCACGAAATCATATTTTTCTTCCTTTGTTCTGTAGAAAAATATCTGCTAGAAACGAGGCATTTAATTCATTTATCACTACGAAATGTCATTCCTCTTCCTAAAAGAAGTTGAAACAGAATGTCATATTCAGCACTAAACAGAAGAGTGTGAAAGTTGTAAGTCAAGCCACAGTGTGTTTCGTTCATTAAGAAACGTGTGTAGTTCCGTCTCGGTCCGGTAGAGCGCAGAGAACTTACGTGTTGTTTCTTTTCTAGGAAGATCAATTATTATTCAGTGCGACATTAGGTTTAACAGTTTTTGGAAAGAAATCTGGCAGTAATTGTATATGCCCTCTTGAAATATAATATTCATTAATATCAGTTTTTATTACCTTCAAGAAAGGTAGCTGGATATTCATGATGTAAAATGAATTTTACATTGTATTATGAGGCTCCATAATTAAGTAATTCTTGCTGTAACGAATTTCGCATCTGATTAAGACATTCATAATCTTATGATAACCCGTATTTCTAATATACACTTTACGAAATCGAATACACAATTACGTGCAAAAGTATTGCGTTGACTCTCTTCTGAATTGTTCGTATCAACCCCATTCTATCACAATTTAACTCACGAGTACTTTTTTAGATAATTTTCACCCTTCAACTGGCAGATGTTCCGCCAGCATTTTACAAACAAAATTCATTTTCTAGATAAAATTACTCCCAACCATAAAGCCAAGAAGACAAATATGTATATAGCAGTAATATAATTAAAGTCTAAGTCACTCAAATAGATTACTGTAAGTTTCTATTGTAGCATGCAGCATAGTATTCATAGTCATGAGAATATATGAAACAGTAATTTTACACAGAAGTACAAAACTTCAATAACACTTAAGCATATCTCTTTCTCTCCCGCGCGTCCATAAGCAAGCAGACAAGCGCGCTTTGTGTGGGTCGACGTGGCGTGTTGGCGGCATTGTCCCGGCGCGCGCTGCCAAAAGCCCGGTGGGGGCTGCGTGGACATTGAATCACGGCGCCCGCGCTTCCTGGGAGACCGGGACGAGGCGGGGACGGGCCAGCGCCGCCGCCGTCGGTCAGGGCTTTCAGTACTTTCACCCGTCGACTCGGCGCGCTTCCCCGTGCGCGAGGGGTGGTTGGCAGGCCTGCCGGCCGCGGATGGCGTCTGCCGAATGCAAGGATTGGTAAAGGGAGAGATGGCGCATGTTAGGGATGGGATGCATTGATTTTGAATGAAATCAAGTTTTGGAAGGTAAAACAAAAATGAACCAAAAGAGATACTTTTGGATTTGTTTGTTAAACCATAACAATAGTGTAAAAAGATTAAAAGAAAAACAATTTAAAATATTTAAATTGGAAAAATTTAGATAGCTTGACTTACAAAAAGCAGTATATCGAAAGTTTTCAAGCATTACATAACAATATATTTATTTCTGTAGTGGGTGGAGTACCCAGCTTTGCACCGAAATGTTTAATCACAACCGACTATTGGAATGGAAAAGAAATGAATTCCGGTTCTTTTCTTGGCGAATTCCCACCTTATCTCACACTGCCACTTTCTTTCTCTTTCAGCCTCTTACCACCCGACCTCACCGTGACCTCTCGTGCTCTAATAGCTCCACCCTGTCCCTGCTCGCTTCACCCTACCTCATCTGGCCCTTCCTGCTCCACTCCGCCCCGTGTGCTATAATCATCCTCACTGCGAGCAGCTGCCAACAGATACATACTCCAGTAATAAATTTTATCTTACATTCCTCAAAGTCTAATTGAGCTATTTTAACGAATTAGAATTCATTTAGTAGGGCATATAACGGGCTTTCAGAAATGTTTAATTACTTTTGGTAGATTTACACATTTTTTCGATATGTTTGCAAAAAATGAAAGAGTTCTGACTTAAATTTTGCTTTAAAGAGTAGTAAAGGAAGAAGGTGGCTTTATCAGATGTGAATGGTAATCTTGAAGAGTAACCTTGTGGAACTCCAGCTGAGATTCTGTATTTACCCGACGTTGTGTTATGTATTTTAATATTAAATGATCTGTGTAGCAAGAAACTTCCAATTATATCTATGATATCTAGGAATTCCTAGATGGCGGAATTTGTATTTCAGTCCTGTGTGCCAGACACGGTCGATCGCTTTAGTAACATCTAAAAACACTGCTGCCGTGTATTTTTTCTCGTGAAAACCCTTCGCAATCAAATCCGTAACTCTTAAAATTTGGTGTTCTGTCGAGTCGATTTGCTCTAAAGCCGAACTGGACATCAGGTATGGCATTCGTAGCGTTTAAGAACTTATTTAACAGAGCTAAAATCAGCCTACAAAACACTTTAGCGAATGAAGTTAATAGGCTAATTGTCCACTAGTTGTGGACATTTATTAGTTTTGTTTGTTGGAATAATTATTGCGTTTTTCGAATTGCTTACGTAATAACCTACTCTGAAAGCTGCATTTAATATTACTGTTATTGCTGCAATTGTGGATTTTCGTATTCCTGTTTTGATTCTGTTTATTATGTGTTAAAGTTCTGCGGAGGATATGAATTTTGTCCTTGCATCCACGGAGTATACAGATTGCTTCACGCTGTTTAAAATTTCTTCATTAAACATATGGATCACTATTGGTTTGGTTTCAAGGTATTTGTAAAGTGAATAGCAAAAGCCTCCTCTTTTTCTTTATCTGAATGGAGGGTGCCGGTGCCCTTTTTAATTGTGGTATTCAAGATTGCTCTAAAGGTAACCTTCTTCACAGTAGCCCATAAAGAAGGTGAGCCGGTGCTAACGTGCGCTAAAAAGTGCTTAAATGAATCTCTGTTCATCGATTAGAAATTTTAATTTTTTGCATAAGGAAGTCCATTTCCTTTTTAAGTGTGGCATTCTACTGCCAGAGTCTTCTAATTCTGTGTTTGTCTCATCAAGTCCACGATGTGTTTCGGTAGCCAGTAAGATGAATGTTTGTTAGATTGCATTGGTTGACATGATTCTTTAACCGCGAGGATTATTGTTTCTATTAGATTATTAATTTGTAGATCAATATTTGTTTCGTTTTTGAGATATTTAAGGAACGAAAATTGCGTGGCTTAATTCATCCAAATCGAGATCAGGTATTACTGTGTAAAAAATGAGGGAAATTTATGTTTGTGGTTAGACTTATACCAAGAATGTCCAGGGTGCCTTTGTTTTTAAATGGATGGAACCATGTGGGTGCAGAAGAAACATGGATTAATATAATACGATTCTGAGTGAACTGTAAAAGTTTACGAGCTGCTTCTGCTTTAATTCTGCAGTTCCATTTTTATTTTTACTCTGGCAATGATTTTCTTATTATTATTGTACGTACTGCTATTATTGAAGTTAAATATTTTATCCTAGGTCTTTCTGGGAATTGCTTATTAGGTGTAGGCGGTAGGCTTGTAGGCGGTTATTATTATTATTATTATTATTATTATTATTATTATTATTATTATTGATATTTTATTTCTGAATTGACTGTTTTTAGATTTATTTTTCTATTCTCTTTCTCTTTCTCTCTCTCCTCATACATAGCGTACATTAAAACCGTATCTTGAATTTGTCAGTTGGATGGCAATGAGTTTCCGTAATGCAAGCAAGCGTTTGACTTATCTCTGTTTGTGAAGGTTTTTGTCTTTTATCACCTAACACTTCACTAGAATCACAGTTTCTTTTTAACACACACACACTCACACACACACACACACACACACACACACACACACACACACACACATATATATATATATATATATATATATATATATATATATATATATATATATATATACACATCTACCTTGATTGGCTAAGGCGTTGGAAGTACGTTGAATGGCGCCCTGTCCGAGCTGCTTTACGTTCCTTTTGGCCTTTAGTGACTCCTCGGCAAGGTTTTGCAGTTTCGAGGGAGATAGCAGATCCCCGGCAGATCCATGATGTATTTATAGTGATTGAACTGATCCTGTTTCCGTTAAACCTTGCCATTGCGTTTGCACCATGTTTTGCATTATACCCTGCTGAGGCAAGTTAACACTCAATTGCGACTGGAATGGAATGTACCCAGCCTGATATTGCGGCAACAATTGACCATTACGAAATACAATCATAATGTTATTTTCCATTGAGCTCGTCTGAAAGTCTCTCCAAAGGTTGCTTCTTCACCATTTGTTACGTCCATTGCCATTTTTATCTGCTTCCTCGTACCGGCGCAGCCGTTTTGTTACATTACACTGACCTAGTGTTAATGGCCAGTGGTTACATACACTTTTAGAAAATTAAATAAATAAATAAATAAATAAATAAATAAATAAATAAATAAATAAATAAATAAATAAATAAATATTTAAATAAATAAATAAATAAATAAATGAAAGAACAACCTACACATAGTTTTACTAGTGCAACATTTTCACGAATACTATCAGCGTCGATTACACAGTGACCTCACTGGTAGTAGTAGAAAGCTTATCGCGAGGTCTTCCCCGACGGGAGCCGAGCTCAAACTGACTAGAAATTTTTTTTTTTTTTTTTTTTTTTATTATTAATTTCCACAGACCAGCATTACTGCTTTACAGGGATTGATTATATCTAATAACAACTTAAAATACAATTATACAAATAAACAGTAGAAATACCTTTCAAACTACATTTAAAAGGATTACATTCACACAAGGAAAGAGAAAAAGAAAAAAAATAATACAGTCAATCATTAAATATAAGAAGAAATAATGGAAGCCCAACAGGTTCCTCATTATTGTATGATGTTTGATAAGTGCATAGTTGGTTGTTGTTTGCAATCTTTATTTTAATTTTGTCAGGTTTAAGGAGGGTCAGCAAATTGAATTAGGTACTTGTCGTATGGAAATCTGTTTTTGATTCTGGTTGTTGTTGCTGATGAACCAAGGTTGTAATGTTCAGTTGATGGAAAGTTATATAAAGATGTGAAAAAGGAATGTGCGCGTTTGAGCAGTATATGATGTATAGTTTCTGTTCTTAATTCTGAGTGTAATTGATTGTTCCTGATAAACCAGGGTGCGTTTACAGCTATACGTAGGATCTTATTTTGGAATGTTTGTATTTTCTTTATATTAGTCGCTGATGTGTTGTACCATATTGGGCATGCATACATTATGATGGGGAGAATTATTGCTCTGTAGAGTACTAATGTACATTCTGTTTTGAGAACGGTTTTTTTATTAATTAGTGGGTACAGTTTATGTAGTCTTTTATTTGCTTGTGTGATTTTGTCGTTTATATGGTTAGTCCATGTTAATCTGGTGTCCATTAATAATCCCAGATATTTAATGGGTTTCTTTTTTGGTAACCAATCTAGTGTTGTGTTAAGTAGTTTTAGTGGTTTGGGAGTAGTTTTTATTTGGCATAGGGTGAATATTTTTGCTTGGCATTTGCTCGGGTTTAGTTTTATTTTCCATTTGTCTGCCCATTGTATTATTTTGTTCAGTTCATCTTGTAGATTTTTAGTGGCTGATTTTAGGCACTTGTTAGAGGTTAGAATTGCACAGTCATCAGCAAATAATGCTGTTGTTGTGTTTTGGGTAGTTGGGAAATCTGCTGTGAATATATTGAATAGGGTTGCAGATAATGGGCTGCCTTGTGGTACTCCAGCTGTGATTTCTTTTTGTGTGGAGTAAGTTGAATTTATTCTTACTGAAAAAACTCTTTCTTTTAGGAAGCTTTTTATTATTTTTAACAAATAGAGGGGTAGTCCGGATTCTTGAAGTTTGAATATTAGACCTTCGTGCCAAACTCTGTCAAATGCTTGGGATACGTCTAGGAAAACAGCCAGTGTATGATTTTTTTGTTCGAAGTTTTTATATATAAGTTCTGTGATTCTTAAAAGTTGATGTGTTGTTGAGTGCTTTTCTTTGAACCCAAATTGGAAAGATGGTATATATTGAATTTCATTAATATATTGCAGCAGTCTTTTTAGGATTAATTTTTCCATTACTTTGGCTACAATAGGTATTAGGCTTATAGGTCTATAGTTTTCTGTAGATGCTGGGTTTTTGTTTGGTTTAGGAATTGGTATTACTATGGAGTGTTTCCATTTTTTGGGGTAGTATCCTGTTCTTAACATTGAGTTAAATATTGCAGTTAGGTAACTAATTGTTTTCTTATTTAGTTTTTGTAGGAGTATGGTTGGTATTTGGTCAATTCCAGCTGATTTTTTCTTAGTTAGGTGCTTGATTGTTTGGTATGTTTCTTTTGGTGATATGTATTTTACTGGGTGAGGAACTGTTGTTACTTCATAGTTATTGATGTGGATTAAGTTGTTATTGTTTGAGGTTGTATTTGGTGAAAATGTTTCTTGAAAATGTTCTGCTAGTAATTCGCATTTTTCTTTTGTTGTTGTAGCTGTTTTATCTGATTTCTTTAGTTCTGGAATAATTGTTGGTTCTTTCAATATTTGTTTTGTAACCTGCCATAAATTGCTGTCTTTAGGATTTATTGTTTTGATGTGATTTTTATATTGTTGAATTCTGTATTCATCTAGGGCTAGTTTAACTTGGTGTGTTAGTTTATTTAATATTTTCTTTAGATCAGGGCTCCTATATTGCTGCCATTGCCTGCGAATTCTGTGTTTTTTTTGAATTAATTTTTCAATGTCAATAGGTATTGTATGTTGTGAATACTTTGGTTTATAATTTCGCTTTGTATTTGCTTCTTTTGCTGCATTTAGTATGATTTTGGTGAAGGTATCTATGGCAATATCAATTTCTTCTTTATTTTTCATGAAACGGTTTGTGGGAAGGGAATTAACAACGTTTGTTTGAAATTTTGTCCAATCTATGTTTTTTGTATCTATGCCAAATGGTAACTCAGATTTAATGTAGTTTATATCAGTAGTGAGAATAACAGGACAGTGGTCTGAGTCTAATTCGGGTAGTGCATGAGCATAAAGGGTATGTTTTAAATTTTTAGCTATGGTAATGTCAAGGATATCTGGTTCAGCATTACAGTTTTTGGGGTAGTGAGTAGGATTTGATGGAGCTATGATTTGAAAATTTAATTTTGATGAAGCTTTTAGTAATTTTCTTCCATTAGGTGTGTTTACTTTACAGCCCCAATTGGTATGTTTACTGTTTAGGTCTCCTATTAAGATTGTAGGTTCTGTATTGTGTAGTATTAGGTTTAATTCGTTTATATCGATTTGTTTTTTGGGTGGTTTATATGCTGATATGATATTTATGCGTTCATTTTTTAGATTTATTTTTACTGCAATTAGCTCTAGGTTGTTTGATTTAGGGATAGAGATTAGTGAGTGGTCTAAATTCTTTTTAGTTAATATTGCTACTCCTCCTGCGGCGTGTTGGCATATTCTGTCTTCTCTGTAACAGTTAAATCCAGGGATTTTGAACAGTTGTCCTGGAGCAAGATGAGTTTCTGTTATGCATGCAATTGTTATTGAATGGTTTTTCAGGAATTGAATAAGTGTATTTCTTTTATTTGTTAGGCCATTTGCGTTTCAGTTAAGTATTGTTATTGATTTTAAGTTGTGTTGTTTATCCATTTCTTATTATATTTGAAATTTGGTTTGAAACAATATTTTGTATTTGTGGGAGTAATGATGCTGTTATTTGGTTGACTATTGTTGGTAACATCTGCATTATAATTTGTGTAATATTTGACTGTATGGTGTTTTGTGTAACTGTTTGTGCATATGTGGGTGCAGTTGTGTTTTGGTTGTTATTAAGAGCTAAATGTGGCTGAGAAGGATTTCGATTTATGTGGGTTTGTTGTGGGAATATTTGTGTGTGAGTTTTGTTATCGTATTTGTGTTGTGATTGTGGAGCTTGTAATTGTGTATTGAAGTAATTTGATTGAAGGATTCTCTTTCTTTTTGGGGAATATTTGCATTGGTTAGAGGTAGCCATATGATTTTCTTTGCAGAGGGTACAAATTGGGGGTGGTGGGTTTGTGGATTGTAATAATTTGCAATCTTTTGTCCAATGATGCTCAGTGCAGTATCCACAGCTTGGTGGCATTGTGCAGTAATTTTTTGTGTGTCCGTATGTGAAGCATTTTTTACACTGAGGGGGGCCTTGTGGTTTCCTTCTTATTTCAACTTTAACAATGCAGTGAAGTAGTTTATCTAATTTGAATATTTCTTTTCCTTCGGCGGAGTTAGTTAGTTCTAATGCTACTACTTTGAATGGTATTTGTTCTTTATTGGTGAGTCTGGTTACTTTTTTAATCGGGTAGTTTAGATTTTCAAGTTCACTATAAATTTCATCTTCAGTGAAAATTAGAGGTACATTTTTTATCACAACTGATAGGTTTTTTTCTGTTTGTAAACAGTAAGTATAGTAAGGAACGTTTTTCTCTTCGCAGTATTTTCTTGTTTTTCGATAATCTGTAATGTTTTTCAAAAGTATTTTTACCGAATTCCCTATAGTTCTAAAGGTAAATCCCTTGCTAATTAGTTCTTTTAGATCTTTTGTTAGTAGGGTTATGTTTTCTGCATTTCTGATACAAATTGGGGGTATTTTTATGTTTTCTGATTGTGGTTCATTATTATTAACAGTTTCTTCAGATTCGTCTAATGGTTCTAAGATTGAGTACCTATTTATTGAAAAAGCGTCTTTACTAGAACTGTTATTCAACATTCTACGTTTTGCGTCACTATGATTACTTACTTTTGATAGTCCTCTTTTTTTGTTGGGTTGGTATTGCGCACTAGTTGGTTGATAGAGTTCACTGTCGACATCTGTGGACCTCTCATCTGCAGATTGGGGTTTCTCCGTTGCTTGTGTATGATCCTCGTGTATTTGAGAGGTAAGTGCAGTTGGGTCGGACCGAGAAAGCTGAAGCTGTTGTTGAAGCATCTGGTTTTGATATTCTAATTTGCTGAGATGTTCTTGAAGGATGTGGTTTTGATGTAGTAGTTGTTGATATTGTTGATGTAGATCTGCTGTTTGGTTTTGCTGCAAGGGTTGTGTGTTGTTTTGATTTGTGTATATTTCATAATTTCCATCATTATTTAAAAGTTCTATGGAATTGGTAATGTGTCTTCCTAATGAATCCTCTTCCGATATCATTTTGAGAACTTTGTCGTTTTGTTTGTGGCACTTTTCACTATAATATTCACTATTTTATAGTTGTGATGATACACTATATAAAACACAGTTGGTGTTTTTGTCTTTGTGATGGAGCACTATTAATAAATTAAGTGTTTATATCGTGGTTTTGCCGCAATGCGGCAAAACGAACGTTGACTTCGTCTATTCACGAGCGTTATCGATCGCACCGGTTCAGATAAGACTTTTGACTCATACACTGTTATCTGCGCGGCAACTCAGAGCTTGTCCACTTCCGTACTGCTCGGCGGTTGATAGCAGACTAAGACTACATTTGATAAATTATCATGACAGAAAATTATTTGTAATTATCTAAAAAATGTATTTTAAGTTTAATTATATAACAGTAGTTTTATAAGGGCAATTATTTCCCAGTATGGCGGCACTTACTACAAATGATACTTTAAATTCTAACATTTTCTATGAATATGAAAGCGGAAGGTACAAAGTCATGAATCGTGACCTATTATGTTTATTATTATCCTGGAGTTTTCTATTGAAGTTACGGACCTCCCAACCTCTGCTAGAGTAACAAGTCTCGGGATCCGAACCTTAGACCTCTCACCGAGCAGCCGGGTGGTCGATTCCACGCACGCACTGCCCATAACGTTAATGGCCGTTTGGAAAATTGAAGAGAACCGACAAAATTAAACAGCCCGTTGCATTGTTTCTGGTCATTAGGTGACGCAGTGTTTAACTCTCGCAGGTTTCGCGTTGCTACAGCCATCAACGCCGCACCGACGAATAGAACAAAACAAGTTCTCAAATTATGGACTTCCAGAAGACAGGAAAATATAACGAAGGCGCAAACTAGCTTTGAGAGGGAAATACGCTTTGTTGAGCCACTGGAAACTAACAAATATAACAGATGTTTCGTATGTTAACCAGTGTTTAGTTCACGGCAAAAATCTCATTAATGGAAAGATTCAACCATCTAAAACCGAATAAAATATTTCATAAATAATTATAAAAGTAAAAAATTCCTATTGTGCGTTCTCAACTACTTTTATGCCATCATGCTATTGTTTATTACTCGACACGATTTTTCATGAGCGCAATATTAGTATTTAAAGTCTAAATGTCGCCACAAGGAATATTAAGTAGTTAGTGATATTTGAGCAATGACAAAACCTAGATGGTGTCAATGTCAATATCAATATGGTATGTGAAGCATACTTGATTTAAAATGGACACTGTATCTTGTTAAAATTAGAAAAGTTTTAATATTGAGTCCCACAATTCCTCTCTTACTCCTAATTTTACTTTTTTACTCGTAATTGTCAAGCTGTTTGCTGTTTACTATGTATAATTCGTAGATCGACAGACTTGTCCATGCGGGATTTCAAGTATAGAAAAATTACGTAGGATTTTTTCTTGTCAATTTTGAACTATTTGAATAAAAATCACATTAATCGTTCCGAAATATTATTCTTGATTTTAACAACTATATCCAATTTTGCAGCTCCACTGTTGAAGCTACGAATAAACAAAAATAACAATTATGAAAATGCAACATATTCCTGATTTATTCTACTTTCATAACACATTCATACAATTCACCTTTGCCCCAATATCTATTACTTTCTTACGGCCATGATATTTCTGATTCTCTCTTATGAATACTTCTAATATTTAAATTTAATGTAACTTCGTCATCTTAAATGAATTATTTAATGTCTACACACATTCCTTTTGGTTGCCCACTGCACTCTTGGCCGATGAAATATTTGTTAAGCTCCTTTTCAGATCCAAAAGCTCTACGATATCTTCTTGCGTCGACCGAGTTCAAAGTTATAATTTAAATTCAACGTTTCGCAATTACAGTCTTTAAAAATCATCCTTGTATGAATAAATATTGGCGTGTTGCTTCACACCTTCAGTTAATCATTTTACTAATTTCAACAACTATACCACAAATTATTCCCACGACAAATGCGCTACTGACTCCGCGTCCGACACCCATCATGGCCGAGTACGTTCTCTTCTGCAAATCATTTACCCGTCTTTCAACTGTCTCTTCCTGTCCGAAAGTTTGTGAATTCCCCTTTGCTACCTTCTGCGCATTGTGTTCATTTGTCCTGTACACAACTTATTCTCAGAGACTGTCATTTCGTACATTTATTGTGTATTAAGCACGGAAACTACTCACGTGTCCCAATACAAAACTTGTACACTTCATTCTTCACTACTTCTGAGGTCTGTCGCTTCCAATTCTAGCCTCTTATTTTGTTGCGTCCATTTCGAAATTCGTTTGGTCCTTTTCACGTAATCCCATTAGTTTTGAGATGGTCACAATATAGAATATAAAATATATTTTTAATAATTTAAATATAAGTATTATTCAATATTTTTCTTGAAAATGCTTATTTCAGTTTTCAAAATATTAAATTTTTATTCCGAACACAACCAACAAATATTATGCAAGTATTTGATACAGTCCTACAATACGAACACATCTTCAGACTAACTAGCAAAAATCAAAATATCCAGGTATTTCAGATTCGGGAGTGTAGTTGTATATTTCTTTTTTAATAAGGGCATAAAAACATCGACTGAGTGGTAATGATCGTTAGGTGAAAACTGGTATTTTAAAAAATGACTGTATTTATTTGAAACACCACTATCAGGAAGCAATATGACTACAGCAAACCAGAAGAAGAGAAACCGTAAAGAGAACAAAGAATCTCGAATGTCGACGTACAAAAGAAGGCCACAACGAGGAAAAAATTCTAAGACTAAATCAGCCTAGCTCTGAAGCCAGTAGGCTCAGGAGCAGTTCATGCAACACCGAAGACCTTCGAGCACTGTAGCAGTGCGGGGGCGGCTTCTCTGGACCACTCATCACGCAGCCGCGATGTAATTTGCTCCTCTCCTCTTCCTCGTCCTCTTCCTCGGCGCACGCGAATGCGCGGCGGGCCTAAGAATGTGGAAAACGGCATGAAACGCTCCAAGAGCGCCGTGGTGTGGCGTGGCGTGGCGTGGCGTGGCGTGCGAGATTCGGTTTCGGCGCGTTACGTAGAACTCGATTAAGACGATGGCACGTTCGAGGAATTTTAAGAGGAACGTGGCGTTTCGGGAGTGAAAAATTGAGCGGTAAGTGCACGCTGCGGCCGCGGTGGGCGTGGAGGAAGACCTTCCAGCCTAGTGAGGTGAAATACCCGGGTATTTATTTTCAAGGGCTCATTTCGTGCGTTTCTACCCGAATATCTTCTCAAAAGGATACTTTATTACGCATTTGTAATTTTCACTTGTGGCCAGGGTAACGAAACACTTTCATCAAGGGAGGTGTAGATTAGCCTAGTTAGAGACCTGCACGCACCTTCCCTACATGACGCTGCTTCGCGCGTGTGGCCATGACCCGTAATTGCTCTTACTCTCATTTACGCTTCGCCGTTCACAAGCGTTTTGTAATATGTTTTGTGTCCGAAACAATTATATATTGGTATATCAGGGGCGGCTTCGTTTGTTCCTCCCATAATTTCGTCGATCATAATTTTGCTTTTAATAGGGAGTAGCTTTGCTTTTTTATAACGTTTATATCCCATTAATGTTATTTGAATACTATTTCCTAAAATATCACATCGCATCTCATCGCATCACACTATAGCCACCCTCAAACATCCAAACCACCATCACCAAAACCATCACCTCCACCACAACCACCACCACTAAAACCATGACCCCCACCACAGCCACCACCATAAACATCACAACATCCATCACCACAACACCCATCATCACAACGATAACCACAAGAGACACCGCCACAATTTTCACTATACCAACGAACAAAATGAAAAAAAAAACAAAACCAAAACCACCTCCACCACGAAGAAATACCACGCAGCAAATGAGTCCTGTATTCGTATTGAGTCGGATCCTGTATGTATAACAGTTGGAATGTGCTATTTCGTTCGTTGAGACATGTTTGACTACGTGTTGTTTTGAAATTTTATTGCAAATTTACACCACAAATCCTTCCGAATTACGTATCAACCATTTAAATCTGAGCGAAACTTAGGAATCTTAGCTTTTGTGTAAATTCTATTATTTTTAGTGCCATGAAGAATGGTTGCCTTCATTTTAAGGAAACAAGTTATTGAGTAGTAACATAACTTCAGTGATCCCTAATAAAATAATTTCACGTGGCGCCAATCTTCCTCTGAGTTCCTATGTACTTAATAGAGGAGATCAGATGACTCTAGTACTCCTTTAACATTTCTCGACTTCGAGACGAGTAAGACAAACGTCACGTTTTAACTATATATATATTTAAATCAACATAACTATCCTCACTTGGTGTGGGTAAAAGTTTAAAAGAACTCAACATGGGTTCCATTGGTTCTTATAATAAGCATGAACTTGAAGATGATGGAATCAGAGGCAGGGGAAATGGTGGCATAAACAATTATACATTTATTGTATTCATTTTATTATAATCGGTATTGTTATTATTGCTATTAGTAGTTGTAGTAGTAGTTGTAGTTGTTGTAGTAGTAGCAGTAGTAGTAATAGGAGTAGTAGTAGCAGTAGCAGTATTGCATTCGGTCAATGATTTCCAGGTAACTCTAACGAGGTGTGTGCTTTTTCTATGTGACGTCAAACGTCACAACCAGGTAAACGATGCAATTTATTTTTTCGTTGCCACCAACGTTTTGCAAGCTTCTTTTCGCAATGCAGCTATTTTTGCATTTGTGCGCAAGCGCCTGTGTAAGTTATGCAGCCGTGCATGTATATATAACCCACTCCCACCTGGGTATTTTCCGTGCTCATATCAATAGCGACGGCCGCGATGGCGCAGGCGGTGGGAAAGAGGGAGTGTTGCGAGGGTCTGAGTTCGGTGGAGGCGCGGGGACGGGAAGCGGCAACGGAGGTCGTGGTAGAGGCAGTTGACTGGCACACGCGGAGGTGGCGGTGGTGACTGCGGTAGTTGTTGTGGTGTAGGCGATGGTGTCAGCGGTAGCAACGGTTCAGATGGTAGCGGTGGAGACGGTGGCGGCGGCGGTGGCAGTGGTGGCGACTGTGACGACAGTTGCGGGGGCAGAGGCGATGGCGGCAGCGGTGGCGGCGGACGTCGCGTTAGCTCTAGCGGTGATGGCTGTGCTGTTGATAGACATCAAGGTATCCGGACGTGGCTCTCAGGCGATTATTGCGGACGGGAAGGCGAAGGCAGTGGCAGTGAGACATCAATCACTTCGGTAGGGAGTGTGTGGATGGCAGATGTAGCATCCCAATGGGTGCGTCGTAGCCGCGGAAGTGCGTTCAGTCATGCTGACAGTGCTGGCAGGCCCGATGGTGGGTAGACAACTAGGTTGTTTATGGATGACGTTCATTGTAGGCTTTGATGTCGGTGTCAAAAGTGGTGTTGGCAGAGGTGACGGCGACAGTAGAGGAATAGATGTTCGGGGAGGTGGATGTGGCAGAGAGGAAAATTCAATATAGTAGATGGGATGATTGCAGAGAGAGGTGGTGGAAGCGGAGGCGCTGCAGGGTGTGACGAAGTGGAGGGGGTTGGAGGGGAAGGTGACAGTGGCAGTGACACGCATGTCAGTATGTATTTAAGGGACTGTGGTTATTAACCCCCGTAGGTGTAGTGCATATTATGTCCTTCGAGGTGGAGATGTTCCTCCCCCTCTAGATCATGGTATCCGACGCCAATCTACACGTCGGCTAGCGCTTTTTCATTCTACAAGTGTCGCCATTAGTGGGTGACGTCCCAGCCGGAACAAGCCCAAAGCTCGTATATGTATAGTTTCCCGATATGTGTGATAGTGCAGTGCCTGTAGCTGCAAGTGTAGATGTAATGTAGGTAATGAGGGTAGAAAGAAGAAGTGGAAGGATCGCGTGCGGTCCGTGGCTCGTTGGTTAGGAGACCTCCTCGCCTGGTGTTGGTCGGAGAAGCTGCGAAAAAGTACATATCAGAGCTTTCGTCCGCTTGAATTCTTCCAGATTCCGTCTGCATCGGTATCATGGAAAATTCGCAATTTAAGCCATACGACCGATCTGTGGGAGATGCTGAGGTGGCAGCCGTCGTTGCGCCGGAGAGGTCACGATGGGAAGCGTTGGGGACGGAGGTAGCAGAGGGGAAGGGGAGGTGTAGGGAATGGACGTAGTTGGCGGATGGGCGGGGGCGGGGACGGGTGGGAGTGGCTGGCGGCGCGGCGCCTGCGCCTGCGCGTGCGCGTGCGCGAGGGGCGTGAAGGGCCTGGGAGATCTGCGCGCGCAGTTCCCGCGCGGGGCGAGGTTCAGCGAAAGTGGACGTGCGCCTTCACTGACTTTCGGCGCCGCGCGTCAGAGGGCGCTGGCGCCCCACTTCATTCAGGGAAATAATAATAATAATAATAATAATAATAATAATAATAATAATAATATTAATAAATTAAGTAATTTTGAATACATGCCGTATTGTCAGAAGCCATCTGAACCTTCAGTAAAGCAACCACACACCTGGGCATCATTCCTGTGTGTGGTTGACATACCGACCAGTAGATACTGTGAATAATGTATAATAATAATAATAATAATAATAATAATAATAATAATAATAATAAACTCCAAGTGTTTCGAACACTCACCTAAACCGGTGACGTCTGTTGAACTGTGTACCAATATGTACGACATTTTTCAAAGTGATCGCACGATAGCGGCAAACAAATCTGATATTGTTATCCGGAATTTGGAGAAAAAAGTGCTATTATTGAAGCTCTGGGACTTGTCCCACAGAATTTGTATACGAATTTGGCTCAACTCCCAGGTCATTTAAAAGAAGTGCAAGACATTGCTTTATTGGGAACAGCGCACATTTTCACAAAGTATTGTAGAGGCACTGCTATAGATCTGCTTCTTCTGAAACTGATTGCAACCCGGAGTAGAGTTTATAGTCAATTGATTCAAAATATATTTAGATTTGATTTAGAGGAATAGTAATAATAATAGTAATAGGTAGTAATGAGCTCCCAAGATATAGGGATCTACGAATTAATATTATTGTTTATTGGAGCGATTAGACCAGGTAACTTTCTCTGATGAAATGAGGTGGAGTTTGAACTAACTGAGAAGTTTGGGGAATGAAACTTGGCATGGAATTATTTCAGTCGTGTTTCATTCTATTACATCGTAAATGCCTCTTCCGAGATCATTGAGCTCAAAACTGAGCATCTTTTATTTTTATTTCTGTTTAATGCTGTATAACATCTGAAATACTTATTAGAATAGATATCAGGGGAAATACTGATTTTCCGTCTTCTCTGAACTCATTCCATAATACTTAATCAAATGTTTATTTTCTCTAAATAAATAATTACAATTTATTCGTGTCATATTTCACACATTTTTCTCATATTTATGATATGTCACTGATATACAAAATGTATATCTTCAAGTTTCCTTGTTAACATAGCTAGACCATTTTTGTGTTTGTATGAAAATATGCATTGTTGGACAAGTTGTTTTTTAGACAAGAGATGGAAGTAAATTATCTTTTAAAAAACGTTTTCGCGAGTATGTGTCTAATGTACAGACTACAAAATGAGATTTTCAGTTATCTGATGCCAGGATATATGGGTTGTTGACTGTATTTCATTCAGAAACCAGTCATGTTTTCTTCTATATTGCCTCTACAACGTGAAAGAAAAAATATGTTTATCATATTTGAGTTATAGTTTAGTTTTAATATCAATGGAGTTATTAATTCTTTCGCACAAGTACTGAAATAAAAAATATATTTTTTTTTCGTCTTAATAAATTAAGCGTTCATCATACGTTTAATAAATTAACGATATTTCGCAACTCAGTAATTCTCTGTGTTCTTTTAGCAATGCAACTTTTTTCATGGGAATGGAAACATGTTTAACGTGTTCTCAGAAAGTGGTACCTGAGCATACAGGGTGTCCCATTTAACCTGACAAATCGAAATACCTAAAAAACTACGCAATGTACAAAAAGAAAAACGTCTCAGGCAAAAAATGAATATATGCAAGGATGGCATTACTCTGACCTAAAATCAAATCTCCACTTCATCCCCTGGAGCTGGGGCGGAGGGCAGCTTTGAAAGAAATGGGAACTCCAATTTTTAATTGCAGATTTGGATTCTACACGAAAAATACATAAGTTTTGTCTTTTTGATTTGTGATGGATGGCGCAGTAATTAAAAATAAGATTTTTGCAATTCTCGAGAAATTGCATTTTGGATTAAAAAATAAAAAATACCTGTTAAATATTTAAAAAACCTATCTGATGGTAAAAGTTACGCCCCCATCATCATCTCCATGGGAGTGTGGTAGATGGCAACTTTCAAACCTTAAACATAACTCCCATTTTTTCATTCAAGAATTAGATTTAATATATAGGTTTTTTCAGTTTGTGATTTATTAGCGTTGCATTTTTTAAACAAACTTATTTTAGTCTTTCCGAGGAACAACAAGATAGGCGTAGTAGTTTTCTGTTTCCTTCGGGTACTGTGTTAGGTGAGTCCCCTCGCCTCTTATCATAGGGGTTCAAGTTTTTTTTTAATTCAACATGTTCATGAATAAAAAAAACTAAACGTTAAATTTAATTCTGAATAAAATAAATGGAGGTACCCGAATGAGATTTGAAAGTTACCACCCACCCCACTCCCATGGGAATGGGGATGCGAGCTGGGCGTATCATTAGATAGTTTAAATAATATTTAACAGGTGTTTCGTAATTTCTAATCCCAAATGTCGACGATTCAAAATTATATTAGACAAAACTTAAGTATTTTTATAAAAAATTTGAATTTGAAATAAAAGAATGGGGGTAAAATCATTTAAGATTTTAAAGTTGACACTCGCCCCATCAGGTTAAGTGGGTCAGGTTAAATGGGACACCCGGTGTAATATGTGATCGGATTAAAGATTAAAAGTATAATGTTCTAAGAAAAACTAGTGAATATGCTTTGAATGAATGGATTTGTCTTTACTAACATTTTTATTTATTGAATAAACAGCTTTCGGCAGTTTAATCATCATTCTCAGGTCGGCCATCTGGGCCACACAAATTTGACTAGCAGCCAAATAATGAATATATAAAAATTATACAATTTATTGAAACTTTTGGAAAGCCAATCATACCTCTCCAATAAACCATTTGTATCCATGGTTCCTTCGAATATGTAAAAATGACATATAATTTCCTGGAGGATAAAATACCTAAATATCAAGTCAGTACGAATGACAATAATAACTTGTAACTACAAACAAGATTATGGAAACTCAGAAGGCAAAGCAGGCGAAGAACATATCCACATCTCGAAAACCGACACGGGATCAAAGCTGTGCGCCGGAGGTCACCGTTCACCCAGGCCCCCCCTCCGCATCCAGCATTCGTTTCGTACGCCGCACCGCCCCTCATTATCGAGCGGCGCACACAATAACGCACACTAATGCTGTTCGCATCGCGTAGAGAATCGGCGGGCACGCGGGCGCGCGGGCGTCGGAGGCGATGCGGGCGGCGAGCGGATCAAAGGGCGGCTCGGCGGCGGCGGGGGCGGAGGCGCACGCGGAGAGGGAGGGGGTGGCGGAGGCCGAGACGGAGGAGACCGGGAGGCGGAGACGCAGAGTCAGAGTCAGTCAGAGTCAGAGTCAGAGTCAGTCAGAGTCAGAGTCAGTCAGAGTCAGAGTCAGTCAGAGTCAGTCAGAGTCAGAGTCAGTCAGAGTCAGAGTCAGTCAGAGTCAGAGTCAGTCAGAGTCAGAGTCAGTCAGAGTCAGTCAGAGTCAGTCAGAGTCAGTCAGAGTCAGAGCCAGATCGGGTCGGAGTCGGAGGTAGAGACAGAGGCGATGTCGTAGTTGGGTCGGAATTGCAGTACAATTGCATTAAAGTCAGAGGCGGGGGCGGAGAAGGAAAAGGAAGTGGGGAGGGAGGCGGTGTCGGCGGTGGCGACAACGGAGGTGGTGGCGTTGGCGGAGGCGGCGAGTGCGCCAACGCCGGCGCATACCCGCAGCACTAATACGGACGAATTCGGGCGGTACGGAGCAGGCGCCGCGGCCGCCGCCACCGCTCTCGTATCCGGTACACACCGGCCGCCGTAATTTAGCCTCGAGGCAGCAGAGGCTGCGGTTGCGGAGAACGGTGGGCGGAAACGTTAGTTTGGCAAGGCAGAAACAGATCCTTACTTTTCGCTCAATAATTCTCAAATATTGTTGTTTCTTCTTTACATGCTGCGAACTTCTGTTGCGAATGCTGTTTTAATTCCAGAGAAATTGTTCCTCCTGCATCCTTTCAAGAGTGTTTATGAAGCATTACTGGTCAGAGTGTGTCATTGATCTCTTGAATAATTTGCCTATTTCGTATTTCGTTATTAAGGTTATTCAATGGCAAATGTAGACTTTAATAAAAGCTACAAATTGTTTGCAATTTTTCAACTGGAAAACGAGGTCTAGAAGATATTTTATACCTCATCGCTCCTCACACACAAATCTTTGAAGAAAGTAAATGTGATTAAGAAGGTTGAACTTTGATCTAATAAATTATAAGCAAATTTTTGCTTTATTAAGTCTTATATTCATTGTTTCTCACAAGATAAACAAACAGTACAAATAGATTTGGAAATTTTTTCTTTTATATTGGTTCTTTCAAACGTATTCACTAAAATTTGTGGACCTGTCAGATCAATATTAATGATCTATGTGATTGGGTTCCTTGGAATGATTATTTTCTAGGTTTTACTTATATTTTGTTACATTGCATTACTTTGGGAATTGTATTGTAGATAATTATTATTATTTTTAAAACTATTATTTCTTTTTCTCTCTATAGAGAATTGAACTTCATCAAAATGTAATTGGTCTTTTATTTTAAAGACAGAAAATTGTTTAAGTATAAATGTTTTATCTAAAAATGCAGTATGATTGCAATATATTATATATGAAACACAATAGCAATATCAACGTTTCGGAAAATAATTATTTTCATCTTCAGGATTAAGTGGCAAAACAAATACATATGATATATTACGTTGTGTATTTTAATTTAATATGACGAATGAATTTAATATGAAGAATGACATAATACGAATGTACACAAGTCACTATATAGAACGCACCTTGATAAAAACTTTTGAAGATCCCATGTCACCAGATGACGGACTGTCGTTGAAATAAATCAAAATAATTGAGAATAAGAGGAAGTAGATTGAGAGAGGTTGAGAGGGACATTACAAAATCACGTAAGACAGAAAGAAGTTAGAAATAACAGTTAGTAAGGAAAATGTAATTTTGAGAAAAACTACTCAATACTGCATCATATAAATCAGCAAATTTATTGTATTCCACCTGGATATTCAGAAACTGACTATTTTTTGAAGGAGTCCTAGTGTAAGATATCGCATCCACCAATTCCTAGTACTACTCCGTAATAGCATATGTACCGGTCATGTAACGAACTTGCGTTTCCTCGAATGCAAACCCATAACAGGTAAACTATATCCGTAACAGATATGTATAGTCACGAGAGGTGTACTAAATAACTAACACAGTAAGCTTGTATTTTTTGATCAGTTTTATACGATATTTACGAAAATTATTTTTAAAAACCCTGTTAGAGTTTGAGAAGGAAACCCCCAAATATGGATTAGAACTAAAGTATAAATATCGAGGGATATTTATACTTGAAGTCTAATATTATCTGTTCATAATATTCAGTAATATCATGATTTAATCAATTTTATGCTTTTAAATAATGGAAAGATGAATACGGAAATCCACAGTTTTGATATGTTATGTAATGTTATGTTTTACCCTCCAAAGACGAAAATCTATCAGGAAGAAAATTAATTTGAATATATATCAAAATATTTGGCAATTATTTTAGAATTCTCCGAACGCTATCGTCGTTCAGTAGTGTCGGCAGCAATTTCCAAGCGATACTCTCTGTCTGGTTAAATGATTCGTTAGGATTTGAAAGATGTGATAGTAAAAACTGCAGTTTTGATAATTTTCGAATATTGCACTTCTTTGAAAATGTGAGAGAATTGTATGACATGTACGTTAGATCCTTTCTTTTTAATGCCAGACACTTATTTTAGAGTTCCCGGTCACTCCCCCTCCCCACGTTTTCGTTGGCCACACAAGAATTTGCCAAGCACAGCCGTCTGACTTTTTAAATTATACGTTAGGAATCCAATGATAAAAAGTTGCCACGATTAAAAATTTTCACGTACTGAATGTTTGATCCTTACTCATTTACACAAGGCGCTTTCTTTAGATTTCTTGGACACAACCCTCCGTCATTTCCATTGGCACCGGAAGAATTTTCGAAGCAAAGTTCTCTGGCTGCTTAAATAAAAGATTTGTACGATTTGACTGAAAAACGCAGTTTCGAAATATTGTATTTCTTTGAAATTTGGCGAGATTTGATGCACTCGTATGTCAGTTCCTTCATTTGTATTGGGAGGCGCTTCTTGAAGAGTACACCGTCGCTTTCTTCGGCATCGGAGGAGGAGCCCTGCGGGCGACGGCGCAGGCGGACCCACTGCGCGGGCCGGCGCATCCTCATGCATGTACCTGCCCCGGAACGCCGCGCGGACGCCGGCGCCGCGGCGTATAAGTCATGTCAGGCGCGCCGCAAGTTCAAGAGGTTGATTACTGTTTGCGAAAATTGCTCGGAACCAATTTGTGATCCCTCCCCCCCCCCCGTCGGCCCGGGTTGAACCCGCATCGCTCCGGCGCAGTATGGGAGCGCGTGAATGCGAGGGAGTGGGGGAGGGGACGGGAGGGCGGAGTAAGGGGAGGGGAGGAGAGCGTATTTCAAACTACGCTCGCCGGCCGCACTGGTGCTGGCGAAGACAGAATGTGGAAGCCAACAGCACACACCTTCTCGCTTTATTTCTAAATTCGCAATTTTCGAAAATTCAGAGAGATCAACAAAAATTAGACCTTGGCCATTCTTAGACAAGCGTCCATTGTTTTAACAATGGAAAAGAGTTCAAGACAAACTGAAAGCGCTTCTTGACAAAATGTTTTTTAATAATTTGCATTAACTTCAAGTAGATATTACACAAAAATCTCTTATATTTTCGAAAAAAATTACATTATCGTTTTTCAAGAACTGTCTTTAGAGAACAGATTTATTAAAAATATATCTACCTTCAATACAATACTTTTAGGAAGATGCTAAAAAATTTGAACTTTTCCAATTTTCGAAAAATCAACGGAAATGACATTTCTTATCATTCCTTTAAGAGTTTCCTCCTCAAACAAAGGCCTAATATACTCTATTCCACACCCACCAAATCACTCTGAAATTAAACCTATATGCATACAGACAGATAATATCATTACCTTTAATCCCAATTCTGATGAAATGAAACACAATATTACACAAAAGATCAAACAGGAATTGAAACACACTCATTACTCACACTCATACACACAGTCAGAGACTTCCACTAAACAGAAAATAGACAACAATAAATTACTCATCTCTAAAGCTACAGTCATTCAGTAGATGAGATTACTATAAAAAATGTTTGATTTTATCAGTAACAACATCCTACCTATTAACAAAGATCCCACGAACAAACATCCGTGTGATCTCAAAATATAACTTGTAGTCTAAAGCTCTTTTTCCCAGCCCTAACAGAATCATCCCCTCTAATCCACTTGCACCTCGACCATACGGCCTTCCAAATGTTCACAAACCTTCTACCCCTATAAGACCCGTCGTTTCGTATATCAATACACAATTACACATAGACTCGCACGGAAACTCAACCAAATATTCTCCACATATATTACATTCTCACCCTCTTACACTATCACCAATAGTATCGATCTAGTAGACAACTTCAAGGACGTAGTTATTCCACCTATTGGGAAAATTATTTCCTTTGACGTGACAAACCTTTCACCGAGCATTCCGACCACAGAATGCGAAAATATCTTACGAGACATCCTTGACAACTCTTTGATCCCAATACCTATGAAAAAAGAACTTTACAACCTTATATCTCTCTGTTTAGACATACATTACTTCAAATTTGACAATATATTCTTCACTCAAAAATTCTAGTCTACCTATGGGATCCCCACTACCAGCAGATATCTTAATGGACAACTTCGACATCATAGTACTTTGGACATGCATCTACACACAATTGAAAAACATTACTTACTTTGACGTATTTTGGAAACTACTGTTTTACTGAAAAAAAAAGCGTGACGTTTCCATGTCGCATGTGTTCTCGATGTAAAATTTAATGAGGAACCAGACAATTCATTATAGTGTTTATTGATAACTTTTGTTTTAAATATCTTAATATGTACATTTCTCAAAAGAAATATGAATGATTTTTCTGTAGGTATATGTTAGGATTCAGATGGCAATCATTCAAAAGAGAATAGTAGTTTATGCAATTAGTTTATAATGTTAAACTTTATTGCATGAGTACATGTTTTGAAAACGAGCGACTTTAGGAGCGAGTTTTCAAATTTGTACGAATGTAATAAAATAACATTATAAACGAGTTGCATACTATATTTTTTGTATATCATCATTATACATTTATAAGAGAATCAAACTTAATTTTGCGAAAGAACTTCCCTGAGACGACTCAAGTATTTGACATCGTGCGAATGAACGGTGGTCGGCTGGTCGGTGGCCGTTTAGCTCTACCACCCCCGATTCCCTCGCTACGATTGGCTGAATGTGTGATGACGCAATCATTCGAGACATAAAATCTAATATATCATGATTTGTGCCGTAAAATGCTCGATTATGAACGATTTCTTGCAACAGAAAAGGTTCTTTTATAATGCTGGAATACAAAAAAAATGTATTTATCTCTTGAGCCGTCCGTGCTTCAAAGCAATTTTTTCACAAACTCAAAATGTGTATTAGAATCACACAAAGAAAAATAAAACAACGAGATTCTATATTCATGATACAAGAATAGCATTTGTTTTGTTATAAAATAGCTTACAGTCAATAAACAACTGCGAGTTTAATTATGGTCATGTCAGAATTAAGATGTATGCATGTATACTTTCATTTGCTTTTTTCGTTGCAATGCAAAAATAATATTATCTCTCTACTTGGCAACAATTTCTGTTTTGCCCTACATCTGATAATGAAAAAACTAACTCCCTGTGATCGTCAAAAAAATAACAAAAATAGTTGAGTACTAGTGGGGAGGTAGTGTCTGGGAGAATCTTTTTCTTCAGTTTTCGCAGCTGTCTTTCCATTCCAAGAATTCGCACGCTATTCGGAGCAGAAGGGAGCGAGGGAACCCAGGAGAAAGAGGGATTGATCATTAAAACTATTTATAAGAAAATATATTACACTATTTATTTCTACAACTTTTGACACTAGATTATGTTCACTATGCAACGCTTTCAGAATTCTTTAAAATTTAGTCAGACTTCATACTATTCGTTGTGTATATTTCGCGTATGTTCATTCCCGCCAGAGATATGGCATAATATGCTGGAGAAATACATCTCTTAGTTCACTGACTTTTAGACTACAAAAAGAATTGTACGAATAATAAGCAAATCCCACTCACGCTATTATTGTAAGTCTTTCTTTATTCATATAGGTGTCTTACCATTACCTTGTCTCTTGATATATGAATCAGTGGCTTTTGTCAAAAATGACTTACTTAAGGGCGCGAATATATTTTCAGGAAACGCTGATACCTATAACTACAACACTTGACGTAGTAATCAAATTCATCAGGTGACAGCATCAACAGACCACTAAAAAAATTCACATAAAATAGATGAACATTATTTTACAACCACTTGCCAGATGACATTAAAGACGATAGACACATTAATGACGTAAAAGTAGTGACGGAAATCCAAAAGGAAAGTAACATTAATTTTAACAATGATATTTAATGCATTATTTACCATTTGGATTATATAATTTAATTCTAATGAACCTGTAACAAGTATTGTATTTCAGCTTCTGGGTCAATAACCCCCATCTCGATCAGATTTTCGTCCAGTTTCCCGATCCTTAGGAAAATGCTGAGATGGCCCCTTGTTGTGCTCTGGACATAAATGTAACTTCAAATTAACTTCTCCCCATAGAACTTCACACACAGTTTTTAACTGATAATAATATAAGTAAATAAAAATAAAAAAAATTCTTCCTATCGAATTATTAACAATGTGGCCACAGATCTACATGTAATCTTTCTAATATTCGTGAACTGGTTTCATTCATAATGCTTTTAAAAGGTATAAGGCTTATAAACTTTCCATATATGAAATTCTGACAATATTCATCTTCATCTTGAAAATTTTCGAGACATCTTACTAAATTTTTCCTTGACGTTTTGCGAATATAATCTTGATTTATGGGACAGAGTCATGCGTATGTGTGACATATGTCATAAGTTAGGTATTTTTTCTCTGAACTTAAGACAAATACCTCTTTTACTGACCTTATTAGATTGTTCGTTGTCTTCGTAATAATCTGTTCCCATATTATCTTCTCTTTTCAATACAGCACTCCTTTCGAAGGTGAAACTATCCTTTATTTTCTATTAGAGCATTTTCATTTGTGTCATCAATTTTTGTTACATTTTCATCAAAAACGATCCTTTTGTATTTCTTAACTAAACTAGAAACAGATAAAACATTTCAATTATGATTAGTAACACGTAGTACTTTTTATATGTTTACCTGGGTACTCTTGTTTCCTTGTGATACACAAAATGCCTTAATGTTTTTAAAATATCCGAACATAATTTTCTTCCGGATTCCGCAATTGATATTTCCACTTCAACTGGATTTTGTATTATTTAATACCACCTCTCTGGAAGTCATATGCAATGTACAACCAGAATCGAGTAATCACGTAATATTTTCTCTATTACATAATAATATCTCGTTTTCCTTAGCAATCATGGCATGATCCTTTCTCGAATCTTTATGTTCCGTGTCTACGATCGTTCCATTCATTACTCAAGTTTTTCAGATTCAAATTTATTCTTATGCCAACATTTTTTGCATAATGATACAGTTTTGCCACAAATATATCAAGCGAATTTCTTCGTTTCTTTTGCCTCATAAACTATTAAATTCTTGTGGTCATCATGTTTGATAAATATTTTCTCGTAGCGAATTATCTGTCCCTCAATAATTCTAAATCCATATTTGAGTTTGTGTATAGAGCGGTAGTAACGTCACTAAATCTCGATGGAAGACTATTCATAATGAAATAGATAAATTGTTCTTCTTTCACATTAGATTGTAGCTCTGTAATCTCTCATGCTAGAGATCTAGTCCTAACAAGAAAATCATCAATTGATCTCTCCATTAATTCAATTCTTGCAATCTTTATTTTAAGCAACTTTGATTTATGTTTATCTGCTCTTTCATTTCATGACATTCTTTCAGCATTTCCCACAAATCCTTTTGTGTGAGAATACCTCTACAATACCTGTTGCTTTGATAAAGTTAAAATAATTCAACCAAATACTTAATCATTTTTATAATTACATGCTTTCCATTCTTTCATACTAACTCACATTCTTTGATTTTGGGCTCTTCTTTAAGGATAATGTCGTCGTATAAATGCCTTGATCGAATAAGACATACTTTAATCCATTCTTGTAGTACTCCCACTTTTGTTCTTTTGGCAGACTCTAAATCAATGAGAATTCAGGATCATGTAATATATTTCTGCAATAAATTCTTAATTAAGAGTATCACGCACAAGAAGTCTGTAACATATGAAGGGATTAAAAATTATTATAAGAATATTACAACAGATAAAAGGAAAAAAGTTCATGTTTTACAGCATTTAAAAATTAAAAATGTAATATGCCTAGATAAAATATTTTTTGCTGATAAAAATTTTCCAATATATAAGTTTAACTATGAGACAATATTGTACAAGGTAGAGGTAGACAAAGAATATGGAAAATTGTTAGTAGAAGCAAAGAATCCTAATGAATTATTTCAAAATTCAAAACTCAATTCCAAAATTATGTCCATTTTTACTGATGGAAGTAAAGTTAAGGATGCCAAAGCAGTCGAAACCGCATGTGTCTGTCCAGGTAGTAATATACAGGTCATTAGAAGTGGGCATCCATATGCATCAATGCACAGCATGGAGAGCAGAGAATGGTGAGGAGGGAATGGGAAGCAGAGAATAGGGGATCGCAGTACATGGGATGCGGATTGTGAAGAGCGGCGAATAGACCTCTGGTGCTAGAGCATTAGCGGAGAGCGGACAGTAGAGGCTAGAGAACAGAGAGTGGCTAGCAGAGCAGAGGATCGAAGAGCGGAAGCGGAGAGCGGGGTGGGGTGGGGGGCGTGCGCTGGGCGCTGCCGTCGCCGCCGAGTGGGCGTGGCCGCTGGACGTGCTGGCGCCTGCGCCGCTGCTCCGGGGCGAAGGGGGCGGCCACCCCCTGTCACGCACACTCTCGCTCACGCGGACGCGCGTGCGCATGCGCACATGCGGAGCCACTGCGCGTGGGCGCGCCCCCGCGTGCGCAGACCGCAGAGATGCGAAATGGTGGTGAAGCTTCAGTGGCGGTCTCTGAGGGAGGGACTTAATGACTAATACGTTTTTGTGGTTTTATTAATTTTATTCGAATTTACTATCGCAGCTTGATTGCACGACGTCGAAAGAATTCCCGTTATGTATGCAATTGAAGAGGGAAGAAAGTTATTGCAATCACTTCAACAATACGATCTCTACAATACGTTCCAATTTGAAGCTGAGATTTTTTGAAATTCTAATGTATATTTTAGTCGGAATCATAAATGGAAAATCACTTCCTTGAAAAACGTTCTATATTCCCCCATGAACCAGATGTACCGTGCCTTTGCCATAGACTGCTGTACCATAAAAACCTTTATTTGCGCCGAAATTTGATTCATATACTATTTGTCCTTCTACCATATTCATCGATTGTCCCCGGTAGACATTTTAAATGTTTCTTCTTTAAGTGTTTGATTCTTCTTCACCAAATTCATCAACCTTCTTTACCTTATTCTCAAATTACTGGACAATGAGTGATCATTCATTCGTATAAGGGAGGTCGTGCGCTCCCTGTAGTGTTTCTCATTTTCCCTCTTTTCACCAGCATAGATTATGTTCTTACGCGACCCCAATTTGTATTGTGGAATTCGATATCAATGAGTTTGCTGAATGTTTTGAATTCTATATACTGTACATCATTTGTACGTTGAAAGAATTTAGAAACAGAGACATTGGAAGGGTACAATTATTACGAACAATCTCTGAAGTGCACAATTTAAATTGGCTCTCTTTGTGCAAAAAATAACGAATTTGTTCAGCCAGCGGCCACTTATTCACAAATTAGATAGCGTAAATGACACCTTGCCACTTTACCAATCTTTTAAGGAAGCGCTCAATGCGATCATTAGTAACATTCAGGAAATAAGGGCCTATGAATGACCACTTATTTTAAGCAATCAATTATTGCTAAAGGAGTTTTACTTGTTACTTAAGTGTCGACTAGCTATTCGATCTTTAATGTTCTGATGTCAATGAATTTCATTCATTATACTTATATTATGATGTGGATTGTATTGTAAGAACGAAAGAAAAACGTGAAGCGTCTGAAAGCTTAAGTTACAGTAAAAAGATTAAAAGGATGTAATACGATTCAAATGAAAGAATGAATGGCTTTCTTCTCAGAGTAAAATTTATTGTATTGTAAAGTGAGTAAAATACTCTTCGCAATCTTCATTAACCCCGAGTTTCGATCTCGAAGACGGAACTTTACGTATAGTTCGAGTTAATTATTTCGCAACATATCGTCGTTGATTATAGACAACTTCCTATATGAAAAAAACAAAATTATACAGGAGGAAGGAAAAACATTTTTATGATAATAATGTACAGTTGGCTACGTTTACGCATTCTACAGCAAGGCTGTCCAACTGGCGGCCCACGGTGCCATTTATTGTGACCCGCGAAGTGTTATTCGTCAAACGTTAATGTCCTTTCCAGGTCCCGTCCATATCGGACGAGAATATTTTTTGCCCAGCGCTCGCGCCCTGTCGACGTCAACACGCTCTTAGCGTAAAAAGAGGTTAATTTTAGATTTTATAATTTTTCCTAGTGAATTTAGAAATTCTTTGTTTCACTGCGTTACGTATCACGCATAGTTCTCTCCCCCCTCCCGTTTCAGAGCAGCCAGGCAAAGTGCGAATATTCACAATATGGGGAAATCCAATGAGGAAATGGGGAAATGAGGATCGGCCGAGTAATGCAAATTTAACCTGTAACCATTTTAAAGGTTATAGTTGTGGCCCTTGAGGCCTTGCAAGTTCGACACCCTTGTTCTCCACCACACTTTCTATATAATAGTATTAAATATTTATTTATTGTAATATTTTTCTGAAAGCACCTTACGAAAACGTATTCTATCACCCATAAATTGTAAAGGTCACATAAAAGTTTTTTATTTTCTACTTCAAGATCACAATTTCTGGTTTTCTTGGGAAATTTCTTATCAAACTAAACAACAAGCAAATTCTGAATCATTGATTCCAAATGTAAAAACTGCCAATTCCTTCACATAGGAGGATGTCCGTCATTCGACGACGATATAATATTTATAGAAGTCACATGTCTTTAAGTAAAGTAATCGAGAATGTGGCGACCCCTCTCGATTCTTGGAGGCACACGAAGCCGTCTGGAAGACCCTGAGCCATCGGATGGCTCCTGGGCGTGGCGTCGGGGTGGCGCCTCTGCTCCGTGCCCCGCCCGACGCCAGACGATCCTTGTTAGCAGCGCCGAGAGCGATTAATTGAAAAGACATCCGTTTTAGGAGAACATTAATGACAGAAAGCTTGTATAGCAGCATAATAGCTCTCTTTAGAGACGGTCATTAAGCATGAGTTTATAGGTTCCATTCTAAATTAAATGATTATCCTAGTCTAATAGGGATCGATAGCGGAAATATATTACAATAGCGTGAACAACCTTGGCAATTACATTTACGGGAGGTATGCAATGTAACCTATTGTTACCTTCAAGTCCCCATATTGGAAGAATATCTTGCTTTTTTTGTATTGGTTTTGGTCATGCGTGTAGGACAAAAGTTTATATGCCGTTTCTTTGGTCTCTTTAAAGTAGACGGACTTGTATTTACCCATGCTAAAATCCTGATTTACGATTCATGTTCTCTGGCAAGATTAACGAAATCAGGTAGGGGAAGAAAGAAGGAAACGTGTTGAGATTTATTAACAAATTAATTTCATTTCGCTACACAAATTTTCTTTCTCATCAGAGAATATTCGTAAAACTCGAAATTACTTCCTACCTTCATCCTCAGGAAAGATAACTGAGTCAGCAGTAGGATGTGGACGTCACTTCATTCCTCAAATCGTACCGCAAATGGGAATATACCCGACTCATCGGGAACGCTTTCCTGTCACGTAATTTTACTGGATAATATACCGCAGTAGATATCGTTCTCTGCACGGTTTAAACAACCAAAGCATTATTAATCAGTGAATTTGCATTATTTACTGTAATGGTACAAATCAAAATTAAAATTGAAGTTGAAATTAAATTACTTTTTCTTAATCTTTTCCTTACAAAAAAAAGTTACTGCATTTTACCACACACTTACTTTAATACGTACGAAAAGACTAAATATACAGGGTGATTAAGTCCTTGTTACTTATACAGAACCCTGTGATAGAATGCATTAAGTTATTCATGTGTGCAAAAAAAAATTTTTTTTTCAATAGCTGAGTTTTCTAGAGAAGTAGCCATAGCGAGGTGAGACCGATCGCTCATTTGCGCTAGCCTGTGTTACACAAGCACAAGAGCAAAGTCCAAAGTTTAACGTTAATTTTTTACAAAATTAAACGACGAAGAGTATTCAATTTTGGCAAATCCAGTCTATTACATGGGGGATATGGCTCCGGCAAATTAGCAACAAGGACTGAATCACGCTGTAAGTAGATTTAATCAAGAAGGCAGTACTTTTATCTATTGAGCAGTATTTACCACTAGCCTACATTACTATCACGAAGAAACAGTACTGCATATGTACAATCAACATTTTAAAAATGTCAGAATTAACAAACGTATGCATGATTTGCGTAAATTTAAAACAATGTCATTTATGATTTCTGCTCGTTTTAATATTATTTTCACGAATGAAAATGACTCAAAGGCAAATAATTCCCACATTTCAGGAACAATTATTGTTGATTAATTAGTTCTCCCGCCCTTGCAAGGAACGGATTGCTCTGCCTGGCTTGCGGCTCTAAATCAGATCCCACCCCGCCCTTGGGAACGATAACTGTGCCAGCGCCGTGGGCGCGTCGTCCATTACTCACTCCGCCACGCAGCTGAAAACATAGGCGCCTCGCCCGGGTGGCCAGTCCGACAATCGGCCCACCCTTGCTAATTCCCGCGCTCGCTCGCGCTCACGCTCGCGCGACGCGTCGACGCGGCCCGCGGCCGCCGCGAGCCAGGCCCTCGCAGCGCGCAGCCGCGCCCCGCCATCCGTCACCCGCCGCCGCGCCGGGCTGGCGCGTGGGACGGACAATGCTTCGGGTTTCAATCGGCCCAGCGCGACGCGTGGCTGCGGCGGGCAAAATTACGACGCTACGTCCGACGACAGTCTCCCTGCTCACCTCTGCTCCCCCTCTCCGCGTTTGTCTCTCTGCTTGCCCTCGTTTGCCTCCATCCGCCCCTTTTTGCCCCTCGTTTGTCACTACGAGTATTTTTACCCCCCTCCCGCCCTCCTTATTTTATAATTGCTCCCATGATACGAACATTGAAGTCTACTCGATAATAGTTCGTCGGGCGAATTTGGACTTGGCAGCATAAGTCAAAAATACTCCACCACTTGCATGGACAAAATGGCGGGTGGGGGTGATGGGAACAGTTTTAAGTACAGAAATGAAACGAGTGAAACGATGAGTATTATCACCCGTTTAAGAAGCATCGAATATCCCTAGACCCTGGGCGTAAAATGTTAAATAAAACAATTACCTCGTACGCGAATACCTTCCCACTCGTCGAAGGCCCGCGGAGCGTCGTGCTAGCCTGATTGTGAATGGGCTCCACTGGTGGGAGATGGGTTTGTACATCTTTTTGCATCTCGGGAAGACGTAGCTAAGGGGAAGGAGACGTGGGTCGTTTCTTCTGTAACAGGGGTGTCCAACTTGTAAGACCTCAAGGGACACAACAAACACCTTTAATATGGTTGGGGCCATATTTTCAATATTCAGATGATCCACACCTGACTTCCCTGTACTGCTGACCTCGACAGTTTGCTCGGTTGCTCGGAAACGGGGGGGATCGTACAAGGGCGCACCATGCATAACGCGACGAAATACATTGGGATGATATTATATTACTGAATTTACTAGAAGAAAATCTAAACAACATACTATTTTTGCATACAGGGGGTGTTGAGCCCGGCAGAGCCCGTGCACTAGGCGAACAATGTTCTCACCCGTCATGGACGCAAGGATCTTTCACTTTTGACTAATAGCCTTTCGCGAGTCACAAAAAATGGCACTGCGAGCTGCCAGTTGGGCAACCCTGTTCTATAAACAATATTTTAGAGAACCTTAATTATTATGTTGATAGGTATTTCAATACGAGTTTATTTGCGTTATCTAATAACAACATTACATCATTTGCCTCTGGCGACCTCTTGATATGTTTGTGGATGCTGCGCTGAACTTTTGTAGTGTAAATTACTGCACTCAAAGTTTGTGGCTGAAATTTTAATAAGACACGGCATGTCATATCGTTTCAAAAGACGACTTTTCTTACTATTCATTATTTTGAAGATTATACAATTTTTGCAAAGTATATTTTGTTCGCAACTGAAAGCGAATTAAAGGGAACACAAATGTTGGAGAGAAAAGTAAAAATTTACACAATGCATATTCAATATCAAGAAGACTTTTATCACTGTTATTTATTCTGTTTGTCAAAATTTCAGTTTTTTTGGTGCTTGATTACTTAGTACTTTGTAAATCATTAAGATTCCTCAACGTTTTCACAAAATATGTTGTTACCAGTTATTTCTTCATGATAATTATTAATGCAATAATATCTGAAGGGCCAGATCAATGAATTGGTTGCCTTTTCTAGTTTTCAGAGGACGTTAAAGAAGTTATGCACGGACTCAGCTTCTCTTTAATGAAAGTTTTCAATTTAAGAGACGGATAATCGGGTTTTCCTCGTTTGATTATATCCTATGATTTGATTATATCGTTCCTCGTTTGATTATATCCTATGATCCTATGATTTATTGAACAACTTCTGAGATGCTCTCTTGTTTCAAAACAATTATTTCCCCTTTCTCAATTGTCAGACAAAAAAACCGATTTCGTACTTAAATAATGAGACGCAATGATATCTTCATTTTATTCAAGACTGAATATCCCTCGTTTAAGAGTGTATTCCTAGTTGTGTCTTGTTGTTTCTGAGAGTGTACTAGATTATGCAAGACGGAAATCGAGCAATATCGCGTGTTTTCCTCAGCGTGATCAAATGCAGGTCTGCCCCTCGCCCAGACTACTTCCTTCCAGCCATTTCGCTTCAAATGCCTAGAATATTTTTGAATTTCAGGAATTTGAAGATGAGACCTGAAGATATCAAGAAGTCTCAAAATATCAAATTTTTAATTTTGTTATGAAGCCGAAGAAAAGAGATATTAATGAAAATGTATAGATGGAGCATTAATCGTAGCACATGTCTGCAAGTCACAGAATCATTTGATTCTTAGTTACAAATAGAACATATCGTAACAGTTATTTAACTATTCCGTGATTTCTAGCAAAATTGCGTTCGTTAATGAACTTGTGAGCACTTCCTGTAGCACAAGTACTGTGTTGAACATAATAAAAACCTACCATCTTTGATTCCAATCCATTCTCATTGCAGCTGCATATGGTTCGTCAATTCCTCGACGAACATAATTCGTGAAAACGGGTGAATCATTCATAACTTCGCCAAAAATTGCATTCACTTATCTGACTTTGAGCCTCGCTCTGAAGAAAGACATTGAGCAGCCTCAAATATCAGGAAAAGAAAGCTGCAGGTTCGAGTCCAATGATAGGCATGGGTGGTTACACCATGACATTGAGACATTCTCATATCCCTACACATCACATCTGACACACCAGATTTTATTTACTCGTCACACCACTCTGGCTAATTTCATTAACTCGTAATGATGTCCCTTACAAGCAACAATTTAGTGGAAGTTAGTGGCAAACCACCACTCTGACCGACTGTCCTTGAAAGCGGGACGAGGAGGAAGTCTATGCCACCTTGCCTACTCTAGTGTATGTAGTGTGACGTAGTGAAATGAGAATAAATTCAAATAACAAAAGTAAAAATAGAGTATTGAAAAGTTACAGAAATTACAATAAATTGCTAAATTTAAACACTCCGGCAACCTTTTCCTTCCAGTACCCTGCTTTACCGCAGAAAAAAAGCCACGCGTGATGCGAGCTGTCGGACTTCAGTCCCGTGACAATTACCGTCACATGGCCTGATGCCAAAATTTAAACCGGTCGCCGTCTGGCGGACCGCGTGCAAGAAGCACCCGAGATCGTCTGGCCCTTACACTCCGGACATCTCGCCCCCACTCTTACGCTCCCTGTACCTACACGTACTAGGCCCTCTGATGTAAACTGAATGAGAACGCGGGCGCAGATGGCGCCGCGTTAAATAGTTGAGGGCTACACCCCCACCTCACAATTTCCCAAGATAGGCTCGCCTGCTGCCGGGAAGCGAGGCTCGCTAGCCAGCTTCCTAGGAGTTTACAGCCTAAGGTTATTTTTGGCTCTGCCACGCTGTCTGCGTCAACTGCCAGAGCGCAAAATCCCGGAAGTTCAGGCTCAACCCCTTCCTCCCCCGCAGCGCACTTTCACCGACCTAACGGTTCTGGCCCTCGTGTTAACGACACCACAGTAGAATGACACCTATTATGATTAGCTGTATTTGAGAATCGAATCCAATTTCTTGAGCGTTAAGATCCAAAGACACCACAATCCGCCATACGACTTTTAAGTATTTTGCATGTTCACAATCGTGCACACAGTCGGGAATTCTAGCGATTTGCGATCCATCATTAAGGCAGCACCGAACTCAAATCGGATAGATCTTTCCACGCCACCGCCGTCGCCACTGTCGACATCACTGCCGCCACCACCAACTCCACTGCCGCCGCCACCACCACAAACCACGACTGTCACCACCGCCGCCGCCACCACCCCCATCACCACAGACACCGCCTCCGCACTACCACCGCCACCGTCTCCTCTGTCGTCGTTGCTGCCACCTACGCTCTCGGCACCACCGACGCCACCTTCACCCCGGCGCCGCCCTAATCCCGCTGTTTCGCCCGCCGCATTAAGACGGCCGTTTGTTACCGCGCCGGAACACAATGTCGGCCGGCGCTGCTCTCCGCTCCCGCCGATCTCCGTAGCGGCGCGCGGCGCGCCGAACGAATATATCACGCGGGCTTGAGCCTTGGCGGGCCCGGCCGCCCGGCCGCCGCTCCAGGTATGGCTTGACCAACGCATTGGTGCCCTAGGGTTCCTAGCGAGCGGAAGCGCCGTCCAGCGAGGTACCTTAGTGGTGCAAAGCTAAATTTTAAAATAAAAGTAACTCTGAATTAAAAAAATTAGCTCAAAATGCTTTTTATAGTTAAAAATAATATACTACGTGATTACAGATTAAATTATATTGGCGATCTCTATGTGCGTATTACAAGTTATCTCGTAGTTCGCAGTCAGCATGTTAATTCGAACTACAGTTGGTTTTATTCTGGAAAGCAAACTCATTAAACAGTTCTACCAGAAGGACAGATAATTTTACAGATCGTAATTTTTTGTTTTTCATTTAGAATTGGATGATGTAGATAATGTAGACGGTTCAAGAACAACTTGAAATGATTTGCCACACCCTCGTTGCTCGAAGCCTAATAGCAAAGTCGTGTAGTATTGGGTGCAGTGACTTCGGTTTCTCTCCTTGTGTGTTTTATTCCATTTTAGGACATGATATCAATTATTTTAAATTAAATTACACTTTAACGATGGCTGTTCAAAATTATTATTGCATAGATTTTTTGTAAGTTATTTTTAATGTATGAAACAAAGGAGATATAAAATATGTTTTGGGTTGGGGCCAATGCGTTCAAACTGAAAATGCGAATTTGGAAGGTGAGTTCGGTCTAAATTCTGCAATACAATTTTGATCTCATGCGCGATAAGTACTGAATCGCTTATAAGTTACAAATATTTCCAGCGACGCCGACAAAAGTGCTGATGGGAACAGAGTGACAAAACCAGTGCTCACTAATTATCGGCTTGCCTCTTACAATTTTCTTCTTGTGAAATTGTCATTTAAAGCAATAAAATATACATATTATAGTCTGTCTTTCTTCAATGTGAATATTCGATTCAGTGTAATGTTCTTTTTCCTAATTTCTGTTTATTTTATTGAAGAAAAAATATTTATCAAATGTATTGCTACTGGTAGATAAATAAGAACCCTCCTAATCTAAACATGAAATAATGATTGCATTTGGTCACAGTTGTGACTGTTTTGGTATACATCTAAGATCATTTCGAAAACAAATTTTGTTGATTTCTGCAAAATTATTGTTTATTTTTGAAAAATATTTTGCAATGCTAATTTCAATTTTTATCCAATTGGAATTTTAAAGAACAAAAAATAAAAAGTATAATAATTAGGGCAATTGACTTACAGATACGTATCGTTGAAAGACATGCTCTTTTGGTCGAGGTGTATTCATCTCTCGGTCGAACATTATTCCGGTCTTGTAGTGACCGTAATATTTCATTTGACGCAGAGCAAGTTGCAGTTTCTCCTTGCACGTGTCAACTGTTTCTCGTGTGTCTTGTTTCTCGATGACGTATTACTGCTAAGTCTTTCCCACTGTATTTATGACGTACTTCAAGTTTAAAATAACACATTTTACACTTTGAAATGACCGTATGGCTTGGAAAGCTAAATTACACGTAATAACTTGTAATTTTCATATTGAAATCAATGAGTGGCGAGGTAGTTCAATATATTATTGAAATAAATAGTGAAATATTTCTTGATAGTTATATTAATGTAGTGATCAAAGGCATTTATAAATGTCCGCTATTACTCCTTGGTTTGTCAATACAAGACACGTTAGTTTTGTAAACCCATTAGTTTTGTAAATATTTGACGCCTGTATATAGGCTAGTTAACTGTAGTTTTGTAAATAATATAAGTATGTTAATGTGGTCGTTAGGTTCGTGAATACGAAAAGGTTCAGCTTAATTTGAAAAACATGACGGGAATTGTTAAGGTGACTTGAAGATAATATAAAATAACTAGACTTAAGAGACGACAGAAGTTATAATAAAGTTTCCATAACCATAAGATTAGATGGTGAGGTGAAACATAATCAACCGTCAGATCAATTTCAGCAGTGGTCTCATGCAGATGTATTTTTTATATCTAGTACAAATTAGTACATTGAAAGCAGATTTAAGCGTTCACCGATGTTCAGACAAAATTGGGCCTTAATAGATGTGAAATCTTAACTACGGTTACGAGGGTTCGGGAAAGTCATGAGGTTGTTTCCTTAAATGAAATACAATTGAGCAAATTACTATAAAATTAAATATTTTCTTTTTAACATTTTTATTGATCATAAATCACAAAATTCAATTTAAATAAGGTATTTACGACTACTTATTTCTTCTCGGCTATCATCAACGAGCTAGAATGTACTACATAGAGTTGCTGAAGCGCCTCCATCTTTGAAGCAAATTGAAGCCTTGGTTTTTGCGGTCACAGCAGCGCTCTCTGCGAAACAAAAAATTCTAGCATTACGTTTGGCACTAATTACAGAAGCGTGAGCGCGGGCCGCGCGTAATATAAATCCTCTTATTGTGTGTTCTCACGACCAAAAACCAATCATTTAAAAAAGAAATGACAATATTTTAGGAGAACGAATTGAGAAACTTTAAATACATGTTGCTTCCTGCATCGATTATTGTAATAAGAATAGAAGCTATTGAAATGTTATTGTAGTTAGCATAATGCCTGAAAGTGAATGTTATTGCAATACCGTTATTTAAATACCGTTAAACGAAAAACAATAAAGAAATAAATTGTGTTACGAACAACACCACGTCGATTCGGTATAGCAGTTGAATACACCGCCACTCGTATGTTTTGACTTCAAAAAACATGGCGGCCACTAGTTCGGCGAGCCTCCACTAAGAGCGCTGAAACTACAGGGTCAGCCTCTCTACATAGTATATTCTAGCTCGTTGGCTAATATCGAAACACATCCTTCACTTGTCATTCAATTTCTTCTTTCGAAACGAACGTTCAGTGATTACCAAATAAAACAAGCAAACAACTCTTGAAGATGTACACAATAGATTTTCCGCAGAAACGTCACAACAGAACTGTCTGACGGAGTTTTAGTTCCTTTGAAGAATGGCCGTTAGATCGGTTTCGCGCATGTAGCGTATTCCATGCGTCCTTTACAAATTCCTACAGAAGAGAAGTACGAGATAGTAAACCTTAGCTACACTGTGAAATAGGAAAACTAATGCGTTGTTTGTTATTTATTACATATTTATTTTTATTTTTAAAATACATAGTGCAGTTACACTCTTTCATATACATTAGTTGGGTTACTATTCTTATACATCTTATACACAACTAGTCTTATTTCCTAATCTTAAAACTAACTCCCACTACAGCAAAGGGTAGGTATCTACATCTACTGTTAACATTGTTCGCGAATATGTTTAGAAAAGCGTTAAATGGGTATTGTTGATATTTGAGTAAAAGTTTTTAGATAGGTGGGCTATGTTATTTAGTGGTGGATGTTATTTTCAGTTCTTTGTGTAATTACTTGTTGGATATAAACCATGGAGCATGAGTTGCTAATCGGATAAATCTATTGTGTATTATTTGCAGTTTATTTATGGTTCAAGCTGTTGCATTATTCCAAACGGGGCATGCGTATAGAATTAAGGTTCTTATCGATTTGTAAAATATGATTGAAAATGACATTGTCTATTGATAGGCAGCTTTTGAAGTTTTACAATTTAGTTGTGCTTTGATTCTATTATGGGAATTACAGTCCGGTTTTATTTCTAAATCCAACTAGGTTCAAAGTGATCAGCTAATGCTTCGTCTTCAATAGCAAAGAACGCATTGTTGTTTCATAAAGATATATTTGTTTCATCATCATCATCATCATCGACAGCAAGGATTAGACCACTTGGTCTGTTCCGTCTCAGAATTGTTCATGCCATCTCTTCAAGGGACGTCCTACACTTCTTTTTCCTTTAGGTACATATTGAAGAATAGTTTTACTTATTCTATGTTCTGGCATTCTCAGGACATGACCTTTCCAGTTTTCTCGGTATTTCTTTATGGTATCTATAACCGGTTCAACATTTAGTTCTTCTCTGATATCTACACTTTTTTGTGGTCTAATAGTGAATATCCTGCCACAAAACGAAGAAATCTCATTTCTGCAGATTCAATTCGGCGCAGCTGATCTGATGTTAATGTCCAGCTCTCACTTCCATAAAGTAGTAATGGCAAAGCAATAACTTTGTAAAACCTGAGAAGAGTTTCCTTTTGCGCATTATGATGTAGAGTTCGCTGTAACGTTCCACAGAAATATGTGAAGTTGTTCAGCTTTATTTATATATCCCTTGATTTTATATAATTAAAATGATATCCAAGATATTTAAATTCATTTACTTGTTCAATTATTTGGTCATATATAACTATCTTTGCTCTTAAAGGTTCAAGTCCTTTAAATGCCATCACTTTTGTCTTACTTGGTGAGATTTTCATACCATACTCATTAGCAACCTGACTTAACTTGTGGACTGCTATTTGAATTTCATATTCAGATTTTCCTATGATAAGCTGGTCGTCGGCAAAAAGTAATGTTGGGATCTCGACATTATTAATCTTAAAAACATCATTTAAAGTCTTCAACCATTTTTTAATGATCACGTCCATATATATATTAAAAAGCGTTGGCGAGAACGGGCATCCCTGTCTTACTCCCTGGTTTATATATGCTGATTCTGTTCCATTTCTTAGCATTCGGATCATGATTTTATTATTTCTGTATAATGATTGAATTGCTGTAATAAGGTGGGAAGGGAGTCCAATATTTTTCAGTGTTTCCCATAATAATCTTCTTTTAAGGCTATCAAATGCTTTTACGTAGTCAATAAAGACATAGTATGTGGGTAGTTTAAATTCCCTTCGCTTTTCAGTAAGTTGTATCAGTACAAAAATACAGTCTGAGCATGATCTACCTTTTCTGAAACCATGTTGTGTTTCAGATATTTGAGTTTCAACAATAGGCACTAATCTTTGATTGATAATTTTTGCATAGATTTTATAACAGGAATTTAGAACAGTTATGGCTGTTGGAAAACACTCGATCCTAAGAGAAGTGATAAGTGGTCCAGTTTGAAGTTAATAAATTGAACGTAATAAACATAGATGGGAAGTGGCTGTTGAAGATTTAAGAGAACCTGCTGAAGGCGATGTTTGGAAGAACAGAGTCTTTGAAGAAGTACGAAGATAAACCATAAGGTTTGTTCGTAACATCTTGGTTGAGTGTGTGAGATGATAGCGTAGTGAATTGGAGACGTTGATTAAGTATTTTGAGTTAACTCATTAATATTAGATAAATTATTCCTTTATTTTCGTATGTTTAATGAATGTGTTTTATCATTGTAATAAATTTGTATTTCCTATCAGAAAATACCGTTTACACAAATTCTCTCGTTTCAGTAAAATGTGCGCATTGCTCAGATCACTACCATTCAGTAAGGTTTAGTAATATTCAAATAATTAAGGTCCTGAATTGTGGGTAGGTAAATCAGTTCATTGTATTCAAGAAAAAAAAGTCTTGCTTAAAAAATGGAAGACTGTTTTTTGAAAATATAAAACACACATATATTTAAAAAATAAAATTATAGTAATTTTTAAAAGTAATCCTGCGAAATATTAATATTCTTGGTATCTTGTCGGAACTCATTTCCCTATTTTAAACTTGATATAAAATTTTAAGAACATTCGAAAATATATGCAACAAGTTACAGTCACATCTTTATTCTTAAAAAATATAATTTTAGCCTTTTATTCAAGTACCCTGCAATTAGCAAGAGCGAAGAAGAAATTTTGACGAGCCAAATTCTGAACGAACGATTCTTAGGCACTAAGTACTTCACGTAGTTCCCTCAACTACCTATTCATACCTTATTCGTAAGGTTAAAACAGATTCCTATCCCGTCGAAGCAGCGTCTTGCACAAGGTTAAAAATATTCATCTGTATTTAAACAAACAGTTTTAATTGCCAAGCTACTGGAGAGCAGGTTACAGATGTTCTAACGGCTGGCTTTCACTAGATTGAGAGGAGTAAACACATTTCGCAGGTTACAAGCCACTAGACAGCTCTTAAATTCTTGGAGGTCAATGTGATTAACGTAGGCTATTTAAACTCGACATACTTGAATTTTCAGTCAGGAAACTGAAGATTACATGTAATGTCGCGCCTTGCAATATAAATTGCTTAAGTTACGAATCCTGAAATTGTCGAGGTCATGTCGTAGTGAACGGTTGAGAACCTTGTAACTAAGTAGTGTTTGTATTCACTGATTTCTAATCCTTGACTCTTTCAATCTTATAAGAGTGCCTTATTCGTCCTCTGACGAAAACTGATATATTTGTGCATATTTGATATGGCTTTTTGATCGATGTTTATCCATTTGCACAACATTTTTCGTTGGTTATTTTAAATACATCATGTTCGTTTAATGGGCTGTGTTATGAATACGAAATAATGAATTAAAACATCGAAATGACGAATGATGAATTGCAACATCGAAAATATGATTAATTGAAAAATCCATATCGCAGCTTTGGAAAATAGCTGGACGGATACGTTTTTCTCAAAATGAGTTATTACCACAGTATTCTCTAATCTCAACTCTGTATGTAGAAATAAAGAAGATTTTACCTGTTTCTTTTGCACTCGAGGGTGGATACGTCTTTATGGCATTGCTGCTTATGATTAGACCTCGGAATTGTAGGCAAAAAACGTGATGATTTAGAAATAGATAGCAAAAGTATGAAATTAGGGATGAAAATTGACTTTTTAAGCACTTACAATAAGTTACAAAATGTTTAAATCAGACATTTAAAAACATTAGACATGAAAAGTTATGTTTCTGACATATAAAACTAATCACAAAAGGATTAAATTTAGACATTTTTTTATTATGCAGGATAGTATTTTTACATTTATGAGTGTCACGACAAGAATATTATTTTATTTACTTTCATAATTAGCAGAACAGTATACAATGAAGATTTCCTCCAAATTTGCGGCAGTAAGGCAGTGTCTTAACTGTTACAATCATTTTAAAAGCTAAAATGGGCCATTCCACTGACACAGAGGTTATGGAAGCAAACTTAAATTTAGTCGCATTTCTCATGCCCATTCTTCTAAAACTTCCCCAACCTCCGCCACCAAAACATGTACTACACAATTCATTACACTATATCCAGGATTTGTTTGATTACACGATCATTTCAACTGTCCCTTAGCAGCATTAATTTTCACTTCGGGTTCTTGCACAACGGACACATGATCTGTCGAAGGTTTTCCTTTGCGTTCCAGCTTGGGTGTTGTTAAGGGTATGACTGGCAAAATCGTTTTTTGCTGTGCCGAATTTTGTAAGCTACGCACTTCCGACTGTAGGCTTTTGCCTGACCTGGCCTGATATTTCCTCTCCTGGATTGCGTAGTCTATGCGCCGCGGCAATAAGCCTCTATACGTCAACAGCCCAGCTGCATCGGAAATGGGTTTAATTGTTTAAGAAGTGAGTGCTGATCGGAGACAAATGTGAAACATTCTCTAACATAGACCTTCAGAGCTCTTTATTCTTCGTTCGGTTGTTGGGTTATTCGCGTTTCAGGAAATTCTGGAAAGTAGAATATATATATATATATATATATATATATATATATATATATATATATATATATATATATATATATATATATAAAATTCCCATATCCATGTGCATGATGAATCCATTGAATTTTCAAGCATGTATTTTAATTTTAGAGGTTACTCCACGTGAATCCCCCAACTTCCCTCATTTCATCCCTCAAGCTTCTCAATTTTTAAGTTTCCTCAAAAATTACTAAATATTTTCAATGTTTTTACTGATAAAATAGCGTACATCGATATGTCACTTAAAGTTCTGAATTTTCGAAAGTTGTAGTTGTAAATTGTTTCGTCTTCCTCAATACCTAAGGAATTTCATGTTTTTATTTCAGTCATTGGATGCGATGAACCCATTCATGAGATACAATGTACAAGAGGTAGGCATGGACGGTTTTATTTCCGTCCAGGAAGAAAGAAAAGGGCCGACGTTGTGTATTGTATGGTCTCGGAACATTTACGCGGAGCGCCGACAAGGTTGTGACAAGGTCTAATGTAATCAGTAATCTAATCAATTTTTTGAGGTATTAATGTCATGTGCATAGTCAGTCATTTTAATTTTTCAGCAATATCTAATTTATAGTTCAGTGTCCGATGATTCAATTATGTTATTCATATTACCAAAATGTAGCATTTGCAGTATGTGTAATGGTGAAGAAATCTATCCTAAAAGTGGTAAATTGGAATAACACAAATAATAATGATAAATAAATTCTATGTATCAAATAGGAGGAAATAAAGCAGAAGTGAGTTGGTGAAGTTCTAACTTGGTTATAAATATATGATTTTACTAGGGCCATTCTCAATCTTGCAGTGTGTGTTATGCAGTGAAAGTGATGTAGCGTGGTTCCAGAGTTAATACTAATATTGTTTAAAATACCATTATTAATTATATTACAAAGTAATAAAATGTATTTATGTTTATTTAAATAATATATTCGTTATATTATATGAAAAGGTCGGCTAGAGAGATTTTTACATCAAAAATAGTGACTTGTTACAATTAGAAACAAGAAGTTGGATTAAGAGAGATCATTTTTGTGTAACCGACCATTCATAATGTATATATTGATTTTTAAAGTCTGCTTACGCATCGAATCATTCAAGAAAGTGCTGTATTTTAGCTGGTATAATATTGATACATAACAGAAAAATGCATCGTATGCTACATTTCGAGGATATTGGCAGGCTATATATTAATGCATTTTACACATAAATTATCTAACTACTCGTGATGTGATATTTTAATGCACTTATGAGAAATTTTGGTAAGAAAGAGGATGTTTGAAAACAGGCATGACTACACTGAACAACGGTATTCTCTACTTTACTTCCTCAATGTTTTCACCTTTCACAGCATACCTTCAGTCGTCTATGAGATCTTTCCATTTTGAAAAGGCGATCTTGAGCTGCGCTGTACACAAACACACACATGCACGGATTCTTCAACCGTAGATCTGTAAATAGCTGTAAACACGACTCGTGTGTCAGACGTATATTGAAAAATCTGCATTTCGTACAGTATTGCCCGCTGTATGGTGCCAAGGTCCCTCGTGTACCCGTGCGGCAAAAGGCACGGGGCTGCGCCGAAGCACCTTGCTCGGCAGGGCGTCTAAATGTTGCACGTCCGGATGCCGCCCGACGGGTGGCCGCCTCTCAGGTGCATAAACGCGTGGGAGGAGGCAGCGTTTGGGAGAGCCCCATGAACGTGCGTGACGGGGACTTAGAGGTGAAAGGAAAGGGCCGAAGGCATGGTGGACTGAAAAATGTCTCGGTAACGACTAATATCACGTCAAGAGACAAAAAGTTACTAGCCCATGTTCATAATCAAACTCCTTAATAACTTTTAAACAATGTAAGTAAAAACAAGAACTTGTGTTGACAGAGACTATTGAGATTTTTCAGAGCCAGTTCGGACGTTTGTGGTATTGAGTCCAATACTAACTTTTGAAGTTATGAGATTTTTAAATATTCTCGTGACAATTGTATGGAGACTAAACAGCAAATTGATGAATATTATACATTTCATTCTTTAGTAAGAAAGTAAGGAAAGAATATACTCTTAATTGAATACACGTATACTAACGATAGTCTTCTGGGACATTGAAAATGGTGTTTGCGAATCGTGTTGTTCTTTTGTTTGCCCAAACACTCATAATACCTCGTAATTAAGAGGTATGAAGGAAGATAAATACAATATACAAAGAATATGACTGATAACAGTAAATGTCGAATATGATTGATATAAGTAAATCGTTCTTTTATATCGTTTGAGAGCAAAACCAATATTATGAGAGAAAACCATGTGTGACAGAGAAGACCGAGATGTACAGCAAATTAATATCTTGCTATGAGAAGGCTTGGAACAGTAAAAAAAGCAACGAAATAAATGTACTATTTTGCAATGAATTGATGCGAATACCGAAAACTATCCTTAATGGCAGGAGGTACTGTCAAATATGAGGCAATCCAATTATTGTCTTCCATAAACGATTTTGTAATTTAAATTTTAAACAATTTTGTAGATAGTATACTACTTACGAAGTAGGATCATAGTTACATTAAATGTATTATAAACGGGTATTATAATGTATAGATTACCTTCTGGCTTGGAGAAGAAGGTAGATCGTGGTGGATTTGGTATCAGACACAGTACTAATTTTTCTCATAAAACTCATGAATTTGTATTAAAATTGTAAATTTCCTCATAATAATTTTATACTTGTTTGAGGAGTACAAAAGTTTTCAAACGTCAAACTATTAACGTGTACATATTGGCTTGGTCACTGAAAAATGTTGTGAAAGCGTAACATTGAAACCTGAAGCAGACTACAACCGTTACGAAGTGTGTATGTAAAAGCATCTGAAAAAATACACTAATTAAACATTAGCACACTACCATAGATAAAAGTATTGTTTTATTTAGCAGTACGATGTATTCTAAGGAATGAATTATTAACCTATTTCACTGGTAATTTTAATTTATTACTTAAATATGTGTTAATGTTATTTGGTTATTTACTGTATATTTTATTGGCTTTTACTGTGCTTAAAGAAATTTTAGAGCTTGTGTCAAGTTTGAAAGATAATAGGTCTGGGATGAGTGGTAGGTTATAATTGAAGTCGGTGGCCTCTGCTGCATTAACGAGTGTCGTCTCTTGCGAACCTTCGGGATCGGGCCGTGGCAGCCGTCGCCGGCGGCGGTGGCGCGCGTGGCCGGGCCCGCCCGTCCTCGGGCGTCCTCAGACCGTCCCCGCCCGCGTCGTGCCGGGCGCCGGCTCACGACGGCGCGCGGCGGCGCCCTCGGCGGTCATCCACCCACAGGCAGCTGCGAATTGCGGATTTAGCCACCGTGAAATCCGCCCGCCGGCTGCTCGTCCGCCGCCGCCGCCGCCGCCGCCAGACGGCCGGCCGGCCTTCCGTGTTGATGCTGCCCAACGCCGACTCACCCCCAGGCGTGAGACACGGGCCTTCTCTCAGGCGACGGGTTACGCACGTTGGCACGGCTTATCCCCTTCTCGGTTTTGATGTGCGATTTTTCCGCTGAATTCTTTTATGAATTACAATAAAACCCACGTTTTTCGTAGCCGCAACTATTAAGTTTCCAATACATCAAATGCTTTATTCTTCGTTTACAAAGATCACCTATTTTGTAATAGCATTTAGAAAATTATATAAAACAACATTAACATTAAATGCGTTGTGTAAGACCGTTAAATGTGTTATGTGTGTTCTGTTCACTGCATTATCGTTTGCACAAGATTTTCCAGCAAATTAGGCATATACAAACATTTACTATTAAATAGAAAGGCAACTTGTTGATAAGATTCAATATTTTTTTTTAAACTCTAAACTTCTCTTTGTGTTCACATCAATGGCCGAGATATTCATGTCCTAATATATTGTATTACATATAAAGTTAATGTAAAATGGGATTGAACCCGTCTTGTCTTCACTCAGACGATTCTGCCATGCGTTCTGAATTTCTGTAACTTTTCTTACAATTGTTATTTATTTAATAGCGATGCTCCGCAATTCAATTCCGTGCGACCACGCAGGTTTTATAATGGTTCCGTGCAAGAGCACTTAGTTGTATTACGAGTGCTAGAACAAACAGTTAAGGTCTTTTCACGAGAACCGTTGTGAGTCATGCTCGTATCTCCGCGTAAATACAAATTCAGACCTGGTATGATTGTCAGAATTCTCCGCCCAGTTTTTTTCCCTCGTTTCGGCTTCTGTTCCGACGGCGCCGTCCATCGCCCTTGGTTCCCACACGTCGTCCACACGGTGCGTTCAGTGGAGCGAGCCGCCCCCGCCGCTGCGGCGCCTGCTCTTCTTTTGTTGATGTTAGTGCGTCGTGTCACCGCGCTTTGCTTTCCTCGACAGCGGAAACCGACCAGTCACGATACCCTTCTTCTTTAAGCGATATTCAGGATTTTTTGCAGGGAATTTGTACGTTCGTAATGTAATAATAAGAAATGTTCAGTGTGAAACTTTCATGTTTCTTTCATATTTTTAATTAGTTTTCAAAACAGAGGGGTCATAGAGTTTATTTCAAAAGATTGATTTTTACTGCCATATCAAGGAAGGATTATGCAAGGTTAAACAAACAATTTAACAACAAAAATAATTACAATAAAAACTGTATAAATTTTTGGAACTTTGTATTTGCTAGTCAGCAATATGCGCTTGACTCTTCTGCTTAGTAGTGAGATCATGAGACTTGATAATTTCTTTATGCTATATGCGACAATTTGAGGTTGAAAATGTGTTCAAATAATTATGGGATGAATACAGAAAAATATTAAGTATGCTCAGTAAATTGAATTCAATGAATAAGAAAGATAAACATCAAGAAAAAAAATTAGAATATTTTTGTTAGTCATACAGTCGAATGGTACAAAGTGCCAAGATATAATACATATGTAGTCCAAACATATTTAAGAGGCAAAAAGATTCTCTATCGGCCCCAAGGAGAAAATTTTGTGTTCTAAAATTCTTCTATATGCGCGGTAGATTTTGCAGTTACTAGGACCGTGATTTTTAGTATAGTTGTCAATTACCACTGAACAGTTTGTAATTAAAGTGCTGAGTTTATTTATTTTAGTAAAAGTATTGTCATCTAATGTGACTGCTTATATTCTTTCAATAATATACTGTAAGTTGCATTTTGTTACACGTGTCTGTAGTAATAAAATGTGCAGGTCGACGCTTTTTTAATAATGCTATTTATGCGCGCATATTAACACTAAAAAATAAAAATAAAATAAAAAGGTTTGGGTACAGCAATATTCCACCTACTTATCCCGTTATTTTTGCAATTTTTATTGATTGATTTGTTTTCTCTGTTAAAGCGATGCCTATAAAATACAGAAGAGTAGGAAGCTGATAATTTTGAATCTGAATGGGAAGGTATTACCGCGAAGCGTAGATGGAATTGTCATAAAAGTTATTGTGAGAAGAGACTGCAAACACTCGGAAATAATAAGAATGCCACCAAGACATCAATCAGTAATGATACAAGAAAATGCGATTGACGAATTAACTCCCAGGAATATGATCTGCAAAGCTGAAAATGTTTACCCCGAATGGGTGGAAAGCAACAAAAAGTTATGTAGGCGATCGATATATCGATTCCCCAGCAGGTGGTTTGAAACGGTCCATACGTTTGAGAATTAGTTTCAATTCCTCTACTCAGCCAGTACTATCCTCAACAGACAGGAATACTGATTCCCCCATTTCCCCCACCGTGAGAAGTAACACCGGCATCTACGGCCGACTGCTTGTCTGGAGGAGAATTCTAGCGGCCGACATCTTTGATTGATAGTGTTTCGTGGATTTGCGATCAATACCAGGCGAATGCCCGTGCAGTGCCTTAATAAATTGACCGCGCGTGATCTTTCCTTCCCCTTCCTTTCCCTATAATCACCTTTTTCTTACACACACTTACAACTTCACTGAGACGGTGACCTGCTGCTGGGAGATACTTGGTGGTGGAATACCCCGTTAGCCGGCAATAGGTCGTCGCCGGATGTCACCATCCAGAGGGAGAAAATCGCCGCCTCCTCCCGAAGAAACACTCGCACTACACTTACGGAATTAATGACCTTTGCGGAAGTTTCCATTAGTTGTGAGAAAACTGACACGCCCGGAATCATCAATCAATAATTTTAAAAAAACTGTTCCAGCGATTGGATATCGGTTTTTAGTGAGCTCAAGAAAGCACTACCAGGAGAGTTTAATAAGTTGAAACAGACTCTCTTTCGAAGTCTGTTTTTCAAGGCTGCTTTTCGTCTTTTTCTTCATTTTTCATCTGTTTTGAATAATGATTTTCAAAAAGTTTATTGATTATTTTCAATAATATTTTTCCCATCAGATGGCACATACGTTCCTTTACTATTGATATTGCTGTGATCAGTGCAAAAACATGGGAGTTCACAGCCACTCAACCGTGTGTTCCCAACGCTGATCTATTCGGGTGGCGTCACACGCGCGGCATTTAGTGATTGCGGAGCGTCTGCTCGCTAAGCGTCATCAGCCGAGGTGATCGGGGAATATTTCCTCCCCGTGATGGGCCTCAAGCAATCATCGAGGTGCGGATAGGGCGCGCGCCGAATGTTCGCTGCTCGGCAGAGACAAGCAACGCATCCCAACGACTCCCGGGAGTCGGCAAGGAGTCACTGGAGCACGGGGAAAGCCGCACGTGGGACGCCGACTTTAGACGCACTTTCGCACGCTCCCCGGCGCCGCCACTTGGAAGGCAATGAATCTCCTGAAACGCGAGCGCGAGCGCGTTCTTTTCCGAAGACAAAACAAAACGAAAGAAGGCCTGCACACGAGGCGAGACGTCAAAACGCGGACGCCGCGGCGCGACACCTAGACGCCCCCTCCGCTTTCGTAACGATCCCGAGGACGCTCCGGGAGCAAAACGCGGTGAGTGTGCACCACTATTGAGGCGTTTTCGTCCTCTCACTCGCCTTGAGCTGGGTGACTCACGGCTCCGGGGCTTCCACACACGCCGCCCACCGTCTCTCGTCCCTCGTGTGTTTGTCTCCCGGGATCAAAACACGGCTTGTTTTATGGTTTGTTGGGCTGTACAGAAACGTGATCGCCATTGTATCTCGAGGTAAACAGCGTGGCTGGTGGCGAAGTAGCCGGTTGCTCCTTGTATGTTTCGAACATACGTTTCGATGTGTAGTGTCGCGTCTGTCTGCAACCCGGAAGCAATGCGATGCGCACAAAGATGTCGGTTGTTTGGGGGGGTGAAGTTACGCTTTTGTGTCGTTTGCCGGTTCACTCCTGTTTCGTTTCAGTCGAGATACAATGCTACGATTCTTGCAGCTTGGAGAGGAAATCTTGGTTAAATATTCTGCAGCAAATAGGACTTAACCCACACCAAGACATTCTTGCGATTCTTCCTACTGTGGAGGATTTAAATGTTTGTGGTGGACAGTTCAGAGTATTTCAGCAACGTCGTTACCGTAAACAGCATTAAAAAATATATTCTTCTTTTCATTGTAGCCACGTGGGATCACAGTAATATCTCGATATGGCTGAAGCACGGAAAGATATATTGAAATAATTTAGGCAAAGAGAACTGTTATGTGTACCTACGCGCACTTCGACACCATCGTTTGCATTTTGATACTACTAATCATTTTTGACATGCTTTACTGCACATTAATGTTTGATGTAATAGAACAAGTAAACGGCAATGCTGATTGCTGTAATGGAACAAGTAAATGGTATCAATTACTGTTATAAATATTAAATATTAATGAAGAAAACCTCTCAATGCATCATATTGCACAAAATACAAATTAATTTTCATTATTTAGCAAACCTTACGTAGTTCTTGCACTAGTATCAGAGGAGGACTTTGCCACGAAGAAACAAAAAATAACCTAATACTGATCGCTGATACACTAAACCTCGAAACTTCGGCAGGTTAGCTGTAACGATTAAAGTACACGATTCAGTGCCTATTATCGGCTATTGATGTTCATTTATGCCCCGTGTTCTATTAAATAGTTTTCTCCGTTACATGCCGTCGCTGTGTTTTATGAAATAAGCTCTGTCGCTATACCCGTAACACGCTAACGATCGTTGAGTAATTGCCATTCGAACATTAGGTTGTATATAGAACTAGTTGGAAATCCAGCCAACGTACGTTCTTCCTTGCCGCAAAACCGCTTCACAATGTGGGAAACACACATTAGCTCATGGAACGTGCTCTTAAATATAGGAGGACCCTTGGGTGTCCTGGGAGCCTCCAAAATACATTTTTATGAACGCTAACTGTAAGAAAACTACTCAATATATTTATTTTATGCTAAACGCAGATACCAGTATAATTCCTACAACGTGCTGTGCCAATAATAGAGGTTTAGTGCTATACGAATTTGTTTCTAATTGATACCAGTTCTAAAATGAGGTTCTCGGATACTAACGAGATTAAATATTCAAGGTTTATGATATTTATATTTCTTCTTGGTTCCAGGGATCTTATGTAGGCGATTTGTTTCGAATTATTCAAGTGATTTCTGATGAAAATCATTCTTGATTTATTCAGCTGGAAGGTTAAAAAATTATTTTGATTTTGAAGTTCGGTACATACGATTTTAAAAACAATTGTAATTGCTTGCAGAAAATAAATAAAAATGAATTTTAATGCAATAGTTAAAATGTTAGGAGACTCTAATACGACTATAGCAATGAGGGTAACTATTTACCACATTACGATTGTGTATTTCTTGAAAAACTGCTTGGATTTGAATTTTTCTTTTATTTACTTACAATAATTGCTTGTAATATAGAGGACCTTTTGTAATGGTTAGTAATACAATTTTATTGCTTGACTGTATTACGTATGACTACATCTTATGGGTCTATGTTTCATTGCATATATTTTTTCGTTGCACATACTTCAGAGATGAATTTACGAAGTGACGTATCTTCATATCCTTGTGCTTTCTAGTTATATTAATAGAGTACTATTAGGACGTTTCTCCGACTTTTTGCCAATTTTTTTTCAAAACTGGAGGTATACGAATCCTTTGATTCTAATTATGACCTGTAAGGTTGAATTTGAACGCTTTCTCTTCCTAAAAAATGTATTCTTTGGAAATGCGCCCCTTTAGAAATAAAACATCAGTGACTAAATATACCTAAAAGAAGAAAGGGGGCATACGTATATTTGTTTCAAATAGAACATCACTACACACGTTGTTGGGATGAAAGGCTTTCTGATGTTGATGAAAGAGTCACTTCTTTCATTATCCTCATAACAAGAACATCTGAGCAATGGCAGAGTCAGAATTAAACAATGTGCAGATTTGTTGGAGTGTGGTAATTCTAGACAAGTCGCAGGCTGAAATGTAATCTTTTAAAATAATCTTCACATTACTTTGCATTAGTTATAGTTTTTTGTTTGATAGTATCAGTTAGAAACCCATTTCATCAATTTCTTCTGAAATGTCATTATTTTGCAGAATTTAAATGGACGTTTTCGTTAGGGCTTTGCACGTAGGGCTTTGTTCACAAACTAACAAAACCAGTTTATGTTAAATACCCCCGTTCATATAATCCAAGTTGATTTATTATTCATATTCATTTAATATTTTTTGTACAACCTCCGCTGCTGTACTATGTCTACTTTCAGAACACCTATTCCTTGTTTCGTTATCTTAAACTCAAGGTAAGTCTAACAAATACATTATGAAAACATGAAGATATTGGCTTTTTCATTCTCAATCATATTGTATCTCGTATTACTATTAATTACACGGACTGTAATAATAATAATAATAATAATAATAATAATAATAATAATAATAATAATAATAATAATAATAATAATAATAATAATAATAATAATAAGTCAGCCCCGTGGCGCAAACGATTGCGGCAGCCGTCGTCTGTGCCGAGAAGGCTGCAGGTTCGAGTCCTGCGTAGACATGGTCGTATTTGAGATTGTCCTTTCACCTATCATCATCATCCTATCATCTCATAGTTCACACTACAAGGCGTAACAACCTTGTTGTAATCCAAAGATACAGCTGAAAAGCTGATCCTGGAAGAATTACACACGTTAATCGTGTAGCGTGGTCAGTAATGACCTATACGCCAATAATAATAATAATAATAATAATAATAATAATAATAATAATAATAATATTTGTTCGATAAGTAGCAGAAATATGTAAAGATGTAATGATAGGGATGAATAAATAATGTTAAATGTTTAGACAAAAACAAGGATCCAACTCCGCATCTTCGCTGTAAATCGCTGAGAAGTGGAAAAGAAATTACTATCGAGAAGATTGTACGTGATTGACAGAGTCATATAGGAACTCTTGATCAAATCGAAGGACGATACTTGCGTTTCACAATTTTGGGAGAAACGCAATAGCTCACTGAACGCGCTCCGAAAGTCTTCGGAGAAACGCCGATCGTTTTGCTCTCATAACATCACTGGCTCTCGGAGCTCTTTCAGCAAGCGCTAGCTGACGATGAAATGCGCGGAAGGGAAACAAACACGGAACTATGGAGGCCAAGGGTTTGAAAGACGCGCGATATACTCAGAATCAATTAGAGGCGAAAGTACGGGTGTCGGAGTGACTCGGCAGGAAAAACGTTGACGAGACAGGTTCACCAAACGCAGTCCCTCAAAGGATTGGAGCGTGAAGAAGAATCCGAGGAGAAATCGAACAGTAGAAGAAACACAAGCTGCGGACGTAGTCACGAACTATTACGAGTCTATATGTGTGCCTTCTGGAGAGCATTATGCCCTTAAGGCAGGCTTGCCATCTGTCTTCCTTTTGGAGGACATGTTCTCCTTTTTTAGCAATGCACTCCAGTCCTCCCTCCTTTTTTTAAATTTACATGAAATGGCCTCCTTTTTGTTTTAAATTACTGGCATCATTTTTAAGTAATTTAATTCGTTAAATGGACTTCATGTTTTGAATATCTACATGTTTACTTAAATAAATGGTCTGCATAACAGATCATTAGGCTTATTGTGATATACAACTTATTGATACTTATTGTTTGGTGGATAACGATGGTGAATGCGGGGAGTAAGTTATTCAATCGGAAGCTTTAACCTATACGACACAAAATCCAATGTAATTTTTAAGTACTTTAATCGTTCCATATTGTTGAGTACATTGTCTATACATTCTGAAGTATAAAAGTGTAAAATGTTCTCTTTTTCTTTTAAATGTCCTCTTTTTTTGGTAAAATGTCGTCCTCTGGAAAAAGGTCTGGTAACCCTGCCTTAAGAGCTGCTAAAAAGAATGGAATGTTTCACGCGTCCTTCACAATAAACTCGGTTTCACACACTAACATTAAATTATTGTGTTGTTTTGTGGTTTACAAAAAACACGGCGCTGTTCTTGAAGATGGACAACTGGTGGTTTACCACGAAAGTGTCCAATCAAAGGGCTGCTCTTGATCCACCACTAGTGTCGTATCGACTCAAAAAGCTATAAACAAAAAAAACACTGTTAATGAACACTGTTCTTGACGGAAAGTTTTTTCAAAAGGAGAAAACATTGAAACGTGTGCGTTTGTAATTTTTGTCAATGTGTTGAAAAAGGTAATTTCATTTCTTGAGAGATATTTGAAAGTGTTATTTGACATTTGGTTTTGTTTTGTATTTGTCCAGTGCCTGAAGTACATGGTTGTACATGGAAGAATATACGCACTGATTCGCCTATTTTTGTGTCTTGGGAAAATCTTTCTCACACCTTAAATATCCTGCTCCCTGAGATCATAAAGCTCGATAAAAGCATTCGATCAGACGTACATAGGTCGCGTTAGAATATATAATGCTAATACTATAAAACGAAGATTTGATAACAATTTTAATAACCTTAACTTATTTTATAATCAGAGTAGTCTCTAGTATATTTGACATCTGTACATGTACAAATTGATCATTTAAAATGGTTGATTGTTTTAAATATAGTAAAAATGTATGTAAATGTAGTAAAATAGTATCTGTTTTTATTGAATTCGTTCACCTTGATCATAAAAGAAAACTGAATATGTTTCATATCAATTGATAATTATAAGGCATAACTTGAACTTCAGCTCTAATGAATCACCCATGTTATTAGGACGAGTAGAAATTTTTAACTGTTCTTATCGAAATGCTGGGAAGGCCTGAGACGGAATTCCGTTAGTAATTTTAAAAATGTTTTAAAAAGGCAAGAAGATTAATTAAAAAAATCGTGTTCGGTATAATATTGAAACCGTGGGGAATAAATTGGAAGTCCGTTCCTAGACAGAAATTGCCAATGAAGCTAAATCTCTTCTATTTACTAACAATCTCTGATCAACCCAACTGCAATGTGTTTCGGACAAGGTCAAGACAAATTATAGCTCAATTCGTTTACTATTAAAATACGTACATAATGAAATAAAAATATATTTTTTGGCATATGTAAATATTGCAAGCAATAGACATTTACAATTCGGTGTTCCTTTTAATTGCTCATATTTTTAATAATATAGAAGTAAAAAATAATTTATGTGAAAATAATATATTATGCAACTAATTTTTAATGTTAAGCTTAAGTTCATGAGTTATTATTTCGAAAACGAGCGACTTTAGGAACAAGTTTTCAAATTGGTTCAAATTGAATAAAACAAAACATTTAAAGAGGTTGCATACGTTTTTTCAACAGCATTATTAATTTATAAGAAAAGAAAAGTTGATTTTTGGAAATATCTTATTGTGAAAAACTCTGGTGGGCTGTTCATTTTACCGCCACCTGCCAATGATGCTCTGGCTGCGATGGCGATTGGCTGACTGTGTGCTGACGTAATTATTCGCGCCATAAAAGGCAAATACGCCATCATCTTTGACATTAGATGACATTTTACGAACTATTTTACGAACTATTTCTTGAAACGTTTTTAATGCCGAAATCGAAAAAAGTTGTTTTCATATCAATTTACGCATATACTGGATGGCACAGAAATTATAAAGCACATTTTCACTTTTCAAGCACCTATTTTAGACCCTTGAAATATGCGAGTTTAGAGGTTAATAATCAAAAGCCTAGAGAAAAGCTCCGAGACCCCGAGATATCGGATGAAATATTCAGCCACTAACACCGATGTCCCTTGGGTTTATTATTGTTGCTAGTCAAATACCAAGGTGTGATACTGGACGAAAGGCTAACGTGGAAACACATTCAATCAACAGCCATAAGACAAGTGCAAACGTTCTAAAGCGATTCCCGTTTATCAACAGAAATTCAACCCTTAGTATAGAAACTGGGCGGCTCATCTATAAAATTGTAATAAGACCCACAATGGCATACGCTTGTCTAGTATGTCGCAACATAGTACCAACTAATCTATCCATTTTACAGACAATCCAAAACAAATATCTAAGACAAACCTTGAAAGCCCTCTGGTTCATTTCTAATTCACAAATCCACCGAGAGCTTCAAGTACCTCTCCTCTCAGAATTCATCTCACAAACGTCTCAAAAATATTTCTCTCTGCCCTCAGCATCCCACTATTTAATCTCGGCCAAAACGCACATTATCCATCACTCATTAGATATCGATTTCTCGAGATCTCTTTTGCCCACCCTAATTTATAAAATAGTTTGCGCCCTTTTCTCACAAACACCCTGCTTTCACTTCTAAACAATAAATGTAAACTTTTCTTAGTCAAGTTATTCAAATATGAAATTTTAAAAATAGTGAAGGGTTTTTCTGAGACCCGCATTTGCCTGAGGATGTCTAAGTGAAGTCATCATTGTACGTAACCGTTCAAAATCCCCGAAAGACGAAAATCGAAAGGGGAGGAAATCAAATTTAAAAACATATATATATATATATCCAACCAGATTTCAGCTCCGCGCGTTTCCCGAGAAGGTTCTGAGATGCGAGAGGAAGGGGGGCGGGTGCGGCGGGGCGGAGCGCCCGCGAGGAAATCGTCCCCCAATCACCGCCCCCCCCTCGCGGACGCGCGCGCGCCCGGGGAGCTCGCAGGCGCAGATTAGTGAGCCTTTTAAACGTTTGGCAAACTCAATTTTTGTAATAATTCCAATCATTGTAATTCGAATTATTGTGTAATTTGTTTAATTGTGTTGTTTGAATCATTGTGTAATTCTAATTACTTCGTATTTCGAATTCCAAGGTACCTTAATTATAGCATAATCCAGCAATCCTAATTAGGAATATTCGACTGTTCTTCACATCATATTTAGGTTATGCACACAGCGATTCGCAGATGATAGGATGGTATCCATCCATCCCTTTCGTGGTCTTCGAGGGTTTCTCCTACCCACTGGTTTTGAATCTCTGGCTTCTTTCAGAATCTTGAGTGTCTTGCTCTGGTGACGTAACTACTTCATTTTTTCTATCCTTCTTCGACTGTTCAAAAATTATAAATACTGACTATTTTCATGAACATATTTTGACCTTTCACAAACACTACCTGTTAATTGTACAGGCATTAATTAATTGTTAATAATATATTGCTAGAACGAACAATTTTGACATTAAAAAATAGCATCCATCAGAAAGTCTGAAAATGAACTGTCAGCATTAATGCCGCTGTTGGGACAAATAGAGACTTATAATACAACGTAAATTAGCTTTAGAAATTATCGTAATAAATTCCGTGGCAGCAGTTGAGATATTGTGGTAATATTGTGGTAAATTCATAATGATCATTAATTAAGGATGGAGGAGGTATAAAGTATATTACAATATAAATTTAATATTAAGAATAAACAGCCATTGATTGTGTTTCGGGAATAATTATTTATGTCTGATACTTAGAGCCACTGAAGAAGGGTAAATTATTCCCGAATCCTTAAATAATAATAATAATTAATTATAATAATAAATATTATTATCAAAAGCACATCACAAATAACGTGACCCACCACTAAGAGTCATCATAAATATTAAAATGTACATCAAGCTTCTTTGTTTTTGTTAAAACATTGAAGTCCCCGTTGGAATCTGATTTAAGATTAACAGTAAAGGAATTGTTCTCTGGAAAAACAAACCCAAGAATACCAGCGTTAAGAACACAAGTACCTCAACACACAGGGCCCTCTCGCCGGTTGTCGCATTAGCGCTCGGGACAACCGGATCGCGCTCTTCCAGCCGCTGCTTCCCACAGGGCCAGCGCCATCTGAAACGCGTGCGCGTGTCCGTGCGTGTGTATGCGCATGCGCGTGTCCGTCCATCACGTCGGCGCCGTGGAGCCCGCCGCCTCAGCCCCCGTGATCGCCGGGTGAAGATGCGACATGATGACTGTAAGAACAGTAATGTTCCTGGAATGTTATATTTCTTACACTTATTTCAAACTTCTTGTCGCAGTACATGACACATTAGAATATTATTAATATTCCGGTAAACAAAAGTCCTTCCTTCAATTTACAGAATGGCTAGCTCTATTTTTGTTATTCTTGGAATGGTACTGTGTTTACACTCATCCCTCCTCATGTAGCACTAAACAGGAATTCCTATGAGCTTCGAGGCCCCGACAAAATCCTTGGCGAAAGAAGGGAAATGCATGCCCACCCAGTTTGACCTTCTCGCCCACTGTACAGTTCTGGTTCCCCCGGCGCCGACATGGCGAACCTCCACCGCAACAATGGTTCCTTGAGACCACAGCTCAGGTCCATTAGCCACCGCCAGGAGCGCAACCACCTCCGCGATATGACCAGGGCCCCTTCGCCTCCTGCCAAGGACGTGTGAGCAACGCCACCAAAGCTCTGTATTCGCGCCGTTTGCTCACCTCTCCTTTTGCTTTCGACGTGAACCAAAAAAGTGCCCTTGATCTTCAAGAAGCAGCATATGCGTGACCCACTTGCAAGGTAAACTTCTCCGAGTACTTTTTCCTTCAGCAAAGAGGGCTCCCAAGATATAGTTCGAAATTCCTAGATAATGAGTTCCTGTTAATTTTTGTTCATGAGTAATTTTGGTTCTAATTTAATCTTTACAATATTTATTTCGAGCCTATTGAAACAGAATCCACCCATAAACCGGGAACTATTCTAACAAGAAATTATCATTTACAGTTTTATACAAATTATCATTTCTCATTTACAGTCAAGTAAATTATTCTTGTATTTGTTTTGCTCTTTTATTTTAACAAAGAGGTTGAAATATTAGTTCATAATGCTCATACAGCGATACATTCGTTATTTTCTGTTTGATATTCGTCATTGATGTTTTTTTTATATCCTTACTTCCATAAATCATGCAATTATTCATCTTTTGAAGTGAGAAATCTTTGTGGCAAAACATTAAATTGAAGGACATAATGGAGGAGTTGTTAAGCAGATTAAAGTTCCAAAAAAGGATCTCAGACGAACATTCTTGCGAGATAATTGACTGGAAACTGACCCAAAATCAACAATATATGAAATGGTGGGTTTTCGCTTATTAAAGAAGACGTACTTATTTTAATGTAATTTGTAAACAGAATTTATGTCACAATGCCTTCATAAATGAAGAAAAATATTGCGATATCAGTAAATATTGATACATAACCTTTGTTTAATAATATACTGTTCACGTACACATTTGTACTTTCTCACATACTGTGTTTTTAACATTGTAAAGAGAAACTAGTCATGACTAATTTTTTTGTCAAAAAAATTCGTATTGTGGCGCCCTTATATGGAAAAATAGATAATTATTGTTCCTAAATTTAGTAAATTACTTCCTCTTACGCAATGTGCTGTCAAAACTCACGTTTTTTTAAGCCCTTGACACCGAAAAATTGGCCGTCAGAACGTCTGTCCAGCCATATCGCTGTCCGTTCGATGTGAGCAACTCTAGATTAAGTCGCCAGAAAATTGATATTTCCGGCTTGATCTAGATATCGCAACCCCATGAATTTTAAACGTATATTTTGTTTCGTGAATGACTCTCAAATGTTTTTTTAAATAGCTCCAGATTTTGTAAATTTATTTTTTAGATCTTAGTACGAATATAAAAATGGTCTATTTTCCTTAAATTCTCTAAATGATTGAAAATTGTAAACGTTTAAACTCTATTCGGTGTCTTCCTACAATTACAACATGAATATAATGATATTTCTTTTTTATGTATTATTCAAAATAAAATTTTAAAATCTTGTATACTTTTTCAAAATATGATTAGTTTTCGCTTAACATTGCGAGAGTAGTACAATTAGTAAGAGTTGTACAATACCACGGAATGGCGGTACGTCACTCGATACATTTGGAGATCATTACTTGACTGCTATTTTTATACGTAAATTTAAGTATATCAATTCCCATTTTCTCTTTAAGACAAAAAAATTATCCATTAAAATGAAATAAAACATCAGTCTGATTTCCAATTTTCAATTAAGAGTAAAATTTAAAAAAAATCAATCAAATCTATCTTAATTTTGTAATCTTGCTTACTTAAGAGTGATACAAAAGCATGAACTTTGGACGTACAGATTAGGATTAACAGACAAATATTCTTGCCTGTTAAAAGTGCTATCCGTCCGTAAATGAGAATAGTTAATTTATGGAAACTTGTTAATTTATTTTACATTATTGCTAAAAGCAATAAATAACTGAATAATTTAAGAACAAAATACAAATATAAATCATGGAAACAATTCGCCATTAAACATATTCTTGTCATTTAGCAAAGATGTTTATATAAAAGAGAATGTGGTAGGAAAATAAACATCAAATAGTAATAAGTAGTAAAGAACAAAAACATAGAAGAGTTCTCGGCTATTTGTTAAATAAAAATCTGGCGAACATAGTTTCGTTTGAGACCGCTCCAGCTTGCGCATGTACTCCCGTCTCTGGATTTTAACGGGGAAAAGGAGGGGAGTAAGGAGATATGCCTGGGCCCATACGAGCGCCGGATTCCCCAGGTGGACAAGAGACTCGCGCGGGCCGGGTTTGACGTGTCTGCTGTACTCTTTGTGAATGGATGGAGCTAAAGGCACTGAACAGTTATTTCCATTTTTTTTCAAATTTATCAAAATCAACACTCAAATAGTGTTATAATGTACTACGTAACCGTTACAAATAATTCGAAAACGTACGTGCTGATGTAATACCATTAGTTCCCTACTAACATGTGTTCCAAAATAATAGATCTTTGGATACATTTTCTTCATGTTATCCATTACCTTTACATATGAAGTTGTCATTAATAAAATATCATAATCGACTTGAAAATCGAATGCGGCTCATTGTAAAACCATTACTAGAATCATTATTAGAGGTAAGTGTTGCGTTTTTCCTTCAATTTATCGAGAAAAAAAGCAGCATTATTGTTTAATTTTTCTGTTAATTTGTTTTCGAAAACCTCTGAAAAGAATCACCAGTTCTGAGTCTCAACAATTCAATACTTCAAGAAATCATTTAATTAACCTTAATTTAGGATTTGACAGTTTTCTCGTTAACTAGTAATTTAATATATTTATAATTCCTTAGAGCATTTAATGATCTCTTTGAATCTCAATTTATTGTATCTTTCCTTCGAGAACGAACAGAACATATAGATCTTCGAGGAGCCGGTACCGTTAGCTGTCTCCACAACTGCTGGTCTTAGGTTTGCGAACTCTTCTTTTGTTGCATTACGGTGCTTTCTTGTTACGAATATTTAATTCTAAAAAAATATTTGGAACTGACAAATGACATTTTCTAAATGGAGGGAATAGTAAATTCTACGGTTTCAATCGATATCTTGACGATATGAATCCATCCAGCGTTTACCTACATCGTAGATTTGCATTTTACCGAATTCAAGTGAACACACGGAAAAACCACGGCTTTAATCATCATACGTTTTGCACAAGCTTTGAGAACGCCCCCGACCAACCCGTCTACCGTCTACTTTCTCACGCCGTTTCAGCTTATCGTCTCACCGCCTGCGATTCATTAGTATTTTCGACTGTTTACTACAAAGGTCAACATTCCAGGAAGTGTAGAGCGAATTGTATTCCGGGTGATGGCGGTGTTCCCCCAGTGGATCATGAGACTCGGTCTCGGCCTACACTACGGACTTGTAGGGATTTCCCTTCCCGATATCTTTGCCAGGAGGACACGCCCCTAGCCGGGACAAGCTCCCGTTTGGTCCCTCGACTTGTGTGATAGCGTAGTGCATGTAAGCGGGAATAAAGGGAGAGGAGGAAATAAGGGTGCAGAAGGGAAGATCCTGCGCCATCTTCGGCCCGTTTGTTAAGGTTGGCTCCGGCAGTTGCATGGATGTTAATGGAGAAATTAAGGAAAACTACTAATTAGAGCATCCGGGAACTAGCATTCTTCTAAAGACTGTGGGGGACTTCGCCCTTGCGCAAATCCTCCTCCTTCGGGACTGGACCCCGTAGAGCATCCCATTCTCTTGGAGGTAATGGCTATGCTGCCAGCGAGCCATCGCAGCCCGTCGCAAGCGACCTTCAACCCGCGCTCCCACGCGCCCTGTCGCCGCCTCGCCCATTCACTGTGCACTCGCGGGCGGCCGCCTTCCGCCCCCTCCCCCCCCCCCGCCCGCGCCTCCGCGCGTGTTTGCTCGCTACTCAGCCCGGGGGAACCGCAGCCTTCATTCTCTTCATGAAAAATCTCGAGGGTTTGAAAACATGCATGCGCCTCCGCCTGCACTATTTCAGCGGCAGGGCAGGGAGGGGATGGCAAGGCGGGGAGAGGCAGGGACGGAACGGAGAGATGGGAATGACGGGGATGGCGGGAATGACAGGAAGAGGCGGGGATGGACAGGGAGGAGCAGGTGGGATATCAAGAGCGGAGAGCGGAAAGGAGGGCAGGGATAAATAGAGAGAAATGGGGAGGGGCAGGGAAGATCGGGAATGGATGAGCGGCGAGGTAGGGACGGGATGGGATGGGCGGGAAGGACGTCGGAAGGGTGGAGAAGGGCGCAGAAAGGGTGAGCGAGGCATCGTGGATCGGCCCAGAGCAGAACAGTGCGATGTAGAGCAAGGTGGGTTGATAGAAGGCCGCGCGGGCCACTGCAGAGCAGAAAGGCGCTAGCTCAGGGGGTGGTAGGGGCGGAGAGCACAGGATGGGAATGGCCCCAATGCGGTGAGGGGTGGTTCATGGAATACGCTGCTGTTCGGTTTGTGGAAATGTGGGGCATTGCAGGGCAGTGCGGGCCGTTTTGAAGGGAGTATCTTTCTGGCGATAGATGCGCGGCTTTAGGTTGTGGTCCTGCAGTTACAGTTGAGTATGTAGCGGGTCGGATCAGGGTGAGGTTCATAAGAACGTTTCGGGGCCGAAGCAGAAGGGCACGCAGTGGGGCGGGCAGAGCATGGCGGAAAGGATAAGAAGCACCGAGGGGGGGGGGGGCAGCGCGGGATGGGGCGGCGGGATACCGATTGCAAGCTGGCGTGGATTGATTGATTAAGTGAATCCGAGTGCGTCCACTGCCAATGTCACAAGTCCCGTAAGTGTAGTGAGTGTTTTAGCTCAAGAAGTGGTGGGGATCTTCCCACGTTGATGAGATCCAGCGCCAACTTACCGTCTGCTGACCGTATTTTCCCCAACCAAGTGTCTCCCAGCAGCGGGGCACCGTCTCAACCGGGACGAGCTCTAAGCTCCAGACCGGCCTCGAGCTCCAGACCCGTCATGTGTGGTAGTGTAGTGCACGTTAAAGAAAGTGTGTACGTAAGGCGTAGGATAGGACAAGGAAAAGGAAGGAAAGATCGTGGGTTGTCTGTGCCCGTTCTGTAGAGTATTGCTCGAGCATTCGCCTGGCATTGATCGGAGAAATCACGGAATACTGATCAAAGCAACCGTTTGCTAGAATTCTCCTCCAGACAGTGGCTGATTTCGACCTAGCTATCTAGTGTCAAAAATGCTCCCATCGCCGGCACTGACACCTCGGACTGCCTAGTCACAGGCCCTGCGGTTGACATCAGTTGATGCCGCGAGCCACTTCTCCTGGTAAGGTGGTGTGGAGTGGGGGCGGGGCAGTGCGAGGCCACCCGAGCGGGTGGTGGGAGGAGGGGGGGCTGGGTGGGTCGGCGCTGCGAACGCACTTTGTTTTCGGCTTCTCTGTTCCCTCTGGGACTCTCCCGCCTCTTAGAAACACGCGGCTGGCCGAAAGCCAAGCGTACCGCGTAAACTGCTTTACTTTACGGAACGCTTCTGAGAAAGGTGATATTGGGAATTAGGCGTCGGTTTTAAGGGTTCCGAGGAATTTGTCGAAGGTATGTGTTCTTGATGACTTTGTGTGCAGTAAGTAGTTCTGGAGCATAACAATTCAAGCAGTACTTTTCAAATGATGTAAATGATGAAATTCAAGAGAAGTTGGTGGCAATAGAAAAATAGATATCATAAATAGTTGGGATATACAATGATCCAGAAAGAAGTATAAAAGACTTCCTGGGTTAGATAAGTTGATAAAAAAAAGAGCTTAATAAATCATACAGTAAGATCTGCATAAGGGTGAGAAGACAGAAAGAAAAGTTCCAAAGAATGATAAATCTTGTCAGACAGTTAGTTATGCTTACAGTTATTTGGCAAGATTCCTGGTTATGTTATATTTAACATTGTCCGATGATTACAAGTTATAGGTATTTTCCACAAGAGTTATCTAACATTGTTTTTACGCGAAAAGGAAATTGAAAATCTCATCTAAACTGATATTTTTTTGCGAAACAGTACGTATTGGTATTTAAGACTTGAACAAAGACCGGTGCCTGTCAGTATTTTCATTAACATTTATTTAAGTTAGTCATGTTTTTAAACATTAATAAAAGTTAATTAAAATTGATTGTAGTCTTTCTTTGAATGTGTTTAATACGAATAGGCAATGTTTAGTTAATAAAGTAAATTAGACAATTATCATAATTAGATATAATCATCTAAATAATATAATAATAATAATCATCTAAACTAGTTTAAGGAAATAATTATTTACGTTTTGATAAATCCATTTACAAGAGTTTAATAACACTTTGTCCGCAAAAATCAAATTAATCGGGGTCAATCAAGAAAATACTTATCACGCTTCGTAACGTTTCATATCATTTTCAAAATATAAGACATGAAAGTGACACTCTGGTTTCTTCTGTAATGTTTTATGATTTGTAGTATTTGAATCAGCCAGACGGCTGACGCGACACATTTTCAGAGAACGCAATTCTTGGCGTTCGCACCGGAAGTCCTTGAGTTCGTATCGCAGCAGAGCGACGGCACGGGGCTTGGAGGGGTGTGCGACGCGAAGGGGAGGGCGAAGGGGTGGCTCTGGCGAGCGGAGGGGGTGAAAGAATCTCGCGCTTGTGGCGCCTTCCTCGCGCTCATTTGTTTTTGCAGTGCGGCGGAGTACACATCGCAAGAGGGGGGGGCTGTACGTGCCAGAAGCAGGCGACATAGAATTCTGTGAAAAACGTTGGAAAGAAGTTTAAAAAGGTATTTATGAAATTATTTAAATTACGTATTGAGGAGGAGAAGAACGCTCAGATTTGGTGACTTTTTGATGCTGATAAGAGTAATTGTGTTTCCAGAGCTCTTCTTTTGGATATATGGAAATTTGGAGTTAAACAAAATACGTTCTTAGGGCAAGTGAGGCGTTTTTGTCCACTTTGGCGGCGATTCAGAGGCGTTCGGCAACACGGAGAGAGTGGGACCCCGTTACTTCGCGTCCTCGCAAGATGATGAACAGAATCTGACATCGCTTCCAGAACAAGGTTGTTGCTCCTAATCTTAATATTTTATAGAGGAACTAGAACAGAATTATATTCCTGAAGGCCATGTAAAATTATTAAATGTATATGAGAAGTTACTGAATTAATTGTGTTAAGAGAAAAACCCTTATAAATACTTTACAATTTTTGTGTCTACATCTCTGTGGGTTATAATGCTATTTCATGAAAATCTTATGCAAATATAAAGATATCTATTTGCAATGCAGTAAATCGGTAGAGTTCAGAATTCACGTATAATGAGAAATGAGTTTTGGATAAATGTAATGTACAACAAATTAGCAATTCCTATGAACTTGGAAAACTGAACAGGGTAATTGAAAGGAAATGGTAATTAAGTATCATATTGTCTTATTCTTTAAGATTTCCAGAGTTTGTATTATTTCAGGGTTTGTTTATTTATGAATTTCTTGTGTTTTTTAAATATATATGTGGTGTTTGTAAGAACTCTTTGAATTTTGTTCAATTTCCACAATTTTCATATGCGTAACGAGATACTTGTATAACAGCAGTTTAATAATCGTATCTAACATGTCTCCTCGAGTTCCTGAAGTAAAATTGTGTTATAATACATAACACATTGATATCATATGATTATTTGTCTCTTTGATCTTAATATAATTATCACTCATTTCCTCCGTTGCTCATACAACTGATAGGAGACGTTATTTACATGTTATTTTCGTATTGATGAGGACATACATGTCACGTGATAAATGATATCGTGCAGAAAAAGCGACGACAAAATGATTTGTATTGTAAAATTCCATTTTATAAACGATTTAGTGCATCGAAAAATACCTTTAATATGGGTTTACAAAACTTCACAATGATGACATACAAAAACAACGTTCCTGCAAACGTTAATCATGTTTTATTTATATCACTTATCTATTATAATTGACGTGTTTCCGTTTCAATAGGTATTTCTATGATTGTCTCAAATTTGAAGATACTAAAAACTAATAGCATGCTGTTTTCTTTAACTCGTCCGTCAGTTTCGTAGTGCCGAGCGCTCTCAGGAGCTGAGGGGGCGCCTGCGCCCGGGGCGTGGGCCCGGGCGTGGCGGGAGTGCAACGTGGGCGGTGGCCCTGACGTAGAGGGCGCTCGAGGCCTCTTCCTGCCACCCGCCTCGCCGCCTGAGGGTTCTCCGCCTGTCCGTCTCCTCGAGCGCACCCCACCCCCGGCCCAAGGAAATCGCCACTGAATCCGGGAGGAGATCGAAGGGGCCACCAGCAGTTCAAGGGAATTAGAATTGTTACCGGATTTTATCTTTTTTTTGGTTTATGTATTTATTTAAGGTCGCTTCATAATCATCATATAGCGACCACTGTGATATTTAACATTGTTGGAACACGAACTCACCCAAATATCTATCCTCGGAGCAGAATTCAATCCACGTCCCGTCAGCCTTATTTATTTCCACAAAAGGCTCCAAATAACTTCATTAATAACTAATATTATTTTCCGTCAGAGATAATGAGTCTTGTACGTTGGCCCAGAAATCTCCTGGAAATGGCAAAACAATCGCCTCTGAGTTCGGGAAGCAAGGGAAGCTGCTTCTCGACTTCGGAGGAGCTTCTTCTCGGCGAATTTGGTAACTAATAACTGAGGGAAAGAATCATAACTCACAATTCTGAGTTTCGCATGTTGGGAGCAATATATGCGCGACTGTTCTTGGACATTGAATTTAGATGAGAGGTTGAATCGAATGTTGAGCAACCTTCAAAGTAACTATGTAAAGTACACTAACTCCAGAAAGCCTCAGTATCTGATATTTCATATTTATGAAGGGATTGGGACAACTTGATGGTACCAAATTTGAGATATTATCATTTATGGAGAAAGAAGATTGGAAAATCGTATATTGTTCCTCGCTCAAGACCTTCAGTGCATCCAACCTCCCCCTAATGGCATAGTAGCTTTTTTGCCCCCCCCCCCTCGTCTCGCCGTCAGCATCACCTGAAGGTCCTTCAGCGCGCACATCCCCCTCGAGCGACCGTGCTCGGCGACCTCCACCAGTGCCCCCGAATCTGTTTGGCTTTGGGATGATTTTTCAGACATTTTCTCTGGTAAAGAATATTTGGGATTACGCAGGACTGGATGGTCGAGGTGGCTACTAGTCTCTACCAAATCAGCGAAGGGTAGCGGGTTCGAGTCTCTCCATGGTCGTGGTTGTTTGTCCCTGGTCTCTTATGTATGTGTTGTCGCGGAGCACCTCGCGTTCCGCTGACCCCGGGTCAGAGGAGCCCGCAAGTGTGTATGGACGAACATCCGGCTGTAAAGGGTAAGCAACTGTCGGCTAAATAAAAGCCCTAGAGAAGAAAATATTTCCGACTACATTCATTCTAATAATAGCACATTCAAGCAGACATAATTAAAACAAGAAGTCTCGTTTGATTTAACTACGAAAAACGAATTTCAACCCAAAACTAACATTGCATATCACAACGTTTTCATTCAAATAGTATCGTGAACATTTTCCAGGTGTGTTTTAAGACAATAACAAATATAAAGACTTGATAGAACTTAACCACAAATGTGTTTCAGATCGAAGCAGGATGGCATGACTTAAAAGTATAAAGCAAATAATGTTAAAGAATGTAATCTAGTCAGTGTTAATTGTCATGAACACTTAAAAAAAACGTAAATTAGAATTTAATGTCCATCTGCATGAATGTTCCCGCAAAGAAAGCAATAAGATTAGTGGGCAATTGAACCAATAATATGTAAAATCATAATTCGTTAGAATGAAAATACTTCCATAAACATCATTTAGAAAACATTACAACACAAAACAAAATATTGGCAAAACAGTTTGAGATTGTGTTGCTAAATAATACGAGTTAACCTATTGACGTCATTTAATGATGTCTGTTTGAATGAGTCCTCATTGACATTCAGTTGTGTTGTGTAGAAAATGTAACGAATCTTACCCAATGGAATCTTATTCTTGGCAAAATAATTTTCCCTTGTCAACAGAGAATGTTTGTCATACTATTTCATGAAATTGAATGTTTGATTGATTTTTAATATTTCAGATATTTTGGCGAATTAAATATCGCAATTCATAGAAGTGTGATAACACAACTGTTATATGCAAAGGAAAATGCAATGATACTCCCAGAGCTTGTGTGACTGTTAGAAAACCAATTGCTCGATCTCTTCTGTTTTCATTGTCACATGAATCTGGTTGGTTCTGATAGTTTCCTGCAAAAAATTGAAGCTCCCTGGAGGTTATGTCAGTTTCTTTCATACTTCCATAGAATCTTTATTTTATCTGATATCGAACCATCCATTCATTCAAAAACCTCAGTTAAAGACCGGTACTGGTAAAGTAATAGGAAACAGACATACTCTTCCAAACCATCGATTTCCCTCTCTTGCTCACTTTCTTTCAGGCGTACACCATTGTATACGTATTAATAAAGTAGCGCAGCTTAGCCCGTCTCTTGGCTAGATAGGGATACGCGCGCATACAGCTAGCTATCCTGGCAGAGCTCAAGTAAAACTACGTATAGATGCTACTGAAGTATAGGGATTTTTGTGAAATTGCATTTATTAAGGTCTGGTTAAAAAGGTGAAAGAAAATTCGTATTGTTTTTGATCCTCCTGGCATTACATTCCTAGGTTTCCATGGGTAAGTCATCAAATAACACCTAAAATTACACCGAACCAACATTTTAACCTTACATTTGACATATATCGGAACATGTTTGATATGCATCAACCGAATTCTTGTACTTTTCCAATTAACACATTAATAACAATACGTGTGCTGGAAGGAACGCACTATTTTGCAACTATACGCAGCAATAATGAAGAAAAGTTCCCTAACTTAGTTGTTTTTACTTGTCTAATGCACCTACAAAGGAAGACGGAAAATTGTGATTATTTCCTATCAAAAATGTCATTACTTCCTAGCTACACGTATTTACTACTTTGACTACTTACATTTCTAGATATTTTTAGTAACAAAATACTTGTTCTTATCATGATCTTACTATTCACTTTCAATGGACAACATTCATTAGATTTAAATCAGTTCTTTTCTTAAAAATTATTCAAAACTGCTACTTAACATATCGTTTTATTTATATGCACAAGGAAATTAAAATGTATATAAAACCATTTACTGTTTGGTTAAATTCCGCCGAACAGTGCTGTATTACGAATTGCAAGGGGACGAAGTATTCCTTGATCTCGGTGCATATCGATAGTCACTAACGCGTCGCCATAGGGCATTTAACACGGAGGTGCGCTACTGTAAAAATACGTATACTGTGGTATACGCACCCATACGTACGCACGCACACAAGAACACCCCAACTCACTCTCGCCTTCTTTCTTTTGTTCTCTCTCTCTCATTCTCTCTCGTACACACTCCATTTCGTGAGCTGACGAGTGTCAAAAGAATCTCATTGGAGATCCTGGCGAGTGCTCTCTGCCCGCCTCTCAGGCGCATCTTAATATATTATTATCATCTGTTATTATAATCCTTAAAATACATAAACATGACGGGGGGCTTTGGACGCGCGGGAACAAAAAGCGTCGTATACAATGCGATAACAGTGGTTCGAAACAAAAAAGATACTCGGCGTCCGCGGAGAGAGGCGCATTGTCTGGAGAGGTGCGAGAAAAGCAAATATTTGGACCCGCCAGGCTGCCGGAACTCAGTTCTGGACTCGGCCGCGCAGCCCCGCGCTGCACACTGCGACGCAAGGTACCCACGATGAAACATAAAATTAAGTGGAACTAGAGGAATCTCGCCAAAATTTGATGGTGGGTGCAGATCCACTGCTCGTCGCGTTTGAAAACGCTCGTTGATTTTCGCACTTGACACCCTCCCCGTCTTCGCTTCGCTATCTTTATCCCACTCTCTCGTATTTCAGGTATCGGAAGGCCGTTCCCTCACAATTAGGACTGAATAAATTGAAAGGGCCGTTGCCGCCATTATAGTGGATAATTCGCGTGCGAATTTCAAATCTGACACTGCCTTTTCGATTATTTTCATCATTACTCATGTGTGTTGGGTGACTGTAGCAGAAATAAAAAGATAAAAAGAAAAATTAAAATTTTAGCTATGTAAGTAAAATGTTTTTATACATGCTTTCCATGTCAGATGGCAATTTTATTTAACAACACAGATATGACGTGTTCTCACTGAAAGTCCAAACAATTAATTTAGTAATAAAAAAGCATTTAATAAAATGGGCTTTCATTCTTTGATGCTAGAAATGAATAAGAAAAAACACAGATATTTCTCTCTTAATATTCCTCAGTAGAGTCAATTTGAAAGGGCTTGAAACCCAACACTGAATTTGAACTTGAAAAAATGAACAACTCTTTACCATTTTATTTCACGTATATTTTCCATCAGTGAATAAATAATATCCACAACTAAAAGAAAGTGGCGTTATTCTAAACAACTAATATGCTCGCAACGCTTACACTTTCTCAATGATGTACATTTCCACTATGAAGGCTGCCTTCAAATTATTCCGTGTCTGCTGCCCTCTCAGTAAGTCCAGTTTATTTCTATTCCAAACTCGTTGCCGAAGATAAAACGGCAACTACGAGCGCCCTTCAATTGTAGCACACCGTCGTAGACCAAATAAAATAAAATAAATGGAGAACTCGTGGTGTGGCTTGTCACGTGGCTCGACAGGGTTTTCGCGAGCGATGCGACAGGGCTCCTCGCGTTGTTCCATTTCCCAAGCTTCTTATTCCGCCATTGGTTAATCTTCATTCAACATTTTAGCATCCATCTAACAGGGCAAAGAAAAGGCCAATGAAGGTAAAAAATGAGACGATATTGGATGGAGAAGAAGAAATGAATTGGTTATTCCTCATGGCTCGTTGAAATAGAAAAGAAAACTCAGTGAATTATTACTTGAGGATGCCTATAGAAAACGCTTATTTATAGTGGCGAAAATGAAATTTCGAGAAGAAATTTCGCAAAACTATATGTTTTAAATAAAATTTGCTTGACCTTTTTTAAAGAGCTAATTTTGTACAATAGACTGTTAGAGTCAAAAATGTCAATTTTCAATTTTGTAGTTTTGAAACATTTTCAATTTTTGAAAGAAAACTAGCAATACCCAGAAACGAGACTAGCGCCATATTTCTTGCCATGTCTTACATACGGGGAGAAAATTTAAAGAAAAAATTAGAAGCAGTTTTTGAGAAAAAACAATTCGTACACTTCAAGCGAAAATTACACAAAAACTACTCGTGACCTTCATACATGACATTTTTAAAGAGTTAACTTTATACAATAGATTTTGTCTGAAAAAATCTCTAGCTTCAATTTTGAAGTTTTAAAGTGTTTTTTTTTCAACTTTCTAAAAATCAGAAATGTCAAAGAAAATGATACCTGCACCATTCTCTTAAATCTCCTTTGCACTATTCAACAACATACTTTAATAAAAAAAATAGAGCCATTTTTTTCCAAAATTTAAAGATGTTGTGGGGGGGCTTCATGTAAAGTATCTCTCAAAATAAAAGTATCGGTTTAGTATTCCAGGGGCAACTACTTATTAATTTTGCTCCTATTAAATTTTCTTGAATAATTTTGGTTCTAACGTACTACCTATTTTTGATAGCATATTCCTTGTACTCTGAGTCATCTAATGTTCGCGTATTAATGTCCTAAAATATGTGTAATTTTTTCATTTGTAGTTTGTGTTGTGCATTTGTATTTCCTTCTTCTTCTTCTTCTTCTTCTTCTTCTTCTTCTTCTTCTTCTTCTTCGGCTGTTACCCTCACGAATTTGCCGTTCTGGATCTCCATATATCTCTATTCTTCCAGTCTTCGTTTTGGAGACTTCTATCTTCCATCGCTTCACTTACATAGGCTTGCCATGTCAAAACGGGTCTACCCCTCACCCTTCTTCGTTCTGGTGTCCAGTGTAGGAGTTTTCTAGGCCATCTTTCTGTCCCCATACGCTGCCCGTGGCCATACCATTGGAGTGTTTTATTTTCTAGTCTTTTTGTGATAGACGTAGTTACCCCTGCTCTGTCCCACACCACTTCATTTCTAATTCTATCCAGTCTGGTCAACTGTAGATACCTTCTCACATAATCCAGTTTTACTGTTCTTATCTTCTCTCTCCTACGTTTTGTCAAAGGCCACATTTCCGCTCCATATAACAATATGTTTTCCATTATACTCTTAAATATTTTCCTTTTGGTTTCCAGACTTAAACCTGAATTCCAAAGAATTCCATGGAGTGCCCTTGTCGCATTTTTACCCATGCCTATTCTTGTGCTGATATCATCATCCACCTTTCCATCATTCGTGATTAATGTTCCTAAATATTTAAATTTCGAACAAGATTCTATGATGTCATTCTCCACTCTAATATCCGTTTGTTTTCCTCCAACACACAAATATTTAGTTTTATTAAGATTAATCTTGAGACCCCATCTTTCATAGCTTTCCTTTAATTTCCTGAGCATATACTCCATATCGTCCTGATCAGCGGCAAAGACAATCTGATCATCAGCAAAAAGAAGCGAATGCAGTGGGCAGTCATTTATACACACTCCCATTCTCGAACATTTCCTGTACCAATCTTCCAGAGCTTGTTCCATATATATATTAAAAAGGAGAGGTGATAAACTGCATCCTTTTTTTAAACCTTTCGTTATTTTTATTTTACTTGTTAATTTATTTCCCAGTTTAATACACGCTTCAGTATTCTGATATAACTTTTGTGTCAAATATATCCATTTTTCGGACACTTTAAGTCTTCTCATTGCAGACCATATTTTTCCTCTGGGCACACTATCATAGGCTTTTTCTAAATCAATAAAAGCCATATGCGTTTCTAGATTGTGCATTCTATTCTTTTCTATCAGCAATCTAACACAGTGTATATTATCCAGGCATGATCTACCTCCTCTAAAACCACTTTGTTCTTCCTTAAAAGTTACTTCTTTTTCAATTTTCTCTTTTAGAATACTGGCGAATAGCCTAGCTATTGCCGGGATGACACTGATTCCTCTATAGTTTGCACATACAGTTTTATCCCCCTTCTTGTATATAGAGCTAATATATGCAGTGTTCCATTCCTCTGGGATGTCTCCTCCACTCTCTATCTTGTTAAAAATATCTTTTATATAATGTAATATTTTATCCCCTCCAAATTTCAGTAGTTCCATTCTCACATTTCCAGGTCCCGCTGATTTATTATTGCCAGCTTTCCTTAGTGCTCTTTTTACATCCAAAATTGTAATTTCAGGTATGTATTATTGGGTTCAGGTATGTATTATTGTTTGGTATGTATTAATTGGGTTCTCATCCACCATATATTGGGGTCTATCTTCTTGTAAAAGTTGTTCATAATATTCAATCCATTTATCTGATTGAATTAATTGCAATTTAGTACTAGTCACATTGCTTCTCATATTTTTTATAATTTTCCAAGCATTAGAAGATCTATTGTATTCTATAGTATTATCTATGTCTCTACACATTCTATCCCAATATTCCTCTTTCTCCAATTTCACTAACGCTTTTACTACCTTCCTCTTTGCTACATAATCTGATCTCGTTTCTTGATTTCTTGTAGCAATCCACTTAAGGTAGGCCTTTTTCTTCTCTTCTCTCTTGTTTTCTAAGTCTTCAGAAAACATTTCTTTTTTAGAAGGCTTCCTTTTTTTCTCTAGCCCCAAAGCTTCCCTTGCAGCTTGGAAAACAACGGATTTTAGATGTTGATACATTTCTTCAGTACTTCCATTTTTTTGGATACCATCAACAGAGTTTATAAGAATATTATTGATTCTATTTTGATATAGTGCAGCTACACTATATTGCCTTAAAAGGTCCGTTTTAAAGACTTCGTCCCTTTGCTCTATTAAAACCTCTGCTCTATTATCTATTTCTTTGCCACGTCTAAATGGGAAAATAAATTTCCCTACAACCATATTGTGATCACTTCCACATTCTGGTTGTCGAAACACCCTTACATCCTTTATTTTAATTTTCCTTTCCTTCCGTACAATAAACAGATCAATAATGGACTTAATATCTCTAGATGGGTCTATTCTTGTATATTTATGTATATCCTTGTGTTGAAAGAAGGTATTCGCAACACAATATTTTAACTCCTTACACAAATCTAGTATTCTTTTCCCATTATCGTTAACAATTTCTTCTCCAAATGGACCGACAAACCCTTGTTCCCTGTTGCCGACCCGACCGTTCCAATCACCCACCAAAATCACTTCGTGATGAATTGGAATATTTCCAATTATCTCATTCAAATCACCAAAAAAGCTTTCCTTCTCATCTACCAGAGCATTGTCATTTATTCCATAAACTCCTATAATTGTAGTTGGGTATCCATATAACATCATCTTAATTTTAATTATTCTATCACTTAGGCATTCGATGTTCCTTATGTATTTCTTCCATTTTTGTTTCATCAGGACTGAAACGCCACTTCTAGCTCTATGACTCTTAGGGACTCCACTCCACGCATGCCAATATTCCCTTATATCTTCTTCCCCTGTGGCCTTTTTCTTTGTTTCCGTCAGAATTATTATATCTATGTTCATTTTGTTTATTTCCGTTACCACCTCCTCCCGTTTTGTTCTCAAACCCTGTATGTTCCATGTACCTATACTCATAGTCCGTGTTCTTATCCTTTGTCGTTTTAAATTTGAAATCCGAGGCATATGAAAATCCTTTTTTGTTTGTATTTTCTTTCTTCACAAAATTCTTGCTTCCACTCACTTTCTCTGTTCCTTTGGCTATTTCTTGGCACTGAATATTTAATAACAGATTCTGTTTCAAAGCTTTAAACATTACCAAAACGACACATTTTAATATTGTATTAATGATCACAAGCTATTAAGGACCTAAAATAATTGCTATATTTGCTTTAAAAATGGTAAACAAAGTAATTACAGCCGGTTCGGATGGCCAAGATTGTTAAGGTAGTAGTGACGTAACGATCTCGCACCGAAGGATCGCGGGTTCGAGTCCCGCCTCGATCATGGTTGTATTTGTATTCGTCCTTTCCTCCACTATCATCACCATATCATCACCATATCATTCCATCTTCACAGTTACCATACCGTTAAATGCAATAGTGGTCGCTAATCACCTACATGCTGATACGATCTTAAACAAAAAAAGAAGTAATTACTGTGAAAAACAAAAAGTAAACAAAGTGACAATGGTGATAGACATCTGTGATCAGTTTAATTTGAATATATTCTTTCTTAGCATTGGTTACTTACGACGCGGACAGATATGAGTGACATAGTCTACATAATCACACAAAATGTTTGACTTCTGGTCATTCATATTTATCAAGTTTCTTGATCTGTTTAGACATGTTTTATGGAACGAGAAATGAAAAATAAACTACCTAACTTACCGCTAAATTAATATACAAACTCATGCAAGAACGTAACATAAGAATTATAACGTTAAATCATTAAATAAGTGCAGCCAGGATCGTTCGGTAGATTGATGTATTACTTTGTGCGATTTCGTTTCATAACTACTTTCAAGGCACAACTCTCGAAACGACACAACGCTACAACATCTTGCTTCCAAAATTGTGCCGGCGCTTCATGTACACACATCTAAGCACACATGCATACACACACACACACACACTCAAAGACAACCCTCAAATGAACATTCACATAATGAACTATTGAGCTAGCCTGCGAAAAATCAAAGAGTATGTAAGACATGTACTCGAAATGCAAAATATTATTGATTTCAAGAGTGCAATATCTAACACTTTGAGAGACAAAATGTTAATTAAGAGATAATACGATGCAATTTTTCACAAAAGTAATTTACAGCTAAAGAAAGGCTGATTAAAATGATTGCGATATCAAGGAAATATTACAGTTGTTCATGAAACAGCATGAAACGCACTTCACAAAACGCACTTTACTTTCGTTCTCTTCATTAGTAATTTATATGTATGTATATCATTTGTTTTTGACTAAAAGCAAAGTATTTGTAAAACTGATATTTGGACATTATTCTCCCCGAGAATGTACTGTGAATAGATTGGTTTGGCCTTTTTTGCATTCAAAATAGTACGAGAGCAGCCATTCAAATTCGATCACAAGAATCAGACAGAAATACACATTGGAAATTCGTTGCTGTGGTCATATGATTTATGAAATATATGCCGAGCCCATCTGAGGTATAATGATTGGATGTGGTGATATCGTGTTAAATGTAAGTGTAAGTATAATGACGTGTAAGACTGACACTGTGAAACTCTAAAGTAGTGTTTAAAAGTAAGTGTGTATGTGTGTAAGTGTGAGTAAGGGGAGAGGAAATGAGAAGGAAGAAAAAGGAAAGAAAGTGCACGTTCCGTTGGTTCCACCTGGTGTTGATTGGAGAAACCGCGGCCAGCCGCCGTTCTGAGCTACCGTCCGTTGGAATTCTCCTTCAGCCAGGGACTCAAATCGACCCATCCACCTAGTGCCGAAAATCCACCACCGTCGGAACTGGAACTCTACGACCGCCTTGTGAAGGTAGGGCCTCTTAGCGCTTTCCGCACCAGGCGCGCTTGTTTATCGTGAGTGCCCACTGTGTGCCGTGGAGGAGGCGGGCGCCCACCGACCGTCACTTCCGAGACGGCGCCGCCACGCCGATCTCTTTGCGCTTCGTGCGTCGGGCGGGCGGTGCTCGTGAGAAACATAGGGCCTCGGCTCGGCACTCGCTCTGCGCTAGGGGTCTAGCATAGTTCTACATTCATGCATTGTCATTGGTGACAGAAAGCCGTGAGAAACAGAACCCCGAGAGGACGTCAGAATTTTGTCTAGGCCATGGTGGAAGTAACAAGGTGTAGCTTGCCAAGCACGTGCAAGGCATGCTGCCGACTGTGGACCAATAAGATTATGCCCCTATTCGCCAAATTCAAATTATCTAAGCAGGCGCGGACATTTGAAAGTTTTTTAAAAATAAAGGTAATTGTTATAAAAATTTCCCATTTAATTTAGTGAAGTCCTTAAAATTTGTACATTGGCCATATTCATGAATTTTTTCCAGTTTAAATATTTCTGACCCTATCTACAAAAAAATGTTAACAAGTATTGTTAAATTTTTTAAAAAATGTTTAAACATTTAATCCATTGCTATAAAAATCTGTCAGATTTTTATTAAAATAAAAACAAGTTTCTTACTTAATGATAACTTTTAAATTTAATTCTATATCAGTATTAATGATTAATTGATAAAATTGTTTAGACATTTCTTGTTTTTTCACATAGAATTTACGTGAAAAAACATAATTGAATTGAAAATAATAAAACCCAATTTAAAATAAAGTTCATCAAAATTTGTCATACTACAAAAAGTGGATGAAGAAATATAATGAAATTAAAAAGAATCCTAATTGCTTAAACATTTAAACCACAGCAACATTTTAAAAAATCCGTGATATATTCTTTCTTAGAATAAAAGGAAGTTTTATTTCAATAAATTTTAATCTTAATTCTATGTTGGAAGCATGTGTTGATATATTACAATTGTTTGGTTATTTCAAGTGAATCCAATGTGAATGTTTATGAAGAAATATATTATAATTTAAATTAATATAAATAGTAAATTGTATTAAACCGTTACTTATAACTTCGAATTTTTAGTTTGTTGTAAGTCATGGTCACTGAATAACCTCAAAACTGCCAATATAGCTGGACTTATGATTAGGCTTTGGAAATTTCACAATATGAAGTTTTACTAATCTTTGCCGTTGCTGATGAAAAAGCAACCCGTAAAGAAGGTAACTATATCATTTCTAGGGAGAAATTTAAAAACATTAAAAGCTTATCAGAAGTTAAGCGTTTGGTACCTCACACCAGATTTTGATAACACGCACCAGAACACGGAAAAGATCAAAGCTTTAATTCATTCTTCAAAATTTCATTTCATTTGCTTACTATATTCAAGTTAATCTGTTCTTTGTTGGCAAATGAGTTTCGGCCTTGTGGAGGAGAGAAAGAACCGTTATTTTTCTATAAAAGTTTAATTGAATTTCTACTTTTTTGCGACTTTTTACTAATAAGTTCAACATTAGATCTTGAAATTCATTAAATTTTCCTTCTATTTCTGCATCGTTGTCATATATGATCCTAATACTGAAAAACTGAATCATATACGATAATAACATTAATTACTATTTTAGACGTAGCAAGATGATTTTCTTTGAAGACAATTAACTTTGTTGTGTTTATAGACATTTTCATATTACAGTATGTAGGCCTCATGTCTGATTTACATTACATGACTTGTCTGCAGATTTTGTTTGCTGTTCTCAATGACAGATTGGTAATCTGCATAAAAGTAATGTGATCAGTGTGTCCTATGGCCAACAGAAATTTCGGGATCAACTTCCAAGCACAGAGCACTCACATGTGTCTACGCTACCAAGAACGAATCCCATGATTTGAACGAATCCCATGAAGAATAATACGTGCACCCCCGTCTTAGCTTGGTCACTGCGTTCGAACGTGATTGGCTGTCACTGCGCGTCCACCTCGTTATTTCCATCATGGTCTAGACAAGAAATGCGGTCTAAAGTTAGGAAGACCACCTGCTGTTTTGGTCTAGTTTAGTTGTAATTTTTTGCATCACTAGTACAGGACAGATCTGCAAGAGAAATATAGGACCCCATAAGGATCTCAGCACTTTGTCTAGACTGGAGGTGCGATCTGGGGCATTTAGATGAACCACTGCTGATGGGCGTAGCCTAGTTATAATGTTGTCAAGTCCCGTTCTACTTCTCTCTATTGAGTCTCGAGGGGACAGACTTCCAAGAGAAAAAAGAGGACACATTTGGAGGTGTTCAACTTTTCCCCGACCCTATCGGGTCGGGCTGAAGAACTGATTCGGTCCAATTGACGTCTAGTCGAATTTTAGCTTTCTGCACCGCTTTTGAGGATCGACATGTCGCAAGAATCATGATTCACAATTGTCTGGAATTTAATTTACTCCAACTAGAAAAAAACTTGTAGAGAAAATATCAAACCACAAATGTATAAATGTGTTTTTTAAATATTAAAATAGAACACAAAACTAGCTCCGGGGGGTTGTCTTCATCCTCAGTGGCAATTACACAAGAATCAAATACACAAGTATTTGATTTTAATATTCAAGTATTGAGTGATACATGAAGATATTTTTTAGAATAAAATTTTAAGTAAGAAAATGATTATGATAACGTGGTGGTCTAACGTGACAGGAAAGATGAAAATTAGAATTAAAATATGCACAAAAATTCAGTTCAAAATTCAGAGTAGTCGCTTCTTCTACTTATAAATCGAGTACTTCCTTTCAAGGAGGTATAAAATAGGCAGTAAATAAAATGTCGTAAATATTATCTGATCATAATATTCAACCGAGAGCTGAATTAAAAATTGCCTAAAAATCTACCATTATTCCTTCAGTAGCCGTGTACTTGTTTTCTTGTTCTTCAAAATCCATCTCATGGCTTTTTCATTAAGACAAAAACGGCATGACCTTACATTCTTTCATCCTTTACACGATTCAACCTTGGATAACCCCGATCGTATGCGAACATGTGGAAGGCCTCGCAACACTGAAGACGAAGTTCAATAATAAGAGCCTTTCTTGGTTCACGAGCTCTCATCGTGCGAGTGCGGGGCGAAAGGGATTCCACCTTTTTGCTATAAGGTTCTCCCGTCACTCTGATTTATTTATCGAAATATAATGGAGCCGGGCTGCGCCCGCGGGAAAAGGATTAAAAAGCCCTGCCTGGATATTGGTGGCGTCAGGCATCGACAAAAGGCGCGGGCCTTCGTGAGAACGTGAGCGGGAGCGGCCGGCCGGCCAGCCGCCGCCTCGGCGCACCGCTCTCGGGGGCGGGGCGCAAGGGCGGGCCCGCACGCCCCGAGTTGGGGCTGTGGTTGCAGAGTGAAGTTGGGTGGTTGTGGTGATGGTTGTGCTTGTGGTGGGTACACTGATATAATTTAGCAATGTGACTGTTACGCACTATCTTTTAGCTTCGTTCCACAAATGTGTTTGCTCCATTAGGCATCCGCGATCATGGGTATTTCCAAAAATTTCAGCTGCAGCTGCTTACCAGGTACCCCACGCCGTCATCCGTTTTCATCACTCTGATGGATTCTCAAAACACATTTAAAATTCCAATAAAAGTAACCTATTGTTTGTAAGTTCTGTATGCCTAATCGATCGTCTACTGTTACCTACTCCACTTCTGCGAATATTTTGTTCTTTATTCTTAAACCATCGATTTTAACTAATACCTCCCCCAATGCTTCGTCAATCTTCTAATCCCTTGAAGACTATACTAATAGGGTATATTAACTAGACTTTTACTTCAAATATCACGACGTAATCGTCATGTAGCCATCGCTTTCGAATTCCAGCCAGCATCTCTGAAACAAACTTGCCTCCATAGCAAATCATTACATTACTCAATTGTTCGTTTCCTTACAAGTTGATACTCTCGAACCAAGCTGTATTTTCATTTCGTAGGATTGATAACAATTTGATGATATGTTATAAATGGAAGCTGTGCACGCGTTGTGGTAAAATGGAACGAGCGTTAATTGCGAAAAAGTAATTCCGCTGTTAATTGGTTAACTTTCGTAATTCATATTTCAACTCAATTGTGAATTATGAATGAACGATGATTCTGGTATACAAAATATCACACTTACAGATGGTAACGTCTTAAAAATTATTACTGGAATTATCATTTATTTTTTGATTGATATTAATTCAGTGGTCACTCTTGAGTTATTCATTTTGGAGGGTTTGTGGGCAAGAAGATGGTCACTCACAATTTATGAATGAACAGAAAAGTTATGAAAAGAGCCTGAAAAATCTGTGATTCATCGCAGTATTTGATCTTGGAATATGTTTATGGACAGAATGACACCATGTGGTTCTTAAAATAAATAATAAATAGAAAATTATTCCACTCATAACAAAAAAATATTTAAACGACAGACGTGTATATTTCTTTTAAGAGATCCTCTTGCATCTGTCGTTGAAATATAATTTTTGTCGTATGGAATCATCGTCAACTATTTATTGTATTTATCCAGTGATTCTTGATTTTTCAAATTAAACTTTTGAACAAAATCAATTTTTGGCTTTATTATTGACCACATCGCTTTTGCAACAAAACAGCCTCATGTGGTTTGTCATACTATTGCCGATGACCTCTCGTTTATTTTCTTTTATTCCTCTTCCTAAGTTTATTAAAGATTGTTTCTGAGTTAAAATGATATAGTAGTATAATGAGATGCTCGAATGAGATGAACGATTGCGCTTAAAATATCGGTTTGGAACATTCAGTGGCAGAACTCAAGTTCTTTGAATAAGGTTTCTACAGTTTTGCTTTTACTATTATGGCGTTACAAACATGAATAAAACTAGTGGTGCTACAAAATGGCACAGACTTTCCCGCATTGGTTTTTACTTTCTTTAGTCTCCGCTAGCTACATGGACTTGCTACATACTCTTGCCAGCTGCCTTCTAACACCGTCCAAAGGAAAATTTTTTGAAATTTTCTCAACTTTTTGGTTTCCTAATAGGAAACCGGAAATATTATTTTAGTAATATTAAAGAACAGTAAAACTTTGCCCCAAATGGCAATTTTCTTTGAAACCTTTGGACCAGTTTTTGAGAAAATGGCGATTAAGCGCAACTGTAAATGCGAAATTTGAACCTCTTTGCCCAGAAAACTATTGAGTTTGCGAAAAACGTCATATGAAGTTATTTCAAGCACTTTGTCACAAATGCAAAGTGTTTACAAATTGTTGGAAACGGGCAAATTAAAGGTGTGGAAAATCCTTCAAAAAATTAGATAAGTGTAATTTTTGAGAAACAAAAATGTACCCCGAAATAAATTATTTTAAATCTACGTAATATGACGTAAAAAAATTACGTCATATTAAGGAGTGCAAATACTACTATACCTTCGAAAAATTTGAAGAAAACATTTGGAGCGGTTCTTGAGAAAATGGTGTTTGAGTGTTTCTGAAAATGCGGAAGTTTCAGCTCATTTTCACAGAAAATGATAGAGTTTTCGAGAAACTGTATCTGACATTATTGAAAACACATAAATACAATAATGTGAAAAAACTGCCGCTAATGTAAATATTAACGACGTGCGAGACAAGTAAAATTACATTTTTTAATTTTTGAAAAAAAAGAATAGAGGAATATAGATTTTATTTAATCTTATATAGTACGTTTATCACTATTCCTTCCAAAATTGTAAAGGAAAAATTTGGAGCCGTTTTTGAAAAAATCTGTTTTTTGTATCTTTTAATGCACATATATGCATTCACGCAATATTGCGTGAAGACTACTAATTTTTTTTTTAAATTAGGATGATCTTAATGAAAGAACTCGCTATGGAAAACAAATTGTATTTGAAGGAAACATCTGTATCTTTAATTTTGGAGTTGTAGGAAAACACCGGAAAAAAATCGTGTATGAAATTTTTGAAAATTCAAAGTTAACCGTGAATATCGGACCAATAAGTGTATGTGACTAAGTATATGTTTATAAGTGTTACAAGAAATTTAAAGAAAAATTTTGAGCCGTTTTTGGAAAAAAAATGAAAATGTCCGGAGGACGTCATGTAAACTACCACCATATTTTAAAGAATATTTTTCAAAATCTCAAAGTTTTGTCTCGCGCCAGATAAACAGGGGTTTCTTCAATTTGGAGAAAATCCTACGCATGATTTAGGTGCTAGTAGTGTTCACAGACACCGGATGGGCGGGCGGACGAACGGGCAGACAGTTTGAAAAAAAAACCCTTTTTCGGCATCTGGGGACCCTAATGCAATGCCAATTGTGAAGGGGGAGACAGAGCGGAGACAGTCTGCCATAGTGCTACAGGGAATGTATAAGCGAAATTATTTTCAGCAATAATCATTACTCATATGACTTGTTGATACTACATGCTTAGATCGCATTATCTGGCACTATATGCCTAGGTCAAAAGCCGTTAAACCATTACAAAATCTACAACCCAAAGAATTCAAATATTTCTAATTCTGGTATTCACCCCCAGATTTTCTCCATCACATCAAATCCGCGGAAAAGAAACCATAAACTAGTAGGACCGAGGGGGAAAATCCATGAGAGCCGACAAAAGATGAGTACATGCTAATCTACCAAACTCTTTACAAACGTTTTATTTATTCCCTGTCACGAACGTCACATATTCTCTTCCTCTTCGGCCTCCTCAACAGCGGGAAAGAAACCCCGCATGGGGCTGCCTCCTATTCGGACATCCACTCCCCCAACGCGCCCAACGTGCTCATTTAATTATTTAATGGTTTACTTATTTGGTTATTAGGAAAATTATGATCATCATCATGAGATATGATAGTGAGCTTGGAATAGTGATGATGGTGCAGGAATGATGATAGAGATGTAGGCAATATATGATAATATCGGTGAAAAGTTTATATTTACATTGCGTGTTGTGAAGGAGAGGTAATTGGAGTCATTACGGTTGTTGTGTTATGGTATTTTGATGTGTAGGATGTGATAATAGTGTAATATGAGAAGTGGTGATGTTGTAAATTTGGGATGATGGACCAGGAAGGCGGTGTAGTCATAGGGATGAAGAATAATGTCATAAATGATAGCATTTGGAAACGTGTTGAAAAGACATTCAACTTCGGGACTCATTTTGAGGAAGTGCTGACAGAAGCAATGTCAAAATTTATCACATAATTATGATCATAATGTGTATGATAAACAGATTTTGTGCATATGAACAAATTAATTACTTAATAGACAAATACAGGTATATACTTTGTAATTTCAATAATTTATTTAATGAATCAATGATTTGCGTCAGTTGTCCTTCTTCTCGAATGGGATTATAATGAAAATATAAAAAAGTATCGTTAATTTGCTCTTTACCATATTTATTTGGCCACGTCCAATCAAACATATCAGATGAATATAGCATATTATATATTATATACACTATTATATTTCTGATTAAGAGCTTCTGATCTTTTTCCTAGTAACTGCAACTGTGGCGAGTAGCTGGATGGCACCTGTGGGACGACAGGTAAGCGTCCGGCCGCACAAGTAGTTTGCACCAGATCTCGTTGCGTCATGGTCCAACCGCGCAGTCGCTGGCGCCCTGTTACAGTCTTCGCAACAACAATCGCTCGGGCTACCGTGGCGAAATGCCAAGGCAATTATACAAATATCGTTAATTAACCTACATTTCCCCATCTCAATCGAATTTCCTGGAACCCGTAATCGGGTACGTGTTTGGACGATATTAGCTTTTAATTTTCACTTCCTTGCGTTGGGCCCACGCCGCTGCGTGATCGGTGTTTGGAAAGATAACGGCCTGATCGCTTTCTGCGGTGTATTATAATCCCTTTTAATGATGTATTCCATGTTGGTTCTCCGTGATGTTTGCATATACAGCAGCACTGCCCAACCGGTACTCCGCTGAGAGTGTGTTTCGTGAACTGCGAGAATGTGGATATAACACTACATGTATTTACAACGTATTAACTAAAATTACCCGCAAGTTTTATTGAGTGGAGGAAACCAATAGAATAATTTCCAGACACTTTGTAGGAAAAGTTATTTAGTTAGAGTACTTTTCAATAAGAAGTGTTCTGATTTTACCTTTAATGCATGTCAATGAGAAAGTGATGTGTTCAAAATTTTTCAAGTTTTTGCACCATATAAAAATCTTCATTGACTTTAAAAGCACAAGATTTCTATATAAATTTAAAGGCAAATAAGAGTGGTTTCCATACAGTTTTATGTTGCAATTTGTAGCCAGTTCTCAAGGAATATTAGATTTATTAATAATTCTGCAATTAAGTGTGAGAACTTGGTGGCAGAATACACTAACTGAACATTACAGAACTTAAGAACTATACAAACTCTACAAACGTCACAAATCTCATGAACATTTCACCGTGCAATCTTTCATTAGAACTCCACTTCACCAAACTTCACTTCACCACACTTCACCGCACTGCGATACAGCGAGCTGTAATGTCTTTCTTACTCACTCGTTTCTCTCAGTTGCACAACGTCACTGCACTGCACATAATAATAGTAATAATAATAATAATAATAATGCAAATAATGATAATAATAATAATGCTAATAATGATAATAACATTAATAATAACAATAATAATAATACTTAATTACAAAGAAGACATAGGTAATTGCACTGAATTTAATTAAATATATTTATAACATATCCACATTCAAGAAACTAATTTATTTTTAAATTTGCTCAGGCTTTGAGGAAATGGATCGAAGATTGTCACAGGCAAACTGTTCCAGTCCCTAATAGTGCGATTCGCGAATGAATATTTGCCAACGTCCGTTTTCTGAATTCTTGTCTGAATTTTGTACATGTGATCCGCTCTGCCGAAATATGTAGGTTTCCCTAATCGACTTTGAATTTCTTTCCACGCTCGAAGGCCTAATTAAGATGTCATAATATAACTAATGATTATCGGAAATTTTAGAATGCTAGGTTTTCTAAAAAACACACAGTGGCTTCAGTTTTTTAAGTAAAATCCGCAAAGGAGTAACAACTGAACAAAGTGATGCCACTTCCTGGTTGAATAAGGCACAAGTGTTGAGGTCAGGAGAACGTCGTCTAATGTGAAGTCGTGAAGGAATGTACAAGCAATTTTTGAAGAAAAACACAGCGTATTTCCATTCCTGTGTGTTTTGAAGAATAATCAGACCATGTGGTTTCTTGGAAATTGAGCAATGAGTGTCTACTTAAAAAAATCATTTTATGTGTAAAGTATTTTGAAACTGGATAATAACACATTTTATTGGGAAGCTCGAAATTGCATTACTTTCAACATTTGGTAGGTGACATTCAAAAACAAAGAACTATCTAAAATGTTAAGAAATGTTAGAAATTATTTGTTTAGTAAAAAGTATTAATTTATTAATAGAAGTATACAAAAATACAATTAATTAACAGTTTATTAAATCCGTATTTTGAAGTCGAAAGAGTTGACGATTATTTAGGAAAAGTCGTCTGTAAATTGTGTATGCGACAGTGACGTTATTTAATGGGTTCTCTGTTTTATTAAGACGTTCTTTCAAGTTTTCTGTAAATCACTCTTGATGAAATCGTTCGCAACGTTGAAAATATATAATTATCTTTTCGTTGAGAAATAATTTCTTTGTCAAGCTTACGCAATTTGCATAAGTATGGAATCTCTTTTTGGAGGAATATAATATACTTTAATTTTACCGAATTCTTTCGATATTCTTTGTTCTGTAGCAAATTAACTTCCACAACACCTCTATAAAATCATTTTACTGTTCACTGCAGTAGCATTAGAGAAGAAACGAGATCATATAAAAGCGTAATAAAAATGTTTAAAGGAGCGATATCCTCACCCGAAAATGAGTCTAATCTATTAACACACTATAAAGCAATCAACACCTTCCCTCAGTGCTAATATTTGAATGTAATATTTGAATTATGATTATTAGTACAATTCTTTAGTAGTATTAATTAGCAAGAAAGTACATCAATTTTGTCACTTCCTTTTATTTTTAAACTTTTGAATGTTGCCTCAGATAGGAAAAAGAAAAATAGAAAGGAATACGAGAAGAAAATAAGATTTGAATACTTTCGAATACGTAAAAAATACATCACATGTGAAGGAATCTAAATGGACTCTCGGAACGAAAATATTTCCTAAAGACTTCTGCTGTTCAATTCCTTAACTATGAGACTGACTTATTATCACTCGATATCGCTATCAAAATATACAATTTTAAATCTCCATTTCTACTAGTTACTGGATAATTTTGTATTTCTGTACGATAGTTTAAAAAGAATCGTCTATACTGATGACATCCACATTTTGATATGCTTCTTATCGAGGTTCAATGAAGGTTAGAAGTACATTACTTTTTAAAATATATACTACAGATTTACAATGTATTAATATATCATTGTTACACATTGTTACATAATATACCAATAAATTTCTACAAGTTAATTTTCACACATTTTCTACTTTTTTAATTAATTTCCACAAATATCAACATAAAATGTAATCGCTGAATTGCCATATAGTTCTTCTAAGACATTCCTTTCGCCAGCCCTCGTCCTTAGACGCCACATGTATAGCAGCGGAGTCGTTAACTCGACCGCGGCGTGTGCCTGGTATTCGGCCAACTTTTCTCGGCCGGGAGGGAACAATTGGAGAAAGTGGGCGGCAGACTCGCCCCGCCCACAAAACAAACTCCTCCTTTCGTTCTTTTTGCTTTGACTCGCCGTATTTTTTTCCGAGGCCGCGTGCGGCAGCGCACCGTGCGAGACGCGAGGGCGGCTGAGGCAGCGGGGTCGGTGCAAGGTGGAACTACAACACCCGGTCAGCCCGAGCGGCGGAGGCGGCGGCGTACAGCAGTGTTTCGGAAAGGACAAAAACGGAGCCCTTTTTTTGATCGGGAGTTCTCTCGGTTCGTGTTCCAACGGTGGCAGGATTTTCGATACTAGCTAGATAGCTAGGCCCAGTTCCGAAGGTGTCTGAGGGACGATTCAAGCGGCCGGCTACTCTGGTTTCTCCCATCAATACCAGGTGAATGCCGGAGCAGTACCCTAACTAACGGACCACGGACCGCGCGCGATCTTTCCTTCCTCTTCCTTGTTCTATTCTCTCTCTCTCCTTACTTAGACACACAAACACACACTCACATGCACTACGCTACAATACTTGTCAGGAGATTAATCGGAGGCTTACAACTTTATTCCGTCTGGGGCAGTGCCCGCTGGTGGAAGATGTCTGGATATTGAAAACCCCACATGCTTACACGTACGAGATAATGACCACAGCAGTTGATTCGCCCTAAAACATTAAACTATCAATTAATCAATCGCAAATTTTAAAATGGGTATGCCAGTCTGTGATAAATAATTGTATCGACTCCCTTTCAGTATGTACCACAGATTGTTGCACTTTAATCAGATACGAATGTCAAGTATATCTCATACTAATTGCTTTCCGTCGAATAGCATTAGCATGTAAATTTAACTTCCAAAAGCTGATTACTGTGCTGTAAGAACAGCGATAACGTTCTGACTTTACCGCTCTTTCTTACAGCATATTAATCAGTTTTTGGAAGAAAGGGAAAAAGAGAGCAAGACTGGAAGTTCAGATATTTCTCAACACCAGAGTCTACCTGCATCCTGCAGGACCATATAGCCTTAGTAATAAACAAATAATTGATGCGTGGATGTATCCCTCACAATATATCAATAATGAGTGTACAGAATGTGGCCATAACGGCGCAAAATTGTGTTAACTGAAAGCAGCACTTGGTATATGTGAGACATTATCATGAAATATATACATTAGAGATTAAATTTCTAATTATATAATTATTCTAAGTATTAAAATTTTGTTGCAATTGTGACAACTATATTTAATAATCCATTTCTTCATTTTATTGTAGTTTCTATTGATTGAGACTGCACTATTAAACTAAGCATTTATTCAATATTTTAGCTTCCAAACATATGAACATGCAATGAAACAATTACCGGTTACCAAGCTATAATACATTCATGAATTCAGCATTTGGCAATGTACCAAAGCAAATAACGTGTGGGGACGTTGAACACAGGTCTTCTAGTAATAATCTGTGGGCAATGTCAATGTTGTAACTGTAGGTCAAAGCGCAGGTGTTTACCAAACTCTGGAATGTGCCTGAACCCTCGCTGAAACAATGCATAGATAATGCGCAGTGAGAATTATTTTTTTGTTTGTTTTCTTTTATTTTGAACCACTGTTTGTCGGCGGCAATAGTGGTGGTGGCGGTTGAGGTGGAAGTGGCGGGAGCTCCTCGCCACACCGCGCCGCGCCGCTCCGCGCCGCACAGGTCGTGATGTTCGTGTCAACATTCAGGCCAGATAATTAACGTATAAACCGCTCGCGATGTTATGAAACATGGTTATTACCGCGCCGTTCCTCGCTCTACTGTACAAAACGGAGCAGGGCCCGTCTGTTTCCCACGCTGCCGGGGCGGGGCGCGGCGCGGTGCCGGCTTGCCGCCCCCCCCCCCCCCCGCCGCCTTCTTCGCCGCCCCCACCGCCTTCGCCGCCTCCATCACTTTTGCCCTCTGCCGCCGCCACCGCCCTCACGCCCGCCTCCGCCTCTGCCACCACCTCCGCCTCCGCCGAGGGAGAGAGAGAGAGAGAGTGGGAGGGAGAGAGAGGGAGGAGGGAGGGAGAAAGGGAGACAGAGAGGGAGGGAGGGCGTGGGAGGGAGAGAGAGGGAGGAGGGCGTGGGAGGGGGATAGAGGTCAAGGGTCTCCCCTTGGGGCGCGCTCTGGTCCAGTCGCCTCCGCACTCTTTCTGGCGACGACTCCGCGCGGACGACGCAATTGGCAGGTGCTGCGTTGGCGGAGAAGAAATTAATGTGTTGTGGAGAGATTAATGGCGATGGTGATGGATGCGCAAATGGTTATGAAAAGTAATGATGTGAGTGGATTCGGAGGTGGTAATGGTTATATTTTGGGGATGATGGGGATTGCAGTGGCAGTGGTGATGGTTCCTTGAACGTTAGTGGTGATGGTTACGGAAGGAATGATGGAAATGCTCATGATAATGATGGTCCAAAAAAGTTCTGGAAATCAGTAGCTACATCACAAGCAATCCTGAAGGCCAAATCCCGCAAACCCAATGCACATAGAAAATGACGAAATAAGTGATCTAGATGTAATTAAATTTCTGCCCTGTGTGATTGAAACAAAAGGGTGATTGAAGTCAATGAACAAACCTTACAGTGGTATAGACGATAGTACAAAAAGACGGACAGTTAAAAGCTCTTTCTAACTATAGAAGTGCATTCTGAGATTGGAGAAAGAAAAAGAGAGAAAGAAAGAAAGAGAGAGAGAGAGAAAGAGAGAAAGAAAGAGAAAGAGAGAAAGAGATTAAAAATTAACGAGAGTGAATCAAAAACCAAAGGGCGCTTATTAATAGTTATTACTAAGCTTCAGATTTTGTGCCTATATACGTATTTTTATTTAATTGAAAGCGCTATATTTTAGGTTATTTACTTCTTTAATTTCAGTAGTATTGTTATTAAAAGTTCAGCAGTATTATTTGCAAATTCAAGGCTGCACATGAATAGCTATTTGGCTAATAAATGTCAGTTTGCTTAAAGAAATCGTATATAGAATAAATGACTATTAATTAATATAAATATCGTAAGACGTTTGTTATTTAATAAAAATTTGATTTAATAACACATTGTTGACAAGTTTACCAAGCAGAATGTGAACAAGTTGAACAAATATCGATAATCCTATGTACGCCTTATGTACGTAATTGGATTACATGCGACGATAAGATGCGTGCATCAGGTATAAGTTTGACCGCCCGAGCTTGTATTTCATAAGCAGTGTAAAATCATTGATGGTGGTAAGCCTCTACCGGGTTCAAGTGTGCAGTTGTTGTTTGAAGGCACGTGTGAATTTGGGAAGATTTATTTCCGTTTTTATATTTTTATAAGATGGAGTTTGTCCGATTTTATGAACATTCTTTCAGGCACCTGACAGAAGACATCAGACAGTCTAATTTGGAGAAATTGGAGAAACATTTAGGTAGCCATTCAATTGTTCATTTCAGTAAATTTCAACACACACAAGTTAAAAGTGTGATGATCATTTACGACAATGCTGGTGGGCAATTCTTCTCTTATTGTATTTATAGTTGAGAAAAATCAATTGTTTGTTCTTACTATTTAAATATTTATTTTAGAATTGTATGTGTCTATTGTGACAGTTTATAGAGTTTAAAAATCCTCAGCATAGTTATTAGTCATTGCTATGGTCCTACGGTGAGATGATAATCACTGTGAGATGAGCCTAAATGGAAACTAAAAAGATAAGATAAAAATGGGAGTGACAAAATATGAAATATATGATATATTATTATAATGAACATGGCTATTTGGAATTATAGAAATAATCTACGTTAATTTAATAGCAGAAACACTAGAAGTGATGAAAAGAACGTTTGTAGGGGTGTAATCCAATAATTGCTATGTCAAAACGATAATGTTAGTTTGCCCGGAAACGAAATTAAATCATTGTTATATCGTTGATTTTACGAAAAATTTGTTGTTAATTTAACTAAACCTGTTCTTAGTAGTAATGGATTGAAATTGTTTTTGGAAATGCAAAATGTTATGAGAATCATTGTACAGACAAATTTAGGTTTGTTATTGATTTCTTTATTCGCTTTTTCGTTTCGTAACAATTTATTATGGGAAAAATTCTAAACGTATATTAATTGGATCTATTAGATTCTTATGTTAATTTACAACGTTCAAGTATTTTTAAAGATCGTGTGTCTGCTACCACCGAACATTCTAGACCCTCCCAATTTGTTCTACAGCATTCATTTTTGTATTCAATTTCCCTGTTCGGGCACGATCGACTGCAGTCATAACAAAAACGAACTACCCACAAGATCGTGTGGGGGAGTTCCTTCTCAATAAATAACAGCTAGCCCAAACGCGCTCTCCAGGTGATGCATTCTTCTCGCTCGTGCGTTCTCACGTCGAACCATCCATTCCGTGCTACCGCCCCCATCGCCCTCTCTTCTGCCACTGCTAGTGTTACTGCCCCGAGTGGGAGTCACCAACGCCACTGCCAACAACGTCACTGAAATCCTTGCCATCGCCATTGTTCTGTTTCTGCCGTAACTGCATCCGTTCACGTATTTTGACTCCAACCTAGGCCTCAACTAATTTATCAATGGCCGTCGGGTTCATTGATAGAGACAGCGCCATGTCACTGTCATTGCCGTTGTCAACACCCTAAAAGCGACAACAGAAAACGTACATTTCTATCCTATCCTATCATCCTTTCTGTTCTGTCATTCGTGACCAACTTTCATCATTCCTCCGCCTGCGGTTCCCTTCTGCCCCTTTCACTCCCCACCGACATGTTTCGTTACCGAGTACCTCCATTGGTACACCGCTCCTGCCCTGCCACGCTCTCTTCAATCCCCACTACCAACCTTCCCACCTCAATTGAACGTAACATCTCTGCTACTTTCCATCACCATAAGCCACTACCACTACCAGTTGCAGCACACTTTTCTCTCTCACCGTCTTCGCCACCTCCACCACAGCCGCATCCTTTATCCCCCCCGCCGCCCTTCAATTACCTTCAATTACCTCGAATGGCAGCCTCCCGAGTAACAAAGACCCTCGCACGATCGCTTACCGCAAATGAAGCGCCCTCTGCGTTGCGTTGGCTGTGGAGATTCTCACGTTTAATATGCGCGGGGCGCCGGGCGGCGCGGGCCCGGCCCACGGTTCATCTCGTTTGGTTTGGCCGCGCGTCGATTACGAATTCCGGGAGGATTGGGCGCGTGGATTAATATTTAACAAAGGGCGCTGCGACCCTCGACGGCGGAGGCTCCAAAGACGCCGGAAGAGGGAGGCGGGGGCGGTGAGGTGGAGTGGGCGGGGGGTAGAAACTATGAGAGGTTGAGGCTGTATGTGTGTGGGGGGGCGGAGGGTACTGAGGCGCCAAAGCGCCTGCTGAGAGATCGGCGGGGGCGGCGAGGCCGGTGGGGGCGGCGTGGCAGAAGGGGGCAATGAGGTGGGCGGCGGTAAGCTTAGGCTGTGATGCCGGAGCGAACTGTGCGGGGAAGGTGGGGTAGACGGCGTGGACAGCGTCGGCGGTGTGGAAGGTGTGGACGGCGGGCTCGGGGGCGGGGACGGGGGCGGCGGAGACAACAGAGACCGCGAGGACGGCGCACGGTGGGGCATTTTCCCGAAATCCTGGCCAAAACCTCAAAAACGATAGCTCTTTACTGAACTTTTGTACTTACTTCGACAAACTGTGTACTTGGGGACATCTGTTTCCGCCTCCCTTGAATGCTTGAGTTAATTCCAGGCCTCAATTCCTGGTGAAAGTTGCCACCCGAACTTACCCTTCGCAGGGTTCAGTAGAATTCCAGCCCTCGAGTGTCGCAGAGAGGCAGTCTTTGTTTGTAAGTGGTGGCCATACGAAGTTGTGCAGAGAACGCTGGCAGTATGGATTCTCTTTTGCGAGGTTTGTAGAGTATTTTCATATATGTTTTATAATGAAATAATGCATATTACCGACGGAAGATCAAATATTAAAACGCATAAACTGTTTGCAATAATTTTTATTACTCGCAAGTTAACGTAGACTTAAAAAAAGTTTCCAATTTCGCAGAATTCCGCGATGTTTATAATTTCATTTAATAGCTAAAATTATCCTCTTTCGTATTCAGTTGTAAAATCGTGCCCCAGCATGCACCATTCTTAACTACAAAGAATTAACTTTTCGTCGGACGCGCGCGCCTACCGAATATGACTCGTCGCGATCCGTCCTGAGAACGGAGACGAAGTTCCTAGGAAATACAATTTGATTTTTCTAAAATCATAAATTTACTCAAAGCTATAAACAATAAAAAATTAATATTTTTAATTTTTGTTTATTTACTCATCACATAAACATAATATTTACATACATATTCCATCTTCTGGATCTGGATCATCGGGACTGGATTACGCGTATTTTATTTCTTAAGAGAATACGTTACATGCAAATACTTACATAATACTTTTTATCAAAACTCATCCTAAGCAATGGTGTACGCTCAATGAAAGGCCTACGTGATCTCAAATAATCACATTTTAAATATTTAAAAATGAAATAAAAACACAACTGAATGGAACGTAATACTTATTTACTTACCTTCTAAAATACAAAGCAAATTGTTATACAATTATTTCATCATTATTTAATTAAATACTAACTATACAAACATTATTACCCTTTATCATTAGCTATATTCGTTAAAAAATTAAAATTAACCTAATATTCTTTTGATAAGTTTTTGTATGTAAAATTTTGACGATACGCTTTTTTTTCGAGCGTTAAATATCCCCATAAATAAACTAAGTATTCCTTACAATGTTTTTTTTCAGGGTCCGGAAGACAACATGTTACAATGACCAGACACGAGTTATTTAATTTCATGCGTGGTAACTTATCGATTCGTTTATAATAACGGTGTGAGTTGTTGAAAGGACATGTGAAAATGATTACGCCTTAGCCTTTCGTAATCTCCCGTGCTTTTAAACGCAACCTGACTATCATAATTGTTAAATTTAAGGCAAAATGGCGTAATGCAAATTAAACTATGAGCGTTCTTACGTTTGAATCATACATGGTTGCAAAAAAAAAAAACTATTAGTTTCCCAATTTCTGGAACTTCATTAGTTGGAAAAAGCGGGCGTCCAGCGCGGGATATCAAAGACTGGGTATACACACAAACAGAAGGAAAACTGAAAAATTAAGCTCTTCCTGCACCTCGAAAGAACTTGTATTTGCAATCTTTTTTTGAACCCTAAAGAATCCTCAGAAATATAGGGGATAAATGAGGGCCAAATTAATAAATTCAGAACTATTTTATTAGCATTGCACAGTGGATAACATTCCTCTTTTTGAAAAGTACGCACTGGAAACTGCCAAGCAAAATGTCTCCAAATATTCATGATGTTACGTGCCTACAACTCTGCGCAAAATGTTAAGACATGGTTCGGAAATAATTTCTTCTGCTCTACTGCCCATCAGCAGAAGCCCAAGAATTGCGCCATAAAGATATTCGGCGGTACAGAGAAGGATTCTCGCGAAAATGTTTAAGATTCCACACAACTCAGGACATGTTTAACTGCCTGTTGATCTCTTCTGATCCCTTCTTTCATTTCCAGCTTGAGGGAACTTTCCAAAAGAAAGTTAAAATTCTTAGACCAAGATGCTTTGTCCCTTTTGTCTAAGCCTGATATCACTGAAGTAACTCCTCGTGAAAATTGCTCTTCCTTCCCGGGTCTTCGGACTCTGAAGATGAATTTTCTCTGGCAGAGGACAAATGATAATACTAATATAACGCTTTTATAGGCTAAATGGTATTAATTCATATGTAAATAATCCCTACAGTTTTCTAAAGTCAATGTTGTAAATGAATATAATTTAACTAAGTTTTTTGGAAAAATATATATTTATATTTCAAAGAATTTAGCAGGGCATTATTCTGATACTATATTTCCAGCTCCTTTATGTTGTAAAAATAACCCAAAATACTTTTCGTCGTCGCAGAATAGCTCCCAGAGGTTTTGGCGACGAAATTACCAAAATGCGGCGGGGGCGGTAGATGAGTGATGACGGTGGGGGCAGCAATAGCTGAAGCGGATGTTGCAGCGGAGTCGGTGAGGGGATACGGAAGCAGCGGGAGGGCGGATGATGGCGTTATTAGTTTTTTCTTGCCACCACGGTCCATCTGAAGCTTCTCATTCCTCATAATTCTCCTCTCGTGTTCACCTTTACTTCCTTCACACAATGCGAGATCATAGGGCTCGCAAGCCTTTTCCTTCAATTCAAGTCAATAATAATAAGTATGCTATTCGCCATTATCATCATATCCATCATAATGCATCCTCGCACAAACGAGCAGCAAGAAGAATCGGAGAAAAAGAGCGTAAATGTGTTGGTGCAGATGACGGTGAAGGTGGGGGCGGATAGCGGACCAGACATACCGACTTCATAAGTACGAAAAAAATAGATCAAGACGTAGGCTTCCGCGGCCAGAACCCTACAAATGATCTCGGCTTTCCGGGTGGCGCCTCGTCGAAGGCTGTGGTGCCACTGCCTTCGATGCGGCGCCACCCAGACAGCCACGATCATTTTAATAAAATAGATGTCCAACAAATTCCCGGTGGTACACAAATCATGGGCAAACGAGATCGCAATGAGGAGACGGGTTGGGTACTCCATGCCCGCCGGGTGTTGCCAGAGCTCTTGGCTCATCGTCGTGATATGGTCCGATTCGCAAGGGTATTGAGTGGCGCTACTTCGTTACCAACCCGGAAACCTGGTTAGTTCCTAGCTGGCGAAACGATCCCAACCTGGTAATAGAAGTGCGCGCCGCGTTTATCGCGTTCGGTGTTTCCTGATATTAGCCCAAAGATGAACTTGTTCACCAGCGAGCGGTGAGGATAAGACCCTTTGCGCAGGAGCCTCCAGTAGAAGTTGCGTGGTAAGTGGTAATGTAAAAGTTGTGGGGAGTAGTAGGCAGAGCAATGGATTTGTTGTCTAACGCTTCCCACATCGCGGAGTATCTAGGAGCAGCAGAGATTCACCGCACCTGAGGGTGGCGGCGGGAGCGGATGCGTAGGCGGTCCTGAGCCACCGGAAGTCGGCGGCGGCGGCGGCGTCAGGTGCCGGGGGCGGCGGAGGCCGAGATTTCGGATGCCCGCCACGCCCCCGGGCGACCGCAGGCCCCGCGCCCGCACTGCCTTTGTCTGCGCGGCGGGCGGCGGGCGGGCGGCGGGCGGGCGGCGGCGTTTGGGAGGCATGCCGTGCGCCGGGTGCGCAGGGAACGTGCGGATCGGCATCTGGCATTGAGTGCCCGCCTTCTCGCCCCCTCGCCCCCGCCCCCGCCCATCCATATGAATGACGCGCCCCGCTCCCGCCCGCACCCCCGACCTCACTGCACGCTGAGACCACGCGAACCGGATGAACCCCGGAAGGAAAAAAAAAAAAAACAATCGAGTTGCCTCTTCTTGAAATGTGCAACCATCATCATCATTGAACATCTGAACGTCTGCTTCCTCTCTCAGCTGACGCTCCCCCTCCTATACATTTTTACATCCTATGGAGTCTTGATCGTACCCTGTACCCCTCCCCCGCACCTTCCACGTGCTCCGAAAGCTCATTCCGGCCGAGTAGCGTTGGCGGTGCTAAATCCTAGCCAGGTTGGTTTTGTGGCCTGATGGCGCTCAAGTACCGGCTTCATAAACCGATTTTGGAGTTTAGTCTCTCTGGCACCAGGCAATCACTTTCGTTTCTCTTACATATAAATGTGCTTGTAGGGAAACTATAAGATTTTTGTAAGGTGTTTAATGGTTTTGTGGATGAGTAAAATGCCTTAGCACAAAAGAAAATGTACAACTTTTCAGTGATTAAGAACTCGATAATCAGCGCTTAATTAAACTGTTTTAATAATTTTTTTAATAAATTTTGTAATTCAGTTCTATAAATGATAAAAACTTTTCTATCATTCCAAAACTGACCTATGAAAATATTCCAAAGAGAATAGGCTAAAATTTATCCTTTTTTTGTTTTTTGTTTGTTTTTGTAAATAAGAAATATTTTTAATTCCCATTAACTCCTCTCTCCCATATAATGAAAGCTATCAGAAATATATACGGATATGCCATAGTACAATATTACTATATACGGATAGGGAATACTGCACAATAGTTTCCCGTAACCACTCCTGTAAAAACGGAAGAGTCATTCTCATTTCTCGTGATACAGAGAATCAGTATGAGGTATCCAAAAACAAGAATCTTTCATTATTTACTAGGCTGTCCGGGTGACGCCGCGTCCATGGCGAAGGTGCCATTGGCACCTTCGCCATGGACGCGGCGTCACCCGGACAGCCTAGTAAATACTGACTCCGGCCGCGGAAGCCTACGCTCTCACAAGAATCTTTCATGTTAACATGAACCGTTGTTAGTTCCCTAAAGATGTCGATAAGTCCGAATTGAGCTCGGCAAGGAAGAAGCAGACACTTACAGAGCCACCACTGAATAAACCATAAAATGCAAAAGAAATCAAATCTCGTGCTACGGAAACTCACAGATATTTTTGTATACGTTCTCCTTTATATTTGATCGAATATTACTTTTCGATTTTGATCCACTCACGTTTTGTACGTTTTGATGTATAAACAGATAATGTAAAATTCTAATGCAGTTGCTTTAAGTGTTTTGCCTGCTCTATTAAGTTCCCATATATATTCCATTTCTCCCGAAACTAATGCAATAAGTCTCAGAAACAAAATTATCAATATTTGACTAGACATGGCACGACGATCAGGGTGGGACCGAGAGAGGTGGCTCAGTGCATCAACTGATGTCACTGCAGTGCCTCTGACCAGGAGTTCTAGGTTCGAGCCGTGACGGCGGCAGGATTTTCGACACTTGCGTTTCAGCTAGATCGAATTCAGTCGCTGTCCGGGCGAGAATTCTAGTAGCTGGCTGTTCTGGCCGTTATTTTTCTGTGGTTTCTCCGATCAATACCAGGCGAATGCCGGAGCCGTACGCTAACAAACGGGCCACTTATCGTGATCTTTCTTTCCTCTTCTTTGACCTATCCTCACCCCTTGCTTACACAGACTTACACCAACATGCACTACACTACCATACACGCAGGGGGATCGGTCGGGATCTTAGAGCTTATCCCGCCTGGGGCGGTGCCCCCATTGGTAGGAGATACCTGGTTGGGGAAATCCCGCTTGCCGGCCTTAGGTCGGCGCGGGATCTCGCCATCCACAGGAGGGAGATCGGTGCCACCTACCGAGAAAAATCATGCACTACACTTACGGGACTAATAACCTTAGTAGTTATCGCGTCCGAAGTCACTAATAATCAATAAACCAACGATCAGTAGATCAATCAACACGTAGAAATATCTCATCGTCTTCCTCTTATCGAGTCTTGAATCCGTAAGAAACATCGCATGGGGAAGAAACTAACATGTTAACAGAATTCTCGTAATCATTTAACCATTCGCAAGTAATCTGCTTTTCTCAATATTATCATAGCGTCACACAGTACAGTCGATATCATGTCACTGTCAATTCAAAAGTACCGACATTGATACAGCAGGAGTCAACAACAAAATTGCCAGCACGTGATTCGGCGAGCGGGACGATCAATAAGCAACGTGCGGAAAACGTGTGCACATCAGAAGACCTCGTCATTTTAGGCACAAAAAGAGGTGGTTTAGGCATCTACTAAAATAGACAACAAAATTATGAAATTAAGCACGCAAAGTGGCGTTTTAGTCACTTAAAATAGATTACAAAATGATTAAACCAGGTATTTAAAAACCTTAGACATGAACCGTTGTTTCTGGCATCTAAAACTTATCACAAAAGGATAAATTAGGCACTTTTTATTTTTCAGGAAAGTCAAGTACTTTTACTTTACTTGACTCTGAGACTGACTATAAGCATACTATTGATTCATTTTCATTTTTTTTTTGAATCATTCATTCTTTCACACCTTTTATTCTCAACTTAAGAGCGCTACTGTACCGGGAATGGATGCAATTGTCTAAGAAGTGCTTAGTGCTAGAAGAGTAAAAGTACATATTTATACTGATTAGCAGAGCTCCTTATGTTCGATGTGTTCGGTGAGAAATTTGTGTGCTTATTCGATTGCGTATACAATCAAGGAATATTTACGTTTCGGGAAATTCGGGAAATACGAGTATTTGCGTTTCGATAAAACAAATTTTAAAAAGTGAATAATTATTAAAATATGATAATTCACAAAAATTAATCGTTTTGGCAGATTTATGCACACAAATATTAAAATAGGCACCAACGTTTTAGGAAATTTTAGACACTACTAGATGCTTTCAATATATATATTTATCCATGATTCGCAAACATCTGCAATTACTTTCCACTATCTCCTAAAATAATTAAATAGGCAGTTGTTCTAAAATCTGATTTTCGTCTGCTGGCGACTACTCAGCGCCCGCATGGGGCGGCGATGGAGGCGGAGGGCAACCCAGGACCATCGAGGCCTACCCCGCCATTGAAATGAGTATACGAGCATAACAGCGAGTATTTTGATCCGTTTTTGTCATTTCGGAATGCCAATTTGAGGTAGTACAGTAGAATAATCTGATGATTATAACTACTACTTATTATTCCTACACATTTAAAATCAACTAAATCAATATTATATTCGTTACTCCACATTTGTACTTTGTTCTTCATTGTGAGAACTTCGCGGTCTTTAGCATTAAAAATGACTCTCACACAAAGCAAACTGTACTGGAATGTATTTGAAAGTTTTACCTAAAATTGTTTTTTTTTCTTACTTTTTAATGAAAACACTTCATATGCACCTGAATACAAGTATGTCTTTAAATCTAATTAGGTTTATATTGAAATATATTTAATGTTAACGATGTTAACTGCTTAAAATGTTTACAAATGAGAATAATTTTCATTTACACACGATATAACGGTGCATAAATAGTATTAAAAGATTAATAGTATTAATACACTTTTACACGTAAATTGTTCTTATTTTTTGCTGCGTCTCCTGATCAACAACCTTCACTCTTTTTGTCTGTTTTCGATTTCATGCTTTGGCCATGCTCATCAATCATTATTAAAGGGATACATTTGATTCGGTCTCAATATTCAATTATTTGCAACAAGTGTTTCTAAATTTGTTAGTGAAATATTAAGAGTTAGTACACAATTCACTGCTTTTTCTTATTATCACATATTTGATCTTTTATTTGTTCGTGAACCGCGAAGTCAATAGTATTGCAGAATGACGTCTGCGTAGTAGTTTGATGACATGTTGTGATGGTGCTACATCAGATATTCCTCCTACTCCCACCCTCACCATCTCCCTTCGTCTTCGCTTCAATATATATCACGTTCCTCGCCCGCCCCGCCCCGCCCCACCCCGCCCCGCCCCGCCCCGCCCCGCCCCGCCCCGCCCCGCCCCGCCCCGCCCGGCCCGCTCCGTTCTCCTCCGCCATTTCGGACCTCCTAGACTCGAGGAGGAGACTTCTACGCTCTATGACCTGGAGCAATTCCGCGGACCGCCGACAGTCTCGAGTTCCTTCAGTTCTCATCTCCGCGTTCTATCTGCAACCCACTCGCTCCGGGTTCCCTCCGTTTCCGCAGCCCTGGCACACCCCGCTGCCTCGCGCTGCCACCCTGTGGTTCCTGTCGACTTCCTGCGACCTCTGCAATTCCGGCCGGCCTCCACCGGCTCGACTCCTCCCTTCGATCCCCCTCCGACCCTCCGGACCTCCATCTGAGGTCCTGCCGACCCCCTTCCGACCTTCTTGCGAACCCTCCTGAACCTTTCAGACTCCGCCTCCTTCAGACCCCGTTCAGATCACCCGCGAAACCTATTGACCTCTTCCGAACCCCTCCGATTCTCGCAATGCCCACCCGACCCCATCAGACTCCCATCGACACCTTTTGAGCCCTTCCTCTGTTGTCTTCATGCACTATCTGAAATGTATGAAAAGCTAGAAAAACTGGAGGACTAAAAATAACAGTTTATTGAGTATTCAGCTTTGCAAACGTACCATAATTCACATCGTAAAGAAAACAATGCCGGCCACTCGCCAGAAGAACAAATGACAAGTTCGTAGCTGTTGGTCGTGTTACCAGTAGATGTACAATTTCGGAGCCTAGTCACTAAAAATTCCGAAAGAATAAAACAGAGCACTTGCGTAGTCACCGTAACGGAATCCACATCAATAACTTCAACGCCCTCAAGCATTGTTCAAATCTGATCTACCTTGTTGGGTGCCAGGCCGCCCATCATATATGGTACACGTCGCCGGGGCTAGCCCAAACCGTTTGGTGGAGCGAATGTTGCTTCGTTGAACCGTAGGCTTCAATATAGGACGCGCTCCGTCTTGCGCGTGCGAGCCAACTGGAAAGTTCGCTGTACACACAGCACTCTCCTTTCTGATTCGCTCCTTGCCCCACCCGCGCCATCCGAACCGTCTAGTTCACTACTCCCCCCCACCACCACCATCCGACCTTTGGTCTCTGCCACTTCCCTGCATCAGCCAGCCCAACCTCCCCTTTATTATCCCACCCCTCCTCCCTTCTCTCTCCCACCCACAAAGCTTCCCGCCCCGCCCCTCGCGCCCCGCCCTGTGCCACGCTTCCACGGAGCCTCCTCGCGATGCGCCCCCGTCGGCGCAGAGCGCTTGCGCGGCGCGGCTCAAAGCGGCCCTTGTGCCCCAGCGCCCTTCCCCGCTCGTGCTCCGAGCCGTGACGCCGGGTGCATGGCGGGATGTAAATATCTGAGTCACATTCTCATTTAAGAAGAAATAATTTCTGTAGGTGTGCGAATGTCATTAACCGAGTACAGTAGTCTTATTGATTATTCTGTGTGTTCACATTCATATGAGATAAGACAAGCACAACACAATCCATGTATCGATATGCGTATTTTACGGACACATATTCAACGATAAATATTTTTTTAAATATTCGAAAATCAGTGTTTACTGCGAGAAGTATTGTATGCAACATTTTTGTCGACAATTTTCAGTTCTACATATTCAATACATGACTTCAATTCAATCTCTTTTCTGTTTAAATTTCCTTAGAGCGTAATGGTTTTAGATTATCCAACTAAGAGGCAATAAATTGCACTCGAATTTACGAGAGGAGTAAGTTTGTGAGCAATCTGTATTCCAGCCGAATTCCACTTCTGAAAGAGCTATTCTCCTCCAAATGGAAAGAATGAAGAAAGTGGAATGTTAAGTATCTATTTGTATGCGTTGAGAATGATAAGAACTTACGTCGGTTGTGAAGCAGATATATAGAGGTATGTGTCCAACCGCGGGCCTAAATGTCACTTTGAGACTGTGACTGAGCCAAAGAAAGAATACATGTGCACTGGACTGGAAGTCTGTAGTTGTTTCTTATGTCTGTTACTGTACGCAACTATCTGTAGGAAAGAAATAGTAGTTTCGAAGAGTTTAGTTTCGTAGTTTCGAGTAACATGATTTGATGAGCATGTTCTGCAAAAAATCATCATTGATGTAATATACCTGTAATACATTATTCCTCTCCCTGTATTTTTCACCCACTTTTCCTTTTATCCAATTATGTGTTTAAAATACACCATTCACCTATATGACTGAATTTACTGATTATTTTGGGCGCGTCAACTGATAGTCATTAGTCCAGTAAGTGTAGTACGTGTTTTTTCGGGACCTGGCAGTTATCTTCCCCCGCTGAATGGTGAGATCTGACGCCGATCTACTGTCGGCTAGAGAGGTTTTGTCCAACCAGATATTTCTCCCTAGTGGGTCGCCACCCCAAGCGGCACAAACAGTAAACATCTGACCGGTCTCCTGATATGTGTGGTAGTGTGGATGTAAGTGTAAGGGGTGAGGATAGGACAAGGAAGAGGAAGGAAAGGTGGCGCAAGGTCCATGGCCCTTTGTTAGGAAAATGCTCTTGCATTCGCTTATTGTTGATCGAAGAAACCACCGAAAACTATGATCAGAGCACCCGGCCGCTACAAATCTTTCTCAGACAGCGATTGGATATGTATCTACCTAGTGTGGGAAATCTTGTTACCGTCAAAACTCAAACCTAGGACCTCCCAGTCAAAGGCACTGCAGTGAGCAGGGACATTAGGTGACGTCCTGTGCCATCTCTCCAGGTCTGTAAAATTAACTTTGCTTCTTCAGATGACCCGACAACTCAGGAGGAGAATCAAAAGGTCGCACTTTGGCACCAACACCAAAGGTAGGAAACCAGTGCGATTTGAGCAAGAAAGCATTGCGCTGAGAGACGCTGTTTGCGAGGAGGTTCATTTGGGAAGCCGATCGATGAAGGTGGCCGTAGAGCTCATGCAAACGGAGCAACTGTTACGTGATCAACAGAACGAATCGTTGCTCATTCACCTAGGATATATTCTATTTTGCTCAAAAAGACGTAGTTACTATTAACAATGTGAACTACAATTATTGATTTACTTTATTGAGGAATCTAAAAGAAAATTGGAACGTCCCATGTATGTCAAGTGTACTTTATGAAAGGGCACATGGTAATTAAAAGGTACCTAAGTTTTCTTTCAGCTTCATGGAATTGTTTACCGAGGTTTTTGGAACCTTTTAAAAATTAAGTGTAAAACTACAATATAAGTTATTTAAATTACCGGTTGGACTGAGATTTATCTGAAATTGCGACGAAAACGAAACAGGAGAACGGAGGCTCATGTCCCTAGCAAGACGATCATTTTGACCACATTTCATTTCTCTGATAAGCAGAGAGATCAAGTGACTGGATATATCCTAAATATTTGCAAATTATTGCAACAATGTTGATCAAATATGCACAGATAAGTTTATAATATTTATTATGCATACTGCAGTACGGTAAGGAATATTAAATAAGTCATAAAACCTAAGAAAAATGTAAAATATATTATTTGATTTGTTTATGTTGTGACCTGAATCATACATTACGACAACTGTTCTGTTTTCATTGTCTTTTGCAATGTACACTTGCTTCTGTTGATAAATTTGTTAATATACCTTATTGAAGTAGGCAATAGCCATCTACTTGACGATGTGATTATTTTCATTAATTCTAACAATACCTGAGATTTTGAAGAATGCCCTTAAAACAAAATGTATGTAATTCGTACCCTCTGTACTCGTACACGTCTGTCCTTAGAGCGTGTATTCCTTATTTTTTTCGTGTTTAAGGTTGAGAATATGTTTCTGTGCCTTGCTTTCGCACTTCTAACAACAAGAAATGCTTAATATTGAATATTTAAATGCTGACAGCTAAAAATTTGAATACTGACAGTACGAATACAATAACCTCAATGGCTCAAATCAACCTGTCAAACTTGCTCACAGCCATAGAGAAATCGAACGTAATCAATCGCCCAAGGAGACGTCAATCACGTTCACTTTCTTCCTCTCACCGCCAGGAGCGCGCGTGCTGGCCTCGATGAAACGTCCGACCGCCGCCAAATTCCAGATGCCATACCCCGCGCATCTCATCCAAAAGATCGGAGCCGGCCCCCGCGTGTTTGCGGTTCCCGAGAATGACGGCAGATCAAACGGCGGCACTTCCCCACCGTTTAATCCTCATGGACCTCCCCGAGAGCGTTGCCAACATCCGCCGGTAAAAGACCCTAAATTGGCTGTCGAGGAGCATCAATCATGGAGGGCGAGTGTTTGTTTTGTACCTAGCGAAATTAAGTCGTTCATATTTGAAGGAGTTTTTGATGCAGAGCTGAGTACTTGGATCTGATCGTGTTCCTACCGTTTCGAAGAAGCTCTCTGCATGGTTGCTCATTGGCCTTCGAGGTCGAGTTTCTTTCCTCTAACCATTCTCCCCACCAAGAGTGTGCATTTTGAGGCAGAGCTGTATGTTCAAAACATTAATGCAAAATGTGATCGAATTTTAATAAGATAAACAATATATTTTATGAACAATTCTTTACTCATTGTAATTATTTAATTTTACTAAATACATTCCAACTTTCACGAAAGTCAGTTCGAATTATCCTTGAAAAACATCACTCATCAAGTAGGAGTGTTTATGTTGATCTTCTGAAATTGAGTGGTTCGTATTCGTGAGTTTTATGTTGAGTGTTTGAATTTTTCCATTTGATCCAAACCGAAGTCTCAAATAACTTGGTTTTGGAAGAATGTCAAAGCATCCGCCTATCGATGATCATGAATAAGCGAAATCGTTTCTAGCTTTTTTGTTTATGAATACAATTTATATGTTATCAATAGTTCTTAGAATATATTACTGACTTTCACGCTGTTGCTTTTGGTACTTTAAAATGTAGCGAAATCAATCAAAGCAAGTTATGCTTGCTCAGAGCGCATGGAAAATATATATTTCTAGATCAGATTACTAATCTTCTTCATTACACGTTGTTACTTTTCTGGTTGTCAGATAGAGTTGTTAGTCTCAAGTCGAGGTCATTATTTTGATAATCTCCCCTTCTCTTCCAGGAATTACGGAGCTACCAGAGCAATATACTGCTTCTAATGCAGTTCACCGAGCACAGAGGGGTTGCAGGATTCTTGCATTACTTCTCTACATGAAATTCCATATTCCACTCCGGAATAAATGATCGCAGTTCTGCAAACTATTTTTGAGGTAAAATAAATGAATAAATAAGATACGTTTAGTGCTTTCGATGATGCTAGGCCGCTGTCCAATGGAAAATGTTTTGTCAGACTTTCGCCCATAAGTGAGGCAGACATTTTCACTGGATCTGAGATCACGGTTGAAGGAAGCTCTTGGCAGATATCGGGTGACTGACATTTTTTCTTGCGACCACGTGACCACTCATGTCTGCCGCAGCTGCAGCCAACAGCCTGAAAAAGAATAATTAGACTACAGCTCGTCAGCCCGGAAAACAACCCTTTCGTCGAATCTACATCAACTCTTATAACATACTGAGAAGAGCTTCTGTCAATAAGCCAAAGCAAAACTCTTAAAAATTAGTATCTAAAATTTCGTCAAAATATTTCTCCTTTCCTTGCCACAAGCTCTTTATTAACATGAAGATGTATTGCGACAAGTTTGTTACACTTTCACCAAAATAAAGATATTAACATGAATTGTTGGAGGATTGCTGAGGCTGGTGTGGTTTATATTGTTACTGCCCCAAGCCCATCTTACAACTAAGAGAAAATGTTTTGACAGATTTACACACCCTAAACCCTTCTATTTAGTGGTAAATGTTGACACAGGTTGGTAGTGCCGCTCGGGGTGCGGTAGGCCCAGCCCCGCCCAGGTCCGGGGGCGCTCGGCTTGCGGTCTCATCTGCGGCGGCGCCGCGCGGCCGCGGGGACTCGGGGGGGCCTGAGCTCACGCGCCGCCCTGGCGCCGCCGCCGCCCCCGCCCCCGCCGCCTCCGACGACGTCCAGGAAGCGGTGCGCCGAGCCCCCCTCCCCCCACCCCAGTGGCGGCGGAACGAGGACCGCGGACACATGCCTTCAGAACACAAAATGCGATTGCAAAGACGTTCCATCTAAGACGATATCTAGACGTAAATAACTCGAACTTCGGTGATCATTAGGATCTCGATATCTCAATTTTGGTTTCACGCGCATTTCGATAATACTAATCTCAATAATCAGAAACATCAAAGGTCGAACTTTGATGATTACTCGAAGCTCAATCAGTAGAATCACTCGAAGCTCGATCAAAGCTCAATCATCCAGAGCTCGATTATTCAAAGCCTAATCAGTCGAAGTTCGATCACACGAAGGTCTATCAGTCGAAACTAGATCAGTCGAAACTCGATCAGTCAAAGCTCGATACCTGCAGCTTGACCTCTCGAAGCGCGACCAATGAAATCTGGATCACTTGAACCTCAATCAATCAAATCAATCGAGACTCCATCACTGGAATTTTAACCAATCGAAACCTTGATTACTCAGGACTCTCGTATTTGGCTTAATTCGGAACTCGAATTTCAAAAATCTGATCACCTCAATAGTAATTGTTTAATTCCTCTTCACCTTCCCTGTACTCACGGTCGTCGGTAACTGAAACCTCGATTACCCTGAAAATTCAGCTTCTCTCATGACATGCTGCAATAGAGCTTGGAGTCGGACACTGCTCAGTTAAACTTTTCGTTTTCACTCTGAAAATGTTGCTGAATTTCATAATTTCTGGTGAAAGTAGATGACGAAATTTTAACAGATATACACATTTTTGAAACCAAAAAAAGGCTGCACCAAAACGTCTGTCTATTCGTCCAACCGTTTGTCAGTGAATAAAACTAGCCCCTGAATGATTCATTAAATTTTCCAAAATTGGTATCCAACGATCGATCAACCCCAACTCGTAGCATTGCGAGTTTGAATCAAATCTTTTAGTTTCAGGGAGTATTTCACACAAAGGCCACGGGGTGCCGCTCACATGGCGGAGATCGTTCGAGCAGTAGTACCGTAGCGGTCGCGGACAGCGGGTTTGAGTCCCGCCTGTGTCTAAATGCATGTGTCGTTCCGCTTCTGTCTATATGTGTGAGCTGTCCTTTCACTCCTCACTGTCATCTCATTATCTATACCCCCAGGACACAAGGGGATACAAGTGAGGATTCAGCTAAAATGCTGATCCTCCCGATAAGGTACTTACGCCTTTTAAAGCAGGATGTACGCGTGATAAAGGGTTGGCCTATACGCCAGAAGAAAGGTTCTGGAACTTTTTCCATGATTTTCTCGAAAATAGCTTCATTATATTTCCGTAGATTTTTCGATAGAATAGGGTTAACAACATTTATAATTATGGCAAAGGATTAATTTTTACCTTTGAATTTTCAAAAATTGCAATTTTTTCGAATTTTCAAAAACATTTTTGGTTTCTCATGCAACTACTTTCTTGAAAGAAATTTTTCTACATGAAATTTCTTCTAAATATTTAAATATTTAATTAAAGTCTTCTACAGTTTTTAAAAATATTAATAATTTCGTACAATTTGTGTAAAAAATAAAGTTTTAAAACATACATAAACAGTTTTTTCAAAGGGCTCTATTTTTTATTGACACTTTTTGAACAAAAAGATCCAAAAAACTTAATTATATAACCGCCGTTTTGTTTTTATCAATTAAAAATATGTATTTTTAAAACATCTCCTACATTGTATACCGTGTATTGTGCACAACATGTGCAGTATAATATTTACTTTGCATTTTGTTGTTTTTCTTCGTTGTGTTTTATAACTTAATGCATTTCTGAACACAAGTTTTTAAAATGATCTCTTATAAAGTTGGTCTCTGGAAATCTTAAAGTTTTTGTAAGTGAGATCAAAACAGTTGAATTTCAAAACGCTGAAACATTTTCTCAAGTAGCTTCTAAGTTTCGAACGAAAATATCCTCATAAACTAAGATTTTCCTCGTCCACGATATCTTAAACTCATTTTTCAATGAAAATTTGGGGACCAAAAAATTGAAAAACAGTAAAAATATTCGTGTTTTTTGAAAAAAACAAACTCAAGTGAAATTGACACAAGAAAAACTCTGAACCATTTTGTTTATTAATGATAATGTAAATACACAACTGATTGAGAAATGTACAACCCCCCCTCCCAAAGAATGGCTCGGATAAATGCGAACTTGGAGAACTTGTACAACTGTGTATGGATTAATTTTGCATTGAGATAGCGTACTCTTAGGTCAAAAATCGTTCTCAATTGCGGGACTGGAGAAATCATAGTTATACTACGCTTATTCAGTGAGAAAACTGAAAGCATGTAATAACATGACTCTTCGACACCAAAGTGTGCAATGGTAGCATGTGAGTGAGAGGGGCTAAATGATTGAACTCCCGTTAGTAGATTCGTCTTACCATGACGTTGCGGCTCGAAGAGGAGATAATACCACTACTGTGATGCGTGTGAAGAACCAATGCTTAGAAAAGGGTCATGCGCAGCAACAAGGTAAATGGCATTCGGAACGACAGTGGGGCAAAACCAAAAAGCTATCCCCGATTGAAGAGAATAGCAAACTAACGTACGCCGGGGCCATTTTGTAGCACCACTAGTTTATTGATTTTGACGTGAAATAAAAAAAACATTAGTGGACACGTATCAGCACTACACGATCTCAAATTACAAAAATAATACTAAATATTAGTTTTTTTTAAAAAAGTTCTAATATTGAGATATCTGTCCCACTGTTCACGTAGATTCGTGATGGTTAATCTTTTCTAGAAAAAGTTAGGAACCACAGACAAATGCATGAGAGAAGTGAACAAATTGTTGTTCGTTGGCACCGACATGGACAACGTGTTCATTTTCTCCCTCAAAATTCGTGTCTTTGTTTTTGGGGAAAGACACGCAGACACATTCAAACATACAAATGCAGAAAACATACATAACACAAAGCACACAAATATACAGATATGCACACATAAAACGACGTACAGACACACGTTTTAAACGTTAAAAACGACTTTATTTTTGGGGGTAATTTCCTAATGTTTGAGATCAATTGTTTAGTGATTTTGAGAAAGAAGCAGATGTTCCGCCAAGTTTATAAAAGAGGTTAAAAATCAACAAAAGGAATATTCGGACCAACAGATATACAGTTACACCTGTCCATGAGTCGAAATACGTCTTATGAAGTAAAAACAATAATACATCCAACCGCCTCCCAACAAAAAACCGTCATTGTCACAACGACAATGCGATGCATCCCAGCATGCATGCCTGAGGTATTTCCTGTCGAGAACGCATTTTCTTTGTTAGGAGAAGATCCACATTTTTAGAATTCCATTGCAGAAGGAGACGTCTTCACGAATACAGCTAGCATAGTATTGGTTGTACAAATATTATGCTCTACTGTTCTTTATTTCGAGAATATAAAACAATATGTTCCGGAATGCAAAACGTGAATAGCAAATTATAATGCCGGTCAGCCTCTTCCTTGGATCCTTGCACAATGTCGGCTGCGTCGTTATGAGTGACGTACTGAGTATTCGCGCAGCATAAAAACGATGCTGTCTTCCTCTATATCTAATACATCGTAGGCACCACCACATAGATAAAAACAATAATTGTGGAGAGATTTTACAAACCAATATGATCTCACTGAAAGAAAAGATAAGACTCCGAACACAGAGTGAAGCAGATATGAGGAGACTTAAAATACAAGATGGAGACAATGCGGAAAGGGTTTAGTAGCTACTACAGAGGCGATGCCCCATCCTCAGTACTAGAAGTAGCCACAGCAGTTGGAGCAGAGATTAAATAATTTCCTGTTTTAGTAGTTTCAGCCAAGCGTTTGTTTAGCTGTACCTTTCGCCACATTTTCGTAGTAAATTTGAATTATTTAGATACTCCTCTAACGGGCGATTGTCTATAAGAATGAGGTTAATCTGTCAAAGTCTGAAGAAGAAGAAGAAGAAGAAGAAGAAGAAGAAGAAGAAGAAGAAGAAGAAGAAGAAGAAGAAAAATATCGACTTAATAGTACAATATTTTTGGTAATGTGTTTGATATTGGATATGTAAAATATCTTATGAGTACGACTTCCCTGACGTCAGAGGTACCTGTTGAGGCTTTTCTTGTGCGGAGTTCCCCGGCTGCCCCAGATGAGCAGAGAGCCTCAGAGCTCGTTACGGCACTACATGCAAATGGCACCGCCGCGAGGCGCCCCAGAAGGCTGTTCCCCACCCCCACCCCCACTCTCATTTTCGTAAATTACGCCCTTTTCTTTCTTCTCCCACCCCTGCCCCCGCTCCTCCTCCATCCCTCGTAAACACTGCAATCGCGGTCGCTTTCCGCCGAAGAGGAATTGCTGCTGCTGTGAGGAATCCGTGGAAAATGACAAACGTTTCGAAGCTTCGGGAATTCGTTAAGTGATCTGCCGTCGATAGGTTCCAAAGAAAATTGCAACGTTGGTGAGTTTTCCGTTCCCTTGAAAAGTGATTGACCGAGAAACCTCGAGACCGCGAAACGAGGCCTTGACTTACGTCATGGGTATGTCATAGGTTTCGGTTTCAGTGATGTTTTGGCGAACGCGATGTGACTATACATCGGCGTTCGTGTTTTAAGATGCGTAAATTTGAATAGTTTTGTAACTTGGAACTTTCTGACGTATTTCGTATAATGGAATCATGGAAATCTCTTTTCGTACTATTTGTGTTCAACTAAAATTAGAAAATGAAGATCAGCTAAACAGCCTTTGATTTAGCCTCGCAACAATAATAATACAGTAAGAGGAAAGTAAGGTCCAATTAAAGAATGATATTAAAAAATATAACAGAAAAAGCAAAAACGAACGAAAAATCTTATAATATTCACTTAAAAGGTTTTACTTGATTTTGCATTCATTTTAAATTTTCTGAATAAATAATTCAATGTAAAATTAACAATAAAATTAAAGAGAATTTGCTAAATTGTGGTATCTTAAATTAAAGAGAAATAATTTATGATATTTTGGTTCATCACTTATTCTGGTATAAAGTATGACAATAAAATATTATTTTATATTTAATTTAAAGATACATTGGGCACTCATCACAACGAGGACAAGTTAGCATGAAATAAACCAAGGACGTAGTAAAGCAATTTACAAATTGACGCTGTTTCTTCACATAATGAGCCAGGAATATATTCGTAACTCTTGTTCGTAACAAAGAGTCCAAAAGCTGATTCAACCGTTTTTCACAAATATGCACGCCTATCTAAAAGTGTTATTTTCATTCAAATGAATCACGATTTGTATGAATCGCGAGGTCATATCGATATCCATTCGATTCTAACGCTTCTCACCGGGGTCGTATTCCCGTCGCTCAGTGTCTAAGTCATTTTCGTGCACATCTGTATCCTGAATAGCGTGTACCATAACCTCTGGCGTTTCATGACGTACTCCCTCCCTCCAGACCAAACGAACAATCGTTTTCTCCGTGTGCTGTTACAGGGCAGCCTAAGGGCATGAGAGGAACGCGATTGCATACTGGATTTGTACTCATTACGTACTACGATGGCGGTTCCCAGTATGGCACGAATTACTCAGGCAGATCTTTCCACGCAAGCAACGAGGCAGCGCTCGCTTTTTGTGTGGGAGTTGGACCACCCGTAGAACAGGCATTATCCGAACGGTGCGTCATTAGGAAAAGCGGAAGTAATTTCAAGAGTTTGCTCACATTTTGTTTTTCTTGGCACAGCTCCCAGTACTTCATAAAAGAAAAATTATCTCTACTTTACAGACGATTTTCTTCATAAGTCACACTTTTAAAAATTATTATATCTATAATAGTTACTCTTGAAATTAATCGGTTCAAAATGATATCACTCCCTAATGACTTATTTACTCTGTTATGGATGTAGCTAATATATTTTGTATCACAGAAAAAGAAATATATTGTAAATAACGAACAAAGTTTACAATAATAGATTAAAACCAAACAGTACATAAAAAGCAGAACGTTTGCCCATGAAGAATCTTCAATTCTTTTCATTTACTTTGATATAATTGAAAATTAAAATAAAAGAACATCACTTCAAAGTCTACCATTCTTCCTTATGTTTGAACTACGATTTTCTTGCATTCCGCAAAAGCGGTGTATTTATACCAGCGAAATCCGAACATTACACACATTTTATATCTACACTTTAGCTTTTCTTGACAAAGTTTCACTACCAATGCAAATGCAGTTTGTCATTTTATGTTGCAATTTACTTAATGCCATATATCCAAAATTTGTGTCGTAATGAATTAAGGGATATCATATGCCCCAATCAATATAAATTCAAATTCTATTCACCTTTACTAATTTGTTAATCATGTAAATAATAGCCAGCTCGCAATAGCTTAATCGATTCCATTCCATCTGGGAATCAAAATGTCCCTCTTTTCTTCTCTGTCTCTCACTCTTGAGTCTGTCTCCCCCTCCATCCCCTCTCTCTCTTCTCTCTCTTTCCCCCTCTCTCCCCCCTCTCCCCCTCTCCCCCTTCTCCCCCTCTCTCCTCCCTCTCCCCCTCTCCCCCCTCTCTCCCCCTCTCTCCCCCTCTCCCCCCTCTCTCCCCCTCTCCCCCCTCTCTCCCCCTCTCTCCCCCTCTCTCCCCCTCTCTCCCCCTCCCCCCCTCTCTCCCCCTCTCTCCCCCTCTCTCCCCCTCTCTCCCCTCTCTCCCCCTCTCTCCCCTCTCTCCCACTCTCTCCCCCTCTCTCCCCTCTCTCCCTCTCTCCCCTCTCTCCCCTCTCTCCCCTCTCTCCCCTCTCTCCCCTCTCTCCCCTCTCTCCCCTCTCTCCCCTCTCTCCCCTCTCTCCCCTCTCTCCCCTCTCCCCCCTCTCTCCCCCTCTCTCCCCCTCTCTCCCCCTCTCTCCCCCTCTCTCCCCCTCTCTCCCCCTCTCTCCCCCTCTCTCCCCCTCTCTCCCCCTCTCTCCCCCTCTCTCTCCCCCTCTCTCCCCCTCTCTCCCCCTCTCTCCCCCTCTCTCCCCCTCTCTCCCCCTCTCTCCCCCTCTCTCCCCCTCTCTCCCCCTCTCTCCCCCTCTCTCCCCCTCTCTCCCCCTCTCTCCCCCTCTCTCCCCCTCTCTCCCCCTCTCTCCCCCTCTCTCCCCTCTCTCCTCCCTCTCCTCCCTCTCCTCCCTCTCCTCCCTCTCCTCCCTCTCCTCCCTCTCCTCCCTCTCCTCCCTCTCCTCCCTCTCTCCCCCTCTCGCCCCCTCTCTCCCCCTCTCTCCCCCTCTCTCCCCCTCTCTCCCCCTCTCTCCCCCTCTCTCCCCCTCTCTCCCCCTCTCTCCCCCTCTCTCCCTCACCACTCTTTCTCTCTTTGCGTGATGCTAAATAATTAAAAGCTGTTCATCATTCGATTATCATTATAAATCTTATGGTAAATAATTGTTGGTCTATTTACATATTTATATTAATATCAACAACACGTCTCCAGCAGAACTAATCATTAACAGCACCACAGCCAACGTCCTTCTCATTATTTATTTATTAACAAATAGCTATATAATTTACATAGCCTACATCATTCACAAGGAATAATTATTTTTGTTGAAAAGTGAGTAATATTGATCTATGTTCACATTTTAAGAAACGCTGTCCCACAATACCACCTACAGTATAGGAATACGAATGTCACGCTTAGAAAGGTATCGTTTGTTCGCATGACTCAACACGGAGCAACAACAGATGAATTATGCACCGCGTTAAAATCCACTGCGATCACAGAATTTACAAAACGCAGCGACAGCAGCGGGCGGCCAGTCTGGGGACATCCTTGGCGAAGGACGCGAGCGTGTAACAGGAGCCAGCGGTTCTGGTCGTGAGATCGGCGACAACCCCCGTGTTACAATTCCACACTGGCGCCGCTGTCGCCTCCGCATTCGCTGCACGCTTCGGAAATCTCGGGCTGGATTTGGAGGGGGAGAGAAATGGAGGAAACTGGAGGTGGAAATGGTAGAGTTTGAAGATGGCCATGTCTACTTTCAATGTTTTCTCTCTCCAAGTCTTTTCATGGAGAGGTTTGGACTAAAGTTGGAAGAGGTTTGAAATTGAGGAAAGTGGAGTGCAGCTGGAGGTGATGGAGTTTGGCAGGGAATGTACCTGGAAGTGTGCATGTCGGGGGCGGACGATTCTAGATGAGGATGAGACTGGGAGCGAAAGCGGCTGGCGGTGGAGGAGGGTGAAAATGGTAGATGGTGGCGATGGAGGAGGGTGGCGGTGGAGGAGGGTGGTGATGGAGGAGGATGGAGGTGGAGGAGGATGGAGGGTGGATGTGGAGGAGGTAGAAGATTGGTTGAGATTTTGAGAAAAAATTGTTTAAACAAAATTAAGAATTTTGCCGATATTTCACGCAAAAGTACGCAAAAACGACTCAAATTTTCGAAAAAATGTACATGACCTTATTTCAAAATCAATCCTGAAGGAACTCTATCTATAATATTTTAGTTGTAGGAATAAGCCGAAAAAAATGATTGTTTTCAATTTTCGGAAAACTACAGTTTTTAACCATCATGAGACCTGCGCCATTCTCTTAAACCAAACGCTTTTCAACGAAGAAAATAATTAAAATCGATGGCGGTATTTTTTTTAAATTTTGGAAATGTCCCAGCGTCTTCATGTAAAGTACCCCCGAAAATTAAAATATCGGTTTAAAATTCAAGGGGCGGTGACGTCAGCCAGATCGATTGGGGAATATCAATTTTGGAGAAAGTCAGCTGACCGGTTTAGCCGCTAGTGTTGTGCACAGATGGACGGACAGACAGACAGACCTTTGACGTCAATCGATTTTTCGGTATCAAGGACCCTTAAAACATGGATTCCGGCTACACCATGCATTAGAGGATTTTTTAAGTTAGCAACTGGATTTATTCCCTTTTTCGTCTCCAAGGGCTTGCAATAGGAGATTTTCTGCCAAAAATTCGCCCTTTTTGCGCGCAGCATTACATAACTTTCTCTTCTTAAGAAGTTCCTTCTTAAGCGCGAGAAAGTAAAAAGGATGAAGGAAACGAAGGGCAAAATCTGTACAAAGTAACAAACTTTGGACTTTAGCCAGGTGATGTGAAGAGTAGCCAAAACGAGGTGTTAGTGTAGGAGAAGTAAGTTACGGTGACGAGAACTAGCAGATAATATGTGATAAATGGGTATCAGAGTGCTTTTGAGAAGCTTTTGCTTTCTAATAGTCACGAGATATAAGGTGTGTACTTTTGACGTTCACTCTGAGATGTAAATTTCTATTTTCACGATTCAACAGAACCTCACTTAATCTCACTATATATTTCAGTTAACGCTTTGCTACCTACATATAGTTGTAACGACAAAGTTTCCGCTTTAGGTCTACCTATTTAAGAAAAACACATCAGTTAAGTTTGTCTAACTTATAATTTCGAACGAATATTTATTTTAAACTAATTCAAGGAGCACAGAAAATGCTTCACAATCAGACAGTCACCATATTTGCCAAATATTGTGTGTCGTATAGCAATATTAGTCAGATGATGTCCGAAATGATCATTCAGACATCATCTGACTAATGTTGGTTTTTATACAACTGTATACAACTGTATGATTAACGTGAGAATTAAGCGGTTAATTCGCTATTCAACCACATTTCGAACTTCAATTCTTAGCGTCTGTCAAACAAGGCGTAGCGCGGTTGAGAAGTTTCAGAGCTTACCATGAATACTATTGTGGAAATGAATGATACAGAATTACACATAAATGAACCATAGAACGATTCAAGACATTTAAGCTCCCTAGAAAATGTATTGCCTCTGCCGCGTTCTCTAGGGTTCGGGACCTGACGGTGGCCGGTTGTCTGGAGGAACATACTAGCAGCCTACTGGCTGCTCTGATAGGTAATATTTCGCGGTTTCTCTAATCAATTCCAGGAGAATGTTTGATCACTACCTTAATAAGCGAGCTACGGAGCGCAAGCGATCTTCCTTTCCTCTTCCAGCCCTAATCAGACCTCTTACACTCTCACTTACACGCACTACACCACCACACATGTCAGAGTAATACAGCTTCTCCCGGATGGGGCGGTGTCCCGCTATGAGGAGATACCTGGTTCGGAAATACCACGTAAGCCGACATGTAGGTCAGCGCCGGATCTCACCATCCAGCGGGGGAAGAACCTCACCATATCTCACAATACAAACGTGCACTAAAGGGACTAATGACCACAGAAGTTGACGAGCCCGGATACATCAAATAGTCAATCAAATCCTTAGGAGATGGCGACTTTGAATAATTTTAAAATGTCGTAAGATTGTAAGGCGCGTACTCCCGGGTTAAGCGATATTACCTTCATTTACGATTCTGGGCGCCGGTCGGCGTAGCGAGGGGGCAGGTGTGCGCGTGCGTGCGTGGGCGGCGTCGCCCTGGCGCGCGCCGCGCCGCGGCGCCTCCGCCGCCCCCGCCGCCAACCCGCTGATAGCATCTAGAGGCGCTGCCAGGCGCGACGCTCCCTGCTCCTTACTAAGCGCGAGCTGCAAACCTGTCAACATGTTTCGCCTTGCGATGGTGTTGCACTTCGCGGGCGAACGCCAGTGGTTGATTATGGGTACTTTTAGTGTTTATGGGCACGTCAACTGCTGTGGAGTGGGAGATGTGGCTAAGGGTATCAACTGATGGCAGTGTAGTACCTCTGAACAGGAGATCCTAGAGTTCGAGTCCCGACTGTGGCAGCTTTTTCGATCTTAGCTACTAGCTAGGACGGGTTCAGTCCTTGTCTGGAGGAGAATTCTAGGGGCCGGCTGTTCTGATCGCTACTTTTCCGTGGTTGCTTCGATCAACAGCAGGCGAATGCTGGAGCAGTACCCTAACAAACGGGCCATGGACCGCGGGCGATCTTTCCTTCCCCTTCCCGTCTGCCCTTACACACACTTGCACTTACACGCACTGTACAATCACTCACGCCGGGAGACCGGACAGGAGCTGACAGCTTGTCCCCACTGCGGCGGTGCCCCGCCGTTGGGAGATACCTGGTTGTGGAAAATTGCGCTGGCCGATCGGAGCCGGAAGTCACCATCCAGCGGAAGATCACCGCCACTCCTCGAAGAAAACAAATTGCACTACACTGACGAAACTAATGGCCTTAGCAGTTGACACATCCGAAATCACAAATCAATCAAAAATAACTACGGTCATTAGCCACGTAAGTGTAGTGAATTTATATCCTTGGAAGTGGCAGTATTCCCAACTGAAACGTCGGATGGTCGACCTTCGGAAAAGAACGCTCGTGTTCCGTGGCCCGTTTGTTAAGATACTTCCCCAGCATTCGTCTGACATTGATCGGAGAACCCACTGAAAGCATCCAATCGGAGCAGCCGGCTTCTAGAAATCTCCTTGGACTTCCAACCTAACTGCGAAAGTGCTGTCGAAAAGTAGCCGTCGTGAGGACTCCAATGCCGGGCCATCCGTCAGCGATCGAGGATTCAAATCCTAGGACCTAGGACCTAGCGCCACCGTGCCATTGCAGCCTGTAATGCGTGTGGTCGTTTACTTGTGTTCTAGCATAGCATGGTGCCACCTGCGGATATTTTCATGTCAAAATGTTTAACTTGCGCAATGAAACTTCATAATAAAAATAAATTTCAAATAATATAGTTGCATGGCTCGTCCGGCCTGCAGCGTTGCCGGCTGTATACGTACAGATGCGAGACAAATGCAATTGATATCTTACGTGAAGTCTGACAAATAGGTACAAGAAATATAGAAAATACTGTTAGAAAATGTTCTTACGTTCTCATCTCTAATTTTTTTAATTACTTTTTTCACTTCCTTTCACTTCCTTATATATAATTATGCTCAGTTGTTCTGTAATCTTGAAATTCTATTCTCTTAATAGAAACAACTGAAATCGATTTGTTCTTCGCTGATTAATATTATCATGATGACTATTTAATGGCTTTTTGTAGATAAACTTAAAGAACTTTTATTTGATAGAGTGAAGAATAACTTGAATATCTCGAGAATAAAGCAGATTTTTTCTTTGTGTGTATTTCATTGTCCATCTTTCATCCGTCCTCGTCCCTTAATAATTTTCGACCATCTCTTTCTGCATATTATGACAAATATTTATAAATTGTTTTTAGTTGAACAATAGCTCTCAAAATAAACAGGTTCAACTATATTACATTCAACAGTAACATCCAATATGATTAGAAGTAGATTTTAACCATTTAAATTACTGAAATATTGTTCCAGGGATTGTGTATCCGTAGACTAAGCTATGACATGCATGCTAATATCAAGTCCAATATTTTTTCAAATTGATATTTTATTTTCATTCAGTGCATATTACGGTAAATAATTGTATACTTGTGTACTTTGTATATAGTATACCATCAGGGTCGGACTAATGTTACGCCTGAAGAAAGCATAAACTCTAGGCTACAGTCGAGCTCGTAAAACTCGATTTAAATTTTAAATAGTTCTGCGAAGTGCCGAATCGGGAGAGAAAGTTATTTTTTATTTCGCGGCTGCTTGCCAAGGGGATACATGCCAGTTGCTCCTAAACACACAACGGTGATAAACCAACGGCTGCGGGCTCGGAATGATGATGCATTCTCATCCCGTTTACGTAAGGCTCTGAAAACACAATCTGCGATTGTCTTGGCTGTCCCTTGAGGAAAGATAGGGAGCTAGGAAGGGGCTATTTCGTGCTTAATGTCTGGATATATATTTCTTTACTGGATGTGAGGTAAATACGCCCAAGTGGAATGTCGTGTCTTGATGTACGTGTCGCGGGGCGTTTATTAGCACAGTAGCGAAAACACCACGGGGACAGTCACATTCATTAACAAACTGATTCACGTTTTCGGACCCGAGACATCTTTAGGTTTGTTTGCCTAGTGGTGGTATTGTCATGAGAGCACTCTTTAAAACGTTCTGGTAGTTCGACATAATGTATAAGCGGTGTACGAATGTTCAAATTAATTCAGAGTATTTGAATAAAAATAAGGTTTGAAAAACATATTTAAAAATGTGAAATTTAAAAAAAATCATTGTAAAAGTAGTAAGTATGTGTTCGATAAGGAAACAGATATAACATATTAAGTAGAAGGAATATTTTTTATAAATCATTGCCCATTCAATCTCTATTTTACTTAATTCATAAGTGTTAAATGAATAAGTATATAAAGGAAACTGCTAAACTAATGTGATTTAATTTGTATATTCTTCTTTTACTTCTTCCTTTTCGTCTACCCGTCACGATGTGTCTCATCTGACCTCTCATGAAAAATCCCATGTTTTTGAAGTATTGCTAACATTTCTATTCACATTTAATGTATAAATGGGTCGATACTGGATGAAAGTCTAAATGGTACAAACCCTCTCTGAAGTAGAAATGCTTCAATTGATATTCCACTAAACAATTACATGTGATGGAGTACCTATTTTTTAATTAACATGATGTATTATATAAAATTGTAGAATTTGAATCTTTGTGGAACACAGATTATTTACAGTAATAGAAATGCAGCATTTTCATGAGCAGCACTTGTGATATTTCACCCCCTCCTCCAAGTCCTTTAGCGAATACTCTTAAACCGTCATGTTTCTTTGAAGTATTGTACCACGTCTTCAAGCGGAACACGGAAACTTGGCTTTCGCCGATTGTAAATTATCTTGGCGTCACATTTCTCACAGTGGAACAACTGCAAAATAAGAGGATAAACCACCATGGATAACGGCCCCATGACCTTCAACTGGAGTTGGGAAAATTGGCTCTCGCCGATTGATAATTGGTGGTCGTTGCCTTTATCTCATAGTGGAACAACATATGAGACACGTTCTTAAGCCCCACTTAAGGGTGTATGAGGCCCTTTAGACAGTTTCTGGATCCGCATCTACAGAAGGCATAATTTCTTTTTTATTCACTTACCCAAAGAAAATATGTATAAATGTATAATTTCGAAGTTGTTTCCTGATGTGATATGTGGACAGTTTCATTAAGTAGCAAGCAGCTCTTCACGAAAACACCTAAATAATCCTCATGCAATTCTATTACTATCTCGACGTATCAAAATCAATTATACGACCGAAAAGTCAGTCATGATGGCGACGGGCAGTGAGGAAAACAGTAAGCCGTCAGCTCAGAAAACTCGAAACAAAGAGTCGTAGCAAATGACGGATTATTAGTGGGCTTCTAGTCAAAGAAAATACATTTCTTATTTTTATGAATTAATCATACAAGAAAATTGTCTGCACGACATCTCATTCACATTAGAAATAACGGATTTTGATGGTAATAAACCTCAGGTTTCGTCTCGGTATACTAACCTCCGCTGTGTGCGTTCTTTTCTCTAGTACGGCCCAATATCTGTATATTGTGTTCTTCACCAAACTGGCACCAGCGCTGCATCCAATCCAGCTCAGCTCATAGACGTCGGTGCCAGCCACGCTTCCCGCGCAACGACCGTTATCAACGCGTCATGCAAATGCCTCCAAATCGCAGCGGCGCATTTGAATGCACAAGCGGACGTTACAAGAGCACCCACTTCGCGACTCGTCGACGTATATTCGCGTACACGGCGGTGTTACAAGCATCCTCGAGACACTTTGCCTACAGTGTTTCAGGTCTTATCCGGCGAGCGTCGCGGTCGCGGAGAGCACGTCCTAAGGCGGCATTCCTTGGGGGCGCCCGAGGACACTGGATTCCACTTAGCTGCGGCGCGACAAGCGTATCGGCAGGCGTCGCGCGTGGCCGTTCGCCCGGTGATGTCAATGCGCGGTGGAAGACGCTGTGCTGCGGTTGGGGCAAAACGATGGAATCAAAAGATGCAACATTGGAAGCCTCGAATGCCACACGCTTGGCGAATTTAAATCTCTAATTTGGCCACGATTTTCATCATACTACTCTTTCAGATAACCAATAAGGATTTTAACAGTCCGCCATCTCTTAAGAAGTACAGAAACAAACGCGTTGTAGCCGAAGTTGAAAACTCCTATTCCAAGAAGAGGCATTTCTTAGCCAAAAGACTGGTTAAATATAGCTCAAAGACAGCGATGCTACAGATCCTAGAGTTCGACTCCCGACGCTAGCGGATTTTCCACGCTGGCTCAGCCGCTGTCTGGAGAAGAATCCTGGCTGGCCAGCGCAGTTGGTTTCCGTGGCTACTACGATCAATACCAGACGCAAGACAGACCAGTATCTCAACAACCAGGACACCGACCGTTCTCGATCTTTCCTACCACTTCCTTGTCTTATCCTCTTCTCTTACACGCACTTATGCACATGCACTACCCTACCACACATATCGGGAGGTTAGAGTTTATCCTGGTGGTGGAGTGTTCCGCTGGGGGAGATACCTGGTAGAGGAAATTTCACCATCCATTGGGAGAAGAAAACTAGCACCTCCAGGCATAAAAATATTCACTACACTAATGGGAGTAATGACCATATCACTTTACGTGACCGGAAATATCAACCATTCGCTTATTCACGTGATGGTATAAGTAAAAGTAGCAAGCCTGCTCTGCGAGGCAGCGGAGGGCGTGGGACCCGGCGGCAGCCAGCGCCAGCGGCCAGCGGGAGGAGGCAGGTCATTGTTGGGGGCGGGACTCAAATGCATTAACAATCTGGGAAATATGCACCCCTCTAAGGTGGACATAAAACTACCGGCATGGAAAGCTATCAGCGAAACCGGGAGAGGAGCTCCGCATCAACTGATGTCGTGTAGTGCCTCTGGGGTTCGAATCCCGACAGTGGCAGGATTTACCACACTAGCCAGATAGCTAGATCGAGTTCTGTCGCTGTCAGGCGGCCGGCTACTCTGATCGATAGTTCATGGTTTCTCCGCTCAATACCAAGCGAATGCCAGAGCAGTGCCTAACAAACGGGCCGTGCTCCGCGCGCGATCTTTCCTTCCTCTTCCTTTTTCTACCCTCACCCCCTTGCACACACTTACATGCACTACACTACTACACATACCGGGAGACCGGTCGGGAGCTTAGGGATCGCAGACTGTTGTGACAATGCTCGATACATTTGTATTCCGCACATTGCTATGACACACCCGTATGCACGAAGATTCATATGAAGTAAAAACAAAATATTGCGTAATTCGACTGAATACTAGAATAAGAACGAGGGGAAACTCTTAAACTTATCAAATCCAGTTGAAACAAAATGATCGATTCCTAGAAGTACTATGTTAGTATTATAAATTGCACTATATACTTTATATAATACTACTGTATTAAAAAAATCATATGTAATGCAATAAATAATAACTTACCTTGAGGAAATATATTAAACTGTGAATTGTGGAAGTGCTTGCACTGTCTCAAATCAATCTCTTTTTGATGCTCAAACATTTTTCACCGTTAGTAATTGGAGAAATTAAGACGAAATTATGTGCCGTTATTACCCCTTTATTCCGTAAAACTAAATTTTGTTATATTATTTCTCGGCTTCAAATAATTAAATGACCACATTGGTAAGTATCATTTCGACGGGGCATCCTGGAAACTACGACAAAATGTAAATTCTACGATTGGAAAGAGTTGAGAATTAAAGTTTATTCCTAAAATGTCTTTTCAAGCGTTTTGATTATTCCGACTTATTTTCAAACTGTGGAATTAAAGCTGGATCTTTTGGGAGCTTCAAGTTGCCCATTAATTTAAACGTCAGTTCACAAGAATGCCTTATGCAAAAGCATCATATTACTAGTACAAATGGAGCTGAGATTAAAACCTAGATAAGTAACTGGCCAAATCTCTATGAAATATTAAACAAGTGGAAAATGATGTACTCATAATATATACATAGTTTATGTTTCGTCGTACAGGGTACAGACAATTCTTCAATTATGCATCTTGCCACTTTTCTCAAACGTCACTCCAGAAAGTATATCATGTATTTAACTGGATTTTATTCAAAATGTCACTTGTCTAATTGTTTATTCTCATGGTTCCCACTGCACTCATGTTGTTGCTAGAATTCACAGAACAACCAGTTTAGCAGAACAAGGAACATTTATCAGGATGACCCCTGTACTACACATAGTGGACTTGTCAAGGATTTCTACTTTCCATCGACATAGCGTACTACTTTTGAAACACACACACGGAAAATCGGACATGTCTAGATGTACAATTTGGGGGGGGGGTATCACAATAAAAGATGCGTTAGAGAAGATTGCTTGCAAATCACGAACCGGTTACACGGTTCTTCTCTCGTGTCACAGCGACCAGCGCGGGTACACTTCCGTATCTCAGCTCTGGGATACAAGTGACGTTTACATTATGCGGTAATTGTAGGGACGAAAGGAAAATAGCAGGACAATTTCTTGAGAAATCTTCTTTGTTAATAAAAACATTCTACCTTTTAGTACATGTCCGTATAATGTTTAAAACACTAATAATTTTTGTGTAGAAATAAATGTTTGCTTTGTACTCAATGTTTAAAAAAAAATAGGTGTTTTCTATTTTCCAGTGTTTTTAGAGTTTTTCTTGTCACGTTTCTACAGCTCTTCCCTCTTTGCGATGTATTGGAGGGAGGTTTAGCTAGTTAATTATTATATCACATATTATTAACCAAAGCGTTTGAAAAACTTGAGGAAGTTCATTCCAGAGCATTTTACTTCTTCGATAAATGAACTCATCAGCTGATAAACAATTTTAAGCAAAAAGGAGAAAAATTCAACTAGTAAAATATTATTTCAATACTAAGCGAAATTTTAATATTGTCCCAGACATATTTTATTCTTCAAATACCTAGCAACGTATCAATAACTAGAAGACTAAATTTAGCCAACACTAAGAATATCAATGCCTGGGCTTTTTCTAACATTTGCATATCAATTCTTACTTCTTTAATGGCAATTGTCGTACCTTTCGTTCTTTTCATTGATGTTTAATACCTGTGTAGTTAAATATTTGTATTTAGTTTTAAAGAAAAAATGCTAACTACCGGTAACAATACATTTTAATGTACAAATCAAATGACCTATCTGTGAAAGAACTAAATGCAATTTTTTTCCTTTCTTAGAGGAATGCAAGTCTTAACATTTATATATATATATATATATATATATATATATATATATATATATATATATATATATATATATATCCGAATTTGAGCCTGAATGTCTAGAAAGAGTTATAATTGGTTACGCAGGCTTCCGCGACCGGAGTTTATGTTGGCTAGGCTATCCGGGACGAGCCGCGTCAATGTCGTGGTGGCTAACGTTTCGGCCAGCGTATTGTGGCCTTCTTCAGAGCGTACTGCTGGCAGCCTAGACAACAGGAGTTATAATTGTCTAAAAGTACAGACCACTAGTGTTTGGCTAAATATCAATATAAATCAATAATAAACTGACTACTTATTTCCTAGATGTTATTTACCTAAGGATTTGGACCTTTTTAAACGACCAATAAATATTTATCCACAGCGTCTGAAACTCCATTCAAGTGGCTGCCAACCATTACGAACGGATGAATTCCAATTTTTCAACATACCCACACCTCCTCCACAGGAATCACATTGTCGTCCGCTCTGCCTAGAGACAACACGGTACTGAAGCGGGCGGGGAGGGGAGAGGGGAGGGGGCGGGTAGGGGAGCGGGCGGCCCTTTGAAGTCGCCTCCCACGCGCGCGCGCGCGCGCGCGCAGGCGCCCCTGGCGGAATGGCCAGTCATTCCTCGCCGCGCCGGCCGCCGTTCCCAGACGCGGCTTCCTGCTTCTGGCCGCGGTGACTGAGCGCTGCCATTCGATCGAGTGTGTGCTTAATTATTGGCGATAATTCACGGTCAGGAACTCATGTGCACTCTTCATCGTCATTCATTTATTCAACTTTCTTTACAGATACAGCCGACCAGATTCGTGTTTCACTAGAAACAGTACCAAGGAATGTTTAAAAATATTGACTGCAATGGAGTACTGTAGTGATTATAGATTTGTTTCCAAGTTTGAGAAATTATGATAAATTTAAACGTGAATTAGAAATAATTTAAAAGTTATTATAATTAAACATGTAATTTGCTGTTCTTGACTATCGAAATCAATAAATGCGGAATGAACATTAAGTTATTAATGATTTGATATGGTTTACCGTTTACACGAAAATTATCAAAAATCGAATAGATTACTTCTTTTTGTACGAGATTATGAATACAAAAGTAATACGAGAAGAAATGTGATCGTACCCTTAATGTAATTTGTAAGGTTCTTAAATAAACTGGGGACTAATTTGTGGTATAAAGTATTGTTACAATAATTCCATTCAGAAGAAATAATATTTGATATTGCATTTTCATTATAATTACAATAATTTTGTCCAGTAGGAACTCCTGGAAGGCATAAATTGTATATTATTTTCCGTTTGAAAGTTTTGTGATTGATGTAGGCATTTTACGGTTACTTGTGCATTCTTACTTTCGTAAATTCAGTCGACTCTGGCCGTTTATCTCATTGGTCATCGTCACTTTTCGTGACGCGACCCCGGGTTCGATTCCCGGTCGTGCAAGAATAGAGAGTGCATTTTTCTTGCACTGTTGTGACGATGAGTAAACTTAAACTTTGACGATGAGTAAACTTAAAGTTCTCAGGTTGAGAGAACCAGAACATGGTGGCGTGGGGATGTCTTCGGGCTAACCGCTCGTAACCCTTAACCCATGGCCGCAGGGACGGGACGCTACTGGTAGGTCATGGCCCGTTCGCCGGCTGTCGCGCGACAGACAGAAATCCAGTCAAATCATTAAGGTCAATAGAAATCGAAAGTAGAGTGACTAAATTGATGAATGAATTTTATATACATTATTATTATTATTATTATTATTATTATTATTATTATTATTATTATTATTATTATTATTATTATTATTATTATTACTACATTTACTATTATTATTATATAATGCGCAATATATTGCGAATCTACTATAGCAAGTTAAAAATGGTAAAGTATTAATGAGAAAAAAGAGGGAAGTAATGCGATTAGATAGGTGTGAGGAAGGTTCGATTATTCGATGTTCGGAGGTTAATTGAAGAGAAATATAAAGGTAAGATCAAACAAAAACAATTATAGATATTTCCTTTATTAATAATTTATAGATTCAATAATTCCTTTATTAAAATTTACAACCCATTAAGGATTAATTAAGCAATTAATTTAAAGCACTGGGATGAATTTTGTGGAGTTATAAGAGACAAATTTTTTAAGAAAGGTATTTTTGCTCACAGGTTTAACATGAAGTAATGTAGTCAAGGAAAATTAGTATTCTTTCTTCTTGTTTTGTTGTTTTTATGGTGATGGTTTTTGATGTTGCTTTAAATTTTATATGTAAATAGTAACATCCGATGTACACTATCAATGTAATTATTTGGAAAATAAAAAAAATATTGATAATAATATTATTATTAATATTATTACTACTACTACTATTATTATTAATATTATTACTACTATTATTATTATTATTATTATTATTATTATTATTATTATTATTTGCTCACAAATAGGCCGACTTAGACCGCGCGTGCATGCGCCCTGTATTTACGAGGCCTCAGTACCATTATCTCGGTGGCAGGTGCATGTAACTTTATTTGGAGGGATCAGCATTCAGCTGGATCCAATTTTTATCTCCCTAGATTGCTAGCCTTCTCTACATGGAAGATGAAATGATGATAGTGAGGGGCGAAAGGACGGCACACACATACAGGCATACACAAATACACCGAAGCCGGGCGTTTTACACAGTACAATGCTATCAATCTGTAGTATAGCATTTTAGAATCACATTTAAGAAACCTTTGTCCATTTAAGGGGAGTAACAAAGCCATATACCAGCTACGTTAATTTACTGAATTTTGTGACCCATTTCTCAGTTATTATTAAATATAGGAATCTGAAATTTTGTCAGATGCTCTATTTTTGTATTTTACTTTTACTGAACTATAATTATACGAATTGTGTCATTGGTTTCTTTTATATTGTTTCTTGTGAATAGGACTGAAATTGAACATTTTTTCTTACTAAATAATATTTGCACTTCAAAAAGTATGAATTTAAAAGTATTAGAGTTCATTAGATGTCGTGTTATTATGGAAATCCACTCCGAAACTTTTAACAATGTAGCACAATCAGTTTTTGAAATTTTGAGGCAAATGTAGAAAAAAATGTAGTTTTGCAGAAAGGGACTTAGAAAGAAAGTTACAAGATCCTGAGCCATACTCTAAATTATTTTCCTTTACTTCGAAATCTCACTTTCTTCTCAGTGATTTTGCCTTTTGTGATGAGAAATTTGTCGCTCGCTGCGCGTTCTAAATTCTTCTGCCATCTACATCTTGCAAGTCTTTCACTGTATTGACTCCTGGTACAATATCCAATTGTTGTAGTATTTTAGTTCTTGCAGAATGTCCATCATTTAACGATGTTTCGGCATTAAAAACTCCCAATTTCAATGTTTTATCTCCACAAATTCCTTTTTAGAAAGCCTTGTCGAAATTAAATTGTTAAAGGACTTGTTATAATAAACACGGAAAGAAACTAACATGGCCCAAACAGTCCTGTAGATCCAACATCAAGATTGGAATGTCCTAAATGCGTGCATGCAAACCACAGCCTTCTAAATTGGTGAGTTTCTGAGTTATAACATTCTGAACGAACAGCTGTAAACATGGAGGGCCATGTGACTGCTGGAGACTTCACAACAATGGCATAAAAACAATGCGATATCGACTATGCAGAATATTTCATTTTATTACCAAAACATTGAAGATTTTAATGAGTCTAAAAAATATGAAAATTCTCAGATTTTGTCTTTGTTATTTCTCTTAATTAATAATAATTTAAAGAAAATATCGCTAAAACAAAAGCATCTAGGATAACTCATAGGCATGTATCTTCCCATGTAGTCCCTATGTCGATTCCCGATCGCCGCAAAAATAGAGTTATAGTTAACATAAAAAAACTATTGAAATTCTCTTAATTTCTGTTTCTATGAGAAGGAGGAAAGCTCAGGCCGGCGGAGTTTGCTAGTTACTACATCAGGTTGTCATCTCTATCAGGTTTTTGTCCAGTGTTCCTGATACTTCAGCAAATGCTTAGATGGCTTCTTGTTTTGCTTCTGGACATAAATGTAACTTCAAATTAACTTCAGCCCATAGCACGTCACACAGAGTTTTTAACTGTTTTTGACATAAATAAATAAATAAATAAATAAATAAATAAATAAATAAATAAATAAATAAATAAATAAATAAATAAATAAATAAATAAATAAATAAATAAATAAATAAATAAATAAATAAATAAATAAATAAATAAAATTCTATGAAAGGAATATGTCATATTCCCTATATGTCGCTCTTACCCCCAAGCGTGGGAATTAAACTAGGCTCCGATTTTGGGGGAACACTGTTAGCTGGTAGGCGAAGTCGGGGTACCGACCTACAACGTCAAATACATTCTTTACTCAAACAAAGTCGAGCAGAGCAGTTAAATCTCCACATCGCAATTTAGTGCAGAAACCCCGAAAGCTCAAGCGAAGAAGTGGACTTGGGATGCTCGCAACAGCCAGTGAGCATGCGAATCTTCGTGCCGGGCCTGCGTGCGCAGGCGCGCCTTCCGCCGGGCGTGCGTGCCAAGCCCACTTATTTACACATTATGGGTTTTCGCTTGTATACCTCCTACCCGTGGAAGGCTACTGAGCACTCGAGCCCCAGGCTCGCACTTCAACTATACAGCCCTCTTCCCAAATGAACCACGTTTGTTAAGAGATGTAAAGGCCGGATTACTGATATAAAATGTAGAGCTACGATTAATATTCTAACTCAAACTCTGGTGATAAATAAATTAATTTATTGAAATGGATATATTTGATCGCACATTTCATTTATTGCTTGTTCAATAGGCTAATTGAAATCTTACGAGTATATACATACATATTTCTGAATTTCTGTATTTCGAATGTTTATAGTACAAGCAATGTAAGTGGATCGCTATTACTGAAGTTATGAGATTTGTCTGTCAAAAATACAGCATTTCGCAAGTTAGGAATGACGTTTTTTTAACACTCTATTATTTAATTTAATCACAATAACTGAAGTTATTGTGCTAACCTTGTTTGTGTTATTCATTTTTTTTCATAAATCTAAATTAGTTAAGGAATTAAGTACTAGTTAATTTCCTATTGAACATATGGCAAATATTTCCCGTTCGAGACATCCTTTCAGCTTTTAATTTCAGGTTTGCTGTTCTTAATAATGACACTAACCGACATACGAGCATCACTATTAATTTTCACGTATCAAGAGCTGGCTCTACAAATAATAATGATCAACAGCACAAATTATTTTTATTTTTTGTATAACCTCATAACTTTCTGTGTTTTTCTGGGACTAGAATACGCGTAACAGAAAGAAAAAATAATTTTCTTCTGTCAACCAAACAATGGAGTTTAATTTCAAGCTTTGAATGAGAAAACACACAAGAGCCTGATAGAGAATGTACAGAGCATAAAACCCGGCGTATATCAATTTCAAGTGTAGCTGAGTCCCGCGGCGAAAGGCACTTGCTACCACACTGAGCGTCTCGCGTGCAAGATGGCGACCGCTCGCGGAGAGCAATCGCGCGTGGGCGGAGGTGGAGGGGGGAGGGGGCGCATACTCGCACGCGCCGGCGCACGCCCGCGCACGCCCGCGCACGCCCGCACATGCGCGTCTTGGGACGCCGCCATTGTACGCATCCGGTGGCGGCGACGGACGCGATCCGGGCTGGCGCGGCGGGTGGGGCTGGGGGTGGGGTAGGGGGGGGGTCTGGGGGCGGGGGGGGCCGTTGAGACGGAGCCCCCTGGTTGTGATGCAAGGGGCGGAGAACGCGGGGGGTGGGAGGCAGAATGGGTTGGCAAGGTTGCCGGGGTGATAAAGGAGGTGTTGATGCACCTGATTGGGATGGGGACGGGGGTGATGGTAATGAAAATGGAGGTGATGATAATAGTGATGCTAGTGGTAAAAATGAGGATAAATATGATAGTAATGAATAGGGGAAGGATTTCAATGAAATGTCTTTTTTTTTCTTTTCACTTTAGAACAGTGCCATTTAGTATAGAAATTCATTTTATGTTATGATGAAACGAAATGACCCATTTCCATTAATTGTTTTAGCACCACTAGTTACTCGAAAGTTTCGTGAGATGTTAAAATTAATGGTTACTGAAATGTTATTTTCGTGGATCAGCGTCTGTTTGTGATAATACTAATAATGGTAAGGTATTAATACAACAAATTTATCATTGTCGTCACTGTTATTATCAACAAATTTTAGTACAAGTTCAGATCTCAGTTCATCATTTTTAACAAAGAAAGTTGAAGATACTTCTGTTGAAGTTTCCTGATACAAGACAAATCCGTTTCTATTTACCATGCTTAAATATGTATTATCGTTTTAAGAAATAAAAGAATTGGATTCAAAGATGGATTTTTTTCTAAAGAGGAATATTCCAATGTGATGGTACATTTTCACAGTTCTTTAATAAGTTAAAAAAATAAATAGTCGATAATTTAAGACACTCAAACCCCAATACTTCAATGATTTAACAAATCAAAGAATAGAAGAAAGGTGACATAGAAATGATAATAACTAAAAAAAGATCAAAAATGTGCTTTATATACCGATGATTTATAGCGGTGAATTGGACAAGAAAGCAAAAGAAACTCAAGAAAGACAGCGTTTACTCGATCACATGATGTTTGCGACAACATGAGCGACGACTATTAAATTTCAGTTTATTACTTCATTGATATTATTTTCATTCTTGAATAATCGAGTCTGTTTGTATTGGTATCAATACTGACCAGTCGCTTATACCATAATATCGATATCAGCTCTCATAATTGATTATTCCCGAAAAATACACCAATGATAAAATTATATCATTGCAATATGACTAATACTAAGAAAATAATATGAAAAAAAAACTTTTTAAAAACTCGGATATCCTCAATTTTTTATTGACAAAAATTAGTTAATCAATCTTAAAATTATTAACAAATGGATAACAATTGGAAGTGAAAGATTAAAATGATCTATACACAGATATGAGCCCATTTATATACTACATATTTCTCTGCATGATCGGTTTTTATCGCCTACGTAATGTTGAAACTTTTATTTTTCTAATCTTTATTTATTACAATTTACAATGTTACGAAGTCCATTTCAGTTAAGTAACTCAATTAAATTAATTACACATTACAATGTTATTTGCATAAATAATTGTTTTTTATTTTGATTTTTCCTCATTTCTGTAATTATTTTTTGTGATCAAATAAAAGACTATTCCCAAATCAAATGACAAAGATAGTCATCCCAGTGTTGCAGATGTCAATGACAATTACATATTTTTAATGCTTTCATTTAACCATTTTAATTACGACACTGACACCGGTTTATATGATTTACCCATTTTCAAATCCCGGTTCTACAGTAAATAAACATCAAAAATATAAATCAATGAATATCTTTTTTGGTTGAGTAACTTAGGCCATTTGGTATTCTCTTTCATCTAACCATTTTCGAAATTTAATTTAAAAAATTCATTGAAAAAATTCTTACGCCCTTAGGCGGGAATTGTTCTATGCGTGGCAAGATCATTCACAACATTCCCAAACCAATTGATGAACTTAATTAGTAAATCATCCCAATTTTGCTGGTTAAAATCAATGGTAAACTTTTTCAAAATATTAAATTAATCATTTTCATTGTGAAACAGACCCAGATTATGGACGTCTCTGTAACAAAAAAAACATAAATAACTGTGTGTATTGGGGGCGAGTCTCACTTGATTTGCTCTTCCGACTGACAATTTTTAAAATGTTTAACACGAATAAGCAAAATGTCATTCAAGTACTACATATCCTGTTAGGGGGGAGTGACAAGACACTGTACCTAGTATCGCCGCATTCGTCGCCGGCGCCGAGGCGCTGGGCGAGTGGAGAAGGGCGGATGTGACAAGGGCGGGGCGGTGCGATGCGATGCGCGACAGCGGAGGCCCACCGCCCTCCCCGGTCACGTCATCCGCGTCTCCTCCTTTACGACTTCTCCGGCAACAACGGGCCTACCGCAGCGAATTCTATAAACCTGTGTCAACATAATGAATATGACGCTATATACCGGCCACCTAACGGATCTCGGGCTGAAGGTCGCACTTGCTATTAAAATATGTGCACACGGCGCTTACTTGCGCTGTAGGGCGTCCGGTCACGTAAGATCGCTCATAGTTATTTCAGCCATCGCCTCCTCCCATCCCATATCCTGCCATTATCATTGAGCCGGGCAGGAGTGCAAACATCTTCACAATGACCGAATGACTTTGAGGCTGTACGTGTTATGAACCGTTTGAAGGTCATGGGTTTTTTTATCTTGGTAAAACGTGGTTAAGGGTTGAAGCGAAGATAGTGAAATTGTGCTGAAAAAATATTTCTTGGAGGCGAAAAGATTGCTGTACGCAGTGAAAGCAGTGAGAAAACGATCCAAAGTATTATTCACTTTGGTGTAGCATCGTAGACTTTTATTACGTAACTGTACACTCGATTCACTTAATCAGGAATCAGTTCAATAAATGGTAAATTTCATCAAGCACGGCTATTACAATTGTGTTAAGGTTCGTGGGAGTTTTAAATATTTTTTTCTTTGTGGTGTTTGTGTGTGGTTTTTATCGTACTCTCTTTCTCGATGACTAGAACATTTGTTTTTAATTTCTCGTTTTACTTATTTATTCTTGCCGATGTAACTTTCTGTACCCTTGTCAAGGGAGTAGAGTTTGGAGTTAGATGCACGTACTTTATACAGAATTGCAAATATACTCGTAATATAATTGATATTTTTATCAGAGTAAAAACACTGTAAGTAAAAACTGAAGAGTACACTAGAAATCAATACATTGTCTCCACACTATTTTTAATCATTCTTTATATTCGTTCTTAATACATTTTACATTCATTCTTCATATTCACAAACTTATATGTTGGTAATAAGTCTGAACTATGAAAAGAAAGAAATACTGAAATGTTTTTGTACTTATTCCTGAGAAATGATATACTGAGGAAATATACATTAGGAATATACATCAGGAATATACATCAGCAACGAGCACCAACACATCCCACATCACATCATGAAAACCTTTCTGTATCCAATGTATCACGTATAAATACGAAATACATACAATTTTGCTTCTCGTCTATTACCAGAAAACCTTCAAATATCGTTAAAAATGAATTTACCACAAGAATTATCAACATCTAAATCTTCCCACTTTCTCCTATATATCACTGCGTGTGTAAATCACTTTATCACGAATAAGTCACTGGTTATAATTGTGATTGTCTGGTCACTTATTTGCTCAATTGAATGAATTTTGTACCCATACTTCCTCCGATGTTGGTTAATTTAGCAATGTAACCCTTTATTTGAGACGTATCCATACAAATAACTTTTATTCTATTCCATTATAATCAAATAAATTATAAGAATAAAAAACATTTTCACAGAAGCTATTGAGCAAGATATTCCAAAAGTGTACATTGCATAGATTTATTGTCAACCTGTCACATATGTACTACTTAAATTGTAAAAAAACATACAATACATATTCATTTACAAGGTTGGAAAATTTCTATCTAAAAAGAAAACTTTCAAAATATGACTTTCGATTCTCGATTAAGGTGTATAACATGTTTCAAAACCAAAAAGTGACTTCTCCATCCTACTCCGTTAACTTCATGGGAAAGGAACGAACGAGTTTCGAGTTAACGTGAAGAGATGGTGGCGTATTTACTTGCTACATATTCTGGGCGATGTCTTTTATACTCTTATGTCCTAATGCAGCCTAAGAAGTTTTACTTAACAAATATTTATAAACATCGCTGAAGCAAATGCCTTTTCCGAAAAAAAACCTAATTAAAAGTGCTAGAGAGGAAATGTACGAGGCCGAGCTAGCGAATAAAAACATCTTCGCGGAAAAGAAAGGGAGAGGAAACGATAAAGACGTGCCTGTATCCACGGGCGTGTCTCAGGGGGCGGTTTCACCCCCCCCCCTCATTACAGAATATACTTTCTCGCCCCTTAGTAACGGTTATGTAATAATATTATAATGCATTTCTGTCTCTATCAACACATGTCAGTCTATGAACGCTGCCAACAAAGCGCGCATGCAGCGATGGGCGCTGCCAATAATGTGTACATTTTTCTTATCAATATTTCCACAAGCGCCACTTTTGCCATACATGGAAGGTTGTCAGTTGTTGGTGTGCGCCTGTATATATTTCATTAATTTCAAGCAAAAATTACGCAAAACTACTAGGTTTTTTTCAATAAAAAAGTACATGGTCTTTTTGAAGATCTAATTTTATACAACAAACTTTGTCTGAGGTAAAAATCTCTATCTTAGATTTTCTAGTTTTAAATTTTCAAAAAATCAAGCAATACCCGAAAATATTACTACCATCATATTTATTATCGTCTCTTATTACATAAGGGGAGAAAATTTAAAGAAATGAGCTTTTCTGAAGAGCTTATTTTGTTGACAGACAGAAATCTCTATTATAGAATAAATTAGTGGTGCTACAGAATGGCACAGACGTTCCCGTATTAGTTTTCTATTTCCTTTGGTCCCGGCTTGCTATACGAACTTGCCACCTATTCTTGCCAACTGCCATCTATCGCCGACCAAAAAAAAAATTTTAGAAATTTTCTTAATTTTTTGGTTTCTTAATTGTAGAACGGATATATAATTTTAATAATATTAAAGAACAGTTAACCTCGTCCTAAATAACAATTTTCTTTGACAAATTTAGAGGCTTTTTTAAGTAAATGGCGCTTGAGTCCTCCTAAAATTTGAAGCTCTTCTTCACAGAAAATGTTTGAGTTTTCGAAAAAACTTCATTTAAAGTCATTTGAAGCATATTAACTTTCAAATTCAATAGTGTTTACAAATTGTTGAAATATGTGTATCTTCATTTTTTGTAGTTGCAAGAAGACGCCGGATTAAAATCATACTTTTGAAATTTTCGAAAATTCGGAGATAACCGTGAAAATCGGACTTATGCCATATTTCTAAGTGTACGTTACCCTATTCTTACAAGAAATTTAAAGAAAAATTTGAAGCCGTTTTTGAAAAAAAATTGAAAATGTCCGAAGGACTTCATGTAATATACCCCCAAAATTTAAAGAATGATTTTGAAAATCTCAACGCTCTGACTCGAGCCAGATATAGGGGTTTCTTCATTTTGGAAAAACTCCTACATATGGTTTAGGCGCTGGTGATGTTCACAGACGGACAGACGGACGTTTTTCCGTCAATTGTTTTTTCGATATCAAGGACTCACAAAACAGGGATTCTGGCTAAAGTGGCTAACCACGTGTTAGAGGATTTTTTTCTTAATTTAGCAACTGGATTTATTCATTTTTTCATTGTCAGGGCCCAGCAATGCATTTCTTTCTTACAAAAATCCGCAGTTTTTTCGCGCATCATTACATCACTTTCCATATACTGTGTATATTACTCCTTGTATACGGGAAAGTAAAAAGAATATCAGTCTACAACCTGTATATAAATAGACAAAAAGAAAAATCTAATTATGGGAAGAAACCAATTTAGCAACCAGAATATTTTTTCTTTTGGTTCACGGACCTGTCCCGATGGGATTGGTCATTTGTCTCTTTCAAGTGGCATTTCCTGAATTCTAGCGAATGCTCTTGGCTGTTCGAGTGACGCCGCGACAACCTTCTCGTGGTCTTCCTCAATTGCAGCCCCACCGCAATTGAAACGCGTGCGGGTGCAGGTGCGCGGGCGTGGGTTCAACCACCCTCCGCCACGCGCGCGCAAGTGCCGAATGTAAATCCGGGGCCATTAGGGAAGCAGGGCATGCCCGTGTCGCGGCACGCGTCCGCCAGGGGGCCAGCGCCGCTGCACCTGCAACACGCCCCTCACGCGCCCGGGAGGAAGGAGGGCCCTTGCGCGCCGCCCCGCGCCGCCCCGCGCCGCCCCGCGCCGCCCCGCGCCGCCCCGCGTCCGGATGCGCGCGTCACGACGGGTCCCCTCCGGGAGGCGCCGGTGCAGTTGGTAGGGATGAGGTGGAGTTGGTGGGAATGATGTGGAGGAAGAGGAAGTGTAAATTGGCAAGTTGGAGGCATTGGTACCGAAGGAAGAGAAGAATATAAAGGGGAAAACGGAGAAGTACGTGAAAGAGGTAGAGAAAATAGTGGTGACGTAGGCATTGGAGGAGGTGGAGATGGAGGATGCGGAGGAGCTGGATCCGCTTGAAAAGGTGTACGAGTGAAGAAGGTGGAAAGCGGGGAGGAAGTGTTAATGACGGTCATGGTTTTAGATTGTGGAGGCGCCAAAGAAGGTGAGAATGGAGGCAAGGAGGAAGAAACTGGGCAATTTAGCTAGCAACGCTGGATAAGTAGTTGGATAAGCTAAAAAAGTGGGAGGAACCCGAAGCTATGGAGATAATGAAGGAGCTATAGAAAGCTATAGGAGGGTTGGAAAAGGAGAAGGTATGTGAGTCGGAGGTCCTGGAGAAACTGGAGACAGTGAAGGACCTAGGATCGTTGGGGGCATTGGAGACGGAGTAAGTGTGGAAGGTAGAGAAGGCGGAGGAAGGGGCGAAGCAGAAGGATCCGGAAAAATGATCAGCCCCTGAAGGATATTGGTTCGTACACTGCAATTGAGATCTATTGAACTGGACGTGTTTGGAGGGGTCGTTAGGGGAAGAGAATAAATGCAGGAAGTTGGGAGAGGGGGTTGGTCGGGTGGGCCGGAAAGAGTGAGGGGTGAGTATGGAAGGGGCGGAGAGTGAGGCTAGTTGGTAGGAGAAGAGAAGGTATGGAGAAGGCTCGGGAGAGGAGGGGCTGGCATGTGGGCGTGGTCCGGCGGCCGCTGTTTGGCCTCCTCAAACACCGGCGCCGGCCGTTCCCACGCGGCAAGCAGGCCAAGCACGGGCGGACGCCGGTCCCCGCGGGCCGCTCCGCGTGCGGCCTGCAACAGTGCGGGGACGCAGCTTGTGATCGGAACTGAGCCCCCGCCCTTAGGAGTTCACAATTCTTGAGCTGGTGATCACAATGACAGATTGGCTTTGCTTGCCACTGTATGACCAATGGGAAGGTGGTCATGAGAGGCAAGAGATGAGAGAGGAATGACTGAATGAGATCATGATATAGATGAACTATGAGGTGATACGAAAGACGACTACGCCGCAAGCACTTGACGAAAAGTCTCTTAATTTACACGGAATTCGACCCCCAGTATTCGGGTGTTCGGCTCCTGTGTCACCGGGGCTTCCTGTTAGGACTACGTGACAGAATATGACAAGGCTGGGTGTTGATCATCGTTCTTTTTTCAATCAGCATCATTGATTTCTTTCATAACAAATTGGTGCGATTTAAAATAATATATAATAGGTGTGAAAATGAGGGATGAGGATAGGACGAGCAAGAAGGAAAGATCGCGCGCGGTCCGATATCCGTTTGTTAGGTTACTGGTTCGGCATGCACCTAGCGTTGATCGTAGAAACCACGGAAAACTACCCCATCAGAGCAGCCGGCCGCTAGAATTCTCCTTCAGCGGTTTGATATGACCTAGCTGTGTAACTAGTGTAGTAAATTCTGCCACAATCAGGACTCGAACCATAGGTCGGAGGTACTGCAGAGACATCAATGGATGCCTTGAGACACCTCTCTCGGTCCGCGCGATATGGTTGCACGATATGCGGCAATGCAAGTGCGAATGGCCGGACAGCGGTTCCGAGAATCTGCGAACCACGCCCTCTGTCAAGATCTGACCACGATGCAGTGGCTCTTTCGAGAGATCTCGGCCTCCCCACCTCCATCTCTCCCTCCCCGCCCAATCCTTCAACCTCCCCCGCTCAACCCGTCGGTCCGCGCATGGAAACTTGAGATGTCATCCTGGAGATCCTCTTGATATTCAAATTCAATTGACCACGAAGATGAGCTCAGTGGTCGCAGGCGTCGTGACGTAAGATGCGCTTAAGCACACGAAAGCCTGTCCATCAGGGCGCGCGTTGAAAGCGGCGGCGCCCGTATCATGCACTTGTCGTGACCAACCGAGGTCGCTCTCCTGTGTGCTTTTAGAAGATACGTGTGCAGAAGGTGAAGGAGAAAAGGTCCCGAAGAGATGGTAGAATAAATGTCAGAGTAACTGAACTAATACCAAGTGAAGCGAAGGTATACAACGGAAAATATCACAAGCAGAGTTTTTCAGCTTTTTCGGTCAGTTAAATGAGGATTTTAAGGTAGGTTCATTGAATATAGATAATAATCGGTGTATTTTGCAATTAACCTATTTGCACATTTATAAACCGACACTGACCACTGCATGTCGCTGATGAAATATGAAACCGAGTTTTCTTCACCTTTCTCTATTCAATATAAGGTAGAATATAAAAATAATATAAAAATAATATAAAAAGGGTATTTGAATTAACTAATTAGTCATTATGAATGAAAATATTTTTCCTGCGCCCACATCAACTCAAACATTGTTGGCTTTCATCACTTCTTGCCATATTTACGTTTCTATATCGTGGTCGATGCTTCTCCCATTTCCTAAATATAATAAAATTTCCCCTTCCCATATAGCATATGGGCACTTCATTTTTCTCCATTACAACATACATTGTTTATTCTATTTTTTGCACATTGTTTCAGCATATTCTAATCCTGTTCCATTGCGTTCTGAACTGACTTCAACAAGATCTTATAAACTTTTTCTCCATGACGGTCTTTCGGTCTGTCTTCCATCTTACTTACTTTCCTCATCTTCCTTAAATTCTATCACAAACATCAGCTTTTCGTACATTCATTCTGCCTAGTTCTCTTGTTTCACTGATCTTACGCCGATTTTTCTGTGCTTCACAACGTTCTCCACAGTCTACTCTCATCACCTTTACTTCATTTTATTCAACCACTTCATTACTTCAGTGATGAACGGGGACTATGTCCTCTAACTTCTCCACCTTCACCCAATAATTGCTTCGTTTACCTGTACATTGCCTTTTCCCAGACTCATTAACGATCATATCCTCCACGTTTTATGTTTATATCGCTATATATTTGTCTTCGCTCTCTTTAACTCTTCTTTATTGTTTTCTTTTTCGATACTCCTACTCTTCTCAATTACTGCATTCTTCTCAGTTTTTAGTACCTTCTTCATTGTTTGTCTTAGATTCCATCTAACATATCTCCTCTACATATTCCAGTATCACTGCTTATTACTTTATCTTTCCATTTCCTTATAATTTCCTTCCTCCTTTGTTTTCAATGTGTCTTGTTTTTCCCCACCTCACTTTCCCCATGTCTTCTCCTCCACCTACTCTGTTACCATTGCTTCTTTGTCCACCTCCTTCACTCCCTCAGTCATCACTAGCCTTTCTGATCCTTTACACCTCTTCCTCCGTTGCCTCATCAATCATCTCCCATTTTATTCCTTCTTCTCTTCTATTTCTCTTGTTCCGCTTCTGTTATTTCTTTTTGTACTCCTCCTCCGCTCTATTACGTTTTCTCCTCCATTCTCTGCACTGTCAAATCACGGCCTCTTCGTTCTCCTCCACTTCTCTTCGCGCGCCTCGTTCACTACCTCCGCCTCTCCTTTCTCCTCCTTTCTACCCCTTCGGCATTCCTTTCTCCTGTTCCACTACCACCACAAAAACTTCTTATTCGTTCTCCTCCTCCTGAAGTTGTTGCTTCTCTTCCACTACGTCCACCGTCACTAAACCTTCCTCCTCCTCCGTTACCTCCTCCTCCTCCTCCCCCTCCGCCTGCGCCGCCGCGAGCCGCGCGCCACGCGTTACGGCGAGATTTACTGCGCGCTAAATCACCGATTCCGAAGCTCGTTGGAAGTTGTCCATGGGCAGATGAATGGGGCATTATGCGCCAGAACAATGGCACACGCCCAGTCGAAATGTAGATATATGCAAGCGGCCGGCCGCAAGACCAGGGCGCGGGGTCGCGTGGCCAAGGCGGCGATGGCGGCGGCAAGCGGCGATGGCAGCGGATATGACGGTTTGTGCTGGGATGTTCAAGTCGGGTGAACGCCAAATTAACAAGTATTCACTGATTTTGAATTGCTTGGTTGTGGGGTTGAATGGCGGATTGTGCAATGATGTTGAGCATAGATGAAAGTTAATTGAGACTAATCTTAGATGGGAAAAATAATTCCAGTAGCAAATCAAGGAGAGGTGTGACAATACAGGAGGGATCAGGACACGGCTACTGTCTCGATTAATGAGGCGTCACGCTCAGTTACAAGACAACAAATACGGTGGTAGATATGTGAAGAAATTATACCAGTAAAATAAGTAATAGACAAGTCGCGTTAGACAATATAAATAATTTAATGAAAACAATATTTGTATTTTAAAGCTGGATATCAATTTTAAACATGATGAGCTGACAGATAAGTTATATTTTTGGGGGTTTGAAGTGTTTTTAGTTATTATACCACGCCTTAAATTGATTTAACGATTTATTCCAGAGAAATAGTATCATCAATAAATGAGAATCATAGAGAGGTAGAGATACAGGTACTTATTGTTTTTTCAAGAACTGGAAAGCTAAGTATGGAACAACTGCAAACAATTATTACAATATAGAGCAATTTGCCAAGGAAAGTCTTCAGGTCATCGCCCGTCCTAGAACTTATGTGTCGAAGCCACTTTTTGGACAATTTACTTGCATTTTTTAGACAATTACCAATATACCCATTTTATATCAGATTTTGCATTTGGATTCCCAGAGAATGACATCCAGCCACCAAAATGTCTCAACGGCCGCTTTCCTTTAGTTCACGAGACTTTCCGCAGTGCACGTCACAACAAATTCGCGAATTCCGTGTTGCTTGGGCCACACTTTAGAGACGCGATTTCCCTAACGTCATAATAATACCGCCCGCGCCTCAGGCGGCTAAGGGCATCAACAGTTCTCAATGCAGTGCCGCTAACAAGGAGATCCTAGGGTTAGAATCGCGACGTTTTGGTGCGATTTTCGATTCCAGCCTCACAGCTAGGATGTATTCAGTCGCTGTCTGGAGAAGTATTCTAACGACCGGCTGTTGTGATTGGTAGTTTTCCGCGATTTCTTTGATCAACACCAGACGTATGCCGGAGTAGTTCCCAAAAATGGGTCACGGACCGCGTGCGATCTTTCGTTTCTTCTCCCGTCCCTTACACTTCAAGGATCAGCTACTGCTCCTGCCTAGAGACCAGAAAATGCTAGATCTTAGAGCTTGCCCCGGCTACGGTAGCGCCCTGCAGGTGGGAGATTCCAAGATTGAAAAAGCATGCAAGGGGGTGTGCAGGTTGACGATGTGCATCTCACGACCGCGAATGAACAAGGCGGCGATTTCGAGTGATAAAACATGCACTACACTTACGGGACTGATGAATATGTATCTTGTTGCGCCAGAAATATGAATCTATCCTATCACAATACCGTCAGCTTTACAACATCAGGCTGACTCCCGGAGATGAGAAGTTGGATCTCGGGACAGACTGCTGTTGTAACTGCTCCAAAGGTAACTACGCGCCAGGTGTAAGGACTATTGTTATTTACCTTCCAGTATGCATGCGCGGTGGGGGAAAGTTGCAATCTCCTAGTCCCTCCCTCGCACAGCAAGGCATCTAAAAGTCTGCGGGACGCATTACCGTGATTTCAATTTGTTATCCATAGAATTTATGGGCGGCACGAAGCGTATTGACCGAGACACCCGTTTCATCTCCGTACTCAAAGATTTGTAAACCCTGTCGATGACGAATATGATAACGATAATGAAGTGAATGATAGAGAAATGATGGAATGACTGGTAGGAGAAAAGCGACTAAACCCTTCCGAGGTTGTTTGTCCACCACAAATAACCTATAGATTGCCCGAGGATGACATCCGGCCCACAGCGTTGGAAGCCATTAGATGGCGATCCCCTTCTACCCCCGATTCACGATCTTGCTCGGACTTCGTGGTTTCGGCTTCTCCTATGTCTCGTGTTACATGTATTTTGTCTCCCATTCCCCCATTTCTCCGTTATTATTCTTGTCTTTTCTTATAATCAACTATTAAAATCACTTGAACAACATCTTGTTCACAGTTCTATTCATGTACAACCTTAAGATACTACTACGTATAGGTGCTAGGATTTGAAGGGAATCCGGAGGGCCCTACATCTTTTATGTTAAATTCAAGGAACATTGTTTTTCAAACTATATACACTAGAGGATTGATTTTTAATGTAGTTTTTTGGTTATATTTAATATGTTGTATCATAGGAGTTTTAAGAAGTTTTAATTTTTGTTACAGATCTGAATTTTTACGGTATAGAATATTTACACCCACATTTTTTTATTATAATGTACATACTTTAAATAATAAAATGTAATAAGAAGCTCCAAAGGAAGTTGTAGTATGACTTATGGTGAAGAATGCCGAAAAGTTTGAAGTCATTAACTTTATTAGTTAGGCAATAATGTTCCTTATATACCAGAAAACAAGCTTACAGGAATCAGTTTCAAAGTTTGCTAAGTATTTCTAGTACATTGCAGGTCCATATGATGAGTTTTCTTAGTCAATAGACTGAATAATTTTTTATTTATACTTGCATGGCCTGTGGCCTTCAGCTGCCACCTTATACATTTGTTATTTTTTTATACAGCAAATTTACAATGCATTTTTTATCGTGGTTATTTCTTTTCAGAAGCACTTTATATTACACGGAAAGGCAAATCGTTTCTAGTCTGCCTAAGGAGGGTCAACAAATTATCTGGGTAATTTCCTGCTCAAACGTTTCTGATGGACTTTCTGGTTACCTAGTTTTAAATGGGTAGCTGAAGGTATTCGAAAATTTTTGTTGTAGAATTTTGCGGATAGGTGGGAGAAATATACAGTGATGGGGGAGATACAGGTTTCTTGATGCTTTTGTGATTATTCTTAGGAATTTATTTTGGAATGTTTGAATTTTTTGAATATTGGTTTTGGATGCTGCGGCCCAAAATGGAAATGCATAACATAATTTAGGTCGTATTACTGTTTGGTAGAGATGAATGGATGTGAGTAATTGAAGTGGGGATGATTTCTTAATTAAGGGATATAACTGATGTGTTCTTGTAGTGGCTAATACGATTCACGATATTTGTGCACGATATTTTATCTCCATGTGAGTAGTCGAATAATACTACTAGGTATTTTGCCATGCATTCGCGGGAATCCATGCAATATTATGGTTTTTATAGGTGAGTTCGGGGCGAGTCGAGGGGTCTTCGAAGAGTGAATATTTTTCCTTTACTCTTCCTTGCGTTTATCTGAATATGCCATTTTTGGGCCCAATCACAAAATACGTTACGATGATCTTGAAGATCCTCTAATGCTGTTCCTATGTCTAAGTTTGTGGTGTATATTGCTGTGTCATCTGCAAAGGTGGAAATGGATGTAAATAGTGTGGTGGGTACGTCAGCTATATTGAATAGGGTTGGGGAGTGGCTCAAATCCTGTAGCACTCCTGATTATATGGAACATGTTCTTGAGAGTGCGCCGGGAGGCGGCATGAAATAGTACGTTCACAAAGGAAACCTATTATGCGTGAAAGATACTGGGGAGAGCTAATGTTCCTGAGTTTGAATACGTGTCCTGGATGCCATAATGTATCAAAAGCTTTTGCAATATCAGGGAATACTGCTTCGGTATGTTTATGGTCATGGAAACCTTCGATAATGTCGTTTGTCAAACGTAGTATTTGGTGGTATGTAGAAAGCTGAGATTGGAAGCCAAACTGATTAGGTCATATTATATTTACTGAGATAAGGTGAGTATTAAGTTTGGTGAGGATACATTTTTCGAATAATTGTTCCCGTGGAGAATAACAGATTGATTGGACGGTAGCTTGCTGGGTCGTCGTTTTCTTAACCGGGCATGGGGCTGGGAATGATATGTGCATATATCCTTTTATGAGGGAAGTATGGCATTCTCAGGTCTGTATTGAATATTTGTATATCTGTAATGACTTTTAGAGGAAGAGGAAGTACGCTGAGGGATAACGCAACCGTTTGATACTTCGGGAGCTGAGGGAGAAAAATATTTAATGTTTTCTAAGAGAAGAGAAATGAATTTTGGACATTCTGATACTGTTATTATTGGTCTTAAGATTTCTTCTGGGATTATATTTTCATGTTGTTGGTGGTGTGGGGTGTAAATGATGCAGCAAAGTATTTCCCAACACTTTGCATTTTTCAGATGGTGAAGATGCTATACCCAATGGAGTGATGAGAGGGGGTATATTGATATGCCTATTCAAGACACGCCGTGTTATGTTCCATAAGGTGTAGTAGGGTTTTTCGTAATGTGGTGTAATCGTCGATTGTTTTGAACTTCTTCTTTTGAACTTCTGTATACGGTCCTCTGACTCTTGTATTGAAATTTGAATGTTTGAAAAGATATTTAATTTTTTCTAGTAGTTCTGCATGCACTGGTATATTGTGGATAAGTATTGGGGTATTTTTAATTCTGCTGAATGGAATGGATCATTGGAAACTGCTTCGACTACATCAAGTTTAGATAGCAGGTATGAAAATCAGTAGCCTGTTAGAATGTTATATTTTTTTTTAATTTTTTAAATTTTTTTTATAGGTTTCTCACATTGGCCGTATCTTGGTGCTGTATTCTTGGTCTCTTTAGCAAAGGTTCATGCATGCTACTTACCTGCATTGTTAATTGTGAACCTCCCATTTGCAGTAACGACTGCTGGGCGATATCTTGGTAGACTGGCTGGCTAGATGTATATAACTATTGTTGGTGGGTCCCCGAAAAATGTATATGATGAGACATATACTCATAATAGTTGTTAGGCGCTTCTGGTGAAGAAGAGAACTTGGCGTTTGTTGATGTTTCCATGATCTGGCGTTGAATTTACTGTTATGCTTTGCGAGGCACTCACTTCACTGTATATATTTTGCACGGTTCAAACTCACAAGGGCACGTCGCCGTAGGTGCATAGACTGTATACGTAAGCTTCCGCGGCTCGAATCCATGAATTCTCGGCTATCCGGGAGACGCCGCGTCGTTGGCTGGGGTGCCGACGTTTCGCCTGACATGTCGCAGGCTTCCTCACTGCCCTGAGGAAGCCTGCGACATGTCAGGCGAAACGTCGGCACCCCAGCCAACGACGCGGCGTCTCCCGGATAGCCGAGAATTCAGGTGCATAGACTATTCCTCGCGGAAACTGCTTTTGAATAGCACAGAAAAACAAAACTTTTCCAGCACTGCACTATTTGAATCACAACACTAGAGCACTGAGCGGTCAGCCTCGATCCTCAAGAGGCTTATCTGATGAATGAACAGCGATAAGCTACTGTCGCTACGATCCGCACAGGTCGGCAGCTAGACTAAGAACGACCACTAAATCATTTACTCTGGTAGATTATTTTTCACTGCTGTGAAAGTGTGTCCGACTTGCTTCTCACTCTGTTGTATTTTCCTCCCCTAGTTCCCTTATTTCTATAAATGTAAATTAAAAAAACTTTAGTGATAATTTCACATCGACAATCATGGTCGACGCGCAGCCAATTAATTTAAAAAATACTTAGAAACAAAGTACAGTTAAAATGAATACATCATTAAAAAGGGGAAAAATACTGAAAACTAATAATTCACAAAAAAATTACATATCGTTATTTTCCTTCTAATTTTTCGCCTTCTGCGTCATCTTAATAAACGGGCCCGTGGATGCAAATGCGACCCTTGACTTGGGGATGTTTCAATGTTAAGCTGAGTGAATCGCCTGTCGTTGGATTTATGTGGGAGCAGCTGCCGATGCCCGGCGCCACGATGCCCGCAACGGAGGCGGGGCGGGGCGGGGAGGGGCAGGGCGGGGCGGGGTGGGTGAGGCAAGGTGGGGAGAGCGGGGTGGGGTGGGGCGCGGCGGCGATGTCGCGGACTCTTGTTAGCGGGGAACATTATGGCCCAGCGGGAGAGCCAGCGAAGGCCTTCGCATAGGTGGCACACAATCCGTATGGCTTCTTTGTGTTTTTTTTATCGTGCGCTTTAACAATATTTCATCCTCAGACCGAAAATGGAGTATTCGAATGTTAGAGAAGAATAGATGTCGTAGAAAAAACCTCAATTTATGTCAGTCTATTGAATACAACGTTTTCGAAAATGAAAGATGATAATGTATTTTTTTTGTAATATTCACTGTAGAATAAGGGAATTTTTAATTAAAAACAATTTTATGATATTCGAGTTATCTCTGTGGGGCGTGCTATTAAAAATAATAGAATGAAACCAGCATGTTATTTCAAATTATTAGGTTTTGGTATTTGTTTTGTATTTGTATTTAGCCATTATGTCCCGTAAAGCGCATTTGCCCTCCACGCCGGTGGATCCCGGGGCTCCCAGGCGGGCGCCCAGCCAGGGACGCGCGATGTCTCGCATTGGCTTAACCTTCGTGACTTCACATAGTTAAATTCGGCTAGAGACGCCGGTTTCGCGGCCATAGCCTTCTAAAAGTCATCCCAGCATTTGCCTAGAGGGAAACCACGCGCATCCCTGTCAGGATGGCCGGCACACGGATTGAACCCGGGCCTCCCGAAAGCGAAGTCAGAGCCACTTCGCGCTGTTTTAGGTCTGTAGGTTACAACAAATAAAAATTAATATTCTAATTTTTATTTCTTCTCCAAGCAATTAATATTCTAACAAATTAAATAAAAGCCAATGTTCAGCATCGCAAGATTTTCCGTTCGGTTTGTTTAAGAAAACGTGTTTCTCTTTCAATTTGTGCACCTGTACTTTTCGACCGCTTTCATGGTCTAGAAACTAAACTTTATGAAAAAAGATACCTACAGAAAGGTAAGCATGTTCCAAATAGATGTTAGTAATTAGAAGCTTAGTAGAAGTTGCAGGAACTTGCTGAATGACACTGCACAAGGATCCTAAAGACACCGGACTCCCCTAAAAAGTTGAGAACATTACTTATACTCAGAATTCAAATTATTTTAAATGAGAACCATTCCATAAATGTTTTCGTCTTTCATTTTATTGTTGTTGATGAAGTTTATATTTGATTTAGTTGAAAAACTGAAGAAAAGGAACAAAAGAAAAAGGAAGAAAGGAACAGAAGATATTGAACATATTTCCTGGAGATACTAACGCTTAATGAACTATATCCTGATTAAAGAAATTTACTTTTTGCTTTTAGCAATATAATTAAATTGAATTAAAAGATAAATATTATTATATTTTTACACTCGTGGCATGGCGTTAGATATGTTAATAAAATACGATTGATATCCATACCTAACACATCCATACATTTGATAAGAACACAAACTAAACAATACGACATTAAGCTAAGTAAAGCTTTTATCAATTAAGAAGATTACCTACCTTCTAGAAGTTTCTTTCAACACACGTTTCACCAACTGTTAAAAAAATACCTTAGTTCAACCAATCTTAAAGAATGATGCATTTAATTAACATTTTCTTTCAATTTATTTGTATTATTCACGATAACTGTTTGGTGTATGCTACACCAAATAACTCAAAGTGACTTTTTCGCAATACTATTATATTGCCTCAATGCAACCAAACAGAAGAAAGAAAAGTCACTATTAACGGCCGAAGTTCGTTAAAGATTTTACAATCCGCTGCCCGTTAAAACAATCGAATCACATGAGTTGGAGCTATGGAGGTCAGGTCAGCATTTCTATTGCGAGAAAAGTTTTATATTTTTCTAATAAAAATATTCTTCTACGAAAAGTATTGAATGACACATGCCGATATCACAAATAATGGTATTCATTTGTTATTTGCTTTGTGTTAGATAAATAACATTACCATTTTATAAAGGTGAACGGTTGGCTCTTGTTATATCACCCAAGTAACGCCGACAACAGGATTTTGCGAATGTGGAACAAATTTACATTGTATTTTAATATTTTCATTCGTATTCAATCTTCACCATTACCACAACTGCGCACGACATTGTTCGTTCTCGTCATCAACCAAAGTCTTTACCAATAATCTCATTTTGACATTAACTTATTTAACTAAGTTATTTCCACTTCATGTTATTTACGAATTTTTTTGCCAATATTTTGGCGATTTTAATAATATCTATCGATTAATAATTTTGATAATTAAGTTATTGTCCAAATTCTAAAACAATTCTTCTGTTTTTTTTTATTCATACACTTGCCAGAATGTTCTCAAAAACGTACTTTCACATGTCTTCATACAACAAACTTGCAGTACTTGCCTGCGACAAATATTACCAGCACTCGACTGTTATCTCAGCCGTTCGTATTTTTCCTCGCTGTAGAATTTGCAACTCGTTTCATTACACGTTTCTATCTTCTATCTTCCTCCACTTTACAGGATGCCTTCGTTTGATCACACTGAACTAGGCCCCCGACTTCTAGTAATTTAACACAAAATATCTCACTTGAAAATTACCCGTATCTTATTGCTTTTCAATTCCAACATGCAACATATCGTAATATTCTGCATTAAATATTAAAATATTAATAATGAAACATAAAACATTTATAAATGAAAAGTGTCTTTTGTTACAATTTTGGTGAGTTTTGTAACAGAATAACCAAGAGATCTTTCGTGTTTAAATAGACATAATGCTACTTCTTTGTTTCTTATAGATTCTCTTGCATCTTACATCTCGAGTTAAGTTATGTACTAGAATTGCTGATAGGTATTTGGAGACTGTCGTAATATTTATTAAATTTGACATCTTTGTCAGAACGCCTTCATATAAAATATTACATTCCAAATTAAATATTTAAACATTTATCAAATAAAAATTCTAAGAAAAATGTACGATCTTTCCCACAGAATTCAAATAAAGAAAAGGGGTCATTTCTATTGTTGTCAATGGAAGATTTTAGTTTATGGTACATTAAAATGTAACATATTTCTATGGTACAATTGAATAAAGTGCCTTGTAGTAAATTGTAATAAAACATTTTCACGAAACAGTTTTCTTTTCATGTGCTCAAAACATGATTACATTTTGCGGAAAAAGAAAACAAAATTCCTCATGCCTTTATTTTCCTTTCACGGAAGGACAATAAAATACCAGTGTTACTAAAAGGCATTTAAAAATGTCTCATTGAAATATTTCCCGTGTACAAATGCACGAAGCAAGAAGCTATACATTCCACACATATTTACATCGTCTGACTCTCAGCCGTTCCAGCCGCGCTACCTAGGTCAGGAGGCACGGCTCTCCACTTCCTGGGCTCACTCATGCGCGACGCTTGCGTGCTGCTCGAGCACGCCGGCGAGATCTGAATCACCTGCTCAGCCATCCCGACCTGCTCCTCTCGCCGCCTCACCACCGGACACGTCACCCACTTCCCGTCTGTCTCTCCCGGCGCCAAGGCTTTTCTCACCGCTGCAGCTTTTCTGTCGCCGACCGGCACCGGGGTTTCCTTTATTCTCGCCGCCTTGCAAGCAATTCACTTGTTTCTCTCTCAGTGCCCACTTGTTTCTCATCACCGTTCACGTCGCCCCCCATTTCCCGTCTGACTCTCCCGGTGCCAAGCGTGTTCTCACCATCGCAATTTTTCATGGCCCCGTTTTTCATTTCACCGTTCATGACCCCTAGATTCCGTTTATTCCCCACGATGCCTAGTGCTTTCACACAATCGTAGTTTTTCTTGCCTGCAAAAGTTACTTAGTTCTGCTTTGCTCTTACCGTGGAACAAGTGGAAACGTGGAACAACGACTAGAGGAGGTACCTAAGTACATCCTCTAGTATCCTTGTTCCGTTCTCCATGCTAGTTCTTTCCTCATCACAGGTAAAGTCACCCAGCCGCCACTGCAATTTGCGTATAAAACGATTCTTAGTCTCCTACGGGAAGATAAGGCGTTGCTTAGCTTTTTCTAAAAGATATACTATATTTTCTCAAATTCACGAATAACAATATAAACTTTGTTTGCTGCTATCGTAATATCAGTACGGATTTCTTGGTTGTGTAGTATTGCGCACAGTCCACCAAAAACCACTGAGTTTGGTTATAAGTATTATATATTTTCTCATTTTATGTATTTACCAATGAATTTGCTCCGTCTTTCTATAATGAATAATCCCCATCCTATAGTTTACGCTATTTGTTAATCACCGCTCTTACTCCCTCACCTCCAAATCTGGTATTCAACATCTTCAGGATTGATTCTTATTTGTATATTACATTTTTTGCCTACCTGAGACATTGGAAGTGCTTTGCTATATACTCTTGTCCGAACATTTCTCCTTGACTTTATAATAATTTTTCCAATTGATATCTAATACACTCCCACAGAGATGAAGACTTTCACTCTTATCAATTTTTCCCGATACATCTGTACGATCAGTTCTTTCATTAATCATTTTGGTGCTCTGTCATCTCGTTTTTCTTTCGGATATTTTATTACATCACCTTAAAGTCACGTCTTTATTTACTTCCAGTTCTTTGTGTTTGGTTTCTCTTTATGTAACCCTCTTCCACTTCCGAATCATTCAACATGTCTATTATCCATTACAAGATCATCCACTCTGCACACGGTACTCATTTATTATCGCTTCATTGCATTTATTTTTACTACCAATAGTTCATTATAATCTTCTGTTCATTTCCTATACGAGTGTTTTAATAATTTTATAATGTCTACATCATTATTTCTTGCATTATCTTTCAATGTACAGAACCATTCCAGTTTCATTATCTCTTATTTGCTCTTCGATATCCTTCCAATGTACGCATCATATCCACCAATTAAATTCGAACGACGTCACCTTCACCTCTGCCGAAATCACGCCCTTACCAGAACAATTCCTCCTCTCCTTTCGGAGCACTTGTACTCTCCTTTACATCATCATCTACCTCCCGCAGTGTTCTCCATTGTCCGTACCTGCGCCTCCAACACCCGCCCGGCCTTTCGCCTCTGTCAGTGAAACGCTACACGGCCCTCGCCTCGGCTCCCACCGCCCCTTCCGCCCATCCACCCCCGTCCAATACCCGCCGATTCCGCCCGCTCCCCCAGACACCGCCCTCGTCGTCCCCACCCCTCCACGCCACCCCCCACCGACGCACACGATGCGACGCCACCGTCGCCCCAACTGCCACCTCCGCCCACGGCCCCGCCGCTGCCATGACCGTCGCCATCACCATCGACTCCCGGCCCGTCTCCATCGCCCGTTCTGGGTTTCTCTCTCACTCGCGCATACAAGTCACTCACGCAGGCCTGGCTGGCTCGGACGTTCCCAGGCCCCGAACCACCGATTCAAATGTTAATAGCCGATATTCCCAAGGTTAACGATGCAGGGGCAAATGATACACATTGTTTGGCGCTCATGATAGGGCAGGCCGCGCACACCCGCGGTCAGGCGTGGGCGAGGGAAGGGGCGGGAATGAGGGGGTGGTCTCCTGGGAATCCGCGCCGCCGACGCCTGCGGGCTCGTGCACGCCAATGACACGAGTTTATCAAATTCATTTGGGCGCGCCGTGCAGGACATGCTCTCCTCTTAATAACACGCATTCGAGGCCCCTCTTAGCATCCCGAGCGGTACCCCGAAGCCCGGGATCTGGACGCGGAACCCAGGCGCCGCGCCGCCGCGGCAGGGCGTGTGACTTGCGGTGAGATGACCCCCCCCCCCCCACTCTCTCGCGGTTGGGGGATTTTCGGCGGACGGTGAATTAGTTTTCATTTACTTTTCGTGGAAGCAGATAGAGGCACAGTGTAATACGAGACTATGATTTTTTTCGTAAATTCCTTTATTGTGAAGTCAGAGATTCAGGTATAGCTTTTTATGAGAGTTCTTGAAACGAATAATCAGCCCACTCTGTGATCTTCTTTTGAGGATGAATGTTCCGGCTGTGATTAAAATGAGACCTGTGTTCCCACGAATTAAAGGGATTGTTAAAAATTGCATAATGTATTAATTACATAACACTGGTTATGATTTTGGATGTAACACATTTTGATAAAAAATCCAAAACGAAGAATTTGTTACTTATTTGAATTATATTGCTGATTTAGGTAATTATCGGTAACGTTACGGTTGCTTACATAAATTATTTAATACGTTTGATGCTAATTGTCATTAATTTGTCATAAAACTAGTTAAAGTTATTACATAATATCTAGTTTCCCTACTGGCATAGAATTGATAAGAAGGAGGAAATGAGATTTCGTTACCTTCTAAAGATTTTGCCAGCACAGCAGAGTAACTCATGCTATTGAACACATTCTTCAATTTACTTAATTTCTGTTCAATGAGAGAACAACGCCAGGTAATCATGTAATATTTAAAGTAGAAAAGCGTTAAGGGAAAAATTTATAAAAGTGAACACAAATATATTTAGTTTCCTCGCAATTTCACAAATCGTCAAGTACTTCAAGAAAGTGATCGAGAACAAAACCTCTGAATCTCGGATGTTCGAATGCAAATGGATTCTTTTTTCAGCTCTGTTAGACTCGAGACATCATCTCTTGTTCTATAACGTGTATTTCGCGCTGTATTTCCCGTCTCTCGACAAAAGAGAAGCCGAAGCTCGCATTCCGACGTTGGTGCTCTCATAGCCCCTTCGTCTTCTTCAACCTACCGCCAACCAAATGTCGGAGCACAGTCCTTCATTGGAGACTAGTGGCAATTTCTTATTCAAGCGCGCAAGCACCAATGGAGTGGGTAGACGCTGAAGGGCTATCCGAAACATGTTCACGTGCGAAAACACCGCCCACTTCATCTTAACATTCCAGCCAGCCTCCCAGCGATTCGCGGCAAGCCAGGCGCTCATCGACAAGCCTTCTGCGAGCGGTGGCTGATGTTGGGTACCGGGTAATGACTGCCGCGAGAAGCGTGCGCACTCGAGTGCAGAACAATACACGCGAACACGCAGCTTCACTCTTACTCTCGTGAGACGGCAGTTGCGATGTGGGGGTCCTTGGAAGACACAAAACTCACTTTTAGAGTATGCGTTGAGCTCTAAGAGATGGAAAGAGCTTTACGAGATGCGTTAACACTGAACAAATTGTACCAACTGCTAATTGTATTCGTGATTTTTCGTCGATGTTCCAGCAGAAGATACGTCAAAATGTTCTTCCCAATTGAGCTTTAAAAGATGTGTTTTACTTTGTTTTGTAAGTTAAACAATTTTTTCTGCGTGAATGGTAACAATACTAGTTTTACAAAGTCGTACGCATATTTGTTTAAAGCCGAGATAAATAATGGAAAATAGGAATTAGATTCTAAAGATAACTTTAATACGGATATCTGAGTAATTCCACTTCTTTGATAATCAAGAAAGGAAAGGATTTTGTTGTTTTTGAAATTTGAAAAATATATGACGCACCGATTCTTTTGTTATGTTTTTATTTATAAGACATTTCTCTTCTTTTGAAATTGAGTTCTATTTGATTGTGTAGCAATCAGAAACGTTTGCGTGACCGTTGATAAATTGAATTCCATCGTCTTTCAACTTTGTAGAAAACTAAACCAAACTTTAACCTAGAAGAGAATAAAAATACTTCTCGCAGATTGTAGAAAATACTTCATCATGTTAGTGATATAGTGGCTTTATTAAGTTCGTTCTCCACGAATCCGGTAAAATATAGACAAACTAAGCATAGTGCGGCAACTGAACATTGTTAAACATAGTGAGACTAGAGGCACTTGAACAGCACGTACTGTCTCGCAAAATTGCGCCAAAAGTACTCAAATATTCGATACATTATACATGAACGTACGTCAAAATGTATCTTTAAGGAACAGATTTCATTAAAGGGGAAAATCTATCTTCATAAATTGTAGTTGTAGGAAGACTGCTAACTTTTGCCAGTTTCAAAAAATCATGTTTTTCCACGAACACGAGACCTGCACCATTCTCTTAAACGACCTTTACAATATCAAACAACAAAATTTAATAAAAAGCAATGGAGCCATTTTTTTGAAAAGTGGAAATTTGTTCACAGGATTGCATGTATGTACCTCCCAAAATTAAAATATCGGTTTCAAATTCAAGGGGACGCGACATCAGACAGATCGATTGAGGAATATCAATTCTTGAAAAAATCGCCTGAACGTTTTAGTCGCTAGCTTTGTTCACAGACAGACGGACGGTCACACTATCGGTTCGCTTTCTTTCGATTTTTCGGTTTCAAAGAACCACAAAATATGAATTCTGACTACACCACGTGTTTAGAGGATATTTTGCTCCAAATTTAGCAACTGGATTTACCCAATTTTTGGTTACCAGGGTCTTGTAATAAAAGTTTTTCTGCCGAAAATTCACCGTTTCTTCGAATAGCATTACATAACTTTCTCTCTACTCCGTAGCGAGAAAGTAAAAGTTGAGTTTCAGTGTTAGAATTTAATTTTTGCTTTAAGTGAGTATTATCTCCAGCTTCATATCTCGTTTTAGGTAAGAAAAGTATTAATTAAAGTGTTATTAGAGTTCTCTTCTTCTTCTTAATAACATTTAAACGGTTCTGTACACCAATGTGTACGTCACTTATTTGCTAGGAAATTGAAGTTTTCAAACCCTGCACTTTATGCCTCTTGTGCGTGCATTCGTGACAAATGGGATCGCATCAGCCTAATGAGTATCTGTTTTCAATATACTTTGTAAAATATTTGAAGTGATAATAAAAAGATAAATAATGAAAACAAATTGGCAACGTGACATGCAGAACAATTTGTGGCGAAAATTTAGAGCACTTTAATGTACAGTTTCATTATCAAGTGTAGGGTAAACTTAAATACGTTATCAATTGTCAGTATATGGGAAGAGGCACTAATATTTTGCACTTGAAAAATCATGCATGATCCTTTGCAGTTGCATGGGTGAATTTAATGCAACTGCACTCTGGATGCGTGATAATTTAAAATGCAATGATATATTGTCAAATAAACAAATTAACTACAAAATAGATTGAAAAAATCAAATAGTAACATTTCACTCCGACACTCATAAAAACGTACTTATGATTGTCTAAATAACAGATCAAGAAAACTACGTTTTTATTTCATTTATTTTTTTTTTCATTTCCTTTTAGTGAAATTCTGCGTTTGGCACTTGATAGGCACGTGATCTAACAAAGCCCATTGCAATATTTTTGTCATGATATATCATGTAAATTTTTAGTTGGTTTTTATTGTAACAAATTGTTTTCGGAAATTATTATTAATTGTTTCTTACCTTCAAAATTATTAATAAAGATTACACATTAACAATGCAGTAACTGTTTGGACTTTTCCTACTTCCTACATACACAAGATTTAGTGGGGAAGCAAGACGAAGAGACGTGAGATGCGGAGAGCGAAATAATGGCAAGAGAATCGCAGGTCAGCTCACGACTTCTCTCTCCTGCGCGCAGAGGCGCAAGTGGCGCGTGCAGCGAGACTCACTTTCATCTCCTTCGGCCTCCTCTCGCGCCCCCACGAGGGCCTGCGCCATTCGCGGCGCCCTCATCTCGGAGAAGAGCACGGGAATTGGCGAATGCTGCGCCAATTGGAGAGGACGTAGATGAGGGTCGTGATTCTTTTTCATAGGATTGGGGTTGTTTTAATGTGTGCGCACAGATCAAATGTTTTCAATTAAGAAGAGTGCTCTACAATTTGGCCATCGGTATTTCATTCAATGTGACGAGGCGTAATATCATAACAAGTGAATCTCAAAGTTGAAAGATTCTTTAAAACTCTGAGGTTGTGGTTTAATTAATGAGAAAAAGAAGAGTATTTTATTTCCAAAATTGAGTTTTCTTGTATATAAAATGTTTTATCATTTAAGAGTTTATGTACCAGTAACACGGCAGAGTGAGAAGTCTAAGAATAACTAATTCAATATTTGTGATTACATCGCACAAAGGGAAGAATTGTAGATATTGTTACAATGTGAAAATTATGAAGTTTAAAATAAGGAAAATGATACTTGTATCCATGTTTGATTCAAAACATTAAATTTGAAATTGGTGACACAATAAAATCTTATTGTCAATACTTTCTTCATTTTTTAAAAATATTTCAATATCTAATAATTAATATAGGCTTAGGATGTCTCATTATCATCCACATTAAATACACTACTGGTACTATTAGGGTATATTTAAAAACGTACATGTCATTCATTTAATACAATTATCTTTTCTTGCTTCCTTCATCATTTTTTCCTACTGAAGTTAATGAAGTCAGATGGTGAGCTTGTTAAAATTTTACAATAGCTAGCAAATGTTTTGTAAATATGTTACAAAACTAAGTAGTAAAAAGTACAAAAAATAAACTAGTGGTCCTACATAATAGCACAGAATTTCCCGTATTAGTTTTCTATTTCCTTTGGTCTTGGTTAGTTATTCGAACTTGCAGAACGTTTGCACAGAACGTTTATTATATCTGGGTCTTCTCGGAAGTCGTTGTAGGGACTTTTCCTCCTCCGGAGTTCCTCATCACCGAATCCTGCTGTCAACCATGCCTCGTTCTGTAAGCTGCTCCATCTGCTGTCCGTTCTCGGGTGTCGTTTTTCCAATTATTCGCCCTAGGTATGGCGACACAATTTTACCAAATCCACCAAATACCATGGATTGAAACTATCAAATTCCAAAAGTAAAATAATAGATCAAAGTATTAAAAGAATGGGAAAAAGGTGAAACGAAATAGTTTCATTACTTGTGACGTCCATTAACATATTTATGCTTTCACTTCATGTTCTCCTCTCATAATTGACGGTATCTACGTGAGCTGCATCAAATTCTTCCTTTAAACTTGCAAGTATGATCCAATATTATTCTTCCACTAGATCACGACCCGCCATTGACGGCCGCCTGCCTCGTTCTCCTTACCTCTTCCGTCGGATCCCCTACCGCGTAGGCCGGCACAGACGCTACATTTTAACTCTCTAAGAGTACTTATATATAAATCAAGATTTTCAACCTCTCGGAGTGCGTTCTGCCCGCGCGATTTGAGTGTAGCGTTAAGGTGTCCGTGTCAACCTTGGATAGATAAATGTTACATTACACACATGCACACAAAAATTGATAGGCACTGCGCCTGCACAAACGTCGGGAGAACAGTCGAGAGCATAGAGCTCGTCCCTCTGAGAGAGAAATCGGAGACGCAATGTCCACTGGAAACGATTGATCTGCACTCTCACACAAATAATTTGTCAGTGGCCTCACACTATGCTCAAAATAATTCATCAATACATACATGTCATTCATCAATGCGTACAATGTATGCATGCCATTCTATCTACAAATTACACATCATAACAATTCAGGTCAATAGTAAGACAATATTATCTCTAATGTTATTGCGGTAGTAACATTTTTTTATTAAGTTTGGTAGATGAAACAAATTCAAGTACAATGCACAAGTATAGCTAGAATGGTAATACAATGAAGATCAATAGAACCAATCAATCAAGAAAAATATTGCAATAAATGCACACAATAGAATAAATAAAAAATATTGCAAAAAAACACATTTGTGAATAAAGTAAGTTACTTTTTATCTTTATAAAAAAGGAATGAATCACAGTGACTTCCTTTGAATAAATTATTTACATTAGTTTAATTTGGTAGTTGAAACAAATTCTCACGTAAAAATAGAACTGAACAGGTTTATCATTGTCCAAGGAATTGTCGCGGATTTCACCAGCCATTTATAGAAGAACACGCCTCCTCCAGCCATAAAACATTTCCTTCACTAACATCACTAATGATCATAGCAATTGACGTGCCTAGCAACATCAATCACACCTTCTCATACAGAAAAATAGTCTCAATTTCGTCATTTGTACAAAATTTTTCACATGAAGGGAGCCAGATAGTAATGTTTCACGCTACTCTATCTATTTGATTATTAATTTTGAGACTCATACCAAGAAGAAATTTTTATCGTGCAAGTCAGTATCGAGCGGTTAAATACTATTATATATTACTCGTACAATTTGACCGATTTATTCATATATACTGTGTATGGTTGAGTTTATATTTTTTCTGAATTAAACGGACTTTACAGTTCTGAATTAAAATGATAATGTAAGAGGGCCACCCCTAGAAACCTTACAAACGTAAACTTAACTAACCAACTAACTATTAAAATACTTGTTAAACAACTAATGTACTCATAAATATATTCAATATAATACTTACTAATGTGAACTTTTCATTGTATTAGATAGGACTTCTTGCGATTAAAGTTTTCTTGATATCTTTCAAGAAATAATTTTCTCATTACGCTTAGCCCAATATTTTTTATATTTATTTTTGAAAAATAGTTTCATTTCTTAATTAAGTGTTTGGCACGTACAGATCAATTGCATGATTTTAACACAATATAAGGAAGTAAATTAGTTTGATACTATATTTAACATTACCGTACGGCAATGTTAATTGCTATTGAATAGGGCTACTTTCATCAAATCTAATAACCTCTAAAATGTTTCTTGATAGTTACCGAGAAGATAGATCCCAAATTAGTTCAAGTAAATTGATACTTTTGTAAAATGAAAAGAAATAAAATGGAATGTTCTCGAAAACGTTAAAGAGCTAATGAAAGTAACTGGGTTACCTGGAGATGTGATTCACAAACGGATACTGTATTTATCTCAGCTAAATTCAACTAATTTTCTTACAAAATCTAGTGTCAATTTATGACTATTCACACAATCATTCAAATACCCTTCATATTTATTACTAAGTTAGTTATTAGTTAACTACGAGATTTGAATTGTCTTATTATCCTTCTCTTGTAACTATAAAAGTTATATAACATAAAGCTTCGAAAACGTCATTGAAACTCCCTGTCAGAATTGTTTTAACGTGAATGATTGAATTTTTAGTAAATACCTAAATCACACTTGTTGTAAATTATTTTGTAGAAAACATCTGAAAAAATACTAATTTTTAAAGTATTGTTTACAGGAGTATACTTCACACCGTCGATTGAACTGTTGAAACACATACCGTTGTAGTGTCTGCAGTGCATTGAACTCCTGCCAATAACCGTTTGAAATTCAGCACTTGTGCAGCGATAGACTGCTCAATGCGTGTTTTTCTCCCGTTTGTATGAACACGACGCTCAATCTGCATGAATAATACATTCATTCCTACTGTCCTGTACATCTGTCGGATTTAATTTAGTTATGTGAAGGAACACATTTGTGAGTCAATGCGATGTCGGTACCTCAGAACGTGTTCCATGTCCAAGACAACATATTTGATAAAATATTCTGTGCAGATTTCTTATTTTTAAGAATCGGTAGAATTTGGATAAAGGTGCTTCTTGATGTAAATACTTATTAGCTCTCAGCTTCCGGAATTAAAAAGGCAACAGTATCTAAAGTTATCAGTAGATAAAAGGGATTCAATTACATTACAATTCAATTACACAATGGTTCTGGTAATTAACGTCGCTTAGAACGATGTTGTGCATTTTTATCACAGTGAAACCTGCAATTGTTTTCTTGACGAAAGTATCGCACATTTCATTGTCATTCATTGAAAATATATCCTACATAACAGAACTTCACAGTAGGTTCCCAAAGATAGCCTCAAAATGTGGATTAAGTATCGTAACACTGATTTCACGTTCGTATTTAAACTAAGTATAGTACATTCATTTCGTAAAAATGATTAATATTATTTATTTACTTTTTGCCATCTAATTTATACTACTTGTGATTAAGATAGGAAATAATTGAAAATAAGAGTGTATATAAATACTGAAAATATACTGAACAACTATATAAATGAACTGTTTTTATTACTGAGTTGCTATTAACCTCTCGATGCTTGATGTATTCATCACAATCGTCTATTAAACAGAACCGCCTGCTCTGATTTTTCTGGCATTCCTCCCCGTCCTGACGTTACCCCCTTTGTGGCTTCATCCATCTACCTCCTCTCACTCCCCCCCCCCCAAAGATTACCGGAGTTGCCGCCTAAATTTATTTCAGGTTGCGTGATTTCTAGTATCTTTTGGTGGAGTAGTCATGTTTGGGATACTATTTTGAGAAAAAGATCCCCTTTTGTCGTTTTACAAAACAAATACGAAATTTAAAAGGAAATCACCTCAGTAGTTCAAAAGTTTGTTATTGTTTTTTAATAAGAACACAATCATACTGTTTTGTTTACGAATGTGAAATGTTTGACATAATCTCTTCCCTTTTCAGAGAAGGTTACTAGAACGAAATCGTTGCTCATTGTATATTAAAAAATAACTGATGGATTATTAATCTATTTAACTACAAAACTACGAAAATAGAATCACTTTTGTTTTCCACAACTTCCAATGGAATACATCTATCTCCCTTCGGAATTAACGTTGTTGAAAGTAACAGACGAAGTAATACATTTTCTTTCATGAACAAATATCTACTAAAATTGGAAAAACCCAACTTAATTGCATCTTGTTCCGCAGTCGACGTAGAAGTTACCTGCACTCGTCCTCTGACGTCATCTCAGGCCTTGCTGTAAGGAAGAGCGCGTGTGAGGGAAGGGCGCGCGCGGGGGAGCGCCGAGGCAGGCGCGGGCGGGCGGCCGGGGATTCAATCAGGCCGAGTCCTCCCACGCGCCGCCCGCCCGTCCTCCCCGCCCTTCCCTGGTTTAATTACACGGGCTGTCCGCGCCGTTATGGATGCGGCAGGCTTATCGGCGATCGACGCCGGCGCCGCCCCTGCCGCCCCGCTCCGCCCCGCCCCCGCGATTTATGGGGTCGGCCAGCGCCGTGCCGTGCCGCGCTGCGCTCTGCGGTGCAGTGCTGGGCGCCCGAGTGCGCCCCGTCCTCGGTGGTGAGAAGGGGGGACTTTTTGGGGGAGGAGGGGGACAATCGGGAAAAGCAAATGGATCAATGGCAAACGTGTGGATTGCGTTGCGTAATGGGTTGTTATTCCAAAGATTGTACATGATAAGGTTGTTAGATTAACATAGCTTAGCAAAAACTAGGAAAATTTACACGCTTTCCTTGCGCATTTCCAAGTCGACGGCGATGCCTCAAACGTCAACCTCAGCGATAGCAAAAACATTTTTGTATCCAGCCACCGCAAAATTTCCAACAATTTTCTACCAAAATAGCAATAGATCTTATTTTCACTTACGTTCATCGCGTATTTTATATTATTATTATTATTATTATTATTATTATTATTATTAATATTTTTATTATTATTAATTATATTTTTATTATTTCCTGTGGATATACACTGATGCCGGGGTTTTAGTTCACCCAAGGCAACAATGGTTTGCACGTAAAGTGGAACAAGAAGATAATTGGTTTTTGATATCCGTCAGTTCAAGCTTAAGAATTTACACACTATATTTGCTGCTCCCAATCATGCGACTGAAAGGTCCGCAAATGCTTGTCAGTTAGTTTTAATTTCTTTGCGGACTCTTGCCATTCCTTGGGGACCAATCCATTCGCCGACCCACTGGAAGCACTTCCGCTGGGTATGCATGCCTTTCTATTCAATAATCAGGGGTGGTATTTCCTCTTTTTCTCAGCAACAGTTGTTACAAGCCTGTCGTTTATTGGGGACATGTTTGAGATATTTTATCAAACAGCTTCCACAGTTCGATCAGTGATAATTATACTATTCTGCAGGAAAATTTGGGATATTCCAAAAAGAGTGCCATGACAAAGAGCTAATAATAAATGAGAAAAATACTAAAATATTTCATATCACCGCACCAAAAATTGCGAGAACGCAATTTAAAATATTCTTTCATAAATCTGATTGTATACACAAAAACTTCAAGAACTGTCAATGTAACAGTACAATTAATTCTGGAAGTAAACTGAAGTATTTGGGCGTAACCTTTGATCAAAATTAGAGATGGAGAGGGTAGATCTTGGATTTAAGTAAAAAAATAATAACACGTGTGTGGAAACTAAATAGGATTAAAGATTTCATATCTTATAAAATTTTCAAATTAGTCTACTTCCCATTAATAGAGTTTCTGAGCAGATACGAAATTGAAGTTTGGAGGGGGGGCTGCATCAAAAACTCATGTAGATATTATTCAAAATTTGGAGAAAAATAAATTAAAATCTTCCATGAAAAAATGAATATATCAAAACTAACTCTAGAAGAGAGTACAACGGTGCATGGATACATCACTGTTAGAAAATTGCACTAATTTCAAATTTCACAAAGAAAGCTCAACGTCAATGTGGATATAGAAAAATTAGTGGTCACAATTATGAAACTAGATGATAACACAATTTCATATTACCAGAGACTTTTAATAAATTTGGAGAGAGAATTATTAAAAAAGCTATTCCAAACTTGCTCAACTCACTGCCAGATGAAATAATAGAAATTACGTTCAAAAGAGAATTGAAAACAAAACTAAAAGACTGGTTTATTAGACAAAACATAAAAATATAACGCAAAAGAGGAAACAAAACAAAATAATTAATTACGCAGATCTACAAAAAAAAATTTGTCACCTTTCTTTAGATTTTAGATTAGCACTTTAGATATACAAAATCTAATAATTGATTTTGTATATCTAAAGTGCAAGGATTACAGAAATGATTTCCACTTTTCCGTATCACATCATCAAAAAAATTACATTTTACATTCTTTATAATATCTTTAATTTGAAAATCTGAAATCATTGATCAACACAAAATGGAGAACTGAAATAAAGTTTACCTTATGTTACTTGTTTTATCAAAGTGAAAATGAAACACATTAACTTAAGGTCATTATTTTAGTGTTACACTTTACTTTTAAAATCATTTAGTTTCCATGCGTATGAGCAATCAATAGAATCGTTGTCGCTCAGACAATAATCTTCTTGTTCCTCATGTTCACTTTAGTAGGGTCATCTCGTTGCAGTGTGACATACCGACAGTAATTTAAATTTATTTACATTTATTTAGGCAAAAAACAGTGGAAACTGTTTTTCTGAGTTCCAGAATCACTTCCCGGCATTTTAACTATAAATAGTTGAAAGATGAGTAAAAGTTTAACAAAAATAAATAAAAATAAATTTTAAAAATTGCAAGATTAGCAATATTTCAAAAATAGTCAATTTCGTTTCCGAGTTATAGAAAACTTATTTGCATCGGTACACGAATTGCAAGTATGATTTTTCTGCATTGCTAACAAAATAGCAACTCGCTCTTACCTCTACTCTTACCATTACAAGCAAAAGGAGAGTTCAACAAAACGTGGGCATATAGAAGCTTCATTTACGTCCAGAAGCAAAACAAGGGGCCATGTTAGCATTTGCTCAATGGATCAGACAAACTGGACAAAAATCTGATCGAGGTGGGAGAATTGGAATATTTGGAATTCTGTGAGAGGCATGACAATAGTTCACGAATTGTTTGAAAAAAGTTTCAGTTGACACAGTTCATTCAATAGTTAAGTGCACGGTGGGCAGCAGTGGAATTACACTAAATGAAAAATGTAACTCATCCATCACTGACAAGTGCAACAACCACTTAGAGAGGGTAACGAGTGTTCGTCATATGAATTCTCTAAAACCGACTTCTTTTTTTGAGCATTTTGTTTAAATTTCCAAGACTGAAATGTAAATTTATATAGACTATATTTTCCGTTATATATAAAGGTGATGGTTTCATTTGTTTTGATTTGTACACGGTAATGATTTTCTATGATGAAAATAAGTTCATATTCAAAAACTTCAAATTATTGTTATTATTATTATTATTATTATTATTATCAATACTTATTTTTAGTCGTTACATGTCCCATAAATGCAGAATGGCATTTCCTCCAATTTATTTTCCATTTACATATATTTTCAAAATTTTCTCAAAAATGTTCCCAATTTTTTTCTTTACATTTCTTGTAAGAATAGAGTAAAATACGTTTATAATGGTGGCATAGATACGGTTAGCTATACGGTTAACTTACACGGTTAACTATAAATTTTCGAAAATTTCAAACGTGTGATTTTTTAGGGAATGATTACTATGTTCTTACAACTACAAAATTGAAGATAGATTTTTCCTTCAAATAAAATTTGTTCTCCATAGTAAGTTCTTTCATGAAGTTCTTTTAATTTTTTTTTGAAAATTGTAGTAGTTTTCGCGCAATATTGCGAGCAAATTGTGCAATTTTAAAAAATTACAAAAACAAGATTTTCTCAAAAATGGCTTCATTTTTTTAAAACCTTTTGGTAGGGATAGTGCTAAATGTACTCTATAAGAGGACATAGATTCCATATTGCTCTATTCTTTTGTTTCTTCAAAATTTACATATGTGTATTTATGAATACATGTGCTTTAAATAAGGATGTATAAAGTTTCTAATAACTCAACTGTTTTCTATGAAAACTTGCTCAAAATTCCGTATTTCCAGAAGCGCTCAAATGCCATTTTCTCAAAAACGGCTCTAATTTTGTTTCAAACTTTTTGAACGGATAGTGAAAATTGTACTCTTTAATATGATCTTAAATGCGTTTCGGATTGCATTTTTGTTTTTTTTTAAATTACACAAATGAAATGTTTTTGGAAGATCTCTCACGCCGTTAATATGCACATTTCCAGCAAATTATAAACATTTTAGTATTTGTGAGTTAAAATGCTTCAAATGAAGTTTTTCGAAAACTCAAAAATGTTCTGTGAAAAGTGCTTCAAATTTCGAATTTACAATAGTGCTTAAACGCCGTATTTTTAATAGCGGCCCCAGTTTTTTCAAAGAAAATTGCAATTTTTGCCGAGGTTTGACTCTTTTTAACATTCATAAAATAATATTTCCATTCTATTGTGAAGAATCCGAAATAGTAAGAAAATGTCAAAAAATGAACTTTGGGCGGCGATAGAAGGCAGATGGCAAAAATACAAGATAGCAAGTTCTTACAGCTAGTAGAGACTAAAGGAAATAGAAAACTAACTGTGCCATTCAGTAGCACCACAGGTTTTATCTGTGTTATTCTATCCAATTACAATTCAACGAAAAAAATACGATAATTCATCGCTTTTGTGACAAGTTGTGTTTTAATGAATTTTTTTCTTCTGAGTATGTATTTTAGTTTGTAAACAGAAGGATTAAACCAATTCATTTTGCTCGTTTTCGTTAATTCTCTATACATACCGCAGATTGGGGTGACTTTGATATCTCGTTGGCACTCTATGTTTATGTGATGTAACAGCTAGTACTTTGACTTGAAACATTTCTTGGGCAATAGTTGACTATTCTGGATGTCTATGAGTGCCAATAGATATATTACTGTTTCATAAGATTCATAGCTGAGGCTGTCTCTTGTTTTAGAATTTGTGTATTACCTTTTAAAGGAATTCTTGCGACGCAAAACTTTCGAGGCAAAAGTATATATTTTATTCAATTTTCAATCGTGTTAATAGTAAGTAGGACTCTTTGAGAGAAAAATAGTGAATAGAAGAATATTCTAACCTAAAATGTCGGAAAGTTTTGTGATAATGTGTTAAATGGGATGATTTTGATAACTGTAGAGGGATGACTCATAACAGTCGAGTAGAGGGATGACTCATAACTTGGATTAGTATTTTGTGTCAAATGAATCATGTAATACGGGTGTTAAACAACGATCTTAGTGCTGAGGAAGTAAGAAAAGGACTTGCCTTTGAACCAAGAAGAAGTATCACTACCGAAAATAGTGAAACATCTGACACGGGTGATGATGTTTCGCAAACTAATGCAGAATTGTCATCAACTGACGAGGAATCACATAGCAGTGAGAAAGACACAAATGAAGTATCATTGTCAACACGAACTTCGCAAGCACTTAAGCCGAGAGTGTACGTCTTGGAGAAGGCGGAGTCAGGAAAGCCGAAATGTATAACCTAGAGTTACGTCGGTGTGATCCACAAAATACTGAGCGAGTGGGAATAAAGAATAATTGACGAGTGTGGATACCTCTCATCAGATATCCAAGCTTGTAGAAAAGGATATCTTTGACTGGGATTTCGAAAATATTTTTGCCACTTTACCTCTTCAGAGAAGATTGAAAATGACAGAAGAATGACTTACAAATTTAATGGTTCTTTAGATGTGTAAAGGAATTTTATTTAAGAGAGTTCTTACATAAAAGATGTATCTCCATAATATAAAAGTAATTCCTTGTTGCCTGTTACTTCATTATCAAAGGCACCCCCTATATTTAAGACTAAATAAAAAGAAAACTGTTTGTCCAATTTCAATGAGGGTTGATATTGATACTATTATCACTAAACGATTTTAATGATCTTTAATTTAGGGTGTAAGCCAAAACAAGGGTGACTTCGTTAGGACGGTTTTTAAATTTTTTTAAAGATGTAAATCATATTATCTATACCATGTTGTTACCTAAAGTATCCTTCAACATCCGCACATCTGCTACAATTTCCAAAAGTGCAATTTTCAAAACAGAAGATGTATTTATTTCAAAAACAAATGTTTAAGTTGTCAAAGTCACCCCATTCTACGATACTCGAGTCTAGTCAAAATTGTAAATACGATTTATTTGTCATATATCTTGATGTCACACTTCGATTCTCATGAAAGTATATATTTAAGATATAACCAACATTAAAATAGAAAACTCGCTCAGTTATCTTAATCATCAACCCTGTAGGGTGTGGCAATCTTACATTTCTATATTTTAAACGTAACCGTATCAAAACACTTTTACATCTTCAAGTGCATAAACATGGTTGTCATTTCGCTGTCTCTTTTCAAATTGCCCATGATTATAATATACAGGATTGTTAACGGGAATCCCTAGGTAGAGTCGGTTTCAATTCTTCCTTCCGCTGCCGTCCTCTCCATCACCGGCGAGATCCTCGCCGCTGTAGGCGCCGCCTATCCTCTGGATCCACTCCCTCATGACATCATTCCCGATCCTCCCAGCCGCCCAAAGTACTCCGTGCAATGGTTCCGTTATCCTGGTTTGAGTTCGGAGCTCTAATCTGGAAGCGGCAATCTGTATTCACCGCCGGCGCGCGGATTCCGTGGTTTATGTGGATGCCCGTTCATTGACCTGAACAAGAGCTACGACGCCATGGATGTACATCCTGTTGACCGCGTGGCCGATCCCCGTGATAACCTTCCCGTGTGCTTCGGACGTTAACGCCGTTCTATGTACTTACGCGGAGGCTCAGATACACTCGCCAAGCCTTGCCTGAACGCAGCCAACTTAACTTCCAATTCGTCGGCGGACCAGGAATGTAGCTAAAGGGAACTGAACTCCGCACTTCGGGTTTGTTGACTGTTTGCTCGAGGAGTGATGACGAAAAGGTATTACATTCCATCGGCAATCCATCAAAACATCTACACGTCTCTTTCTTTCCCTTAAGAAATGATATCCCAAGTTCCGAACTTGTTTACCTGTGAGCAGCACTTCCTCTCTAAATATTGATCCTCAGGAAAAAGACTGCATATGCAGGTGGGTAGCCCCTGCTATCGTCTCCCATGATCCAGTCTGAAAGTCGCCCATCTTTCTCTGGTGTTTGCCCATCGACGCGATCGCAATGATACTGTGCAATTTCATCCGTGCAAATAATATTTACAAACACTGCAAAAAAATTACGGCTTAATCCTTGAACAAATATTACGATTAATTCACGAGGATAAACACCGGTTTGAAATCGAAAATATTGGCAAAGCTCTGAGTCATGTCTCAGGTGTGCGAAACGCGGCGAAGTGCAGCGCGGCGCTGCGCGGGGCGGCGCGGGGCGGAGCGGGGCGACGCGGCGCCGAAGGCAGCGTGTAGACAGGCGTTTGTTTGCCCCGAGCGCGTCGAGTGTTGCTCAAACTCGGTTCGTGGCGTCTCGATCAACTACGGAATCCGCGGAATTCTCGCTGAGCCGATCGCCCAGAGACAGACTGCGAGGGTTGGGCGCCTTGGGCTGCGCGGGCGACGCGGGCGCGGCTGGCGCGGCGGGGAGGCGGGGATGCAAACTTTCGCCGCTGCTTTCGCGCGCACCTAACAGAAGCTGAAATTATGAGTGAGTATTTACTTGTTTCATGGCACATAAAGGTCCTGCTTGGTAAGTCCAATAAGTGTAAAGCATATGTGATAGGTTACCTCAAGTATGTACAAACGAGTGCAATAAATTCATATAAGTATCAATATGAACACTAGCAACAATATGGGAAGGAAGAGAAACAAGAAAGCGAAATTTAATTAGAAAAAATACAAGTGATGTCAACAGAATTGATAGTGGGGAGAAAATAGAATATACATGGTAAATAAAGCAGTTAAAAGAACACGTGAGCAAATTCCGTGGGTGAGAAATAAACTAAGAAAATTCTTACGAACAAGAACCAGAGAATAAACAGACACGGTGCTAAAGTGCGAGTGACTAACTAGGAATAAGATAGTGTGCGAGATATCGAACTAGAAAGAAGAAGAAACGCATTTGAGTACAATTTCGGGCAGGGCAGGAGACAGCTGAAAGGCGCCCAGCACAAAAGAACCAGAGAATAAAGAGACACGATGCAAAAGTGCGAGTGACTAACGCGATGCAAAAGTGCGAGCGAAGAATTCGATAGTGTGCAAGATATCGAACTAGAACGAAGAAGAAACGCATTTGAGTACAATTCGGGCAGGGCAGGAGACAGCTGAAGGGCGCGCAACACAATCGAGGGCAGATGAGCTTAGACGTGGTAGTGTTCGGAGGGGAGACGCTATTCTGACGCGGTAGGAGTCGGACGTACAGACGAGATGTTATTAGTCATATAATTTTCTAATGCGTAATGAGTAGGTAAATGTATAATTAGTCAGGGAAGATAATTGAGTGTGTGAGGGACGTAGATACTATTGCAGCGGACCAAATTCAACGAAAATGGAACTGAAAAGGAGACAGAACAACGTTCAAGGAAGCAGAGGTTCTATGAAAACAGAGTAACAAACATGCGAACATTGTTTTATTCACGATTGTAGGAAGACCAAGCTTTGTATTAAATTAAATATTCTAAATTAGTAATTGAAAGGGAAAATTGGCCTTGTATACTAAGGAGATGGACTGGAAAGAATATTTTAAAAAGGAGGCTTATGACAAATTGTGTTTATGAAATTGTGGTTGTTATTAACAAATGGAATATTTGGGAATAATATGTCTGTTTCACAGAAGAATACAGATGGAAATTTATTAAACCTAAGTAAGTATTATAATTTCTGAATAGCAGCAAAGAGAGTCCCAATCCTGCGTAGGGTATCAAAAAATAATTATCATACGTAAATATTTCGTCACCGAACATCTGTGTAGATGGACTATCTGATTTACTTATGTACATTTTTAACATTACGGGGCAATCTTGGTACAGCCTTTGGGCTACTATCGCGAAAAATTTCAAATAGTAATTTGAGCAGAAGTAGTAACAAAAGGGCACCAGGAGCTCTCGCCAGTCAGACATGTTATACTCCTGGAGGTGATTGTGTTGCTCACCGGATCGTGAGATCAAGCTGCTACCTTTACGGCGATCGTGCGCGGCCCGCGCCCAAATTGTTGGCGCCGCCAGTAGAGTGTTAAACTCCACGTAAGATGGTGCGTTTCCAAAGTTTTGCCATTATATCGGCTCTGATGCTGCTATTTTTTCTCGGTGAACATTCGCCCGCCTTCGTTTGACGCAACGGCTCCCGGAGATTCACGTCTCCAAATAAACGGCGTGAATGGGCTGTCCGTCAAATTAACGAGAAGAAAGGTGAAGGGCGAATCAATTGTTGGCATGATAAACAGGCAGACAGATGGATTAGCAAGTGGTATAGCGAATTCGGAACCGATTAATAGAAGGACGGTTGGCAATAGCGACTCTGAAAAAAACACTGCTCTCTATTGTCCGACCGTGCATCCTCGTTTGTTTGTACTTTACTCCACACGATTGACTAAGAATAATTATGAAGTATAAATACCCTTTGAGTTTATTGCCTGATTATTTGTTTGACGATATGCAGATTTGACCCTACTAGCGCCAAGGGAGTATAAAATGAGGAAGGAGGAAAAGGTACCGAATCGTTAATAAAAAACACCCTTTTAATAATAACGTAACAAAAATATAATATACAAATATAAAAGTAACTATTTAGGCATTTTGTGGCAAATACAACTTCACTAAATATATATAATTATTGGTTATTCACTTTCAAATCTAACCAAATGTTTTGTAGTCACCAAATTTATCTTTGTCCATTTATCCATTGAACACGATTCAGGGTCATGTTCAATGACTTTGGCCATGAGATCAGCATCTGGTAAATTGAATAAGGAAACACTTTCTTCAGTTTTATAAACTCATAATAATTATATTTATTAAAGCTGTAAAGAGTACTACTATGATGTCCCTTCTAATCGGCTCCCAGTGAACGGTTTTAAATTAGTGAGGTACCAAAACAGAAAAAAATAGGAATGGAGATAATTTTTTGTTGAATAGATCGAATCCTTTACTAATAAAAAGCTAGGAGAGTTGTGTTGTTTGAAATGCATGGCTAGAATGGAAACGGGAAGATTGTTTCATGCGCAACATGGGAAGTTCCCGGGAAATTGATGGAGGTTTAGCAGAAAATATCATGTAGTGTGATCGTTAATGGTTTGTGACTATCAATTATAAATTTTTAAATAAAATACTTTATGATATCATATGAAGGAAAAGTTGATAAAACGATTTGTTGTTAAAGGCCAAAACAACATCCGTGTATGTACGTGTAAAGATATTGGTACATATAAAACATGTGTAGATTCATGGAGATGCAGTATCTTCTGCCGTAACTCTTCTTCAGCTCTTCCTTCGGTGCTATGTAATCGCACCGGTTGAGCTAGTTTTGTATAATTTAAGTGTCATGACCTACCAAGATGGGCAAAAATGCCAATTTGGCTATAAAAATATGAAAAGAGAATGTATAATGAAGATGGGAACAAATCTATTAGTATATATACTTCAGGGAACTCTTTACTAGTAGAATAAGCATCATTGATCTGTGAAGTTATTTAAATTACTAATAACAAAGAAATTAAAGAGGCAAAACGTGCTTCCCTCAGTGCTGCAGAGGTAATCTACAAGTCTAATGCATGAAATTATCGTAACAGCGATCGTCGGAGAAAGGCATTGAAGTGCCGATGTTTCCGACCTTGTCAATGAGGAAGGGAAGCGAAGACTTGCTGCACCGCTTTGCGCGTTCCTAACAGTAATTGCATCTAGAGAAAGAATCATATGCAGATTTACAGAACCAAGCGTAAAGGCAAATTGCCATACAATAACGTAGGTATGCTCATACAGACAGCAGTATGATTGACGGACTATCGTGTTAACTGATACAGGAACTCAGCAACAAATAATGTGATGTATTGACCGACTGGCGGGTTATCTTAGAAACAGGTTATCATCATATGAATTGTTTGTTAGACGTTTTGAAGTGTAGACGTTAAAATCAATTCTCATATAATTGACAGTCTCACTAACACATGTGAATAGTGGGAAGAGGAAATTGATGATGATTTCTCTGTCTCCGAAGATCCCGTTTTTTGAACATTAATCTCCCTTAATTTTCCTTGTCCCATATAACCTCTGTTTTTCACAACCCTTTTACTTTGATACAATATTTAATTATAATTGAATTTTAGAGAGGCAGCTAAGCCATACAATTTGCGATAGATTAGTGAAAATGACGACAGTAACTCTGCTACCAAACGAGAGCTCTGCTTTTTTACTTTCAAACTATTAAAAAATGGTATTTTGGGAACAAAAAGTTTTCTATAACACCATTCTGTTCTTCCTAATTGTTCTTAAAAATTTACTTCTTTATTGTCCTTCTCGATTCATTCTTTTTTGACTTCATATACGTATGTGTGTTCGACAGTAGTATAGCTTCTTTTTTATTTATGATTGGGGTTATCTTAACTGTCTTGCCGGCAAACATTTAGAGATGCCTAGAAATTCAGCCGCTGTCGAATTCAGCCTACACCCGAAGGAGAATTCCAGCGGCCGGCTGCTCTGCTCAGTAGATTTCCGTAGTTTTTCCGATCAACACCAGCCGAATGCCGGGCAAAACCCTAACAAACGGACCTTGGACGGTTCGCATTCTTTCCTTTCCATTGTTTGTCGTATTCACTCTTCTAGCGTACTCACACACACACACGTTACATTCACTACAGTAGCACACATGTCAGGATGCCCCGCGGGGGAAGATATCAAGAGGAAGAAATATCCTGCAAGCCGCCATATAGGTAGCCCAAGAATCTCTCCAAGCAGCGGGGAATCAGTCTAGCGAGATAAAAGAACCGTCCGCGCGCAGTCCGTGGCCCGTTTGTAAGGATACTAGTAATCGGGGGAAAACTGAAAAGCTATCGATTAGAGTAGCCAGCCGTTATAATTGCCCTCAAAACAGCTGAATATGACTTGAATATACGACGATTGTCCAAATGTGTCCACTATTTAGACTGGACCCCTAGCGGCCTCCCGGAGTGCGACGCTGTGTGGCAGTGGCTGCCACTGACCTCTCTTAGCCGCGGTCACGTCTCACTCAGACGGTGAAATCAATATATTTTAAAGATGTTAGTTCAAAAGGCTGAATTGGTATCAACAGTTTTATTTTGGATATTTTATTTTCTATTTTTTTATTTAATTATAATTTTCATTTTTTAGTTTTAATTTTTGTTGTAATCTGTGTTACTAATTGCCAATGCGCGCAGAAATTGAAAGAAAATTATACGATCCCGGTCTCGTGAGAGTTCTTTGTGGTTTCGTTGGATATGTAGATATCGAAAAAATCCAAAAAAGACTGATGTAATGTTAATTTTTACTACAGATGGAAATATTTAATTGTATTACTCCGTACATTATCATACTGCGCATAGCAACGAAATTACCGCACATATTATACAGAGTCATGGGACACTACGGCTGAAAGAAGGAGATTGAATTAACCATTAAATATATGCTATTCACGTGTTGCGTTATGGAACAGAATTTTTTATATTCCTAGTACGTAAAGAACTGCCATACTGTGTCCATTGTATACTAGGTTATAGCAGTTGTCTTCAAAACTTTTTTTGTTAAAATATTTAATTTACTGCAATGTTAAATGTATATATACTACGTATATAATACTGTTACAGTATTTCATTTGTTGTTGTTGAGCGCATTGCGTGCTTTGTTTTGAAGTTCTGCTCTGGGCTTCCAGGCGGCGCGGCGTGGGAACGGCCTGCAGATGCCGCCGCCGCGCGCTGCTCTCCTTTGCTTCGATGGCAGCGCAAACAGCGCGCGCGGGGCTGTTGAACGAGCGCTCGCCGCGCGGCAGCCTTTGCCACGCACGCCCCTCTCCCCCCCCCCCGACAGCTTCGACTCTTCATGTCCCACCAACATGACCAGGAGTCACTAGGTTCCAGTCCGGGGGCGAATTGTCTACACTAGGTACTGAGCTAGGTCCAATTCAGCCGCTCTCTGGAGAAGTCTAGCGGCCGGCTGCCCAGTCGGCAGATTTCCCAGGTTTCTCCGCTCAATACCAGTCGAATGCTGGTGTAGTACCCTAACAAACGCACCACGGACTGGGCGCGATCTTTCCCTCCTCTCCCTTGTCGTATCGTAACCCTCTACTTACGCACACTTCACATACATGCAGTAAATTAAACCATTCATACTGCCCGCCACTCTCCATCCCGGTCTGTCTCCGCTCCCGCTCCGTCCCCGCCCACACCTGTGCTCGATTCTGAGTCCGGTTCCCTGTGTGAATGCGGGACTATGTCCGTCTTCGGTCCTGTCCCTGTTGTCATCCCCGCGCAGCCCCCGCTCCTGTTCTGTGGGCGTTACCTTCTGTGTCCTAGTTCACTTTTCGGTCCCCGCTCGGTCCTCGACGCCGCCATCGTTTTCATGACAGTGTTAATAATAGAATTGGGGTTCATCTCTGTCAGCCTGCCTCTCTGCCCCTGTCACCGTCACCGCCTACCCTGTTCCTACCTCTGTGCCAGACCACGCTTCTGTCCCCCTCCCCACTCCCATTTTCGTCTTTGTCTCCTCTTCGTCGACCCGACCCGACCCGACCCGACCCGGCATGACACGACATGGTACATCATAATCCGTCTCGTCCCGTCTCGCCCTGTCCCGTCCCGTTCCATCCCGTCTAGTTCATACACATTCCGTTCCGTTTCGTCCCGTTCCGTTCGTCTGTTCCCATCCCTGTGCCTGTTCGCGGTTTCATTCCCATTCGTTTCTCTGTCATCGTCCCCGTCACTGTCACTGTCATCTCCCAGGTCTCCGTCTGCTTGTCCGCCTCCTGCCCCACCCGACAAGCGGCTCGTCGAGAACGCATCGCTATGTGGAGCAGCGCTGGCCAGCTCTTTGGCAGCGCGAGCTCGTGACGGCTTCATCACGTACAGCAAACCTCCCACTGCGCAAGCGCCAGCAGTTTGAGTGACAGCTGTACCCTGCGCGCGGTCCCCGGCTCAGTCGCGCACTCTGCCCCCATTCCCCCTTTCTACGCAGTGGCGCCACGTGCATGGTTTTGGGTATCCGTGACAGCCCGCAATCTCGAAGCTCTCTAAACCAGCCTGCTGTGTAGGAACACTAAGATACTTAAGATCTTAGTTGCTTCCCAAAGCATGTAAGCGTACGCGTGAAGTGGCAAACAACGTAACAAATTATGTTTAAAATACACTAAGTAACCAAACCTTTTAGAATTATTTTATAATGAATTGATTTATCAGCTGCTAAATACACATTCATAAAATACAGATTGATGCCGAAATTGTACATAAAGAAGCATGAAGAGAGTTGAATTTGACTTTTTGGCCCTTTCTAAATAAGTGAATTTCTAAAAACTCAGAGGAAATTTAATGTTAGACACATTAAACAAGTAAAAATAGAATAACTGAACATTGGAAACCAAACGCCTAGACGAAGAACAGAAACTGACCACTTGTTACATTCTGGACCTGTGGGTTCAGTGCTGATATGTTTTCTATTAAAATTCCCCGTCCCTTACTTGCTTTATCATTTTTAGGACATGATTTTAAAATAGACATCTCATCAGCCCTTCGCAATAACACTTCAATGGTACTTTGGTCACAAATTCCTTGAACCTAAATGTGATTCATCCAAGTTTTTTCACCACATGCACGTTCATTCCTTTTATCTTAATACGATGTAGTTATAATTTTGAATGGTCTCGGAGGGTTGAGCCCATCAAAGATTTTATTAGTTCATTACTTCACCAACATTTTTCAATTTTGTACAGCATGTTGCATTATCCTAATAAATTTCGACTACATAAAGTTTCTTTAATAAGTAAAAATAAGTGGTGTGCCTCTGATGCACATAAGTAATGTACTCTGATGTACATGAATTTCTTGTAGAGAATGCTGGGCGCTTCTTTTTTATTGAATAGGAAAAATGTACTCTTAGCCTCCATGCAGTGCAGGTAAAATGCTTGATATGGAAATATATTTGTTAATCTAAATTTCTATTTTTGTGAGAAGAAAGAACATTGTGTGGTACTACATATTCAATAAAAAAATCATTGGATTAAAATTTATTTGTACTTACGTTACTAAAATATTTTAATCCAATTACGGTTACGATTCAGAAGTAATTCAAAAATTAAACTCAATATTTACACATTGTTTCTACGCTGCATTTTAGCACATTTACAAGATTCAAATGGACGTAAGGTAAATTTATGGGCGAGTAGTGTATGCACTAACTCAAGTACATTGCACGCGATGTGGAATGCAAATTTTATTCCTTTACACTTGGCATTTGACTATTTACAGCAATGTAAAGCATTGGGAAAAGTTAATTGCTTGCATTGGGGAGATTCTTTCAGAAGATATGCTGTAAATTTAATGAAAACCTACTTCAAAATAATGCAATGGAATTTATTACTCAAGAACTGGTTTGCGCTACCGACAAGGCTACATGTACAATATATAATAGCAGCATAAATATTATAAACTTGTTGTAATAATTATAAAGACAATATAAAAATAATATTGTAAAAAGGACTTAAATGTTGTATAGGTAAAGTGGCAAAATTAATACTCGAGTCACAGACACAAGAAGGAAATTGTAGTGACCGTATACCCTTTATCCCCTGAATTGAAATCCATCAAAATGTGTACTGTGTATCTAAATTTTGATTTTTGAATTAGTTAAACCTCGAAACAATATTTTGAATGTTTTAAACTATGTAAATCAACTGTGTACTCGTATTTTAAAATATTATTTTTTATACATATTATATGTAGGTTTGACGGGACACTTAGGTTAAGAATATACGAAAAGGTCAAATGTACGAAAATAGTACATACGAAATATTTATTGAGTGAATTTTATAAGCATTGTTAAAAAAAATTGAAACATGCTTTTCAAATACAAAACCTTACAAATAATCCCCCACTGTACAAAACCACTTTTATTTATTCATAGTCTTTGAACACTTTAAATCAATTTACAAGCACACCTCTATATTAATTACCATTTGGGTATCCATCAACTCATATTTCTCCCGGATCTTACGATACCCTGTCCCAGAATTAACCGAAACCACCGAGTCAGCAGCACTCACGAGTGTCTGTGTTGGGCGTTGCGATGATGCAAACAACTCTCTTCGCTGTTACAGCCATCTGCATTCAGCATGGGTGCGGAATTTATAAGGACATTAACACGAGCGCCATTTGTTTTTACGAACCAGTCACGAAAACGCCCGCGTCGCGAGTGTTAGGAAACGCGAATGATTGGTGGTCTGGATCTACTTACGGGGACATCTCCGCCCTATCTTCCCCTAATGCCGAACTCCCTGGCTCACGACCCAGCCGCCAGCCGTACAGCTTTGTTTGAAATGTCAACCGCTGGGGGGGGGGGGGGTCGGGGTCGGAAGGGTGCACAGTGGATCGAAATTTGAATCTAAGGTGGAGTGCTTTCGTTTTGCTGGAATCTTAAAGAAAACTTGAAAATAACTATTCTATTAATAAATGTGTATATTAAATAGTATTATACTGCTTTATGTTGCGTTCAAATGAGGGGTAACATTTTATAAGAGTTAAGAATATAAGGTACTAATGTAAGTTTGTTGTCACAGAGGTAATCGTGACGAGATCAGAAGAACGCGTCCGCCACACAACCTAGTTAATCTGCTACTTACAAACATTTTATTAGTTATCATGGCAATAAATATGAATTGTTGTCCTTACTAAAATAAATAATATGATTGAATGCTCCTTTCTATTGAAACATAAAGTAAATATTGGAATAGAGAACTCATTTGTACTGGAACATAAGTGATGAAATTTTCTCATTTACAGCAGTTCTGTCGACCATGAAGACCTCATTGCCGCTGGCAGCGAGATAAAAACAAGGACAATCTCAAGTCTAGGACATCATAAATGCTCTGAACGGGTTCTTCGGAACGGAAGAAAACCTAAGGGAAGGCAAAGAGCGTAAAAATAAAGACGGTGTTCCAACAGTGTTAGAACATTCAAGGTAGGAAGACAGCAATAAAATACTTTGTGGTGGATTCTGTTGAATCAATTGTCGAGAAATCACGAGCTCTGGAGGAAGATCAGCAAAATATATAAATAATAAAATGAAAACAAAAAACAATAATAGAATTGTTATTTGAAGGCTAAATTAATTAATTGAGATTTCTCATTCGTTTTTTGACGTTCGTGTTTTGATGGACCTCTATACTAACAAAATTCATCATCGAGAACAATATAGTTTATTTTCTGATTATCTGAATTATCGGAGTTAAATTATATAAATTGCCATAAGTATTCTGATGTAGTCAATCAAAAATATTAGTCTCCAGAGCTTCGTTATATCCAGAATATGTTGTTTATCTTATGATATATCCAGCATATCTCATAATGTATATAGCTCTAAGAGATATGTTTTAGTATTTCCGATTCCGTTTGATGACACCTACAATGATATGATTACGTGAAATGCAGTGGGTCTCTACCGTTTGGCAGAATCAGTCGGCCGTTCACACTCAAACGTTTCTTACGCCAAACACGGATATACTCTTGCGTTTTTTTCACGGACGTATGACGAACAGCTATCACGTTGTATCAGAAGAGCGCTTATTGAGGTAAAACGGAACATTCAGAACAAGACATTGTGTATTGTTATCGATATATCCATTTATATGCAAACGGATCGTCTGCATCGTGATCTGAATATTAAACCCGTGGATTAGTTAGTAATTAGTGAGAATGTGATTCGGTATCAGCAACGACTTCCAAATCACAAGAACCTTGAGGTATCATTTCTCCTTCATCCTACTGGAAAAAATAATACTAAAAACAAAGAACCCCACTGATCTTGTAGTATAGCAATGTATTTCATCTATCAAACATTGCTAATTGTTAACATTAGAGAAAGGTATCACAATAAATGTTGAAGAGTTTTTCCTGTTCAATGTGATCCCTGCTGTATTTGCGAGTTACGTATTGAACTTGTGCTAATAAATCAATTTAAAATAAAATAAAAGGACGTTTTGTGAAATCTGTTTTGTACCTGATATCAATTCGAACTGAGTTCTAATTGTCGGAGGAGATGAATGGAATACTTCCCTCTTGAGAGTCTGTTTTCTTCTTAGAAAAAATCAAGACATCTAAATCTTGGAAAAAGAGCCTTTCCCAAGAGCGTTCCTAGCATTTATTCGAACTGCTGCGTAAGTGAAGATGGTCTTTGTTCCTTTAGTTAATGCGTCCCCTCTCATCACGTCGTTTTGAACTGCCGGTGTGTGCTGAGAATAAAAAATATTTAATTCTAAAAAATTATTAACATTTTATAGAAATCTGGTTGTAGAAGTATTAATCGCTAATGGCAGTAGCAGTTAATGAGACTGAAAATAAAATGTAAAAGGAATACATTTCATTACGCTTCATTGAACTTTTAAAGAACTTACAATAATAGAAGAGTATAACTTATTTGTTTATATTTTGTTTTCCATTCATGCGTTCGCAATTTCTAGCGGACACCCACCTAGAGCGAAAACATCTCATGTTACGAAAACCAATGATCCATTATTTCCTTTCTTAATAACACATTCCCGAAGGGGCAATTTCCAGCGCATGCCCACCTGGAACGTAGTGCTCGCCCACCGTGCCCATGTGCCCACGGCGGCCGCTCCTCGCCGGCGCGCTGGGAGGCGCCCATTCGGCGGGCGCCTAATTAATTAACCTCTCTCTAATGAGAAACGTCGATGGTGAAGGGTGGCGGTCTGCGCGTGGGACCCTGAGGACCGCCCGGCGCGACCGCGGAAAACAGAGAGCCTGGGCGCCGCCCCGCCACGCCCCCTTTGCCGTCGCCCGCCCCGCGCCGCCCGCCCGTCTCGCGCACTCGCGTGGTGTGTCGGGCTGAACTTGCTCTGCATGTTGCGGTTCGAAGAGGGCCAGAGCTCCGGGTTGTTAAGAATTATACGTCCCACACGAGACTAAACATTTAATATATTCCGAAAATGAATTTTTTCTAATGGGTGAATTTTTGCTATTATATTACCAAACTATTATAGCTTTTTCAATTTGTTGAAAAAAAGAATTTCTATTTAGCCAGTAAATAATAACAATAATGTTCACGAAAGCTAATGTATGTGAAAAAAATTAATTCACGTAAGAAAAATACCAAAAGTAACACAACGTAAGAAACACAATTTTATATACTCTTAGCAAAAATTGTAACGTGTTAGATGGTAAAAAATCACAGCATTTTTTGGTTTATGAAATTACACAAATCAGGTTGAAATCTCGTAATAGACATACTTATGTCTAATTCTGGTATAATAACCGAATATTATTAACTCTAGATTACAAAGCTTAAGAATCGAAATATTCAACGAAATACATGTGCCTGCGTGACTTGAGAAAATTGAGAAGATTGGTTTACTAGTAGTTGGAAGATACAAACTTGTGTCCCGCCTCTTCCGGTACTTATTTTGTCTATCTGCTCTCTCGAAAATAGCATTTTGTGGAAAACGTATCAGGCATTTGATGGCGTGTTCAGCGGTAGTAGGAAAGTCTTACTTCGAATCTCTCCGTAGTTGTTCAAGCCCTTAGCAAAGTTATTGAGATTCAATAGTAGACGCAGAACTCCTGGTTTAGAACAGAGGAACCTTTTACGTTTCACAATCATTCTATTTAGGCATTTTCAATATTATTTACTAGTATCCTTTGAAATTAGGGACAGTAGAACATATTGAAAACAAAGCTTTACATTTTTTAGTTTTAAAATTTCAAACAAATGCAATATTTAATCAAATGGCTCTAATGTATACCAAGCTCATTTTTAACATTTGATCATAAATGCATGCTGTTGACATGTATGTCAAGTGACAAAGTAGATTCTGTCGTGAATAAATTTTTAATGGAGTAAACCTGCAAAAATGTTTAAAAATGCATTCATTGTATAAGCGAGTAAGCGAAACGTCACATACGTTTTTTCAGAACTCCGATTTTCCGCTTAGATTGTTAAGCAACATGGTTCCTTAAAATGTTAATTAATTATTTGAAAACGTAGGATAATAAATACGAATTCATTTATTTATGAAGCCACTTAAAGAAAAATAGAATCATCTTATTAAATTATTGATTCATGCCAATCACCTGTGGGCATGGTATTACTGAAAGCGTGCTTCTTCTGTTAGTGGTAAAATTTTATTAAAGAAATTAATTGAATATATCTCTGAATTCGAACAATTGTTTATTTGTTATAATGTTTTAATTGCTCAGTCATGCTCTCCTGCGATGTGTGGAATCATACTTAGAATAAACGCATCGGTAATGAAACAGAACTTATTAACTTAAAAACTTTTATTTTCGTTTACCTGCTGTGCTCATAAATTCTGTCAATGTTAAAATATTATATTAATTTCACTTTTAAATTGAATCATGAGTTTTGATGTACAACATTTCTCGTCTTACCTGCTGAATGTTGACGTGTAATTCTATATTGAATTCCGATTCCTGGAAATTCTGTGGATCAAAACTAACTATTGAATTGATGGTAACTACTGTGAATTGTCAGCCCTTTATCTTTTCAAAAATCAAGTTTAAAATTTATTATAACATCTATCACAATTCTTTAGAGCTCATGAATTAAATGATTAACTTTTTTATTATTTGATGAATCCTCATGAATTTATGATTAACTTTTTTTAAATTCGTAAGCTTACTGTTGCCTTCTCAGATAATCTACTCGGTTGTCTTCGTGCTCGACGTTGTTCACGGTATCTCCTCGTTCCCTCTATTATTGTATTTTAGACGTAGAAATAAATTAATAAATGTTCCCGAAATATCCTCGGCTATTTGATACTTTACGTAATTCAATGAATTCTCTCAAATTATTTTGCGAACTTGACTAGCCTCCGTTGTGCTTCGGGCAGAACACCTATGCGCGACTCTCTCCAGCCGTCTCACAAAAAAATCCTCCCCATTCCGGAGCTATCCTGATATAAATCCCTTCGGAAACACGGAGTCTCTTTGAGCTTATATTCCAAAACTACTTTAATAAAAATCGCAATTATAACGTAATACAATTATCAATTTTGAACTTTTACCCTGCACAATATTAATCTATAAAAGAAAACTAATCATTATTTCCTCGTCTCAACACCAGTTACTAATACTCCAGACTATACTGAAACGAACATTCTTACCTCACCGATTGCTTACATGTGTTTTGATCGGCGGTTTTCCAAAGAGAGAGAGGGAGATAATTTATTCCTCCCACAGATTCACAGCTTTCAATGCCATCTCCATACCTCTCGCATGTAATGTCTCCGGGGCCATGCCTCCTCAATTAAACAGCGCTATGACATCAAGCATGGAATACTATACTTGTTGATTCGTTACTTTAACAATATCTATTCTTTGGATTGTAAACGTTTTTCATGCGTTTAATCCCATCCTAAATACACTCTTGATGCCATTTTGCCCATTCAAATTAAACTCGGAGTTCCTGCTTTATCTCAGTAATATGCATTCTTTAATTATATTGAGACGTTTGTACTTGGAATAATAACGGAAAGGGAAATCTGATCTTAATCGTTTATATCATATATACGCATTACACTGTGATTAATGATATTAAAGTTCACAAGAAGGAACAGCAACATTCAGGCACATCGCTAACAATATCATTTGATTTATATCGTTTGGTTATTAATGCTGATGGAAACTGACTGGATGGAATATGAATCAGAAAGATTCAATTCCATGGACAATACACACGTTGATGAATTTTCCATGACTAATTCTTGAGGACTTTTTAGACACGAAGTTGTTTGCCTCAATCAACCTGCATAGACCTGTAGCTGCTATCTCTTTCGGATCAACTAGACTAGACTCACCTACGTATCGCAAGATACCTTCCCCAATTTGTTCAACATTGAATAAACTTCATATCGTCCTTTAGAAATTCGCCCTATGATGGCGCAGCTACACGGCATAAAATTTACGGAACACTCAACCACGCTCGAACACTTTCTTCTCCCACATTCATTCTCCCCGACACACGTTTATTACTTAGCACGCCCCGCCCCACCTCCGACTCAGTCACCCCTCCTCGCCAACCCCAGGGCAACAGAGCGCTCTCTGCAGGGGACAAGCGGGACGCCCGCGCACGGAGGTGATGTATGGCACCCCGCCCGCCGCCGCCCCCTCCCCCTGCCCGGTCCCGCCACGGGTCCACTCGCCTCCCCTCGCTCGCATCGCACCGCCCTGCCATGCCCCGCACCTACCCCGCTCCCGTTCCTTTTCAGACACCCCTCTCCCCGCTTCCTCCCGCTCCCACCCGCACACACTCCTTCCCCGCTCCCTCCCGCTCCCTCTTCGCCACCACCCTGATTCCTCGCACTCTCCAGCATCCTGTCGCTTCCTCCCAGATTTAACCCCGCTTCCTCCAGTTCCCATCCGCACCCACTCGCTCGCTCCCCACTTACTCCCTTCCTCTTCACTTCCACCTCGCACCCATGTCGCTCCCAATCTGCTGCCACCCCGCTCCCAATTCGCACCCAACACACTCCGACCCCGCTCTCAGCCCGTTCCCACACCGCTTCCATCCCGCTCCTTCCCGCCCCTGCCCCTCTGCCACGCCGCTCCCACGCTGCCCCCACCTCGCTCCCACCCCGCCTTATCCGCTCCCTTTCCCTCCCGCTCCCCGCGTCCTGCGCGCGTCCCTGCTCGCGCCGCACGCTCCCCCACGTCCGCCACGCCCTCGCCCCGCCCCGCCCCGCCCCGCCCCGCGCACGCCCCCCGCACACGCCCCGCGCGCGTGTGGTCCGCTCGCCCACCGCCGGCGCACGACGGTCGCTCTCTAATTACCCGGCGACGTCGGGCCGCACGGGGCGGCGCAGTTCCGCCCCGGTGTCACATTCTGTCCTCCCCAACTCGCTGAGGCTTCAATGGCGTTCACGCAAGCGAATTATGGCCGGCCTCGACTATTGGAAAGAAGCCTGCAGTGTGGAAATACCTGTGCCATTTCCAGTCCTGTAGAAGGTTCCTTAAATAACTGAGTCGTTGCCCTCTCACGTTTAATTTGTTTAGTTTTCCTACCTGCACTCAGTAATCCATCCAGTAAAATCTAATAAAGAGTAGTCAGAATATCAAGCTTCGAGTAAAATACATTTATATCTTTTCTACTAGGCAACGTTGGTTTGGAGCAGCGTCGAAGTACGCAGAGTTAAGTGCTTGTTCGATTTCCGCGTAGGACATAGATATTTCGATTTGTTGTGTTGTAACTGACTTTTCCTTTCACCATGTGGGGAAACCAATTCTCTGCTCCCCTATCAAGCAAAAAACATTCATGAAAACAGCGTCTCTCTCACCTATGCTATGTAATGGATATGGCATTCGCAACCAACGGAATTTGTAGAGACAGCAAAAAGAGAATTAACGTATAACCCCGACCATGAATAGTTTTAAAAATTTGTAAATTTCTAATGTTTAAATGCTTCATTTAAACGGACTTAAAATAGTAAATACTGAAAAAAAATTATTATTTCAATAACAAAATATTTAGGGCCGATTGCCAAGCGGATTTTTTAAGATAAGGCTACCGTACTTTGATTATTTCAAATTGAGTGAGGGTTACAAGTTTGCGTAAATGAGAACTCATTGTTATGACCATTTTTTATTATCAACTCTTTGCATATAAATTAGCTCTGATGGTTTCAGTCGTAGTTATAACAGGGAAAGTCTCTCGAAGAGTCGTTCTTTCTCCCAAATTATTTTGCCATATTTGATTTACAATAATGTGTTTGGATCTGAACACCAAGAGGATCTCTTGGTCTAAAGGTGACTATAAAAATATATCTGAGCGCATGGAACTACCCCTGCTCACAACTCCTGCGCAACATTCTTCACCTCTTCTCAAAGATTTGAGAAATGTAGAAGAAAACGTCTATTCTTTAAAGAGAATGCACTGAAAGTCCCGTACTTCCTCGTTATTATTTCCTATATTTTTTTATCAAAAATAATTAGAACTCGCTGCAATTCTTAACATTAATATTTATACGTTATGTAATTGCACACTCTCTGCCACGAGTCGGGTACATTTTACATTTCATATTTCGTGTACTATGTTCTATGCCTTTCGAGCATTGTCGGACATCACGTCGATTTCAGATGGGGAACGTGTAAAACTCGCCTTCTCTCGCATCCCAGTTACCGGCCGATCCCAACGTCCATTCTACGTACGCTAACCGCACCAAACAAATTTAACTAAATATTAGCTCTATAAAACCAGTTAAAATTTATAACATTCAAATTTACATACAAACATGTAACCTTTTTTATTATAAATTAATTACGAGTCAACACATGCAAATAATATTAATTGCAACGATTTTAACTAGTCTTTAACTACATATGCCTTCAACTGTTGCAATTATTTAAACATTTTCAAGAGAAAATTCAGGTGCATAGTTGTAACTAGATGTATTTCTTAGTTAATATTAACGATATATTTTTTTTTCATTCGCTTAGTTCAATTCTCCCAGAGTCATAATGATATCCTCTGTAGATATTAACATTTACACGCAATGCATCCGCGTCTATTCACGCTGTGGCCCTTCGAGTGTACAACAAAGCTATTATGGTAAATGGGAGGGGTTGAAGTTATTTCGGCACTCCGACGCATCTGTCCACGGCCCCTCCGTTAACCCCCACCAAATAGCTTTTAAATATTTATTTCAAGAAGTATTTTTATAAAAATACAAGTTAATACAAGTTACAGCACTAGTCAACTACGCTAATAAGTAAAAAATTAAAGGCTTGAATTCATATAGTGATTATTTGTTAATTAGATTTATTTTAAAACTGGGTTTTCTAAAATATTTCCTCCCATACTGTAGCGCGATTGACTAGGTAATTCAATTGTTCATTTAATGATGCCAACGTCAATGTTTGCCAACGTCGTGAAAGAAAATTATGGCATATTAAGCAAGAAATTCCTTTGCGTTCTGGTATTTAATCAACGCCTCCTACATAGATCGATTAAGAAGCGTAGGTTTAATTCTCGGCACTACCACTAAGATCGCAGCGCAAAAATAGGAAAAAAACACGTTTTTGAAAATTTCTTTAAATATTTTAAGCGGGGTCCAAAAACAAATTATCAGTTCCCCATCAAGAGGCCGAGACGAATCGAATGACACCTCAAATGTCTCGATTGGTGCACAGGAAGTGGTCTAGGGCCAGAGACGGAATGGCAAAAACACAAATCTGCAGGTCTGCACGTTCGCACACTCAAAGAGTTTTACTGAAATACTGAATAGTGATATTCTAGCTCGTTGATCTGTTATGATTGTAGTGAATAAGAAATTTAGATTTTCATTTGTTACAAGCTGCAGTTCGTGCGGCCAACGTAATTTCTCCCGTAGGCATTCGCATCAGCCACTGGTGCCACTCCGGAGAGTCATTCCTAGCGCACTGAATTTTACTTATAGGTGCTTTGCTTATAGGTACTATGATATTTGTCCACTTTCTAAAAATCGGGGCTTCATAATACGAGTTTTCCTGATGAAAAATCGCCACCTTCCGCTGCAGCATTAAAATATTTTCTATTTATTATATAAGTTCGTAATAGGCGAGAAGGTAATAGATCACCGTTACAGATATTACATAGCTTCTTCCTCCCCCTCATCTCAATCTTTTGCCTTGCCTTCACTACCACTGTTTGTACCCCAACTATGTCTGCGTCAAGGCGACTCGCGTATAATTACAGAGGGACATATGTTTAATTTTCTGCTGTCCGTTGGTTTTAGCGCCAGCACTCGGTGAAATATGGAGTGTGCCGTTCCCCCGCAAGCGAACAGTGAAAAGAAACCAGTTCGACGACTGAGGTAGTTGACTCGAGGCTTCGGAACCCTCCGTCAACTTGGAACTAACTTTTTGTTGCTCGTGGCGGTTTAGCCGTATCTGCGCAGGACAAATGTGCTGTGAAGATATTCGAAGATGAGTTACGTCGTACCGCTTGGGGGCGGGGTGACTTTCCATTTTACCCATGTAAGTGGATGTCCTCTTCCCTGCCTACACGCGCGTATCGTCATTGTTCAAGTTTTCTATTCGACCTTCCAGGGGTGACCATTCAACTGGATTGCTAATGCAGAAAGATATTAGTAGAGTAAAGTTCCTTAATGTGGAATACGTACCTAATATGAAACACCGAAATATCGGATCTGTATTGTGCAGACGTCTTGAGACAAAATTTGGTAATTATTTTGAAGAGGCCCCTGACCAAGAGTAGACAATGGTCTTGAGTTGAAGCTCTTCAGTGAAGTGGAAGAGCGTTTTCTTCAGAGCGTCAACGAAAATATTGGAGCAGTAAACAAAAGAATTGTTGTTACTCCTTTGCCGTGGATATTAGAACAATTATCTATATAGTATGCGTTAGTTGTATATCTAGGGAAATATTACAGAGTATAGAATATTTAATGATAATTGATGCAGATTTTGACCGCGATTCACCTTGGACGAAATATGCCCGCTATGTCGCTAATAAGGAATAAGAGCATTGTTTAATGCAGAATATTCCGCATTGCTGCTGGGTGTAAAATATACATGATTCTTTTGACTGTATACATTAAGTTGCATTTTCTAATACATTAATGTTGACATTCTATACGTACTGTGTATGTGTATGTATCAAGAGCTCAACTTATAAGACTCAGTGTCAGAAGTAAGACCCGGGTTTATATATCATGTGCAGGTAGGCCAAAAAATTTTTCGTAGGAATTGTCTATAATATTAAACCAAATGTGTATTTTAAAAGTTGTTCTAGACATTATTGCATACATTATTTGCTAAAAAGAACAGTATTATTCCCGATGAAAGTATCTGGGAGTCGAAAATAGATATATCATATTTCAGCGTGCATGTATCTTCGTCCTAATCCTCATGTCGTAAAATTTAAAAAATTTACGTTTCGCAAGTTTTCAGCCAATGAGCTGTTTCAATTTTTTTCTTTTCCGGAAGACTGATTCAGTGCCCTGCAACTTTGGTTTGCTCGTTTATGGTAAGTTCACGTTTTCAAGAGAAGAAAACTGTAAAAATTAAATGTTACCTACTTAATGTTCCACGAAAAACAAGATTACCATGTTATTAATATTTACATCTTTTAAGAGTGTAGCAAAAGAATGTTGCTGAATAAATACTATGAAATACGAATTACATAGTATCACGTATTGATTCGTATATTTATATTTTGGGAGGTATCTTATTTTCGTAATCCAATATCTAATATCCAACATCCATTCAATGTTCTCCCCATATTCATAATTTATCGGATCTGCATCCTCCTAAAACAGTTTCTATCCGGCCATTCTCCAAGACAATCGGAAAAGCGTTGGAATAAATCATTGTTTATCGGCAAAGAACGCAGCAGTACGTGCGCGAAATGCGCAAGCGCCTGCACCGCGACGTGCTCACGTGCCTGGGGGTCCGCGCCCGCCCGCCGGCAACGGCCTCCGCCGAACACGCCGCCCGGTTAAAAATACGCCTTACGCAAGGAATCGCCGCGAAACGGAAGGTGCTACGCGGCCGCGCCCGTCTCCGCAGCGGAAGGAAGCGGCCGACCTGCCTCCGCAGAGGCCTCGCCAGCGGCGGCACCTGGGGACCCTCCGCCCCCACCACCAAAGGGTGGCGTCTTTCACTATCCATTGCTCATTTCGCCACTTTTCGTCACCCTTCGCCACCCGTCGCCTCGCATCGGCATCCGCCGTCACCCGCTGACACCCCGACTCCTGCCGTCAACCGCTCGAACCCGCTGCCACCCGCCGCCACCACCACAACCACCTGGAACTCCCATATTACAATCAAAACTCAACAAGCAAAATACAAAATAGCCTAATTAAAATCTCTAATAAACTCCAAAAGCTGCCTATCAATAGACAATGCTACAACAATATATAAATCAATAATCAGACCATTAATGTTATACGCATGCCCCGTATGGACAAACGCATCAGCCACAACCATAAATAAAATGCAAATAATCTATAATATAAAAATGAATCGCAAAATGTGTTGGTAACCGCATAACTCAACAACGCCTGGACCAATTTGGGCAATTCTTTTTTTAAAATGTTCGTTGAAGTCCAAGGATGGTTTTTACGTCGAGAAAAATTCGAATAATTGCCGGGAAAACCCTCAAAACAGCCCTTAAACAAGAAATATCAGAGGAGCCCACGCTCGCTCTTCCTGCCGCAAGACCGTACTCCATCAACACATCCCTGCCTGATTGCGTAGGCCGGAGCTCCGAAGCACCGCGGCTTGCCATCCGTCAGCAAGCGATAGATAAGAGCCGGTGCGTCATCTGCCGCCGCCCCTTCCCTTCCCCCCGACCTGCCGAGGTCGCTGCGCGTGGATTGCGTTATCTGCCGCCGCCCCTTCCCTTCCCGCTGCCGGCGGCCGCGAGTCAGTCAGCAGTAGCGAGTTAGAGAGGAGTTAGCAGAAGAGAGTAGAAGTGAGTAGTGAGTATAATATTTCGTTGGTTTTAATTCACCACGGAGAAACGTTACAATAATATAGATATGCCTCCTATTAGACGAAGCAATTTAGGTAGAAGAACCCGAAATGCTACAAAGCAAGCTAATTACCGATCTAATCATGCTGCACAAGAACGTGACGACCGAAATGAACGTGAAAGAATTCGGGCATCACGAACGCGTGAAGCGCGAGCGCTACATTCAACTAATAATAGCGCAAGTTTGAATCGAGCTGCTTTCAGTTACGATGTGTCAATTGACTACAGTAACTACTAATGTGTTGTTATTGGTTCTATGAACTCGGTTTGCTCATATTGTAAGGCATTGAAATTTAAAAACGAAGCTAATGGATTGTGTTGCGCAAATGGTAAAGTGAAATTGATACCATTGGAACCACCACCAGAGCCATTATACTCATTGGTTTCAGGAGTAGGAACAGATTCCATACACTTTTTGACAAATATCCAACAATATAACAATTGCTTTCAAATGACTTCCTTTGGGTCAACAAACGTAGTTCGGGAAAATTTTATGCCAACTTTCAAGGTATGTATTATAGCAGTTAAACATAATTATTTTATGTTCTGTCACCTAAGTTAAGATGTGTTACTAATTTTCAATGACTTAATCATTAAGATCATAATCATCACTTAGTCCCCATATTATTTGGTGATTCAGTTTTAGCGACACTTTTATTATTTTGAAACCCAATATATTTGATGATAGATATTAGTTACAACTAATTAGGAGACAGATATAATTTTAAAGAACAAATATTATTTAAGTTTGATCACTGACAATCCATAAATTTATACCCCACATTGCTAATTTATTTTATTTTATTTTATAGTGTTTGGTACAAACAATATTTTTTTAAATTTACAGATACAAGGCCAAATATATCACAGAGCAGGTTCACTGTTACCAGTGACAGATAGCAACTACAAATTCCTGCAAATTTATTTTATGGGCAATTCATCACAAGAAACTAATCTGCGTTGTGCACATAACAATTTAGTAAAGAGGTCTATTGTAGAACAATTACAAACTTTATTTCATGAACACAATCAATTGATTATATTGATTAAAACTGCCCTGGATCTGATGCCATCAGATAATCACAAAATTGTAATCAGAGCTGATAAAAACCTGCGGGTCAACATGCAAGACGTTTTAATGCACCAACTATTGATGAAGTTGCTATCGTTGTAGTTGGAGAAAACTTGGAATCCCGTGATATTGTTTTACATCGTCGGAATGATCAACTACAACGTATAAAGGAAACACACCGCTCATATGATGCACTGCAATATCCCATTATATTTTGGCAAGGTGAAGATGGCTATGATTTCTCAATAAAAATGATAAATCCCATTACAGGTAATTAAAATATTAGTTATTATCTCAGTCACTATATTATGTATTTTAATTTTATATTGCAATGTTATTAAAACAAAATCTATTTACAGGTTCTGAAACTAACAAAAAAGTCAGTTCAATGAACTATTATTCATACCGCCTAATGATTCGGGAAAATGAAGACAATCACATATTGAAATGTCGGCGATTATATCACAAATATATTGTTGACATGTATGTTAAAATTGAAACGGAGAGATTAACATTCATCAGGTTGAATCAGACCAAACTCCGATCTGAAGAGTATATTCACCTTCGAGATGCGATTAATACTGATGGAAATGCACAGAATGTTGGTCGGATGACTATTCTTCCAGCAACATACATCGGAAGCCCTCGACATATGCACGAATATGCTCAAGATGCCATGTCGTATGTTCGTCATTATGGTACAGCAGATTTGTTCATCACATTTACATGCAATCCGCACTGGATAGAAATCAAGCAGGAGTTATTCCCTGGGCAATCTCCCATTGATCGTCATGATGTTACAGCCAGAGTCTTTAGACAAAAATTGAAATCTTTAATGGATTTCATCGTAAAACATTATGTGTTTGGTGAGACACGCTGCTGGATGTATTCTGTGGAGTGGCAGAAACGAGGATTGCCACATGCACACATTTTGATTTGGTTGGCTGAAAAGATAAGGCCAAATGAAGTTGATGCAGTGATATCAGCTGAAATCCCTGATGTACAAGTAGATTCTGGATTGCATGAGGTAGTTATCAAAAATATGATACATGGTCCCTGTGGAACTCTTAATCAAAATTCACCATGTATGATGGATGGTAAATGTTCAAAACGATATCCACGGACATTAATATCGGAAACAATTACTGGTAATGACGGTTATCCACTGTATCGTCGACGATCGACAGCAGACAATGGACGATCAACAATTGTCAAATTAAATCAAGAAGATATTGAAATAGATAATCGTTGGATTGTTCCATATTCACCCATTTTATCAAAGACCATCAAAGCACACATCAACGTTGAATCTTGCCATTCAGTGAAATCTATTAAATACATTTGCAAATATGTAACCAAAGGGAGTGATATGGCTGTGATTGGAATTGGTGCAGAGAATTCCAATGATGAAGTTACCCAATACCAAATGGGCCGCTATGTTAGTAGTAATGAAGCAGTGTGGCGAATATTTTCTTTTCCTATTCATGAGAGACACCCTTCCGTTGTTCACTTAGCTGTGCATTTAGAAAATGGACAAAGAGTGTATTTTACAGCACAGAACGCAGTACAAAGAGCTGCTCAGCCACCATCTACTACATTAACCAGTTTTTTTGAGACCTGCCAAAACGATAACTTTGCACAAACATTGCTATATTCTGAAATGCCAAAATATTATACTTGGAATCAATCCTCAAGGAGATTTATACGACGGAAACAAGGAAAACAAGTTCCAGGATACCCAGATGTGTATTCCACCGACGCCATTGGTCGAATTTATTCAGTACATCCTTGCAATGATGAATGTTTTTATTTACGACTGCTATTAGTCAACGTACGTGGCCCAACATCATTCCAACATTTACGAACTGTTGATGGTGAATTGTGTGGATCTTACAGAGAAGCCTGTCAACGTTTGCAATTGCTAGAAAATGACGCTCATTGGGATCAAACTCTCAATGATGCTGTAATATCATCAAACGCTCATCAAATACGAACATTGTTTTCTATAATCATATCTACATGCTTCCCATCAAACCCACTTGATTTGTGGATCAAGTACAAAGATTATATGTGTGATGATATTTTGTATCAAATACGAAATAGAATGGGAAATCCAAATATACAAATCAGTGAAGAAATATACAATGAAGCATTGATTTCAATTGAGGACATGTGCTTGATGATGTCAAACAAACTATTAATTCAATTAGGCCTGGCCGCGCCCAATCGTCCAATGCATGATGCTTTTAACCAAGAGTTGAATCGAGAAAAACTGTATGACCTTAACACTTTGAAAGAATTAATTCAAACATATCTTCCATTGTTGAATGAACAACAGAAGTATGTATTTGATACTCTTATGAAAGTAACAAATGATGAAACTGGAGGGATTTACTTCTTAGATGCACCTGGTGGTACAGGAAAAACTTTTTTGATTTCATTAATATTAGCAACGATTCGCTCACAAAATAAAATTGCACTTGCACTCGCTTCGTCGGGAATCGCAGCAACTTTGCTTGAAGGTGGTCGAACAGCACATTCAGCATTAAAATTGCCATTAAATATGCAAAGCAATGAAACTCCGACCTGCAACATTTCGAAGAACTCTGCAATGGCAAAGGTCTTGCAGCAATGTAAATTAATTGTTTGGGATGAATGCACGATGGCACATAAAAAATCTTTGGAGGCTTTAGACAGAACCTTAAAAGATCTACGGAGCAATCATAACCAATTTGGTGGTGCAATGATTTTATTAGCAGGAGATTTTCGTCAAACATTGCCAGTGATTCCACGATCAACACCAGCTGATGAACTCAATGCATGTCTAAAGTCCTCCAATTTGTGGAAACATGTCAGAGTACTTTATTTAAGCAAGAATATGCGTGTCGAGTTGCAAAATGACCAATCTGGAAACATATTCTCTAAACAACTCATTGACATTGGTGATGGCAAATTTCCTATAGACATGTTGACTGGCTGCATTAACTTTCCTCAAAGTTTTTGTCAGTTAACTCGATCAAAAGATGAACTTATTCAGAAGGTGTTTCCAGATGTTTCTCAAAATTACAGAAACCATGATTGGTTGAGCGAACGAGCTATATTGGCTGCAAAAAACATAGATGTAAATGAATTAAATTTAAAAATTCAAGAACAAATTACAGGCGAATCGAGGATATATAAATCAGTTGATTTGGCTACTAACCAAGATGATGTAGTGAACTATCCACCGGAATTTTTAAACTCGCTGGATTTACCAGGATTGCCACCTCACAATCTTCAATTAAAGGTTGGATCGGTAGTTATAATGTTGCGAAATATCAACCAACCACGTCTTTGCAACGGCACACGGTTAGCGATAAAAAATTACTAAACAACGTGATAGAAGCAACTATACTGAAAGGAAAGTATAAAGGAGAAGACGTTCTCATACCGCGCATCCCAATGATTCCGACTGATGTGCCGTTTAACTTTAAACGACTACAGTTTCCAGTTCGGCTTGCTTTTGCTATGACCATAAACAAGTCCCAGGGGCAATCATTAAGTGTTTGTGGTATTAATCTGGAAAACCCATGTTTCTCACATGGTCAATTGTATGTTGCCTGTCCCCTTTTGGAAAACCATCAGATTTGTTTATCTATGCGCCAGGTAATCAAACAAAAAACATTGTATATCACAAAGCACTACAATGAAAATAAAACTGTTTTTTGTTAATAATTATGATTCACATGATTAACAATAAAGCGATTACTTACTTTTAAATGCTTATATATGTTTTATTTAATTATATTTCTTATTCACAACGCCCTATCACCAGGGTGACGGTTCTGTTCAGGAGATTTTTTGCCCAGACTATAAAATATGTAGGAACAAAAAACTGTCACAGTACAAATCTTTTGGACAGAACGAAGTCTGTCGGGTCCGCTAGTACAAAATAGATTTCTCCGTTTAGCAACTCACGCACCATGGTTTAAATCCGACAAACAACTACATGAATTGAATATAAAATCCATCATCAAACACATAGCCCATCTCTCCAATAACTTTTCTTCAAATATCAATTCTATACCACATATCAGCCACTACAACCTCGCCTCAACAGACTATACTCCAACAAGAATAAAAAACCGTTACCCTTTAAATGCCTTCCTAAACATATTTTCCAACAATTGTGAATAGTAGGTGCAGATTGTAGCTTCCTACCACTTCCTGTAGCTAGAGTTAGTTTTTAGATACGTAATAAGAATATTTGTAAATCATACAATACATATGAAAAATTGTTGTAACTGAACTATGTACTTCCAAATGAAAATTTAAAATAAATAAATAAATAAATAAATAAATAAATAAATAAATAAATAAATAAATAAATAAATAAATAAATAAATAAATAAATAAATAAATAAATAAATAAATAAATAAATAAATAAATAAATAAATAAATAAATAAATAAATAAATAAATAAATAAAAACACAACCACCCACTCTCATCACTCTCCTGTCGCCCCTCGCCGTCATTCACCACAACGCGTCATCCACCGCCCAACCGCTGAAACCATCCCGTCCATTATCCGATACAATCAACCGCCACTATCCGCCGCTCCCAGCCCCTACCCGACGGTACCCGCCGCTACCCACTGCTATCCACTCCTACTCACCCCTACCCACCGCCAGCCTGTCACCTACACCTCTGAATCTTTAATGGTGATTATCTCCCTCAATTCATTTCTGTATGTTCCACACGTTATGTGTCAACGAAAGAATATGAAGCCTAGATGTCTCAAACATCGATCACACTGATTTAGTTCAGAGCCGATGTTCATTGCCGATGTTCCTGCAGCTTCCCTTACCGGAAGATCGTAAAGTTCGATTCCCGATCGAATTGTCGATACATTTTACGATATTTCGAAATTATTGAAGTAAGTCTAATTTAGCCGATGTGTACAAGAGAATTTGAGCCGCCGGCTACCCCGCCTGGTAATTTCCTGTGGTATCTCTTATCCAGCCCGGTTCGAGCCGCTTCGCGTCCGAGGCAGCTCTTGTCGCGTTCAGTGGTCACTTTTCTTGTATTAAGCTCGGCGAGTCCAGTAAAATGACCGACAAATACTCATTTAGTTTCTTTATAAACTTCTAAATTTTTCTTCTATAAAGTTCTTTATAAAGTCAGAAGGAAATGTAGTTTCAAATTTCAGTTCATAAGAGAGCTCTGAAATGCATTTTTCGCTATTTTTAGATTAATTAATTCAATTGAAAAACCAGTCGGAAATTAACCAAGAAAATTAAAAATGATTTATTAATCTTTTCGTGCCGTTGAGTGCTAAGTAGTTGTGCCAACTGAGGTGCTGACGACTTCTTTGATTGTATCACTTCCATAACCAAATCGGCTGCTGCTGCTACTCCCCACGTTGGCACGAAGAATGACTCACGACCAGTCCGACAACTCGTGTCCAGTCACGTGACGTCGGCTACTGCACCGCCCAGCTACTTCCTGCCCCAACCTGCCCTTGATTTTGCCCTCTCCAAGCCTTGATCTTGCTTTGCTGTGCCAAGAAAGACACTTTCCCATTTATTGCGCCATTGTCACCATTGGCATCTACCACCTCCTTAAGCAGAGCGTCTGGAACCCATCTCTATCTCCGAACTTTTCATGGATTGTGACGTGAATACCATAAAGAGCACAAAAATATGAATTAAGCATATTATGAATGTGTTGAAAAAATACAAATACATCAATTATGAAGTGTTCTCAGAGTTATGCAATTCAACACATTTTTAGTTCATAAAGATTGCATAGTATGTGTGTACGTTATGTTTTTATATCTCTTGTGTTTTGTAACATTTGCACTTTGGAAGAGAAACATGTGAAAACTTTTAAGGTGATATTTGTGTGTTGTGATATAATGGGTTTGGATTGTACCATGAAGTTTTGAAGAATATCCAAAAACATGACCAAAACGTTAGCCGCGATTAAAGAAATAATAAATACTTACCAAAGGATTAGAACATAGAAAAATATTACTGAATACCTTTTTTATACAATGGTGAAGAATCCAAATACAAAAATAAAAATTCCAAGGTAATGTACCTTCAATGAAAAAAAAATTTAACATCGTGTCTGTAGGGGATATTAAGTATTCCAATGCAGGGGATTCAAAGAGAACACATAAGGAGTGTGTATCGAAAATCATTCATAAATAGGATTCTTCAATCTTATTTCACAGATTTCTGAAACTTGGGGCTGGCTCTAATTATTAGAGTGGTTGTTGTAGCCGTAGATCAGAGCTCACTTTTCGAACATCGCATTAAGGATCACACTTTTTAGGAATCATTCCTTATAACTAAGGAAAGGATTTTCTGGTGCAAATTATTATCGTAAAAGGAGCGGAAAAGGTTCTGAAATTACATCAAGAAAGGTACAAATAGTGTGCTGCTGAAAGAACTATATATTGGTTTAAACCAGTTACCTGAACTCAATTCCTAAAATACGTATCATTTTGCACTAATTTTTTCTCCTGATAAGAGTCCGTAACAGGTGATTCATAGTACTTTATCCATCACTGTAGTAAAAACTGTTAAACAATTTTCAGTACTGACTGAACTTGCTTTTCTCGCGGATCGCGTTGTGGAGCGTTCATCGCAGATGCGTCAATGCTCCTGCGCTCGCAGGAGCCCTTGCCCGCGTGGACCTCGGTGCACTTTCGGGCACTCTCTCCTCCTCTGATACCTCTCTCCTTTCCGCTCCGAATCCACAAGCGCTGCTAATGCTCCTTTAATATTGATGTCAACACGATGACAAGGGTTAACATTTCCCACAGGTCACGGGCAAGTGGATTTCTGCACACACATTTAAATGTCCTGATTTGCCTGTCTGGGTAGCACTTCAAATCCAGCGGGAAAGGGTTAAACTGCTGCAGCAATACTGCTGAAATTTAAATTTGAATTTACAGCTGCAGATTAGCCATTAATGCTGAGATATAAATTACTGGTGGTTTACCTAAAAACATTTTAAAATTCATTTAATACTGCTGACTCCTGATTAAAGTAGATTTTAAGAACTTGTTCAAAAAGAGAAAAAAATACATTTTTGACCAGTTGTTTAAAAACGCAGAATAGAGTGGAGAAAAAAGGTGCTAGAGCCTAAAAAAGATGAAAAAGGTGGCAAAATGTAGTAATCTTACGAAAAGGTGCAAACAGTTGTGTTTATTCTCCTCATTTCATCCCCAAATAAATGAACTGTCTTTAAGCAAGGAGCTATATTTTTGAAAAGGTGGCGCACCTTAAAATAAATTCCCTACGTTCCCTTCTAATATTCATTTTAACTAATATACATTTTTTGAATAAATGTGCAAAACAAGTGCTCGTACAACCTCTGCGTAATAGATCAATGTTCCTGATTATTTGGTCACCTGAAAGGTCGCGCCAGTGGTAATCCATGATGGTCATGGGCTCGAATACCAAACGACGACTGCATACTTTCACATTGCTATGTAGCGAGAACGAATAAAAACGTACCACTGTGTATATCATATGTCTATCGAATTATAGGATGGTAAAGTCTAGTTTCAATTCGTGGCCATTCTTATAGATGTGGAAGAAACAGGGTGAATGTTGATGATAGAAAGGGGATGAAACACATTTTATTGATTAACAGTAGGATCAGACGCTGATCGTCATAAGAAAAAATATTACCAAGATAATATACACGTGCTTATGTACGCTCAATAACTGAAAGCGCTAAGTCAAGAAGTGCAATATTTGATCCCATCGCGACTTTATTGTGCTTTTCACAGAGTGTATGACATCCTATTTCATTTTCTGCTCAGTCGGTTGGAACTTCGGTCTGGAATAAAGGAAGTTCAGAGGATCGGTTCCCATTGGGATTCAAATATTGCGCTTTATTCCCTCTCATTTTGAAGCCTCCGTTGTTTACTTGGTCGTCAACAGGCCACGTGAAACAAGAAATAGAAAAAACTCTCCCACTCGCAGAAGCGAAGAGTTTTTGTGGTGAACGGACAACTCGCGACTACTGAGAATCCCCCTCTCCTCCCGCGCCGAGACATTGACATTGCATCCTCCGCCGGCGCGAGGGACAGGGGCGCGGCGCTGCTATCCCGAAAATCGCCGCATCCATAATGCATGCGGCGGCGCTGGCGCGACGGCGGCGGCGGCGGCCGCGTAGGCGCCGCGAGAGTGATTCAGTGAGGAAGTGTGTGACCGGGCCGCATATCCGCCGCCCGCTTCCGGTCGGGAGCCCGCCCGCCCGCCAAAGGCGACGAATGTGGGCGCGAGGAGGCTGCGGCGGCTGCGGACAGGGCTGCGAGCTCAGGAGAAAGGAGAAGGAAGAGGGGATAAGGGACGAGGAAGAGGGGGGCCAATGGGACGTGGGCGAAGTGGACGAATAGGAACAGGATGAGGAGAAAGGGGAAGAGAAGGATAAGAAGTCCTGGGAGAGGAGGAAGAGGAATAGGAGAAGGTAAGAGAAAGAGAAAAGCAAGGAAAGAGAAAGACGTGGGAGAGGAGGAGGAAGAGAAGTAGGAGGAGGGAGAGTAGAAAATGAAAGTGGGAGAGGAGGAGGAAGAGCTTAAGAGAAAGGAGGGAAAGAGGAAGGGAGGGTGGGGAGGAGGAATATGTGGGGAAGGGAGAGGAGGAGAGAGAAAGGAAGAGGAGAGGGAGGGGAGAGTGAAGGAGGAAAAGAATGAGGAAGGGAAAGTTAGAGGAGAGGAAGAGGACGAGGAGGGAGAGAAGAGAAGAGAAGCGAAAGAAGGAAGAGGAGGAGGAAGAGAACGGGGAGGGAGAGATGGAGGAGAAAGAGGAAATGCTGGAGGGCGGCGTAATATAGTTAAAGAAGGACGCAATGGCAGTGTCTGTGGAGTTCAAGATAGTTCTTGGAGTACGCTAGGTAGTTACTGCCTGAAGAAAGAGTACTAGTACGTCTTTCTGGATTTCTAATCGAAAGGGAGAAAGCATACAATGTGCCCTCTGAAGAGATGGCGACATTTATCAGAAAATTGAAATCCAAAGTGGCTGAGGCACCAACACACTATGAAGACTGAGTTTAGCTCAGAGACAGCATTGTCGCTGTGTTTGCAGCAACTGTGACCGAATCGAGCTAGATCGAATTAGCCCGCTGTCTGGAGGAGAATTCTAGTGACCGCCTGCTCTAAATGATAGTGTCCGTGGTTTCTCCGATCGCCTCCGACAGCATGCCAACAACGCCAGCATGCCAAGTCTGCAGCGACTCTGGCCTCTCCTAGAGCTGGTGTCCCAACGGATTTTCGCCTCTAGCTTGGTCCCATCGAATTCATCCGCCATCTGGAGAAGAATTCTAGAGGTCGGCTGCTCTAATCAGTTGTTTTACTTGGTTTCTTCGATCAATACCAGATGAATGCCGGGGCAGTAACGTGTGATTCTCAGTAACTAGTGCTGAGCTGGCTGGTTTTGGTGAAACCGAATTGTTCGCGGGAGATGGCTTCGGTGGCTCGTAGGAATTGGGTTGGACAATTCAGAATTATTTTTCAAATTCTTTGTCTAATGTGGGCAGTAAGCTTACAGGACGATAACTATTTGGAGGTGTTGCAATTTGGTTAGGTTAGGGAACGGGATAATTGTTGCATGTTTCCTTTGTTGGGGGAAGTACGAATTTCCAAAACAAGAATTGTATGCTTTGGTGAGGTGTGCGATTGTAGGTGAAGGTGATTTTTTTAATATGTTATTATTTATGTTATCATGTCCAGGTGCTTTTTTTCGAGGTAATTTTTTATTGTAATATTTATTTCTGCTGGGAATGTATGTTGTATTCTTGGGCGTGGATCGTAGCAGGGTTCAATTAGGTTTTTATTAATTGTGTTATGTTCGGGGTAGGGGTTTGGTTGTGTTTGTTTGAAATGTTGATGCAACGTAATCCGCTAGCTCTTCAGCTTTCTGGATTGAGGTGTATGCTTTTCCCATTGTGTTTAGTGTAGAAATTGTACATTTTATAAAGTTTTTTTTTGTAAACTGCCATGGTGTATTATTTTTAGTGGTGAGTCGTACTAAATTGTTGATTGTTGTGTGTTCTGAATAATCTTTTGACTATTTTTGTTAAGATATTTAATTCTATTATAAGTTCAGGAATTTTTAAATGGATTCAGAGACGTCTGGTTTTGTTTTTAACTTTGATTGCTTTAGTTATTTCGGGTGGGAATTCTCGATTTGTGTTGTTTTTAAAGGATGATTGATTGTTTAACTGAGCTTCTTGTACGGTACTGTGGATGTTTACACTTATGATTTTTTCGAATTGATTCCAATTTATTCTGCCTTTGTTAGGGTTGGGTGTTTGAGCATGTTGCGGTGCAGTCTGTTGTGTAGTTATTAGCTCTGAGATGTGGTCTGAGTCTAATTCGAATATTGAGGTGGAATAGAATAGAAGAGCTAGAATAGAAAGTTACGTTGGAGTTGGGAATGCAGATGTCCAGAATGTCTGGATTTTTATCACTGTTGAATGGATAATATGTAGGGTCGGTGGGGGTGATTAACTTAAGTTTTATTTGGTTAGCGATTTGTGATAGTATGAGTCTATTTTGATCGTTTTGGCGAAAGCCCCAATTAATATTCTTAGCGTTAAAGTCGCTAATTAGTAATGTGTTGTTCGAAGGTTGAAAAAAGTTTCTGAAACTCATATCCTTTATTTTCGAAGTTGAGGCTATAATGTTCCATATGTTGTTATTTATTACAGTGCGGATGGTTATGGTTTCAGTTCCGGGTGTTTATTAGGTCGATTTTGGGGTGTATTAAATTTGTTGTGATAGTTATGCTCCGCTGCTTTTGCTTTCAGATCTGTCTGCTCTGTAAATTGAATAATTGGGAATGTATAATATGTTTTTCTTATTTAGATGTCTCAGTAATTCCTGCAATATCTACATTGTACGCATGGAAGAATTTAGTTAGTTCAGTCTTTCAATTGGTATGCCATTGACGTTCCAATTCATTAGAACGAATCCCTTATGGGCCTGTACTGCCATTATTATTATTATTATTTAGGTAAGCTGAAATTGAGTGTTGGATTGCTGCTGAAGCTGATGAAATTGAGGTAGCAATTGTATTTAAAAGTGGTTAGTTTGAATTATTAGTATAAGTTGGAAGTTGGTTCGGGTTATTACATGGGTAGTTTGAAGGAATGGGCTGGGATTGGGTTTGGGAATTTGAGATATGTGTGAAATTGTTGATTAGATTTCTTTGCGGTAAATTTCGGAATTCTGAAAAGGATTGAGAAGTGGTTGGGGGTGTATAGTTCTTGGAATTTTCGTGTTTGTTTTTCCTAGCAGGTCGTTAGTTTTTTATACCATTAATTTCCTTAAAATATGTGCAAGGCTGTTCTCCAATTTCTGCTTTATGCTTGCCGTGGCTGTTAGCACAAAACGGATCTTCGTTTTTCGGGGGCATGTAATGATTGCCTGCGCGAAATGCGTGAATTCAGAATTGTTATTTCAGTTATTTTTGGTGTGATGATAATCAAGGCATCATTGACACTGCATTGGACCTTTGGGTTATCTTCTTTTTTCAGCGATAACTCTGTGGTTGCAAATTGTGTTTGTTAGTTGTGATTCAATTAATTCTGCACCACAAAATTCTTCTGCTACCTCTGAGATTAGTTCATTGTCCTTATTTAACCCTCCATTTTCATAATTGAAAGGTGTTGCGATTTTAAATCTTCTTTTATATCGGCTTCGGAAATTGTTGTATGTAGATTTTAAAAAAACGATGAGTATTTATTATTAGCTGGACCTTGAAAGATGTGAAAGCTTCTTTGAGAATGTATGAAGCATTTTACAATGTTCGGAAAGTCCGTTGCTGAACCTACGTTAATTTTAATTGTATTGTTCTTGACATCAGTACGAAATTTTTCGTAACTTCCATTTTCAGTTCATTTATGAAGTTGCTGACGTTAGAGATATTAGCTACGTAAATGGGTGGAATTCTGTTAGCTGGGATTATATGCACTTTTCCTTGAAATATGAAAATCTGTTGCTTGCCGGGCCTTCATCCACTTTGTCAAGTTTGCCGAACTTGTTTCTTACGGGTACATTGTTCTCGTAATCAGTGGAGGATTTGGAATTTTCACTCGCGTATTCACTTGAACAATTGATTTTCTTATTTTCGACTTCAATTTCACTGACACTGACTGACCTTTTGTTTTGTTGATCTGGGGCTGGAGCTGGTGATGGAGTCCCATAGAACGAGTTCTGTTGAGGGAAGGCTGCGTTGACGCCAGTAAGTAGAGCTGACGTGGCTGCGTTGCTGTTGCCAATACCCACGCCGATTTCCAACGAACTCAACTCTGGAAGCCGTTCTCCGTTGTCTGCATTGTGCAGGACGAATAGGGCTTGGGTAATTGCCTGCCCTGTGCATGGATCTATCGCATACGCCATAAAAATTTTGCACTGTTTGTTTGAAAGAAACGCTAGGTGTATAGCAGTTATAACACTTGGAGTAGTCAATAGCACGTTGTCGGTTATGCGGAGCGCTAGTGAGCAGGACCGCACCGCTCGGCGTCTCGCGCTGAAGTGCAGTAGGATGGTAGGATAGACAGTACTTAAAAGAGGTGATGCAAATTAGAATTTTGCCTTTTGAGACTCTGCACCAATCATAAATATATACTTTCTGCAGAATGATTTATTAACCTTCAAAACCATCACAATCAACAGCGATTGCATCCCATCCTCCCCTATTTGGGCATCACAAAACATGGCAGTCATCACGATTACCTCGTTCGGATTTATTAACACCATTATCATCCCACGACTCGCTAACATCACCGTTCATAGATACTGAAATGAAGGACTCCTAACTTTTCATCGTCAACATCACTACCCACAAGTAGATGATTTCTGCTCCTTGCACATCCTCCCCATACACTCTCTTTATGACTATCACATCCCTATTCCTCCTTCATCACCAGTTACTATGCATTTTTGCGGCTTCAGTTTCGATCACCGCTCCTCGGCCCTCCCTGTTTCCTGTACCACCGCCATCATCACGATCTTCTGTCTCCTCCTTCCCCACCTTCATGTCTGTCACCGCCACCATTGCCAACCCCACACTCTGTGCGTGCACGCATTTGAATACAATTTCCCCGTGCTGACTCACCTCCGTATTGTGACTCGCCGCCGCCACCGCTCGCGTTTTGGCCCCGATCCATTGTCGCGCGCCCACTCCCCGCTTCTCCCCGCTCCCCCTCACCCCTCTCCCTCTCCCGCCCCCGCCCCGCGTACCCCGCGCACGCGCTTCCGCTGTCCAGGGGCGGCGGCGCGGCGGCTGCTGCGGCGGCGACGAGGTAGCAGGTTAAGGTTGCGCATTTAGTTTCTCAGATTTAAGTTTTTATTTATTTAAATGAAACATTTACCGTTAATAATAATGATAATAATAATAATAATAATAATAATAATAATAATAATAATAATAATAATACATTTCAATTACCATTCGAAAATTGTTTAATCAAATGAAATTTTCATTCAAACTATTAAATGAAAACAGTTTCCTGCCATTGAATTCAATGTATCCACGTTCTACATAAATGTACGAAAATAAATGTAGATAATACGTATTTTAGCCGTCAATAAAATGATTAGATTGTATTAACCCGAACGAACTGCGGCCGTGATTATAGCTTTCTGTTATTACTGGAGCGCAGTGTGTTGCAACATGACTGCTAATCCGTATTCATCAAAACTGCGCATTTTTGCTCTTCATTCCCACATCTTATTACGCAAAGCGAAATCATCTCTTCGTTTTCACATTTAACTCAATGATCGCAATTTAAAATAGGTTTAAAATAAATTATAAAAGATTAATTTTTAAACTTATAACAAAAGTTCGGATGTAAGAAACGAAGAAAGAAATATGAAATAATATACAATGTCTAACTTACGAAGCATCCTGCTGCAATTGCACCTATTATATTCACGAAGTGCGTAACGTTGCCAGGTGTCTACTATTTGAGCGGACAGTCCGTTTTTTCATATTATGTTCTGTACTTTTTTCGCAAAATAGTGGATATCTCTTTCTATTATATATTTGATGTTTTGAATAGCAAATAAAGTATTGAAGTGATTATTTTATTACATGTTAAAATGTTTCTAATAAAATATATAATTTAATTGCAATTAAAAAAATACTTAACTCCTCCCCCCGGTTGCCAACTATTTTTTGGAAGCAGACCTGGCAAGTGCAGTCAATTGAAAGCGGGCTGTTATGTTTGTCACGAACTTACACAAAAATACCCATATTTTCAAAAAATTCGATGTTACCTTTTTTTGAAGACCTTTTTTTTATGAACATTATGATGGTACCTCGGGTACCGTCTTCAGTTTACCACCTGATCCCCATCGGGTGTGGTTCGTTTCCCCCTGTTTACTCTTCTTTTATTGATGCCAATTTCGAGAGCTGCCCCACCGCTCTGCTTGTCTCACACACACGCTCTCGTATTACAATTTATCCTTTCTATTTACTAAGCGCATCCTATGGATTGAAATTCGGAATTTCGTAGGTAGAAACGATAAACATTATTACGATTGATATCTTAGGACATTTACTTCACTAAATTTGAAAGTTTGAACATGTTATTAAGCCGAAATTCACTTATCAAATTATCACTACTACTACCACCACTACTACTACTACCGTTACTACTACCACTACTACTATTACTACTGCTACTACTACCGTTACTAGTACCACTACTACTAGTACCGTTACTACTACCACTACTACTACTACCATTACTTCTTCCACTACTACTACTACTACTGCTGCTAGTGCTACTGCTACTACTACTACTACTACTACTACTACTACTACTACTACTATTACTACTGCGGCTACTGCAACTGCTACTGCTGCTGCTACTGCTGCTGCTACTGCTGCGACTAGCAAACTACTACATTTAATGTCCAACTGATCTTCTTTCTTCAAACTTGTTATGATGAATGAGATAATAAAGTCTTTAGTCACATACCATAACTTCCTTTGTTGCTCCACTTGACGCCGCAGGTACCTGAGAGCGCTGACCTCACAACAGCTTAGAGGGTCGGCAAAACGGGCGCTTGTCTTCGTAGCACCGCAGCGTGATGAAACCATCTGCATCCCCCTCTGCGCTGCCAATCATGAAGGCGCCCAGGTTCCGGTGAACGCTCGTCTCTCGGTTCTGATGTCTGCGATTATATTCGACCGCATTTTCGTCCTTTTAACAAATGTGAATTACACGTGAGAGTAATACGTTCTGCCACAGAATAGCTTCAAGTCATGGCCAATGTTAATGACGGTGCGAACGTAACATTTTCGCGGCTTCCCTCCTCGCTCCTATTACCGTTCTCGTTAACGTTCAAATCTCGTATGCCCGCGACCGCTCTCGTTAACCTCCGAATGTCCTCTGCCCTTTCGCGACGACTCTCCTTAATATTTCAATCTCTTCTCTCAATTTTCTTCTCTGTCTAACGCCATCAGCCCCTTCCTCATACACCCACTAGGACTCCGTCCTCTTTCTTCCTGCTCCAATAGTATGTTCCTTTGAATGTTCTTATTTTTTACCAGATTTGGGATTGGGCCGCAGGAAATTAGTTCACAGAACTGCGCACTAGGCTTTCCCGTCGCCCTCCCGCGGACACGGCTTAATTTTGGAGAAAATCGGCCTAACGGTTCCTCTAGCGTTGTTCACAGCCGTACGGACTGACAAAACGGATAGTCGGACAGACGGACATTCGATTTTCCGGTATCAAGAACCCATTAAACATGATTTCCGACTACTTAAGAAGTTCCTTCTTAAGTGCGAAATATTAAAAAGTGAAAGATAACAGAGAATATTTTAATTTTTGAATACCACATTATTGTGTGCCTAAGAAATACAATTACACAGCAGAAGTCGTCGTAAAATACATCAATAGGAATTTCCGAACACAGTTTGTATTCAGATGTGTATTTGAATATTTGTGTACATTTTGTGTAATTTACCTTTGAAGAATGCATTTTCAGGAAACATGGATTTCGAAAGAATGGCCACACATCATATTTCGCAATCTCATTCTCCGGCGAGTGGGGCTGAACATTACGAAACTCAGTCTGAGACATTGTATCTCTCCAACTGTAAACCGGATGAGCACTCCTCAAAATTATATGACAGAAGAAGATGGTTGAACAAAATATAAGAACATGTTTTCTTCGGAGGTTGAACCTCGGCTCGCTTCCTGCTGTATCTTGTTATTGTTTCAATGAAATAAAGACATCCCCCATGCTATTCGCTAAGTGCGTTGACAACTTACTGCTTCGAAGCAGCTCTGTTCAAGAATCTGCCCCATGAACTGGGATGTTGGGAAAACACAGATTCAGTGTACTCGCAACGCCAACATTCTCTGATGAAAGACGAAAAGAAAAGAAATTTTGGAGGTCTCGGTAAAAAGTGTGAGTAAAATAAACCAAATAACTTAATTCTACACACGCATGAGACTAAACAAGATTTTGAGAAAACGTTGGGGGTCCCTAAATCCTTCTATTAAGTGAAGAATGTTAATAAAAAACAAAATTAAAATTAAATTTAGTAAGGGTTCTCCAAACATTTTGAAGGAGTCAGTAACGAATAGCAGATATAGCTGAGATATCGCACATGCGGTAGCTGAATAAAAAATGTTGCACATGCTTGAGGCTGCTGCAGTTGATTAAGAAATCTATGCCTGACTGGGTTCAGTTAAGAGTTTGATATTCATATTTTTTATTAAGGATTTAAAATTCTACTGGAAGGAGAATCCTTTTCATCTTCGTTTTTATGTTCTTTTTCTTTGCTTTTCAAGACACCTCAGATTACGTCAAGCTTCGTGAAATACGAAGTACAAGATGACTAGTGTAGTTAGAGCAATATGAGTTATAGCAACACCTTTGATAGAAATATAATGAAATCAATGAAAAGGAAAATGATTATTCCCTAAAATCTAGATAGTGCTCCTTTTTGTGTTCATTTTCCTTTCCATGTTCAGTTTCGTTTTTTTATAACATTGTAATTCAATTTTAAACTCTGAAGTCCTCTGATGCCAGATCAGTGGACTGTTCAATAAAAGTTCTTTGTACAAAACCATACTATTGGTATATGCAGAAAAAAAGGTTTTAACAGCATGTGGAATATACAAATTTTGGTGGTAGTAGTAAGTTCTACAGTACACAGTTAATTTAAACATTTCTGAGAGCAACGACCAAGATACGAATCACGCAAGGATGGAGATGTATTACTCGACATGGGCGTGTCCCAAGAGACTCAATTCCGTCATATTTACAATACGAGATAAATCCCAAATAGGCGAAGCCGCACCCTGCATTTCAACTCCCGGAGCTAGCAAGTACTTTTAGTCATGACCGGCCTCTCGGAATTTCGTCTGGTCACAAAGCCGCCCTCCCACTTTCTATTCTCCAAAACCTGTTCCAAAACAAACACATTTAAAATCTCAAGTTAGGAATTATAGCAAATCCCCTTGAATGCGGAGCGCATAAGAACCGTGCTCCTCGACGGCATCCATCACAAATATTTGCCGACCTTTCATATATATTTAAATCAACGCTCACCTTCAAGGAAGGTCTTGTGTGTGTGTCGCGAAGGAGCATTACTAAGCCATAAATATTAATGCGCGTAATTATATAACGCTCGTGGCGGTCGGGTGGTCGGGGGGGGGGGGGGGGGCACGGAGCGCTCGCGGAGAAGAATGCCGCCAGAAATACCCCGCGGGACGGAGAGCAACGAAGTGGCGTCTTGAAGACAAGGAAAGCACTCTAGAAGATCTCCAGGGAAGGAGGCTCATTAATGAGAAGCTACCGATCGACAAGGGGCCGTATTGAGCGCGGCGCGGGCAAACACGCGGATGGTCGCGGGCGGCGGCGGCGGCGGCGCGGACACAGCGGTCGGAAACACTACTCCGGGTGGTCCAATTGGTGGTGGGCGACTTTGCCGTTTTTGTTTGATTCTCTCTTTCTCACTGTCTTTGTAATGTTTGCTCTATCTTCTCCTCTGTCTCATTTCTTTATTCCCCCCTCCCCCGCTCTTTCGTTCCCTCTCTTTTCCCCGCTCGTACTCTTTCCCACTCTTTAACCTCATTCTTCCTCGCACTTTCACTGCTTCCCTCCATCGCTCCCTCTGCCCCCTCAAACTCTCCCTGCTTCTTTGCGATTGCGCTTCATTCTTTCAAAGTTAGATCCTGCCCTGACAACCGCGTTTGCCATTTTTTGCTGGGTCTTTCTCAATAATTAAGATTTTTATCATGTGCTGATGGGAAATCATTAAATCTCTGAAAGTGGGAATAAGCATGGAATGGGAAAGAGTGGGCCGCGTGTGGTTCCTAGTTCTTTCTTTTTTGCAGTGCTTCCGTTGTTGTCCGTCGACAAATAGCACAGGCCTGCAAAATTTACGTTAACGAAAATTGTTTGAGAAATTTTATCTACAGTTTACAGAATTTGGTATTCTGATTTAAAATATAATACTCATTTCTTTCTATCACGTATACATTTTCCACAAAGTCTATTTGAATATATGGTGCAAGAGTAAATTAATTCAGTAGTTAGAGAAACATATTTGCGAATTAAAATTAGATGGATCACATGCAAAATTTTATATGCAGAAAATCACTCAAAGAGTTCACTAACTTCGTATTTTGTGGTACGGTTTTAGTTTCTTATGAAAGCCTAAGCTTAGAATAAGCAATATTTCTTATTTTTTTAGATTGTATCCAACTACACTTCATAAACAGAAGTATTAGTGAGTTCTGTGAATCGTGGGCTGCATCCATAACAATGTATCCCGAAAATGGAAAGATTTCTTCTGAACTTGAGACCATTGTCAGAGTCCTTCCAAACAGGTGCAGTATACTTTATGCGGATGTCTTGTTTGCCCGGTCTCGACCCGAAGTATGCATAATAAACACTCTTTGGAAATTCAGTAATATTTCTTTGCTGTCCTTTAGCAAACGTATTCTCCACAAATATAACAAAAGTGGTCAGGTGAAATTCGACAGCCTCATCAGGTCATCTTGTGTACAAATTGTCTACTACACCTTCAGAAAGTAACTCGCTACGATTGTAGGGCTACTGTTCTTCCTGCATAAAAATCTGCAACGAAATAGTCTAACGAGTTCTAATGATAGTAGAGTTCAGAAGCGAACACCAAAGGACTACAATAAGAATCTTCTTTAAGTAAGAATTCTCGGAAGTCGGAACAACCAAGAGCAGGAGTACAAGGGTCATGGTAGAAAAATGTAGTTTTTATTCTCTGGACTCTATTATTAAAATACTATTTTGTGCAAAAATGATGGGTGATGGAAATTTTTCCATATTTTTTCTGACTTCAGCACATCAAAATCAATATAAATCAGCTATTAGGCAAAGTTTCCGTCACAGTCGCACGGGATGAGAAAAAAGTGTATTTTTTCTGCAGAAACGCAATTAAAATATTGATTTGTACAAAAATGATAAGTTATGTATTTTTTAATGTTTTTTCTGAATTCAGCACACCGGAATCTGTTTAAACCAGCCATAACTTTGCAGACAAATTTGTAGGTGTAGGCCTGTGTAATCAGAAGAAAATACCGAGACGAGCAACCTCTAGCCATGAAATGTAAAGATTATTTCTCCATTGTCCTTAAATTATTAATTTATTATAAATAGTTTACCAAATGATTGCATAATTACATGGTATTTGAAAGATCTGTGGATGATGAAAACTGGCCCAAAGAAGATCTTTGAAAAGTAATTGCTTGTGACCAAATTTCGCCGTTTTATCTCTCTGTATCTCTCCAATACGGCAATTTCTGAACATTTACGCTGCAACTGCAAGACTGTTTAAGAAATTGATTATCCCTAAACTAATTACAAGTTCAATGAGTTTTAATTTAATATTTTAAAATGCTGAAGTATCATATTGGATAAATATCTTCTCATAGGTAGGAATAGAAGTATTTTGTTGTGTAAAAAAAGATTAAAAATGCATTGTCATTGGTAGAGAAAAAACGTTCAATCCTACAAATCTTCGTGTTGTATTGAAGTCATATAATCGGTGCGGTTAACGGGTAAAATGTAAGCATTTATTTTATTAGTTTCCTAATTCATGTGTCTAATTACCCGTTAACGTGACAAAACTGTAGTCAATCACCTACTCTTTCCTATTTCCTGTTTCTTATAATGTTTCTCATTATTATCTTTACCATTTTAATTGCTTATTTGTCATCTATTGCCTACTTCCTGGATTGAGTTGCCGACGGACATTCTCACATACTCAATCCAAGGATTGAAAAAGACATCAATTTGCATCCCACTTTAATACTGTTTTCCGAAATTAGATTGTGGGTTTCACTTTGCTCTGTTGTGACAGATGTCTTTGAGGTGATTGTAAACTTCGAAAGCAATTTCCATTCGCAGGAAGTGTGAAGTCCTTGAGTCTTCAATGCATTGTTTTCGGGAAAGCTTCAGCATGTGAATAATAATATACTGTAGAATGGCAATTCTCTTTCAAAGATCATTCTTTTGTTTTTTGATAGACTAGTATGGTCCATCCCATTGATTTGGAAACCTTCGACAAGCGTCGGAGATACGGAGAGCAACGAAAAGTTGCGTGTGCCCTAAAATACTAATTGTTATTCGTGGTGAATAAAAACGGAATAGTTAAAGAACATAATTTGATAGGCGGTTGTAAAAATACTACATATTGCTATCCTCTTACAGCAATCGAGTAACCTGCGTCCGCTTATCACTCACGGTTAGACCTCTTTAGGTCACCAATCGAGACAAATGGCAGCGTAGGCTTCCGCGGCCGGAGTCAGTGTTTTCTTGGCTATCCGGGAGACGCCGCGTCTTCCCGATAGCCAAGAAAACACAAACAAAGTGACATTCGCCGCGTTTGGATCCTCTGAGAGGAAACTAAACTTTTTTGTTTTGTTTTTGCGGATCAATCTTGAAGATTCTAAGAAGTGTCTCTAAGAACGAAATTTTTTAAGGTACTAAAACGCACTTGGATGACTTACGGCAACTACAGAGGGAATCTATGGCTCATTTCTTTTTTCTTGACTAGACAAATCTATTGGTATAATTATTACCCGGTGATATTCTAGAAAAACACGTGAGTTTGATGGTTTCAGTCCATGTACGGATACCTTTCTGAAATGCTGAGAAGTATAATTTTCTCTTTGTGACATTTACATGAATCGTTATTACTTAATTCATAGATTGACGACATTAAACCTGCTTTATTAATGAAAAAACATTTAAACAAGTGTTTCAAATAATACTTTTTCATGCTAGCTAATATGAATTACCCTCTAATTTTACAGATTTTACAATTTTAGTCTAATTTTTCAAAAATACGGCATAACATGATATCAGTAACGTAAGAATAGCTGTGTTTCTTATAAAAATATCAGTATTTTCTACAATGAGACTTAACTATACAAAATTAAAAACATCAGTAATTGCTTGATAACTTACAAAACATAGAATAATCAGTTTGATACTGAGAACAAATGAAAGTTTCTTTGTCTTTAGTAGTTAGTACTACACTTTAACATACATATTTCCCCCACAATGCATCAACACATGTCCTGAACTGCCTCCTCACAGCAAACATGACAATACCAGCTTTACCCATTTTCTCTGTAGTATTTGTTTCCTCGAGTTTTTTCTTATTTTGTTGGTTTTTCTTTATGGAAACCTGATTCTTCTTGTCAGGATTCTCTCTCTCTCTCTCTCTCTCTCTCTATATATATATATATATATATATATATATATTTATATTTTATCATTGTCTTCTGCGGAAATTTTCATGACTCTTCCGAGACCCAGTCATATTCCCGGAGAGAGATCAACGTGTGTCATTATAGTTATTAGATTTTCGACTGTATGCTTTGGTATGACAAGGTTGTTAAACTTTCATTATGAATGGATCTGAATAGGATGTTGATCAGAAGTTTTCGTGAATATTATTATTATTATTATTATTATTATTATTATTATTATTGTTATTATTGCTGTTGTGCGCAGATGTATTCGCATTCCCCGCACTGTGCTCCGACGGCGGCGCGGCGCGCGGGAGATCCGTCTCGCCGCCTTTTAACGGCACGCCCGTCGCGCCGCCCGCGCCGCGGGGCCTTCAAAGGGCCGCCCCGACAGTGTTTGCCCGCGGGAGTAGCGACACACGGGCACAAGGGCCGCTTGTGCCTGGCCGGGCGCCGCCCCCGCCCCCGGCCGGAACACCGCGAATTTGCTCCCAGCCTTGTTGGCGACCGCGAAACAGTATCTTTCCCAGCGCCCGCGCCGCCCGGCTGCGGGAGGAAGTGGACGTTCGTTGACAGAGCAGCCGCGCGGGCAGTTGTCCTCTCTGCGGGCGGCTGGACAGGGATTCTTATTTCTATTGTTCGGGCGGGAATGACAAGTATAATCATCGATGGCGGCATGTATTTAGAGAGAGCTGTAAGTTTGACGGATCGACCACTGCTAGGTTTCTGTGATCACAAATTACGTATGTAAAAGTTCTTTAAAACTGATCTATGTATATTGTTACTCCAATAAATAGGAAATGAAAATGAAAAAAGTTAATATCCGAGCGGCAAGCACCTAACAAACCGACCAATCGCGACTCTTCCTTCCCAATCCAGTTCCCTTTTTCCATGGACTCGACTAATGTTTGAAGTAGTACTCGAGGTAATCGACTCCATGAATCCTACAGGGCTGTCCATAAACTGGTAAGAGTACGAGAGGATGGAGATCTTTTCTGAAGAGCACGTTGCAAGGCATTCCAGATATACTCAATAATGTTCATGTCTGGGGATTTTGGTGCCCAGAAGATGTGTTTAAATTCAGAGGAGTGTTCCTGGAGCCAATTTCTAACAATTCTGGACATGTGGGCTGTCACATTGTCCTGCTGGAATTGCTCAAAATCAGGATGCACAATAGACATACATGAGCGTAGGTGATCAGACAGGATGGTTACACACGTATCACCTCTCAGAGTCGTCTCTAGAGCTATCAGGGGTCCCATATCACTCCAAAAGCACACCCATCATACCATTACAGAGCCTCCACCAGCTTGAACTACCCCCTGTTGTCATGCAGGGTTCATGGATTCATGCGGTTGTGACTCCTACACGTCCATTTGCTTGAAACAATGTGAAACGAGACTCGTCAGACCAGGCAACGTGTTTCCATTTATCAACAATGACGGTGTTGACAGGTCCAGGCGAGAGGTAAAGCTTTGTTTCGTCCAGCCAAAAGTTGGACGAGTTCAGCGACGAAACCCCATATCGATACTGTCTCGAATAGTTCGCACGCAGACACTTGTAGATGGCCCATCATTGAAACCTGCAGCCATTGCGGAAGGGTTGCACTTCTATCACGAGTAATGTTTCTCCTCACTCGTCATCGTTCCGGTTGTTGTATGATCTTTTTATTGTGGCAGCTATGTCGGAGGTTTACTAGACTACCGATATTCACGGTACACTCCTTTAATGTTCTGGTGGGAAAATCCAAATTTCATCGCGATCTCGGACATCTCTCTTCCGCCAACTATAACATCAAGTTTAAACTCACTTAAATCGTGATAACCTGCCATTACAGCAGCAGCAACCGATGTTGTGGACAACCGTGGCAGACTCTGGTTGTCTTATACAATCGTTGCCGCCCGGAACGCCATATTCTGATTGGTTCCTGATCTTTTTACTTCAATACACATGGCTGTACATTTTTTTTACTCTTTAGTATATCACCTAAACCATATTTAATAACATTAAAGTTCAATTTGTACATTGTATGAAATTGTATCGTCTCATAATTTTGAAGCTGAAAGCGAAAATCTAAACACAGAGTGAACTTTTAATGCATTAATTATCTTTTTATTTTTTATTTATTTATTTATTTATTTATTTATTTATTTATTTATTTATTTATTTATTTATTTATTTATTTATTTATTTATTTATTTATTTATTTATTTATTTATTTATTTATTTATTTATTTATTTATTTATTTATTTATTTATTTATTTATTTATTTATTTATTTATTTATTTATTTATTTATTTATTTATTTATTTATTTATTTATTTATTTATTTATTTATTTATTTATTGGGGGTAAAAGGAACGCGGTACGGCTCGAGCATACCTGTGATGACCTGGCCTGGGAGGTCGCATCGTTTCGTGATTTCTATGAGGAGGACCAGGCGAAATCTGGAGCCCCTCGTGCCCCCTTTACAACGGGCCAAGGACCATGCACCTTTTTTCATCCACTTCCCGTCACCATTATCATCTCCTTCAATCCCACCTGGGCCGCCGTCCCATCCTAACAACCCTCACGATCTGCACCTGCCGAAGGGGGAGGGGACGTTGCCAATCTTGAAACTACGCAGGACTACCACGAGAAAAAAGAAGAAAAAAGTGTTGTTAAAATCCATCATCTTATCATAAGAGAAAGAGTATACATTTCGTATATGATATGATTATAAATATGTTGTCGATTTTATTGATTTCGATATTCTGGTATTGGTCTCTTTTCAATATCATTTTATTGTAACGGTATTACAAGAAAGCGTTCAATACTGTCGAGTTTTGAGTAATATTAAAATTATCATGCCAGAATACACGCGTAGTATATATAATATTATCAATCCTAAAAGTTTCTGTTAGGTTTTTTACATTAGTTTATGAAATAAAATGTCGACCCATCTTCGTATCATGTTCTGCATTTAAAAAAGTGCTTTTCTGTCTCTTGGTTCCGAGTAAGTAGTCAACAGCTTTAGTGAATAGAATGAACTCTTCACAATTTCTACTTCAATGAAACAAAGAAAAGATACAAATCTTAGGTACTTAAGAGAACGGACAAGTTCTTAGAACTTTATTTTGAGACTTAAGTGGTTCTCCGACCCATGTTTCGCAAATTGTAGCGACATTCGGAGACCAAAGAAGAACAAAATCTCATTTATAAGTATGATTCTCAAACTTCATGTTTCCTCAAAATACATAAGAGAAAAACAAATTGAGAAGGATGGACAGGAAACCCAAATGAACATGTTACACTCAGCGTTTCTTCTGTGTGTATGTGTGTGTGTGTGTCTGTATACATACGCTGTTTTAGCGTTGCCATATCTGAAAATGACTGCAGATAAACGGATATTAGTGAGTTTCGCTTCACAATTTTATCCTTAATTTTTTTGTTTCTAAGTTGTAGAGCTTTGCAACATTATTCTCTGATTAATTAGCAATAGTGTACTCTCTTAGTTTTATAATAATGCAAATATGAGTAGTATTACTTCCATTATATTAACATTAATAGCTAAATACAAATTTACTGCATAAAAATGATTTTTACAGGCACACTTGTCTCTCAAACATGAAATAAACATTCAACGCACTGTTGTCTTAGAAACGTTAATACATAACGTTCTAACACAATAACATTTTAACATGATAAAATTAAAAATTGCAGTTTTTGTGATACTATAATTTCGATCTTCTTCAATATGTTAACTATGTAGTGTGAAACTCAAATAATTGTCTCGTAGGTGACCTTCGGCTGTTCAAATCTTTATGAAACACAATCGCTGAACGTTCGATCCCGACAAAATCTGAGCCAGGGACTTCCAGACAAAAGCTCTAAAGGGAATCAAATATGTTATACTCGTGCTTACTTTATAACTTTATAGCAATCTTGTATAAATGGCTTGAAGGATCAAGATAAACGAAATGCAATAACTCAAATACTGTAGGGTAATAATTGCATCCGACCGGATTTTTCTTAAGAAACAATGTGGATTATACCATTCCTCTCATTTTCACGTGTCATACCATTTGTACGGTGTGGCTTTTTGTACAGAAAATAGTTTGAGCTTTCTGTTCCATCAAATTTTGTTTATTTTTCAAATGAAAGATTGTGGGATCTATCACTTGCTCCTACTAACCAATTTCGTAATATTTATGTCTTAAAATGAATAGAATTAAGTCTTTTCTGCCGATATTTGTTCATTATGTTATATTTTTGTGCGAGTTGCAGTCGATCAGTTGAAAGCAATAAACGTTTCTTCACCAAACGCGATAGTGGGGTTACATTTAGCAGAGCGCAGATAGCGAAATTTTTAAGTTCGGAGGTGGAGTGTTTTTATATACAAATATTAGTCAGTGTATATAAATGCAAGATCCAGCAATCGTCTGACACATGTGATAGACATATGTGATGAATTGAAACATTACATTTTTTAAGTTAATGTAGATTGCAGGCTTCTCTGCTATAGTCCACTACAACATAAATGAATATATCTAGGTAATTATAAAGCATTTCAATTACATTTTCAGAAACATGTGTAACTGTTTGTTCGCAGTAAATAGTGATTGTGTTGTTTCAGAATTTAAAACCTCATTTCATTCGTCTTGGAGAATATGCACTGAATCACGTGAAACAATATTTTCCCCATTTGTTTGTATATTATTCCCTATTTTTTTTTCACATATGTAGTTATTTTTTGTTGTTACTTTTCTATAGCTCTTTCTTTTGTTTGATATAATTGCAAGAATTCCGCTAGTTACTATCATACATTGAATTACTAATAGTAAAATCGATTTCTTTTTCAGTATTCGTCTCTACCTTCAAGTCTTCTCTTCTGAATGGCCTCTGCACGAGACGGCACTGCACAGCAGTTGGATCGCTTTGCACCTCACCCATTTGTTGCTCCCGGCGGCGGGCGAGCCATGCTGCGCAGGAGATCACGACCTACGTCGAAGTGAAGGACTCGAGGGGGCAGCAGTGGCTTGGCCCTGGACGCGAGAGCACTTGGCCTCAAGGTTTTCTGGGCTGGCGGCCGCGCTTGCTTATTTATTTTCCAATACTCGGCAGAGGCGGTGTAGCAGAAGGCGGTGAAAAGGCTGAGGGCATGCCCACGAAGATGGTACCGGTTGTGACATGGCAGAGGAGATGGCATGGAAGAGAAGAGGGGGAGAGAGACAGAGAGAGAGAGGGAGCGAGAGGGAGAGAGAGAGAGGGAGAGAGAGAGGGGGAGAGAGAGAGAAGATGTGAATTGGTAAGACGTTTGCACCTGCTGTAAGTGATCATGAAGCTAAGGAGGACGACGATGGTAGAGGAAAGGTGAGGCGATGAAAAAATTAAAAGATTGGTGAAGATATTGGCATGGTGGCGCCCACGTGTGGCGGGTGAATACAAGTGAGGAAAGAAGTGACATGAGTAGAAGGAGAAGGAAGAGGAGGAAAAAGAGGAAGGAAGAACGTAAATGAAAGAGAGGATGCGAACGTTGAGAGGTGGACAAGGAGATACCAGTAGTGATGTTCAAGAAAATGAAAAAGGATGGCAGCGTCGAAAGGTGTGAAGGCGATGAAAGAGGAGGGATGGCGAAGAAGACATCAATTGTAATGAGGGAGTTGCTACAAGGTAGTCCATTACCGATGGAAGAAAACAATGCTGAAGATGGAAAGAGAAGAAAAGAGAGTGAGGTAGAAGCGGAGGCAATGGAGGCGGAGCAGACGACAGCGCGGAGGGGTGGGAAGAGGTTGTGGAAGATAGAGAGGTAGATGAGAATGTGATAGATGTGATGGAGGCGATGAAGGAGACAGAAGCGGATGAGGAGGAGTAGAAGCAGAGGAAAAAGATGAGCAGGCGGTGGAGACGAGAGTTAGGAAGGCGGAGATGGTGTAGGCGAAGGCAGAGGAGAAAGGGCTACAGAGGCGGTAAAAGCAGAAACACGTTGCTCAGGCTTAGAGTAGTCTGGGGTTGGCTTGATTCTTTTCTGCGGGCGTGATGTGCGCGCATCGCCTCCATATCCACCACCGCCTTCTTCGCCGCCACCGCCTCCATTGCCGCCGCCCGACGCCATCCCCTTGGCCGCCGCCACCGTCAGCACCGTCACCGTCACCGCCGCCCGCCGCCTCCAGCTTCGCCGCTGCACCTCTGCCCCCTCCGCCGGCCTCGATCGCCCGCCACTCTGTAATCAGAGCGTCCGGCTCAACCTGCCGCACCTCGGAGGGATCAGCCTCTCGTTCATCCAAGTACAGGGGGGGCCAATACTCTCGTTATATTGGTTCGTGGTAACAAGGTCACGGATATCAAGATGAAATCCTAATTTTCAATAAAGTTATTTTTGTTTAATTAGTAGTTTGAGATATTATTAATATTGCAATTTATAGATTTTGCCAATACTCAATGTGATAAAAAGCACTGGAGTCAATAATATTTTACAACTCTCTTGTGCATATTTTAACTCAATATCTACTTGACATTTATAATTTTCTCAACAACAATATTATAAACATTATATTTCCAGATATCCAACCATTCCTTCTTTTAGATATTTTATATCTTTCTGTTAATGCAAAATAAGGGTTATGTCTGAATGCTACTCGCTGCTCAATGCCAAAACACAGTCAGTGAAATACCAATTATTTTGTGAAAAGAAAGTTTTATAATTTTTCTTGGGCTTTGAATGGATAGATTCTAGGAAACTAGAGAAGTCATTGAACCTATTGAAGTTCTTCTCAAATAAGTCGCGTATAAAAGTACGCCTTTAGCCCAGCGTGCATGAAATAGTGCTTAGAACGCATTTTTTAATGTGGGTTACTGAGTTTTGGCATGCAGCAGCCGAACTATCATGCCTGCATTGCACGTTTTGTTTACGATATTTATTTAGAAATCGTATATGAGTCCGAATAGAGTTAAAAACGAGTATTATCATAATATTATATGAAATTAATTTTTATCTATTCTTCTTAAAAATTCATTTTCATTTGAAATTTCGGACAACACGTTATTTTAGAGAATTTGTTTCTGAAAGGGGCAACACAATTCTAATTAGGAGAAAAGTTGTCATATAACAAGTAATTTAAATATCAGAGAACTACTGTTGTAATAACATTACAGCTCTGAGTATAATTTCATCAAATCTGACTTTATTAAAGGCAATGGAGAGATAATATTAAAATGTAATATCAGTCAACAATTTGTGCTGTATCGTAAAATGTCTGAAATCGTTGTCTACCGTACAGACTGAACAACGAAACTTCGTGGTACAACCGGGACATAGTTACTAGAAATAACGGCAGCCAGTAAAGTCTCTCCGTGCGATGCCGAATTACGGGCTCTTACTAACAATTGCATTTACGTTCGTTGCAACCAGGTTACTGGAAAACAAGTAAAGGGAACAACACCTCCAGCATCTGTTATGGTTGTGAGATGTACGCAATTTACGTTTTCGTTCCTAATACTTAATGCAATTAGTGCTGCCAACATAATTTCTATTGCTAACACTCTCACCAGCCACTGGTTCCACTGCGAAGAGACATTCCTGGCGCACATTATTTAACATTATACACATTGAATTACACTCTTTCCCTTAATATAAAATCACATCATATTCCACCCCTCAAGAAGACTAAGAATTTCGGCAGCTTCGTTAGTGGGGTGGTTATGGGGCTCGACTTCAGACGGAGGCGGGTTATGACAAAATCTACAAAGCTAGATCGAATTCAGTCACTGTCTGGAGGAAAATTCCAGCAACAGACTACTGTGATCGGCAGTATTTATTGGTTCATATCAATATTATGCAAATGAAGGAGGTGTTTCCTTAGAAACGGACCGCTGAGTGTCGGCGATCTTTCTTTCCATGTTCTCTCATCTATCCGAACACTCACACTCACACACACACACACACACACACACGCGCGCGCGCGCGCGTCTTTGTCCCCTCATTAACACACAGACTCACAGACTCACAGACTCAAGACCAGCTGACCAGTAATTCCAGTCGGGAGCTTAGAGCAAGAACGTGTAGGTAAGCGCCCGATCTCACGCGCCCCATACTCCCCAGAGTTATAATTTCACTAATTGACACGCCCGAAAATCAATAGTCACTCATTCACCTCACTTCAAGGATTTCATTCTCGTAATATCCTGTATGAGTATGCCATATCTTACACTGTGCGCATGGCCACTTGTCGGAGGTACGATATTCGGTAGACTTTTTTTACCTGTGGAACGTGCCGGAATAAGATTTTGGCACCTTATTCCGCTTCAAAATCTGTAGCAATAACCGACAAATTCCGGGTCTGAGTTTGAATTATGATTTACTACTTTTGCACAATAATAGAACCCGTCTTATCCACATTCTTCATAAGTATGATGGTTTACGTGTATATTTTCCGGAGTGCAAATTTAGAACTGACGTCAAGTGTGATTTTACCTTCTTCAAAGAGGATGCACTCATTGTTATCCCGTCTGGATGTGCATGTACAAGGTCATCTTCTAAAAGTACCCGCAGAAATATATTACGTTTTGCCCGTTATGTTCAACTTTGGGTTATGTGTTTGAGATTCTTGTATTAATGTTACAGATTAATATTTTTCTTTTGATTTAGCTAACAGTATTTTAATGCATTTAACTTCTGAAGATGAAATATGTTGTTTTTTTTATTTTGATCTAGATTGTATATAGAAACTAGTGATGCTACAACAGCACATACTCTTGCGCTACAGAAAACAGCTACGTAATATTGAAATATTACATTTTCTGCGGTACTAACACTTCAGCCTTTATTTCAAAACGTCCAATTCAACCAATAAGTGAGCAATGCACTGTTGTCAGCGCAGCGTTATCAAAACTATGTGTATTTGCTTAGCTAATAATATCAATACAGTAATGAGAATATATGCAATTGACATAAAAATAATTACGAACATTCATGAGATGCCTTTCGTCGTAAGATACCAGTTCCGATAGCGTTTCAATTAATCACCGACTTCTAGCATCCGTATTTCAGATACGATAAATACTATTGCTTTTCACCGAAGAGAGCGTCCATGGTTTCTCAGAAGAGAGCAGGTGATATAAGCAATGCAAGTGCTACTTAACTGCTTCTCAGTCCATGCGGCATTGTTGCGAAATTTCTATTAAGCTTTGCGGATTGCTAAAAAGAAATACATCAGTACATTGAGAATACACATTGAGTAAAGAGTAAGAAAGCGAGAAAGGAAAATAGAATTAAAATTGGCATTTCAAATAGGAAATTATAATTAAAATTAAATTAATTATTTTTCATCTTTCATTCAATTTTTCTCGTGGCCCTAAGTTGGTGTGAAAACTGTAAATATTACATTAATTTCAAGCATAAATTACGCAAAACTACTCAGTTATTAAAAACACTGTACATGATTTTTTTTAAAGCTTATGGGCAAAAATCTCTTATCATAAATTTTGTAGTTTTGACATGTTTTTGGCACGATTCGAAAAAAAAGAGCAATACTCAAAAATAAGACTAGCGCCATATTTCTAACCATTCCTTATTGCATACATGAAGAAAATATAAAGAAAAAATTTGGAGTGGTCTTTTAGAAAAAAAATTGTAAATTTCAATAGCAAATTGCACAAATACTACTGGTTTACGCCAAACATTGTACTTGACCTTTTTTAAAGAGCTAATTTTGAACAACAGGCTCTCTGTGACAAAAATCTCTATCTTTAATTTTTAAGTTTTACTTTTTTTTCAAATCTTTGAAAAACCGAGGATAACAAAAATGAGACCTGCACCGTTGTCTTAAATGTCCTTTTCAGTATTCAATAACAAAATTTACTCATAAAATTTGGAGCCATTTCTTTTTAATTTTGAATATGTTCCAGTGGCTTCATGTAAAGTACCCATCAATATACAAATTTCAATTTCAAATTCCAAGGTTCGCGACATCAGCTGGAACGATTGGGAAATATCAATTTTGGAGAAAATAGGCTGAACGGTTTCTGCTCTAGCGTTGTGCACAGACGGACAGGCAGACATGTTTTGCTGTCAATCGATTTTTTGATATGAAGGACCCACAAAACATGGATTCTGGCTACACCACGAGATAGAGAATTTTTTCTATATTTAGCAATTGTATTTATCCACTTGTTCCTTGCCAGGGCCCGACAATAAGAGTTTTTGTGTCGAAAATTTGCCGTTTTCTGTCGCACGCTTATAATACTTTCTCATCTTACATTAGTAAGTGCGAGAATGTAATAAGTATTTGTGTTGGGACATGATTGACTTTTCTCTAGTAATCATATGAAATAACATTTCCATATTCACTCTGCATACCAGGAGATAAAAATATTACATCTGCATACTGAAAGTATTATTACATCAAAACATTTGTTACGAGACTAACATACTAGTTGTTAATTCATTGTTGTCTACGATCAATCGTAAAATGATATTCACTACAACATTTTTAATGACTATATAGAAATTGTTCGAAATTGAAATTGTAGCATTGATTCTGAGGGATTACGGATTCTGATACATGACGGATAAAGTTTGAAATATGACTGCTTGGAGTAGCTGATTAATTTATACATTTCTCAGACGGTGTGAACAATGTTGTAGAAATGGCAATGAAAAAATCATTTCTGACTCCATCGATTTAACGTTGGGTTTAGTGACAGGACACTGGTTAAAGTACAAATAAAGTGACTGGATGTCTTCGGGCGTCTTAGGATTCGTAAGAAGTATGCATTTAAATATGCGAATAAAAATGCTTGTTTTATATAAAGTGCCGGAGCTTTGTGGCCATGTGGGAAATGCTTAGCAAGGCTAAGTAAGTACGGCTATGTTAGGTGATAATGAGCAAATAAAATGTATGATGCACGTAGGTGAACTCGAAACTACACACGTTGTCTCTCATGACCCTAGAAACTTCCTACCAGCAGTTAGATCTCTGTTTATCACATATTTTCTATTCGTCGTCACCTTCGCCTACCCTCGCTTCCTCATGTTGGGCTCCTTAACTTCGGACTTTATCCACCTATTTACTACACGTTTGAATACATGAGCATTAATCGAGTAATTCAAGAATTAACCAAATTCGAACTCGAGCTCTAGCAAGCATAGTAGCTGTTTCCGATACCCTAGCATCCCTTCAATAACTTGCATGAGAACAATGTAAATTTATATTACGAGTAATGGTAACCAGAACACTTTTGAATAAAGCAGATCCGCCGACAGAAATTCCAGACCTCTGACCAAAAGTGTGTTGCCCTTTCGTGTATATTATTATTTTTACAATGAATTATAGTTCATATATTTAGATACGACTTAGTATTTCATTCGGCGCTCGACTGTTCACAACGATATTTAGTCTGCTATCGAAGATTCGCAGCGTCAAAGAACTGGACATCATAGACAAGGTGACCTGCGCATGATTTTTTAACTTTCAAAAAACATCAACTTGCAAAATTGACAAAGATAAGTTACGGTAAAAATTAAATGAATGGAAAAAACGTTCAAATCGTAATCAACATTTTTGGGCATGCTGGATTTCAGAGCCTCCCGCCCCTTTAGACCCTGTCGGTTGTTTTGTCCTTCCTGAAACAGGGCCTCCTGTACCTTCCGCCCAGCCATGCAGCTCCGCCTGTAAGGCCATCGCGCCGTGCGCCCAACCCGTGCGCGCACATACCTGCGCGTGGAGGAAGTGGCAGTGCGCGGCTACTTCGAACGACCGCTTCGATGTGTGGTCGGAGGCGCCGGGCGGCGGGGCAGATCGCGCGTCATCACGGGCCACGACGCGCCTGACGTCAAACGCGAGCGCCCGTCTCGAGCGGTGGAAGTGCCTCGCCGCCGGCACTTCTCCGATTCATTGATTGATTAATGATTCCGGGCAGGTCAACGGCTAAGCCAATTAGTCCCGTAAGTGTACTGCATGTTTTGGCGCGGAAGGTGGCGGTGATCTTTCCCCGCTGGAAGATAAGATATGGTGCCACCCACCGTCGGCTAGCGAGGTTTTCCCCAAACAAGAATCTCCCACCAGCGGGGCAGTGTTCCTGCCGGAACAAGCTAAGCTCCCGGCCGGTCTTCAAGCATGTGTGATGGTGTAGTGAATGTAAGTGTGTGTGTGAGGGGTGAGGATAGGGCAGGGAAGAGGAAGGAAAGATCGCGGGCTGTCCGTGACCCGTTCGTCAGGGGCTGCTCCGGCATTCGCCTTGTATTAATCAGCGAAACCACGGAAAACTACCGATCAGAGCATCCGGCCGCTCGAATTCTCCAGACGAGTGACTTGGACATAAGTAGCTCTGCAGCTAGTGTCGAAAATCCTTCCACTGTCGTGACTCGGATCTTTGACCTTCCGGTCAGGGACATTGCGGACACGTCAGTCGACCCCCTGAGCCACCTCCTCTCGTCGCTTTTCTGATGTGGGCGGCCTCTGAGATACACAAATGCATTCAGAAGATGATGTAATGTTCTAAAACAATTATCAATACGCTTCAAAATTATGTTTTGTTTGTAAATTTATTTCAATAATTGGCAGCAAAAATGCTGCTAAACAAAATTACACAAAATGGTTTTCCGAAAGGTATCAATAACACTATTCAATAAAAACCAGTAGAATTTATAATAGAATTGTTTTATTTTTCCCTTAATTCTGGGAATTGAACGAAAACTAAAAAAAAAACTTCTTTTCTAGAAAGTGCCGACATCGTCCTGCTCTCGTACTGCACTGGTTCTGTTCTCTATCCGTTGCTGTTCTTAGGAATAGGTTCCCCACATTTAACACCACCGAATCGTCACTGTTTGCCATCTTAGAAACTCCATTTTGGTATTTATTATTTTTTATTACAACATTTGATATAAAATCTACTCTTTCTATTTGTCACAGAAATCCACTTTTCATTATTGCTAAATTTGGGGAATCGTTTGTGACGTAACCGAGGGAAACAGTTAAAATCGAGTTCTTGCACGTTTTTGGCGAAATTATTCCCTTTGCGAAGTAAGCGTGTGCGAACATGATAAGATCGTGAGTTATCATATACGTTTTGCTATTGGAGTGAGCTGGTTTTGATATCAAACGCTTCAATTTATAATATAATTTCGGCTCTTAATATTTGGCAATCAAAATTTATGTATCTCAGTTATGTATACTACTAAAGCTCTGGCATTTTTTGTCGTCCATGCAAAAGTATAAGTAAAACTGATAAAGAACAAAAGCAACAATTAGAAAATAGTTTTTTAATATCAAATAAATAGTAGACAATCATTTACACGATCTTTAAAATAAACATGACTGTCAATCGCTATCGCTATGCTGCTCCGAGGTCATGAATCTCTCTTGGAAATGATTATCATGCGTATAAACATTAATTGCATGCAACGGGGAACTCAAGTACATTGTGCACGCTCGCTGCACTCAAAGAGAGTTCTAATGAAAGAGCTAGGTATTCGTGAAAGTATCACATATTTTTAACATACACTTTGCACATAATGGAGAGTGAAAAAGTAACGTTTCCTTAATCTTTATATCTGACTAGAGTATATATAGTAGTTACTTTAATGCTAAAGGTCTGTATAAAATCATTTAGTCAAGTTTCGCCCACGAAAAAATTAGTAATAATTAAAAACTAAAACATCAGTTCGATTTCACTAAGCTACATGGCAGAGTAAAGTCCACAGATATTTACCGACTTTAAAGTCTCAACGTCAAAATGACTGTCGACGTTTGTGTGCTTCGCATCTTTGCCTGTACCATTCGGCAGAATTCAAGAGAGACTGGATAATATCACGCGCTGCGGGAAAGCGTACACCTCGAAAATTCTACGACTTCCTCTCAGCCTCTATTCAACAAGCCGGTGAGTTACTTCGGTTGTAAGAGCAGTTGTAACCGTGAGCTATGCCATACGAATTTTACGCTCTGTGTTTACGTTTGTGCTTCAAGAACATCAGCGATGCACCGGTTCCAGTCCCGACGGTGGTAGAATTACGACGCTAGCTACGTAACTGGGAGGATTTCAATCACTGACTGGGGGATAATTCCAGCGGTCGGGTGCTGTGAGCGATAGATTTCCGTGAATTCTCCGATCAATACCAGGCGAATACCGGAGCCTTTAACAAATGACCGAGAAACCTCACGCCATCATTGCTCCCTCGTCCTTTTTCCGTCCTCTCCCCATCCAAACACTAACACTTACATGCACTATATTATCACTGATGACGGGGATCAGTTGCGTGCTTAGAGCTTGTTCCGTTCCAGACATTACATTGCTGGAGGAGATACGAATACGATAGGAAAATGCCACGAGCTGACGAGTACGTCGGTGCCGGAACTCACATTCCAGCAGCACCTTTCACCTACAACACTCACTACACTCGTGGGACTAATGCCCAAAGTATAATTATTGACACGCACAATGAAACAAGGAATACTGACTTTCTCGCGTCACTGATAACGAACGCGTTGCTTCTAAGTTTACCGCATGCAGTGAAAGTCTTCCAACGCGGTTCAGCTATAGCAGCGCCTTATTTATCCCGGCAAATCAGCGATCTGCGATTACTCGCAAGGCTCATCCCCGCCGCAACGTCACCTCCATCCCGAGAAGCGCCGCGCACTCGTTAGCGAGGCAGGCCGCGACCGCACGCGGCGCTGCGTTCCGCGGCCGCGGCCTCCTAGAACGCCCCTGCGCTAATCGAATGCAAATGAGCTGGCGCTGCAGGCAACAAGCGGCGACAGGGCCGTCGTGGACATATCGAGCACGTACAAATCGAGGGATCACCATACTTGCTGTTTACATGCCAGTGATAATAAGTAATTTTAATTTTTTTTAAATGTATTGAACTTAATAAGGTTCACGCTGAAAAATGAGAAAAGTCCAGTTACTTTGAAGTAATTAATTTAATACGTATATTATAATATGAGGAATCTTTGTATCGTATTCAACAATCTCACGTGTGTCGTCGGGACCGGGTAGAAATCTTCAACCCTACCTATAGCCTCAGATCTTGCGACCCCCCCCCCCCCACGCTGGGGGTAACAAGGCGGAATACGCAACGGAAGGGGAAGACCGAGCGCAGGCAATCAGTAACTTCGATGGTGCTGCGAGGCCGGCGGTTTCCTTGAGGGTTCGATCGCCGGGGAGCAGTCGGACGCCAGGGAACACTCCCGTCTACGATCAACGTTACCAGCTGTACTTACGTTCCTTAGTTGTACTCAGGAATGGTCGCGCGCAACATGTCCGAAGGACAACGAAATTTCATGTTGGCGGTTTTATTATAAAAGAAACTTTAATTGTTCTTCCATATGGATGTAGACAAACCTGCTTTGTTAGTTACGCGACGTTACACCTCCGATCGTTACACCTCCGATTCAATTCTCCAAAATTATAACATGAAATTGCAGAAGAAATCAATTATATAGGTTGCTGATTGTATTCGAAAAACATAACCTAACCTCACTATTGCAATAGAAGTGTGAAGAATCTTTTACAAGCATGTATCCTGCCATTTACACATAGATCTCAGCGAGTAGCGTCACCTATTCGCATGCATTATTTTTAGAAGACGGGCTCACTCTAAGGCGGATGGGGCTTCATGAAAAGTACGATTCTCCTTGCCATGCTTTGCCGTGACTGATTCGAGTATCTGCAATACTCGACCCTTCCGAATACTCCCCCTGCCAGCAGCGCCCCCTCACTCTATCACACCTTGCCTCCGTTTTCTCTCGTCTCGCCTCGTGCCTACTCCACCCTCCTCCACGTTCCTCACCGCTTATTCCCGCCTCTCGGACCCTCTCTATCCCTTCTTCTCCTGCCCTCCCCTCCCTGTTCTTCTGCTCCACCTCACACGCCTTCCCCTGTACCTCCCCACAACGCCCTTCGCCGTCTCATCAAACACCCCATCGCGCCTTCCTTAACCCACCTCGCCGGTCCTCCGATCCATCCTCCCAGCTCTGTCTAGCTCCTGCCCTCCCCCCCCCCCCCCTCCATGCTTTGTGCTCTGCCCCACACGCCTCGCACCTTCGCACCACGGCCTGCTCCGCCACGCCACACTCCTCATTCCCCTCCCACCCTCTTATTGCCTTTCCCACCCGTCCCCGCCCCTCTATTCTCCCCCCTTGCGCTGCCCGCCTATCTGCCCTCCCCATCAAACCCCACCCCCGCCCCCGCCTTTCCTCGCTCCTTCCCTTCCTTTCCTGGCCGGATTTTTCGCCCCTCTCATCTCACTACACCCTTTCCCGTCCCGTCCCGTCCCGCCCGTCTCGTCCCCTCCCCTCGTGGCTGTGGAAGGCGCCCGCCCTCCCCACCAATGAGCCTCGAGGCTGCACTCAGCGAAGCGTTGCCCGGTGCCGAGCCCCCCCCCTCCCCGGCGACCACTGCGATTCGAGAGGTGTTACTTACGAGAGATATTGGCTGTGGGTGATCCTAAGTGTAAACAATCTTCTTGAATAAATTGCCTCTCACACTCGATTAAGATCGATTTCATCTAAAATGGTATGCTCTCCATGAAAATGTCAAGATTTAAATGTGAAATTTCTAGATGTGTTCTTTTTCTTCTAAGATAGAACTCTCAAGCTCTTACATTTCGTAATTATTTCTTAAGAAAATGTAATTTTAAGAAAAAGTGACATACGATAAATAAAATGTGGCCATAAGCACCGTGCACTCAAACATTTGCCATCATACGGATTCCTCTAATACTATGAAAACATTTCAAAATTCCTGAGGTGCACTTCATCTTCTGTTTAAAGAAACATTATTTATATGGATAAATATTTGATCAAAGGTTATGTATATTACGAGTTCAGTTGAAACCATTATAATATGAAGTGAATAATGTTAACTCTTTGGTGTCAGTTTGAACTTATCCAATAAATAATTTTTGTAATACACTCGCATGCTTTCTATATCCATGATTTCAATCAATTATCACACTATTAATTGATTTGTGTTTCCATGGTGCGTCATCAGTTACAGTCATTATACCGGTGAGTGTAGTGCATGTCATATTCCAAGAGGTAGTGGTGTTTCCCGCTCTGGAATGTCTGATGTGCATCATGCAAAACTATCGTTGCAAAACTAATCGATCAAAGCTGCCAGCCGCTAGAATTCTCCTTCATATAGTGGCTGAATTCTACCTAGCTATGTAGGGAGTGTCAACAATCCTACCACCATCAAGACTCGAACCTACTACCTCCCGGTCAGAGGCCGTGCAGTGACATCAGTTGATGCCCTTAACCACGTCTTTCAGACAGTTCGAGGAACCATAGGAACCATTCGAGGTATTGAGCAATGCTCAACTGCTTATAACAAGCTGTCAAAGAATTGCCCGCTCCCTGAGCCGAGTATATTTCCAACACGACCATGGCGTCGCGGCGCCGCGTTGCCAACGGCCGGGTGGCGGGCGCCCCCGAGGCACGCGCTTGGATTGCCGCCACCACCTCCCCGCCGCCGCCGCCGCCTGCAAATGGCCACATTAAGCCGCGCACTCGCCGCGCACTTTGCGTAAAACATATCGCGATAGCGGCAGCGCTTGTGCGATGAGCTCTGTGGCAGAGTGAGGGAGAGGTGATGGTGATGATTCTAATATTCTGTGAAGGGTATGTTAAATGACTACGAATCTTGAAAAAAGATACTTTTTGCACATAATACACGAACTGCAATTAACTCAAATTTTTAGATTGATGTTGTTTTTTTCAGACACATCAGTATGTATCTTGAAATCAGCAACATCAACTATTGAGGTACACAGCTTTCGTTTGTGACCGCGTCCCCCCCCCACTGGTCCCCGTTCCTACTCCCTTTCCTGTTCGAGTGTTTGAACCCGCCCCTACCAATGTTCACTGTCCCTGTCTTGGGTCTCGTTCCTAAGCCAGACCTCAATAATGTCCCCGCACATTTCCCCATCCCCACCCCCATTCCATTTCAGTGCCGACTGCGTCGCCGCCCTCGCTCCATCTGATCTCTGTTCTAATCCTTCCCTCAAAATAATGAACCCCGCCCTCGACTCCTATTCCACTCACGCGTGTACCTACGGTTCTGATTTCGTGACTGGCTTCGTCCCCTTCCATATTCCTATCCTGACATTTCCATCCTTCTTTCTCATTTTTCATTTCTCTCACGTACTTCGTAAGGAGATTACTTTCTCGCACTTATTTCACGAGAAGAGAAAGTAATGTAATATGCGCGGGAAAACGACGAAATTTTTGCAGAAAAACTCTTCTGTTACGCCCTGATAACGAAAAGTTGGATAAATCCTATCGTAAATTACGTCAACCAACTTGTGATGTACCTAGAATCCATGTTTTGTGAGTCCTTAATACCAATCAAGTGGTGATACAAATAGCACAGACTTTCCCGTATTAGTTTTCTACTTCTTTTGGTCTCGGCTAGCAAATGGGTCTTGCCACAAACTCTTGACAGCTGCCATCTATCGACGCACAAAGTTTTTTGAAATTTCTTAATCTTTCGGTTTCCTAATCGTAGAAAGGAAATATTATTTCAAGAATACTAAAGAATAGTAAAACCTCGTTCTAAATGGCAATTTTCATTAAAACATTTGGAGCCGTTTTTAGGAAAAAGGCGTTTAAGCGCTACTGTTAATTCGTAATTTGAAGCTCTTTTTCTCAGATAATTTTTGAGTTTTCCAACACTTTATTAGAAGTTATTTATCTCACATTAACTCACAAATATAAGTTTACAAATTGATAGAAATGTGCATATTCATGAAGTGTGAGATCTTCCAAAAAAATACATTTGTGTAACATTAGAAAATACAAAAAAATACCCAAAAATTTATTTATGCCATATTAAACAGTGTTATTACACTATCCCTTCGAAAAGTTTGAAGACTAAATTTGTAGCTATTTTTTTAAAAATTCCGTTAGAGCGTTTCTGAAAATGTGGAATTTTCAGCTAGTTTTCACAGAAAACTGTTGACTTTTCGAGAAAGTTGATATGAAATTATTTAAAGCACATGTACTCATCAATATAATAAAGTGAACAAATCGCCGCTAATATTTATATTAACGACGTGAGAGAGGTCAATAAATTACATTTTTGTAATTTTTGAAAAAGCAAAAGAATAAAGCAATATGGTGTTTATATCATCTTATAGAGTGCACTTAGCACTATGCCTAACAAACGTTTAAAGAAAAAAATTGGAGCCGCTTTTGAGATAATATTCTTTCTATTTTTCTTTAATATTTCACATATTGCACGCAATATTTTTTTATTATATATAATAATATCATTTGAAGGAAAAACATTTATCTTTAATTGTGTAGTTAGTATCTTTAATTGTGTAGTTAGTATCTTTAATTGTGTAGTTGTATTTTCTTAAATTCAGAGTTAACCCTCAAAATTAGACCTATGCCACCTTTATAAGGGTATTTTACAACTTACTACTTACAACAAATTTAATTAAAAAAATTGGAGTCGTTTTGAGAAAATTTTGAAAATGTTCGGGGTGCTTCATGTAAACTGCACCCAAATTTTGAAGTAAGCCTTTTAAAATCGCGGCGTCTTGACGGGAGCCAAATCGACCGGAGAATGGCTATTTCGGAAAAAATCGTACGTAGGTTTAGGTGCTAGCGATGTTCACAGACGGACGTTTTGCCGTCAATTTATTTTTCAGTTTCAAGAGCCCACTAAATAGCGATTATGGATACACCACGTGTTAGAGATCTTTTATCTTAATTTAGCTACTGGATTTATCCACTTTTTCGTTTTCAGAGCCCGCATATAATATTTTTCCTGCTGAAAATCCGCAGTTTTTTCGCGTAGCATTACATAACTTTCCATGTACTACGTATATTACTCCGTATATGCGTATGTATGTACACGGGAAAGTAAAAAATCGATTGACGACGAAACATTTGTCCATTTGTCTGTCCGTCTGTAGTAAACGCTATCGCCTAAACCATTCATCTGAGTTTCTTCAAAATTGTTATTCCCTGTTCGATATAAACGAATGAAAGGATGTAGGAGAGTCAAATTAAAATATTTATTTCTGAGGATACTTTACGTGAAGCCTCAAAAACATTTTAAACATTTTTTTCAAAAAAGGCACCAAATTATTTGATTAAACTTTGTCTTCGGATAGCGAAAAAGAGAATATTGCAGGTCTCATGCTTGTTGAAACCTTGGAAAAGTGTAATTTTTTTGGACGTCTAGCTTCAACTTCAGTATTGAAGATTTTTTGTTTCTTAATGAAATCAAGGGATGGTACAAAATATGGAGCTAATCTCATTTACAGAGAACTCCCCATATTTACGAAAATTACAAAACCGTAAAAAAATTCAAAAATATAAAACTGAAAACAGATTTTTGCCTTAGACAAAGTCTGCTGTAAAAAATCATATATTTACGAAAATCATGTACAGTGTTTTGAAAATGCTATTAGATTTTGGGTAGTCGTCCTTGAAATTAATGCAATTTCTTAAAAAAATTCTCAAAATCTCTATTTTCCTCGTTTTTTGGAAACTTGCAAAAATTGCAAATTGTATAATTTCAAACCTTAAGCCCGAGTTCAAGTGTCGATGCGGGGGGAAAAATGTTGCTGGCTGAAAACACTTTGCAGGTTTACGTAGTAGTGTAATATAGCGAAGCAATTAGAAATGATGCGAGGACGACAATGTGATGTTCTAGCCCCACTAGTTACGTAACGAATCATGTGATCAGCACAGTCTTATTGCTTGCTTATGAAGCCGTCGCGCAGTTGAGCAACGGCATTCAGTTACAAAACTACGTTTCACTTTCATCTACCTGTACCAAACATTTTTTCTTCGTCAATTTCACGTTACAATGCAGCTTATAGAAGTATTTCTGACCCGAATGTAGCAGAATAATGTTACTCCTTCAATGTTTCTATGTTATACTGTCATTTCTGCGTTATACATTCAATTGATTAATGATTCGAGGCACGTGAACCACTAAGGTCATTGGTCCTGTACGTGTAGTGCATGTTTTTCTCGGAAGGTGACTCCCTTGGTGGTGATGGTGGATGGTGAGATTCGACGCCGACTTACCGTCGGCGAGTGGGCTTCTCCGCAATTAGATATCTCTCACCAGCGGGGCACGCCCCAGCCCGACAAGCTCTAAGCTCCCGACCGGTCTCCCGGCATGTGTGGTAGCGTAGTGCATATTAGTGTAAGTGTGTGTGAGTAAGGATTGTGGTAAGCACAAGGAAGAGGCAGGAATAATCGAAGGCAGTCCATTGGTTGGTTGGTTGGTTCTGCTTTGGCATTCGCCAGGTATTGATCGCAGAAACCACGGAAAACTACTGATCTGAACAGCCGGCCGCTGGGATTCTCCTCCATACAGACGAAATGTCTGAATTCGACCTAGCTATTTAGCGAGTATGGAAAATCCTATCCCCACCTGGACTTGAACCTAGGGCCTCCCGGTCAGAGGCATTGCAGTGACATCAGTTGATACCCTGAGCACTTCTCCCTGTTTATACATTTATCGTTATACTACGTAGCTTTCAATATATTATAATTTTGATGGAAATTATCGAAGTCTTAGTGTCTAAATATTTGATTCAATATCTGTAGTAATAGAGCACGATTATGATCTTAGAAACTGAAAACGTATTTAAATAAATAACAAATATTTTCGCCATCAGGTCCAGATAGCTCAGATAGCTAAGGCAGTAGTGCCATGACGTTCTCGGACGGAAGGATCACGGGTTCGAGTCCCGCTTTGGGCTTGAGTGTGCTTGTGAATGTCTGTGTTTGTGCGGCCTCAATTCATCCTTCATGATAATTAAAATTCCATAACCCATACTTCGTGGACTAGCAACCCTGGGGATTGAAATTGGATTCAGCAGAATGCAGTTCCCTTATAAAGGAGTCACATACACTCGCCACGGCATAAATGTTACTGAGCCTCGGTAAGTTCAAGTGTATGTCCGCGTGATCCTAGCTGGCCAATCAAAAAAAAACAACGTTATTTTGCCATTGTATATTATCAGTTTTCTGGGACATTGAAAATAACCATAAATAAAATATATTGGAACGTATCCATCGAACAAAGTTGTGCGAGCAACAGTCGTGTTCTGCGTGTGTTGACTGCGGCGAGACTCACACGATCGATCGTCATCAATCTCAACGTCGATCTCAAGCTCTCCTGGCGGCTGCGGCAGCAGCGGAGGCAAAACCCTCGCACGCATTGGCAGAGTTTTCTAGCCAAGAGAAATAAACACATGTATGCGCGAGCTAGCGACGATTTTTCTGTTGATGGAACATGGTCTGAATATCTTGATAGATCTTTCTAGACTAGCTTTGAACAACCTGTGTGGTTGGATAGCAGAGGGAATTGTTTTCGAGAAATATTTTTCCCAGTTAATGTTCGCGAATATTAGGAGAACTTTTTATTGAGTTCTTCTTTTTCTTCTTCTTTTTCTTCTTCTTCTTCTTCTTCTTTTTCTCATTTTCTTCTTCCGGATGTTTGTCGGTTAGAATGCTTTCGTACACAGAAAACGTACGTTCCAATTCACAAGTAGTTAAGATGCAGAATTTAAATGAATCCACATCAGCAGGAGAATAACCCTGCAGTTCCTTGTCAGATATTTCTGTTAGTACTTCATTTATATCACGAATAAATTTAATGACGGGTTTTCTGGCTTCTACGTTTTCAATCTTTGTTGCTACAGTTTGTCCAATGACACCTGGTGTAACCTGTTCTGTAAATAAATCCTTGGGATTGAAAAAACTGCTTACCTTATAAATCAGCTGCTGAAGAGATAAGTAAAGCGACAGTCTTGAGTGGATTAATAACATCAATATGCACGAATTACTGATATGTGCACTCATTGCCAATATATGCAAAAATATGCACTATAAAACTTCATGTATTCCTTTCTTGTGGACTGAATCGTAGTTTCTTGCGAAAAGCATATAGTTTGGTCACGAGGAATAAAATATGCAAATAAGGTAAACTCTGCCCTCTAATTATCACACATTAATCATGTACCAGACCGTATTTACACTTAAAGTGGAAAGCGTTCTAAATAATGAATAATTAGTTGTGGACAAAGTGTCCTTGCTGCTATTTTTCCCATTTTTACTGACCATTATTACCAGCATCATTCTCGTTTGTTGATAATATTTCTTTGATTTCCAGATCAATCATTATCATCATAGTTAATTTCCACAAATTCTCACCTTTATGAGAATTATGTAACATGAGATTTATAAGACCGCAAGAAGGGAATGAAAAGAAATCTCTGTGATTTTTCGGCAGGTGACTGTGAAATATGAGGTTTTGTTGTTGACAGAAATTGAGAACGATAAATTATTGTGTATTGTTATTGGTACACCCAAGGGAGGGGAGATCATTGCCGCTTCCCCAGAAACTACTGATAATATTCCAAAATATATATTTTCCTTATTTCCTTCACTAATCAGAGTCACTCAACATATCAAACGTTAACGTTATAAATTATTATACATTATAAATTATTAATTAACGTTATATTCAGTACGGGTCAAGAAATACAAATACACGTTATATTCAGCGTAAACGAAAAATCCGGGATAACAAAACATCAAGTCGTCTGGACACTCCCCCTCCCCCACCTACCGTCCTCTTCCCCCCTCCCCCACCTACAGCAAAATCCTTGGGGACGTCTCTGTATATTATCACCTGCTTCATTGACGTAGAGTAGAGGCTTAAAGCTTTGCCCAAATGCGAAACTTGAAATGAAGAAGGTTTATAGCTCGATTACAAATCGAGGGTTTTCACCATGTGTTTGTGGGATGGCTGACTGCGTACTTTCGTGTATCACATCTACAACATCATTTCGTTTATAACCATTCATCTCCTATTACAATTCAATCTCTCACTCCAGTGAGACTTTAAGGCAAACCTGTCTGTGGATAATAGCAATCGTAAGCTTCTACGGCTACTCTTTGCCTTCTCTGGTCGAAGGGGCGCGCAGGGAAAATCTGCGCGCCACTACACGAAGTCAGTAAATGACTGAAACGTTGCAGCATCAACACTCGAGATCAGCCATTCAGAAGAGGGCATGCCTTCATCATCATTGCTCATCAACTAACAAGTGCAATCATTTTGTAAAACGGTTATTTCAGCTATCATTCTTTGTTTTTACTTGTGTGTTTTATTTTCGTTTCAGTTACCTCTATATTATAATATTGCTGGATAGTCCAATTGTTGTCCCGAGAAAAGAGTGTTGAAAAAGTTATCATTGCGTTATTTAACAGGTCATGATGTATAATGATGAATACTGAAGAAAGGTGGTGGTGTTGTGGAAAAAACGATTAAGGAGGGAGCTGTTGTTTCATCGCAAGGTCTCTAAGGAAAATTTTGTAAATTCTCGAGAAGGGTGACAGGAGGTTCTTCCTGGTGCAATTAATCATTCTTTGACCTCGAACGCACTATACAGTGCCTCTGACCGAAAGATTCTATGGTTCGTATTCCGACGCTGACAGGATTGTCGACAGCTACATAGCTACGCTGAGTTCAGCCGCAGTTCGGAGGAAAATTCTGGCGACCACCTGCTTTAATCGGTAGTTGTCCATGTTTTCGCCAATAATGGGAGAATATAGTAACAGTACCCTTACAAATGGGCCACGGACCGCGGGCGATCTCTTCTTCCTCTTCCTTGATCAAAACTCATCCCTTAACTTCCACACACTTATTTTGACATGCACTACACTACCACACAGGTGTCGGGATATACGTCGGAACATTAGAGCTTGTCCGAGAGGGGGCAGTGCTGTGCTGGTAGGAGATACCTGTTGGGAAAACCGCACTAACCGACGGGATGTCGGCGCCGAATCTCACCATCAATGGGTGATGAGCATGGCCTCCACCGCCAGCTCCCGGAATAAAACATTCACTACACTAACGGGACTAATGTCCGTAGCAGTTGACGTGCCTGGAAACACTCAATCAACCGAGGAGGGTAACAGAATGTTCTTCCTCGTGAAATCATTGAGACCGTCATTCTTTGATCTGGAACGGCCAGTAGCTGCGGCGACATCAGACCGCGCCGTCGCGGAGCCGCTGCCAGCGGCGGCTCGCCCTCCACACGCTAGAAGCGTGATTCCGCGCGAGACCTCCCTCGTCGCCGACCCGGCGGCGGCGGCGGCGTGCTGTGCGCAATGAACAAACGCACACGTGTCGGAATGCCACGTACTACGATGTTGCGGTAGTAAGTAGCCAGTCGGCGTCTGCGTTTTGTCCTTCCATGTTCGACTCCATCTCGCGAGTCGTAACGTGAGACGGACGTGAAAGAGAGTCTTCTCGAAACATGAATACTGTACACGGAAAAGCGCGCGTGGCTGTAATAAGGAAGGGGCGGGTGAGCGGGGCGGCGTTGAGCGTCGAGCAGCGAATGCGGCGGTGGGCAACTAAATGCGTGCTGGTTATGATTTGCGTGATCGTTCTCAGTTGGTTGCGGATGTGCTGGTAATCCCGGAAGTGAAGACTTTGGGTTACGGAAGTGCATTTTAGCTCGCGAGACCTACAGCGGCAAAAATGGTACTGGACGAAACCACACAAAATAGTTTTCCAAAACGTAGCTCGCCCACTGCTTGGTGACGACATATAATATTCTTTCGTATAAAACTAATAGATCAAATATTTTAGCAGAAACAGTCTGCGAGGACTGCAATAACATGTATACCACAACAGTATATATGGGAGAATAGTTCCTTACGTACCAAGGAAATTAAAGAACTACCGGTTCCGTAACACAACTCGTAAATAAAAAATATTTAATGACAAATGACCTCTTCCTTGCCGCTTAATTACGCATGTCGTCAGCTGTGTAGTAAGCTGCCACGTGCTAAGTGTGATAATTCGATCGATTCGCGCAGTATGAAAGTAGGAAGAATAGTACGATCAAATATTCGCATTTGTCAGCCAAAATTGAAACTATTTCATTGGGTTTTGTATTTTTCATCGAGTCCCTGGATATCTAATGAAACTATAGACACCTTTCACAGGTTAAAAGGCTTCCTTTCAAATTATGTGCGCATTGTAAATTAGTAATGTAGATTTTTGAGCGGAAAACGTCTAAGTTGAGTGTACAGACTGTTAGACTACATCTGAAAAGTGTCCATCATTATTCTGTTTTGTTTTTTTTTTGTTATGACCTTGCGATGAATCTGCTAACTGACAAAATACTGATGCAGTAAATGCTTTAAAATAAATTTTCTGGCTTGATGCACAAATATCAATATGCAAAGTTTTACATGAGTGGGATTTTACACAATCGAAACTATCGTAGGTCAATATAAATCAGTGTTAGGATACAGGAGGGGGTTAGCATTGGAAGATAGGCCATAGTCAAATGTCGATTTTATCTTGTACTAAAAAAAGAGGCTCTAAAGAACACTTTGGCCATACAAATTGAAAATCAGTAAGCACTGACATTGTCAATTCTTGCAGCAAGTTACAGAAATAATATCTTGCTGTTTTTAATTAGTTTTTTCATGATCTTCTTTACTTCTCAACCTGGGCCAGTTTACAGACGAGTTTTCACTCTACCGTTTGATATTTTCATATAAAAATACGCATTCTTTTCGTGGGCTAACAATTTCATACGACAAGGAATAAGGTATGAAACCCAATCCGACGTCACTTTAAATTAAGATAATGCGGATTCCGATTAGTTCAATTCTCAGTAATATGTTAGAAATTTCAGATCCCTCATGAATATCAAACTTGATCGAAAAAAATTGCCATGGCTGTACAATGTACCCCCAAACAAGCTTGTGTAATTTGTTCCTATATATTTCACAAATACTTGAAAGCTGCTGTCTTTGAAAAAGAAATAGTAATACAATTAACCATAAGAGATATTCAAATATTTATTTAAATGGAAATAAGTAACATGACGTATCAGGAAAAGTAATAAATAATCATAATTACATTATCAAGGAGACGAATGTCTGCCCAACAATGTTGACATGCTTCTTTTTCACCATATTGTGCTTTGAATTTGAGCAACTAAAATGAGCAACTAAAAAACTTACAAATCAATACACTTGTCAGTTAAAATACTTGAAATAAAATTTAGAATATCATGAAAATGCATATATGCGATTCGGTGGCCGGCTTCGATAAAGCAGTAGCGCCGTAGAGATATCGGGCTGAAGAATCGCGGTTTCAAATCCCGCTTCAAATATAATTGTGTTTGTGTTCGTACTCTCAATCCCCCATCATAACCATATCATTTCTCTTAGTTCACAGTTATCATTGACTTTAAAACCAATAGTGATCGCTAATGATCCAAATGTTGATGCAACATTAAAATAAATGCAATTATTCCCCTTGGCAAATTTTTATTATATATAAATATTTTTCATACAGAATGAAGAAATATCACTCTGCTTGAAACGAAAGATACTTCACTTAAGTACAATAATATGTTAGTATTATTAGAGACATTGAAAAGAAATGAAAATCAAAGCATTTGTTCCTTTCGATTTATGACAGGTCAGATACCGAAAAAGATCAACTGGCATTCTAGTACAGGGAAAGGGAAATCACCACTCGGGAATATGTTAAATGCTGCTCTTATATTAAACATTTCAATGTCACATTTTTATTGGATATGGAAACGGCATTTTACAGCTATCAGCCTTTCTCTTAAAACAAATTGAACTGAACCCTTCTGCAGGGAAAGTATCGTGCGCTTTGTTGATTCATATAGGATACCGCACTCTTCGACGTAATGAGAATCTGCGGCAGTATTGGTAGTTACCTTGATTGTTATTAATGCTTCCACCATTCACCTGATGGGGCTTCCGTTCGACTCGATCCTTTCATTATGTGATATTTATGCGCACTTACTGTTCATTATAGGGTATGACGCTATCATATAAACAAAACAACTGCAAACGAGGCGACCGGAAAATGATCACCTGACGTTCCCTTCTACGGATCGATTTCCCATTCCTCGACCCTGCGCCTCGCATCGAACCTAACCGGACCGCGCGAAGCGCTTTATATCAACTCCGCTACGACCTCCCTACACAGCCTTCCGCACAAACAGGGTATCATTTTAGAGAGAACGTACTGCCCGATTTAGCACGATTCTTCGCCATGTGGCCTGGCGTAGCGCCGCACGTCGACTGAAGCACGGTTCAGCACTAAATATTGCAGGGTGCGAATCTTGGCCATTCAACTCCTACTGAACCAGGTGCTACCAGTAAATGCAGGGCTGTCGCCTAAGAGGGAAAATGTGCTATTAATCAGTTTATATAGAATCGATGCAGATGAAGGCAGATCAATGGCGCTGTCAAGTAGCGTTATTGACGGTTATTTGCGAAACCAAGTAGAAAAGTGAAAATTTATAATTTAACTGAATGAGGATCAACGAATCTTCCTTTTATCATTTAACAACCATTTAATAGATGAAAAAGGAAAACGAACTAATTCATGTAACTATTTATTACAACTCTATAAGTTACTAATACTTATAAATTAGAAGTAAAAATACAAAAAAATAAGAAACTTAACTCCAATCTTTGTTCGACTTCTTAGACTCTTAATCAATTGAAAGTGAAGAAAAAGCATAAATTCTTAAACAATTTGTCAGAATGACATGGCATAAGCAAAGAGTAACGTAATTGTTTTGTGTGGTTATTCTATTTCATTCTTATTGCTGAAGCAAAACAACTGTAAACCAGATTGTGTGCGTAAATATGACCATATTTAGTTGCATGTTCTTCTAAGTTCTTCAGTCGCAAAATCTAACGGTATCTGCTTGATTTAAAACCTGCATAACTGAAACATGTTTCGAGCAAATACTTACACTTTTGGAAATTTATTCTCAGGAAAGGTGTTTAAGGTCAAGATCTTGCAATATAAAATGTTTTGAACTACGGCTGTGTAAGGGAAGTAACAAAGTTCAAAATAGACATTCACATTATGATTGTGTATGAGCTTAGATTGTATTAAAGTGTCAATTATTTTCCTAAATGGTAGTAAATAAATATTAAAATATTTATAAAAATCTTCCGTTTGTATATGACTGCTCTAGTATTATACTATTAATTTTGTTTAGCGTCAATAGTTTGCTCGTGATCAAAATAAAAATTATATTTCTTCACGCAGGTGTAAAGGAACATTATTTTATTGATGATACGAAAGGATAACGACCTTTATATTAATACAAAAATATTTATAATTCAAATGTAACCGGATAAGAGCACAAAAGTTATTCACCAAAGGACACCGCGATATTGTAGCTTTTATAAGTATGATAACCAAAACTTTTCGCGCGGCAACAGGAATCTCAACATTAGAGAAGTGATAGAAGAAGACACCACAGTGACAACCAGACATCTGTTGACAACCAGACAGTTGTAGCACGTTTACATCCATTTGTTGAAAGTGTGATGACACTTTAAGAAGATTCGTTGACATCAATTAGTAAATTATTTTGCCATTAATCACTTCTTTTCGGCTACTTAACAGCTCTCAGTTTCACGGGAACAATTGCCATTACTACAACCACGACAGGTTACACAGCTTGTCGCCATTGATTATTTTGCCAACGACACATACACCATCATTACTTCAGCCGTTATTGTCATCATTTTCGATACAGCCTCTGCTACCAACGTTAACCCTGACCCTCGCTACTTTTGTTGCAATATAGTAAATAACAAACTAAGATTTGCAATTTGCCCTAGACTTTTTACGCCACTATCTAAACACCAGTTTCATTTCAATGTAACAATGAAACAATTTTCAGTATTACTACGAAAGATTTTTCGTGGTCCCAGACCATTTCGCAACCATAAATAATTTAGCGATCACCTCCGTTTTTTTCTTACTAAATTGCTTCTGTTACTAGTGTCACACCTGCACTTACCACTCTCGCAATAAAAGCTTTCTCCAAAAAAGCATTGCGACATCCATTAAGTTACTATTCAATGGAACCATTATATCAATAATTACATATATTTATTTCCTTTTCTGAAACTACTTCCATTTTCTCCATTTTTTCACTCATAGTTCTTATTTCCTCCTCTTGTACCGTCCCGCCTGCGTTTCGTCAGACTACGCCTCCATTACCAGAGTCTCCGTCTCCACCACCACAGTCCCCACTGGCCCGGTCCGACTCGCCACCGACGCCAATCACGTCCGCGAGCATCATGAAAAACTCGTGTAGCGGATGATATAAGCCGGCCCCGTCGATACCTGTCATTAAGTCCCTGTCTAACATATACTTTAAAAACAGTTTTCTTGAAAGCGCAATTTGGAAAACACAAATCAAGTTTGTTAAAATGTATCACTTTGCGAGCAATTTGTCTGAATTACCTGGCCACTATAAAGCTAATGGTGTTTATTAATATTAGGCCGTATCAATTAGACGATTGGCGAGAAACAGGTTCCGGGATCGGCTACCGGATAATGGAGGGGGAGTTTGGAGTTGCGGAGACGAGAAGCCGCCTTCTAGACGGGCGACCTAATTGACGTGCATTGGAAATAAGCCAATAGATCGGAAGAGGCCTGACTTACACTCGCTTAGAATGCTAATCGATTTCCGTCGGCTCCTGGGCTGACGGAGATAGAGCTGCGCTCGCGAAGAAAATCTTTCACCCGCTCGGTTTCATTCGCTGTGACACTTTCAAAGACACTTTGAGTGCATGGCCTATTTACAGGTCTGCCTTTAACAATTTAAATAGTGTACAATACAGTAAAATAAATAATATTCGAAAAGTAATGTGAGTTCCTAGTTGACGTATGGTTTTTTGAACGTCAACCTATTTTCCTTCGCCTTCCTTGATGTTGTTTTCCGCAAAAGCTTGAACTGCTCATTTTTACTATTATTCAGCAATTTTAAATATTTGATGACCGACCAATCATCATCTGTGCTGTTTTTCAAAATTTCTTAGGGAAGTTAGACAAAGGACTGGTTTAAAATTGTATGGGTAATTTTTGTTTCTTCAAAAGTAATCTTTCATTTACTCACCAGCTGTGTCCCTTTACACTGTAAAAGGTGCTGCAGACACACGTTATGTAATCTACTGATAAACTTTCAAGACAATAAAATCCGTTATGATTTTTACATATCAACGCAAATTTTAAATGCATTTCTAAAGTTGATTAAATTACTATCAATTTATTACCATTGCGGCGTTTGTGCCACATTCTTATTTAATTCCATTTCTTTATTAATTTATTTATTGTTATTATTACTATTATTATTGTTATTATTATTATTATTATTATTATTATTATTATTATTATCCAACTAAGTTCCCGTTGAAGGCAAGAGTGTGCTGCCGTTTGCAGGGAATGCTGAATGAAGTGATGGGATGATGGTGGGAGGTGGCAGGAGGGGGTGTGGGAGGTCATCGAGATACTTTTTAATCACGCCAACATCCGTCTTATGGTCAAGGGAAATCCCGACGAAACCCGGTCAGGATGGCCGGCCCGGGGATCGAACCCGTACCTCCCGACAGCGAACTCAGTGCGATGCGCACTGAGCGACTTCGCTCAGCAATTTCTTGATATTTATTAATTAAATATTATTTATAAAAAATAATATTTTTTCTTCGGATAAAATTGAAAAACCGAATACTTCAAGAATTCAAACGAAATATTCCCAACCTATGTTCTGTATAATCGTCAAAGATCTAATTTTTAGTCGTCAAAAGAAGTTCTAAACGAACCATATAGACCCACAATTAGTTTTATAGAAATGCTTCAACAATATCAATTAATATCTGTATCAACTGTTAATTACTTGAAATATTCCACAAAACGTTTATCTTTCAATTTTAGAGCGTTTGAATTTAATTGAGAGAAATATTAAATCAGATGTTCAAGATTATAATTCTCCCTAAGAGAAACCCAAGAGAACGGTTACAGCCTGGAGAGTGATGGTCCCACGAGCAGACGGCAGTTAAAATCTTTCTAAATTCTCGGCACTGTTGGAGTTAGAAATCTGTTTCTTACAAGCAGATCATCCTCCGTCTCCCCTTAACGACTTGCTCCAAAGGCCGGTTCATGATCCTCTTCACAAACTCGGCGAGAAACTACTTCATTATCTGTCATACGATTACACGGTGTCGATTTCCTTGCAGGAAATGTCTAATCGTATATGAAGAATGCCAAATAGCGTCTGTTAACACGAGCCGGCTTGTGATCATGTTTGATTTCTTAGCGTTCTTGAGAACCGACCTTTACTTTCTTGAACTATTGGATTTTCTCCGGTAGTTTCACGGTTCTATATGGGCATGGAATTTCGCTCCGTCGTTTTTAATTTTTTTTCGTGTTAACTGCGTAGACTGACTAACGATTTTGACTCTCTTTAACTGTACGAGAAACAACTGACCTCGACCATAAATTTTCTTTCAATTGAGTCAATTTCCCTCCGCATGCTCGAACTATGTTTCACTTGATCGTCAGCAATAAATTTATAGCTCCTATGTTTTAAAATGTAGGATAGCGGTATGGTACATGGAAGGTGCCCAATGTTCCACAAGAAGTATTCACCTTCATTCAATTTGCAGAGTATAATTCAAAACTCGTTTTTTCCTAGACAGGTATTCTACAAAATCACAATTAGTTCAAGTCTAAATTAAAATTTGCACTCATATCAGCATTTAATGACGCGTTGAAGAAACGTCTGGGTTAACGCAACAAAAAATAACAGAAAAATGTGCGAATTTGGATATAATTTAAAAAAATTAAAAACTTAATTTGTCTTTCTTTATCGTTCATGAACTAGATCTCGGAGCCCTACGGTAAAGGGCCCTTCATTAGAAAGAAATGTTCGTAGAATTATGAAAGTATTCGTAGTATACAAATACATTGGTCATACATATTACGCACATACTAATACATATACATATACAATGCATATACATACTTTACATATTAATACATGTTAGCGCAGAAAGAAGTCTCAAAATCCAGTTTCTATTTCTTCTTCATCCTCCTTCATCATCATCTCCTTCTCTACCTGTTTCTTTTTAATTCTTCTTCTTCTACTTTTTCTTCCTTAACCTTCTTTTCTACTTTTTCATTTCATTCTTTCTTCTTCTTCTTAACCTCATTTGTCTTCTTTATTTATTTTTTCTTTGTTTCTGCAACAAAACCGAATACTGTATAACGGTCTAGCGGGTATAATTGACAGGTGACATAGAGGACTGCGCTAGTATTACTGACCAATGTATACTACGAATACTTCCATAATCCTACAAACATTTTCAACTATTGTGGTTTACTTTAAGGCTACGTAAAGTTTGACATGTCCTCCTATTCTTATATTTTCTACTTATAATAATAATAATAATAATAATAATAATAATAATAATAATAATAATAATAATAATAATAATAATAATAATAATAATAATAATAATAATAATAGCCGATCGGATGGCCGAGATCGCTAAGGCAGTAGTGCCGGAGTGGTTTCGGACCAGAAGATCGCGGGTTCGAGTCCCGCCTCGGGCATGGATGTATTTGTGTATGTCTGTATGTGTTGTCCTTTCACCCCCATTATCATCGTATCATCATTTCATCTTCCATACCCCCAGGGCTAACAACCGTGGGGGATAAAAATCGGATCCAGCTAAAATGCTGGTCCCCCCAAAAGGTGTTGCAAGCACCTGCCACCGCGTTAATAAAAAAAAACTGAGCCACGGTAAATGCAGGATGCTTGCATGCGTGGTCCTAGTCGGCCGATTAACGAAAATAATGATAATAATAATAATAATAATAATAATAATAATAATAATAATAATAATAATAATAATAATAATAATAATAATAATAATAATAATAATAATAATAATAATAATAATAATAATAATAATAATAATAATAATAATAATAATAATAATAATAATAATATGTCTTTATTGACATGGCGAGGCTCGGACCATCAGGGCCACTCTTCCGCCTAACCACATACCACAAAACACAAATTAGTGTAAAAAAGTAATGTAATCTACAAAAAGTAAATGTAATAATATCTACAAGTCATAAGCAGTTAGTGGAAAGAAAACATTATTTAAAGCAACTTATAACACCAGAGGTTAAATGGATGCAAAAACGTTACAACAACTTGTTTGAAATAATTTTAAAATTCTTAGTCGGAGACACAATTTCAATTAAATAAGATATTATGTGCCTTACAAATCTGCGTGCTTCGCGGCAGCGTGGTATTCACCCCGAGTGACTGTGATCTATCAATACTGAAAGACACCATCTCACCCGCCGCTCGATTCTGGAGGAAATCCTGCTAGTCGGGGAAAACCCACAAGGCAGGCTGCGTCCTAAAACAATGGAAACTAAGCTATTATGAATTAACGGGTCTTTGGGATTGTTTCCTCAACTGCGGTTCATACTGCAGAGGGTCGCTTTCTTGTTGAAATACGCCTCTGCTCAGGGATGAAAATACAGTTGTGGCAGTATCAAACAAGTCACAAGAAAGTAACATTTTCCACAAAAGTACATTAATGCTATTTCTAAAACTTATTAATCCGTTCTCATAACTACACTAGTTAATTTTGTTTCCGATTTTCTGTGTAGTCAGGGCGGCGTGGCTCGGAGGTGGCGCAGCCCTCGCCCCTTGAAGGAAAGGCCGCCTGCCGCCGCGGAAGGCGGGTAATCACACGACGCGGGCGCAGCGGCGGCGAACAAGAGCGCCCGCCTGAACCGACCGGAGCATGAACCCAGCGTTCGGTCGTTATGCGAGACCCCGCCTTCGTCCACTCGGCCCCGCCGCCCCGTCGCCCTCTCCGCTCACACCGCCCACATCACCCACACGGCCCGCACCGTCCGCACCGATCACTCGTAACCCCCACACCCTACCCTCACTTTCCTCGTCGACCACCGTCGACTGCCGACACCCTCCCCGCTCCTCTATCCAGTGCACTCATCGTCCACTTTCCCGGCTACCCCGTCGCCCCATCCATTACTTTCGTGCCGTCCTGCCACCTACGCTTCGTCCGCCTTTCTTCAAACTCTAATGTTTGTTCAAACTATCATATCATTTGAAGCACGTACTCTGCCTGGCCGCTTGGTCGTTTCTGTCACTGTCAGTTTTCTGTCACTCTGTTTTCGTTCTGCTGACTAAAATGAGTAAGTTTAGTGTCATTTGCAAATGTGTCACTATGTTTGAACCGTCATTCCGTACACACGCTTTGAAAAATCCTGGACAACCATGAGTTCACTAAATATTCTAGTTTTATATCGATGCTATTACTAAGACCTCCACAATGCCATCAACCCTGCGGTCGTGCTTACTTCGTAATTAATTTTTTTTCTACGAATTTCTCATTATTGACTATTTCATTCTCAGCCGAATCTTTTATTGGTGACTCGTTCTTCGCGTCATTGTACATGTTATGGTTCACGCTTCACTTCTGTATGGTTCATATTTTTCCTATCGCCCGTGACTTCAACGATATTACAATTGCCTGCTGTTGTTTTTCTTTGCTTTCGTTCTACCAGGTCATTTTATCTTCCCCTTTCTTTCGATTGAAGTAATGGAAATATAAAAATGTGATTTATTTGCACACTGTTTTTAGTATATTTACATTTTCAATATTCTTACTCAGTTTTCAATTTTAATTTAGTGTTTCTTAAGATACATGTATGCATGTATGTATGTACTTGGCGCGACAGCCAAGCGGGCTGCACTGGCTCAGACCTGCAGGTGACGTCCCTGCCAAGCGGCAATGGGTTAAGGAGGAACGTGTGGTTAGCACGTAGACATCTTCACATCGTATTCCGGTCTCCTCAACCTGAGAAGTGAATTTCATCATCGACACACAGCAACATATACTGGGACAATGCAAGGAAAACACACACTATAATCTTGACTGACCGGGAATCGAACCCGGGGCCGCGTAAAAAACATGTAGTAAATCAAAAAGCAAATTGACTAATTCATCAGGAAGTTCAAATAGCAAATATGGCAATTCTACCTTATTTTCATTGCGTGTGTCGATGTCTATGCTGCCGTAAAATATTCTTAGAACAAATTGTATGTAGATTTTGAGGTTTACTTCATAGCAAGTTTTTCATGAGTCTTACAATTCCTCATTTATTTTAACATTTCCAAAGTCACTTATTTTGTTCTAGTGCTCATTCATTTTATTGTCATTTTGTTTCCTCCCCAGTTCGAGATCGGCTCCCGTCAGGGTTAGGCCTCTGCGAGAGTCTCCTCGCGGTAAGCTTTCTACTATTACCAGTGAGGTCACTGAGTTATCGACGCTGATAGAATGTGTGAAAGGGTTCCACTAGTAAAAACAAGTGTAGGTTTTACTTGTTCTTTCATTTATTTATTTATTTTCTTAAAGTGTATTAACAAGTCATTAACACTAGGTCAGTGTAATGCCCGGTACGGGGCAGCAAATAAAAATGGCAATGGACGCAATAAATGGTGATGAAGCAACCTTTGGAGAGACTTTTCATACGAGCTCAATGGAAAATAACATTATGTTCACATTTCAAAATGGTCAATTGTTGCCGCAATATCAGGATGGGTACATACTATTCCAGTCACAATTGAGTGTTAACTTGTCACAGCAGTGTATAATATAAAACATGCTAAAAACTCAACAGCAAGATTTAAGGCAACCAGGAACAGTTCAACCGCCGCACGTACATTATGGCACTGCTGGGGACCTACCTTCGAAACTCAACTTGTCGAGGAGCAACAAAACACCACAAAGAACTTGGAGCAGCTCGGACAGGGCGCAATTCTAAGAATTTCCAACGCTTCAGCCAAAAAAGGTAGATATTTCTCAAAAAGAAACAGTGATTCTAGTGAAGTGAATTTTACCGACGGGCAGCTCTCACCCGTAGTTTTTCGTGGTTTCACCAGTAATTACCAGGCGAATGCGGAAGCAATACTGTAACAAGCGTGTACTCGATCATTCATTCCTCTTCCTTGACCTACCCTCACTCATGACGTACACATTTACACTTACACTTACTACACTACCACACCAGAGATTAGGGATTCTCCCGGCTTGGACGGTGCCCCGCTGGTGGAAGATAGCTGGATTTAAAAAACCTGGTCAGCCGATGGGTAGGAAGGCACCACCATTATTCAATAGCGGAGGAATACCGTGTATTCCCATGATAAAAGCACCTACTACACTTACGGGACTAATGACCATAACTACGGGACTAATGACACGCCAAGGAAAATCGCAATAACCAATCAATCTACAATGGATTTGTTCGTTGTTTTTTGTTGTTTATTTTCCGAAGTGACAATTTTCTGTAAAATTTTTTATTTTGTTTTTTTCTCTTTCTCGTTTTTATACCATTACTTCTAATTGTGTCTCCAAGACTTCTTTTCATGCTTACGCACTTCCACTTTTACATTTATTCGACCAGCAATCCTCTCTCCACCCTCTTCTCCCCCTGACAGCTCTTGCATCGCCTCCTGCATCATCGCCTCTTGCGTCGTTTTCTCCGTGTTACCCCCCCCCCCTTCGCCACTCCGCTGCCGGGCAGTGGCGGTGCTTCGAAGTTCGATCCGACCTGCGCGGAGGGAAGACGTGAACTTAATGGAGACCACCTCCCGTATCGGGACGCTGGATAGCGTTTACGAAAGATGATAGGGAGGCGGAGTTTCAAGACAAATACACGTACGTGTTTTTGCTTTTCGCTAAAGGTCGGAGAGACTCGCAGGTCGAGAAGGTCGAAGGCCCGCGCCGGCGCCGCTCTCGCCTTCTTTCGCTGGAGCATCTCGACCGTAACGGCTACAACAACGTTGGGATAGGGAAGGGTTCGAACGGCGATGTACGCATTTCAGCGTATTGCTTAGTGAAACTGACAGAAGACGTTCTCTTGCAAGATAATAATAACAACAATAATTTTATTTTCTTATTCAAGATAAGCTCTGCAATAGTTCTGGTGTTGATTAATGTGTTCGTTTTGTGTTATGAAGATGATTATCTGCTATGATTATCTGCTATCTGCTTTTTAATGGAATCTCTTATGCATTACAAGAAGCATTGTTTATAAAGGCTTGCTGTGACGTGTTTTCAGTGGCTACTACCGGTTACCCCGTTTCTCGTATTTACATTTTACATGTGCAAATAATAGAGCCAAATTATAATGAAGTAGTATGCAATGGAACCTCTCTTCTTTTAACTCTTCTTTAAATGACCCTTTTCAATTAACCAAAATACAATTTACAACTTACTACATGATGATTTTTCGGGTGAGATTGGAAACAGACCATTTGTGGCAGTTGATTAGTTTTCATTGAACAAACGTTTCTCAGCGACATATTATTCTCAGTGTGAGTGCTTTGCTTGTTCGATCTCTTTCCTCTTATGTTCTCGTGCTGTTCTTAATTTTGAAATTAATTTAATTTCCGAACAATATTTTTCGATTAGAATCGATTAGATTCAAGTAGATTTCGTATTTTGTATAAAGAATAGAGTTAAATACGAGTAGCACAAAACGTTTCGTTTTATCTTTTAATATCTACATATCTGTAAATAAAGACTCATAATATTATTTTGCATGTGATCCACAAACACCTCCAAGCATTTCTAAAAACTTTATTTTTGAAGGGAATGGTAGGACTTCCTAAAACGTAACGTTGACGTCATTAATATCCAAAGTGACGAAGATGAAGGTCTTATCATAGAAATCATTGACGTTTCACGATGAGTGCAAGGAATTCAGAGTCACTTGTTCGCAGTTAACATGACTAATGTGCCTCCATTGTGACGTAAATTAACTGAAGACGCTGCGCATTGAATGCCATTATCGTAATGAACAATCGTCACCCCACTCAAGAAGCAAATGTTCCCGGAACAAACGGTCCGTAAGAAGAACATTAGTACCTTGAGTATTGCACCTGCGTAATAAATCTACGAGGAAAATATAAGGAAGTGTCTAGTTTAAATTTAGCATGAAGATAATTAACTAAAATTCGAGACTAGACTATTAGAAAACTTTGGTAAATACTTATTAATTCTTGATGAATAAAACGTGTTTAATATTAATTGCCGTGAGTATTAACGTAACTAAAGTTTAACACAATGATGATGATACCGAACTTACCAGCAATTTTACTAAGTAAACGTGCCTGCTCCGCGAATAAGTGTGTATGGAGGACTATTCGGGTGTTAAATATATTCCGCAAACATCAAACACGAAATCAGAACATGTTCTGCAATATATATTTTTTCTATATTTCAGCGATGAGTCTCCACTACGTGATAATTCCTTGAGAGTAAATTGTAATCTAAAATATAAAAAAAGGAAAATATTTTTTGCAGTAGTGTGTGACCACAGAGTGATTGGAACAAATAAATCATGTTAACATAGGAAACGGATTGCAATTTTGCAAAATATATTTACATTTCAATAAATTAGGTATATAGTACATGAGAAACAGGAAACATAAGTACAACCAATGACTACAATATAAAATTATTTTAAAACAATTAGCTCGAAGAAAACAAACCACAGCCATTTTAGTTAAAATCAGATTGAGAATGCATTGCATATTCATTATACTGCTACTATTGGCATGCCTCATTTAGGAGGTTCCGTTGAAGAAAGAACATACTTTATTACTGCTGAACACAAAAACAAATAATTTTCAGCAAACTCTTCGTTTCTCCGTGAAAAATCTCTCATTTTCTGTACATGATACAGTAAATGCTCTTGGTTGCTATGCTAGCATACGTGGAGATTTGTACATTGTTTTATTTATCCATTGTTTTGACTCCAGGGCCCGACAAAAAAAGTTTTTCTGTCGAAATATCACCTTTTTCCAGCGCACGATTACAATACTTTCTCTTATTTCGAAGTAAGACGTGAAAGTAATCGCAATATAATAACCGCAACAAACAAAAAACGATTCGGGATGGGCCCGCGAACAATTAAATTGTAATTTAATTTCCATGTTTGGTGATTGCAAGGTGGAGACGATCAAATCATTAAAAAAATGTTTGAATAAATGCGCCTTGGGATTAGAAGTACGTTGAACTTCCTGTGAATTATTCGCACATGTATTTGAAATCAGGATAGACAATTCACAAGAAGAAGGTGAGCTGGCACCAATTATTTATATTAGAATTATATTTTAATTGAAATTTCTTTATCCCGTTCTATAAGTATGTTGGTGAACTTGTGAAAGGCAGACGCGCCTACTGTGTTTGGCACTTAAAACTCTCGAAGGCCCCGGATGAGTGCGTCACTGAGCACGCCGGCCTTTGAAGCAGCTTCCAGGTTGCGGCGTGTCCCTGTTGTTGCAATGACAACTGGGATATCACCGGCTACAACAGCGCGGACTCCACGCCAGTGCTGCCATCGAAATACGATCCTTCTTGTAGTACGAAATTCGTTGATACCGCCCTTCTTTAATAGTGCTGTGGAATTTCAAGTATGAATCCTGTGTGACAGTTTATTATAAATGCCTTTTAGCTGAAGTATAGTATACGGTACAACCTAAGGAAGTAATTTAAACCGGCACTTCGCGCTGCTTTGGCGAAGGGGAAATCCACTGTGGAGGGGATTATGAGGGGAATCTTTCGGTGGGAGGAGTGGTGATCAGTATGCGTAACTTATTACATATAGATAAAAAGCAAAGCGTGGGCGATTTAAATACATTGTAAAAAAATACACTTCTGAAATAATTTTAAAGGTTCGTAATTGGTCACGAGCGTGACATCAAAAGTTAGGGGTGGGGGAAATTTCACCTTAATATCTTGTCGGAACTTCATTACGAAATGGTGTGTGGTGGCACGTATATCGTGTTTTTGTCTACGTGATTTTCTGTCGGGGTAGCTGTCAAAGTGGTTGGTTACGTTGCTGTCGTAAAGTTAAGTTTCTTGCGTTCTTCAGATTCCTTGTGATTTGTGTTTTTGAGTGTCGAATGTGTGCTACAATGGTGAGAATAAATGGTTTTTTTTTTTTTTTTTTTTTTTTTTTTTTTTTTTTTTTTTTTGCACATTGCGCCAAAGGAGGTGTTTGGCTGTCATTGAGCAAGCCAATACGATTCATTGGTAAGTCCAATGCCAGGTACTGAAAAATCATATTTGAACATGGGCATGGAAGACATTTTCAACCTATAAAACTATTATTAAAACTGTTAAACAGTTCACAGCGTTGGCGAAGCCACATTTTACTAGTAAATTGTATTACAATCAGTGGCGGCTTGTAGCTGTGAAGTTAGGTGAAGAGCTATTAGGTGAATTGCACTCGATTAGTTTATTTTATATTCTCTCCCGAATTTGAGTGTTCATTCAACGATCGAGTTATATTCAACGTGGCAAATCCTTTTCTGAACCAAACATTGATTTTATTGAATATGCCCAACAAAACAATTTCTGTAGGGTTGGCGGGGAACACAATCACGGGAAATCCTTAAACTAAAACTGATTGAAACTTAAGTTGTAATTCATTCTTAAACGCTTAAGTGTACAAGGTACTTAGAGACATTCAGTAGAGCGGTTACAACGTAAAACATTCTTATTCTACTCTTACCAACGTAAAAAATGCGGGTTTAAAGTTGAGTACATGGTACACCATTAGAGAAGCGTGGCGGCAAGGAGGGGAGGGGGAAGGGGGAGAAGACGGAATGGGGAGGAGGGGGGAATGGTGAGGAGGGGGAAATGGGGAGGAGGGATGAAGGGGGAGGAGGGGTCTCCTCTAGCCCTCTCTCAAATTATGCTAAGCGCTCTGACAGAAATGTGTGAAACTTACCGATAGGCGATTTTTATGGCGGTTTGACTAACGGTTTTTTAACCCCAAAATAGGTCATTACTAATACCTGAATTATACTCAACTTGCTTCCCGCAAACCATGGCCCCTTCCGCGCGGAACACTTACGCACATGAGAAGTGGCCCCTTCTTTGCTACACGTCCACTCGATACCATCATTCAACTTCTTTCGCTTGGCCAACCTTATAGGTCAATTACACACAGCACACTTAAATCCTGCAGCAATCAAATTATAATCCCCGTAACAGATACTTGCAGGTGGTGATGCTAATAGTTGAATTTAAGTGCAGCTACATTTTTGAGCTTTTTTACTAATATGCACAAAAATTCACATTTGCAAATTCACATTTGCATTAGCATAAATGCTAAATGCACAAATGCAGATCATTCCCAATTAGTTCCGAAACTTGTGTCGCAACATCTTTTACAACTTGTGTGTCTTAGTCGTTAGTCTCATAGTGCGTTCTGTCAGGAGATGACGAGATGAGTTCTTCTCTCGAAGAAACGTTAAATCCATCCCAGACGTCAGTTTTCCCATGCACCTCGGTTTGCAAGGTTCCTTCTCCAGTTATATCCACCAGTGGGTCACGAACCCGAGCAAGCTCTCCCGTCTCTTCGAACCTTTTCGTTGTGTAGTGATTGGAAGTGTATGTATACGGGGAGAGAATGAAACAAGAATGAGGAATGGGAAATAACGTGTAGCTCGAGATTCGCTTGTCTGCTACGGTATCCACGTGGAACTGATCGAGAAAAAACGATGTGGAAAACTTGATCAGAACGACCGGCAGCTAGAATTCTCCACCACATATCGGCTGAATTCGACCTAGCTGTACAGCTCGTGTCGGAAATCCGCCACCCTCGGGCCTCGAAGCCCCTTCTGTCGGTGCGGGGGCGAGATTCAAACGATCTTCGAATGTCATTGAATGATTTGCACTACATCAATTACATAACATCTATTAGCACTACATCGATTAGTTAAGGTTAGCCCCAAGGAAAGCAAGGTTTGTCATAAAGTAGGCCTAGTGTTTCCAAAAATAAATTACTTACAATTCTTCAGTTTTCTTTAATGATCTTATCCATTAACACACATTTGCACTAAAACAACTGCGAACTTTTCATCACAACCTTTTTCATCACTATTTTCGTCAAAACGTTACAGAAAGATTTATTTCCAAGTCTGTGGCCTGTTGCGTAAAACTGTTCCCCCCTCGCATTCCCAGCTCACAAGCGCGCGAGGGCGTAGTCCTCTTCCACCGCTGTCGACCCAATTACAGGCGCGGGTGGAGGTTAAAAAATCGAGCAGCGGGGCCGCCTCGCGAGCATATTCAGCCGCCAATTAGAGGCGCTACGAGTGAATCGTGGCCAATCTGGGGCCGGTCCCTTCACGACGACGCCGCTGCGCGCGGCGGCGGCGCCCGACCGGGCGGGCGGGCGGGCGGTCGCGCATCCTAAGTAAGTCACCTTTAAAAAGGCCACTTAACTTTATGGAGGGGTTCGTTACGTTGTAAAGGACCGTTTACTGACTGCCCGCGCCTGTTGTATAAGCGGGGCTGCGCCATTACCGGCGCTCGGAGGACGAGTCTAATGCCCGCACAATTACGGTGGGGGGTTCGACTCTCCGGCGGGTGGCGGCCGCCGCCGCCGCCGCCGCCGGCGTGGGACGCGCCGCCGCCCCGGAACTGCCTCCCACGCCGCGAAGGTCGCGCGCGCCGAGAGAGTCCGCACAGCAGCAGCGGCGAGTTCCGGATCGTCTGGCTTGGGCGGCATCATCAGTTCGCTTCACGCCAGGCAGGTGGACGGATTGGACTTTCGGAATTCCGACTACAATTCAACCCCGGGAGAAGATAGATTAGATAGATATAGATACATTCATACATATTTATATCGAGAGATAAGATAGAGAGTGAGAGTCCGTGAGAGAGAGAATGAGAGAGACAGTTCTTTGCTTCCAGGCGCGTCAACTACATACAATATTACTCTGAATAATATTGTATATAACTCGAGAATAATATAGTATTTACAATATTAATCTCGTAAATGTTGTGCATACTATAATCCTTCTTCCCCTGTTTGTACGTGAGATCCGGCGAGAACCTACAATTTGGCCTGCAAAGATTCCCTTTGTATGTATCTCCCCCAGAGGTGCTCTGTCCCAGCTGGGACAAATTCTAAGCTCTCGACTGTTCTCTCGACACGTACGAAAGTGTAGTGCATGTATGTACAAAATAAGATAATAGGAAGGAAACACTTTCCGTAGCCTGTTTGTAATGGCAACGAACGAGATCTGGCTCCGGCGTTCACCTGTTTTTTATGAAAGAAATCACAGAAAACTACCTATCATAGCAGCTACTCATTAGAATTGAATGAAATTTAATTTAATTTTAAAATTAAATGAACTTAATTTCAACCAATTGCTTTCTAGTAATTCGCGAAAATCCACCACCATCGGGACTTGAATCCTAGTGCATCTCGGTAAATGATGTGGCTGATGGAACATTGTTGCCGCTTATCTATTGCAGCGTCTATTTCACTTAACAGTGAAAAGCTGTCCACGTCACGAACTCCAATCGTTTTACTCAAGAGAGATTTCGTCTGTGAATGAAGCGCTGAACCGAGAATTTCGCAGTTTTATTTCGGATGTTAAGAAGTTCATAGAGACATTTTTATTAAACTTCGTGAATCAAGTGTAAAGATTTAACTTACTAGGTAACTTTGTAAGCAAAAGCGTGTAGTAACTATCGTTTACAATTAACTGCCCTAAAATGTAGCTGGATTTCAATAGTTTCTTATCTCAACGACGACAATGGTTTAGATAGTACAGCTCCACACTGGGGTTTGTAGCTCCTCAGATGTATCCAATTATTTACTCACTTTTATCACAATGTTAAATTTTGCTATGAACTAACTTAACTATGAACTATCATACATTATGCGTTAAGAAACTTTTTAAAAATAATCGATTGCAGGGAAGGAAATTATCATGAAGGTAAAAACAAAAATGTTCTCTGTTTCACTTCACTGAATAATTTACGGGACAATTCAAGAGGTTGGAAATGTAATTGCACCCATAAAATGCGCACTGAGATGCAATGCACCTCACGCAGCTACGAAAACACTTAAGACGTGTCTGAACTCGTAAATAAAAGCAACAGTAAGGGAACTTTGCCAATTGAATTTACGGGTTGCAAATATTCCTGATTCTAAAAAAGTAATTGTCTAAATAAACAAATGTGTTGGTGCGGTATATCATATTCCAGTGGGACGTTACAAGATTAATATCACGATGTCATAATTTTATTTGAGGCTGCTGGTAGAAAAGTAAGTAACTTTCTCGTTTTCTAGTTTTCCTTTTTTCAAAAATGTATTTCTTTGAGTTCTCCGTGTAACAGAAACAAAATTTCTATGAAAGAGAAACAAATAATTGATCGCTCATGACTTTGGCTGTTTTATAGAGACCTTAAATAAATAAATTAAAAATAAAAGTAAATATTATTTTCGTACCATTGTGTATATTTCAGAGCTTGGTGCTATTTTTCTTTTATTTCATATTTAATTTCCCCTCTTCATTTCTTTCTCCATTGGATCCCTAATCACTTCAAACTTTTGTCGTGAGATTTGTATCCCTGCACTAAATAGCGTCACACACTATTAGTTGTAGTCGTTATATCAAACACTCTTCAATCACCAGCTTCCATAAAATGTTTAGTAATTACGGAGTCCCTAATCTATGTAGCAAGCATTGCAATAACATCTTATTTTAATAACTAATGTTTTTTAGTTTTTAATTTAATTATTAATATTCGCTTCTCGTAACGAATCTTGTTAAATAAAATGCACACTTTACCACCTATTCCTTCAATCGGATTACCGAAAACTTTGAAGCAAAAGCTGGTTGAGGCTTCCTCCATCAAATCTTCAATATTAACTTTATTAATTTTGTCGCCAATTCATTCATTTTTCATCTTACGAACCTGGAATGAACTGTCTGACTCGAGGAAACGTAGCCTTGTCACCTGTTCACTTGCTAGAGCCTCCATTATTTCTTCGTTCACGCCTCTCTAATTACGGTCCCTCACTTACGTCACCCTCGCGCTGCTTCACCTACCTGCACCGCATCTCCTGGCTATCCAAACCTCCCTCTTCTTCTTCAGTTCCGTGTCACCCGCAGATACAACTCTCGTCTTCGACGCCTGTTCATCCACGCCACTCAGTGAGTCATTCTCCCTCAACTCACCTGTATCGTATCTGGTCCCATCACAGTATTCAAACTTCGGGATATCCTTTTCGTCTGTGTCACACAACAACGCGACTTGTGTCTACATCGCCACTCTTTGAGTCGCTAACTTCACCTACCCTTTCCCTTCCTGCGCCGCATTAACTATCGACAGAGTCATTGTCCCCACCTACGCTCCCCCCACCATCGTCTACTTGCAGAAGCAGGGGCCGCCTTGGGGTTCCTAACCAGCTAGGGAGAAATTGCCTCTTGGGAGGTGCACACACTGCCTCGTAAATTAATTGAGTTCGAGCCCTCGATCGCTTATGATAATAGGGTTTTGTATCGATAGGAGCTTTGTAATTGAATGCTCTCTCGTTGTGTACGACCGAAACTGTTTCTGTCTCTCGAAAACAAACAGAGCGTCGAATGGAGTGCCTCTCGGGAAGAAAATCAATTTACGATTCGAATCGAAGTACGATAAAAAGAAAGCAGTAAAGAAAGGTCTCAAGTGCGCAGGAAGGGAAAGAACATGACGGGGCGGAGTCGTGAGATGTCGGAGTACGCAACCCCGCTGCCTCGTCCTTGCCGTTTGCCTTCCCGCTACGTCTGCATTTCCCCGTTAACGGTGCAACGACCCATCAGGTGATGGCAGTGCTGAAGCGCGACTCTCGCTCAAGGTTTTTCCATATCAACAGAACGATTATGATGTGTCCAGAGAAGGCGAGTGAACGATGGTAGTATCTTCTATGTTGATACTTCTTTATAAAGACGTTATTAGATTGAAAGGCACGAAAGACTGATTAATATACTATGTAACAGGAGACAGATTAGGCATAATGATAAAAATATCATTTTTTACTTTGTTTGAATTATTATTAATTTATAGTTAACTGTGTTAATATAGAACAAACTTCGTCTTAATATGCCATCTCTGAGTTTTTTTTTAAATTTTTTCAATTTACGTGGCGTCGAAGTGGGCGGCCGTTTTGACACATCCTGGGTGTTGCTTGAACATTACTTTCTGCTTTAATTGTGCGAAATGGTACTAGGAAATATTTTCCATCCCAGTGTTGGACACACTGCTTATGGTAACAATTGAGGGTTAAATAGCATCAAAATATCGATGTGTTTATGTTTATGTTGCCCAGCACATGGACCAGCACAGAACTTTCCCGGAGTCATTTTCCGTACGTTTAAAATTTTCATCTTAAGGGAACATTTTCTCAAAAACTATAAATAGAAAGATGTTTAAATTTTAACAGAGCATGTTGCACACCAGTTTATATACTTTAACAGGACACATTATAGAATGTTAAATACTTGAGACAATATTCTCATCAATGTTAGAATTTTTCAAAACAAAACCGATTACAATAGACAAACCTTTATTTTTTTAATTTAGTAATCTTTTTTTAAAAACGGATTCGTTAAAATACATATGAATAATGAATCTACGCTCAAATAAAATTTCAAGTCTGTAATTTAAACATTTTTTGAGAAAATGTCCCTTACATTCAAATTGGCGAGATAGGCCATTCCGGCTTCCCTTAACCGAAGAAATCAATGAAATATTTCAATGCGTGAATGAGTGGAAAAAAATACTATTGTTCTCAAACTGTATCAAAGTGTATTACTATGCTTTCGAAATCGATGACATTAATTTTAATTTTGCTAAAGAAAAATGGAATCGAATATAGAATGTATATTAATATTATGACTATTGACCAAATTCGTTAATTAATTCGATGATAGATGTTCACTCCAATAACAAAATAATAAATTAATTTCACCATTTTACTTGAAAATACAAAATTATATATTTCAAATGTTACACCAGAATCTATAGTTTATATGGCTTTATTACTGGAGTTATCATAAGTGACTATTTCATCGAAAGAAAATTGTAGCACAAGAAAGAACGGTCCACAAGGAATAAGCAAAACCTCTAATTTTAATTTAAACCTTTCCAAAAGGAGGAGTACAGGAAAGATCAAAATATATCGCGTAATTGTTCGGTGTGGATGATAGTAGGCACAAAAAGGTATACGCAACTTAGAAAAAGTGGAACAGGTTACCTATAAAACGAGATAAAAGTGACAACAGCAGATAGTAATCATAAATTCATACAATTTACTTATATTTATTTTAACATTCATTAAATACATGCATGAATTAAACACATATTTTTTTTTAGTTTCTGTGCTATTCCTTTGTATTATTTAATCTTGAACGACTCCTCTAAAGTAATTTCAAAATCTAATTACTAGAGCCTTCATTTTCGGGAAGCAAGTGTACTTTCAGGGTATCCTCCCACAGCGTGCAAGAATCGCCGTCGGCGTCGGCGTCGCGGGCACGTGCAGGGGGCGTGTCCGTCGGAGCGGCGTCGGCGTCGGCGGACACACCCACCACGGGAGGCGCAGGGTTCGAAGCCCCGCTGAGATCATCGCCGATTCGCGCTGGCCCATCGTCGGTCCACATCCTTTGCCCGCCCCGCCCCCGCCCTGCCCCGCCCCACTCCCTCTCCGCTCTCCCCCCGCCCGCGACGCCCCCACTCGCCGCCGCCGCCGCCACACAATGCCCGGTATCGACTCATCTCGGCGGGCCCCGGTCAAGGCCTTAATGCGCTGTGAATCACTGGGAAAACTTTGACCGTGGAACCAATTTGATGGAAGGTGGGCCTGAACAAAATACCATTGTGCCGGGCCGACGCGGGCCGGGCGAGGAGGCAAGACGGAGCGAGGCGAGGCGAGGCGAGGCGCGGGGCCTGGCGCTATCGGGCGCCGCTCACGCCCCCGCACCGGCGCCCGCCCCGTCGCAAGCCCCGCCCGCCCTGCCTGCCCCACCCTCCCAACTCTGTTCCCGCGGTGACCCGTAACCACCTGCCTTCGCCACCCGCTGTCTTCACTATTAGGACCGGTAGAGGTGGCTCAGGGCATCAACTGATGTCACAATTCTCGACACTAGATAGAGAGCTAGGTCGAATTCGAGGAAAATTCCAGCGGCCTGCAGCTGTAATCGTAGTTTTCCGTGGTTTCTCCGATCAATACCTGGCGAATGCCGGAGCAGGACTTTGACAAACGGTCCATGGACCGTGCAGAATCATTCTTTTCTCTTCCTTGTCCTATCCTCACCTCTAACTTAGAAACACATGCACTTGCAAGCAGTACACTATTACACTTGTGGGGAGATCAGTCGGAGCTTAGGGCTTGTCCCGGCTTGGGAGGTACCCCGCTAGTGGTATATACCTAGTTGGGGCAATCCCTGCAACCTAACGTATGTCTCGCCAGCCTGCGCAGTTCTGGCTAACCTGCGAGGGTGGATCACCGCGCTGAAAACATGCACTACACTTACGGGAATAAAGACCACTGCTGTTAACGTTGTTAATTACTAATCAATCAGTCCACTGCTAGGCCTCGCTTCGCCTTCTTCCGTTGCCCCGCTTGCTCCATCGTGCCTGCGCTCCCCTCCCCCTTCGCCTCCGCCCACGCACCTGCCCCTGCCTCAGCCACCGCCTCCAATTCCAGCACAGTCAAAGCGCCTGCCTGCGCTACGAGCCCCGTGCCTGCTTCCGCTCCACCTCCCCGTCCGCCTCTCCCCTCCGTCTTCCTCTCTCCACGCCCCCGCTTCTGCCTCTCCTGCATCACTTCCGAACCGTCTTAGTCCCCATCTCGCATTTCCTCTGTACCACCCTTGCCGCCATCGCACCATTGTATACCTTCCTCAAAGTCTCCAATTCCGACACCGCCTGTACCTCATCTTCATCATCGTCCTCGTCTTGGCACTTCTTTTAACTGTTAGAAAGAAATTGAATTAATTCTCATTGAGTATCGATACTTTTTGCTCCTAAATTCTTTAAATTAACAATGAGGGCATTGAATAAAGTTTAGAGCATTTTCTTACAAAATACGTAGAACCGCGGATGGGGGTGCGGCGTTCTGTGGACATATATGCTGTAAAAGGAACAACAAAAATACACACATTGGTAGCTTTTTTCGACAACGTTCAGACATTGCGTACAAGATTAAATTTCCAGCATCCTTTACCACAGCGCCAACTCTCATCTCTACTTCCGCCCCTATCTCCGCTCTAGCCTCCTCCGCGCCCACTCCTTTCCGCCCCCGCCGCGTGGGCGCGCGCGCGCTCGTAAACATGGCGCCTGGCGGCGGCGGCGGCGGCCGGGCGGCGCATGCGCGCGCGCGAGATGCGCAGATAAGTGCGCGGAGCGTGCCCGGCAATTCGTTATTATTAATAAGCACTTGCCTGCGTGCGTTAATTATGCGCCGGCGAGGGCCCGCACAATGGAGCGCGGTGGGGGCGGGCACGGAGGCGGAGGCGGCGGCCGAAGAGTGGAGGAGGTGGGGGCGGAGGAGGACGACAGTGTGCCGAAATGGCACCCATAAGATACAAAGCAGGTTCTTTGAAGATTTCTACGCGAGAATTTGAGTCATAATCATTTTAAGATACACTTGAAATGTAAACAAAGATTAAAGGATACACAAATATTGTTTTATCAATTGATATTGATACTATTTTTAAAATTCAATATTTCTTGGCCATGCATAAGGATATTCTATATCGTAGCACAAAAACAAATAAACACAATCGAAATTGTAATTGACGTCAAATTAAAACTTGTAGAAAGTCTTCATAATGTTTAAAAATACTGGATGCGATAACAGTAGTTCCGAGAAAGGATAACTGATATATTTGTCAGAACTTAGTGAGTCAGAAAAGGTATGGTATTCATCCGTTGAAATCTCAAATTGCGATATATGATTTACTAGTCTGTAACATGACTTTCTCTCTACCTCCATTTAAATTCATATATTTTTTATTTTAAAAGTGTATATTTGTCTTTCTACCATGTGCATATATTGCAGTATTTAAAATACAAAATACAAAAATATTTGAATCTGGGTCTCTTTTCTTCTGTGCTGTTGCTGTAACCATTATGTCAGTAATATGTTTCAGAAGGAAATACTTCTTCATTTTTTCGTTATAAAAAGTAAATATTTCATTCATTTCTTCACTATTACACAGCATTTTAATTTTTTTTAATTCCTTCCTTCTCTTTTTCCTCTGCTTTTCTTTCTGCTGTCATTACGAAATACATGATGCATTTACGATGTGTGTACCACTTGTACGCATCGACTTTCCCTTCAGCCTGTTTGGGCCCTTTGTGAGGGCGGGGAGGGGCGGCGGCGTGGTGCGGCGGGAGAACAGGCGCGTACGGTGACGCAATCGACGGGGTGGCCGCGGCTAAATGAATCGGCCGAGCCCTCGCCTCGCGCCGCCTCGCGCCGCCTCGCGCCGCCTCGCGCCGCCTCGCGCCGCCTCGCGCCGCCTCGCGCCGCCTCGCGCCGCCTCGCGCCGCCTCGCGCCGCCTCGCGCCGCCTCGCGCCGCCTCGCGCCGCCTCGCGCCGCCTCGCGCCGCCTCGCGCCGCCTCGCGCCGCCTCGCGCCGCCTCGCGCCGCCTCGCGCCGCCTCGCGCCGCCTCGCGCCGCCTCGCGCCGCCTCGCGCCGCCTCGCGCCGCCTCGCGCCGCCTCGCGCCGCCTCGCGCCGCCTCGCGCCGCCTCGCGCCGCCTCGCGCCGCCTCGCGCCGCCTCGCGCCGCCTCGCGCCGCCTCGCGCCGCCTCGCGCCGCCTCGCGCCGCCTCGCGCCGCCTCGCGCCGCCTCGCGCCGCCTCGCGCCGCCTCGCGCCGCCTCGCGCCGCCTCGCGCCGCCTCGCGCCGCCTCGCGCCGCCTCGCGCCGCCTCGCGCCGCCTCGCGCCGCCTCGCGCCGCCTCGCGCCGCCTCGCGCCGCCTCGCGCCGCCTCGCGCCGCCTCGCGCCGCCTCGCGCCGCCTCGCGCCGCCTCGCGCCGCCTCGCGCCGCCTCGCGCCGCCTCGCGCCGCCTCGCGCCGCCTCGCGCCGCCTCGCGCCGCCTCGCGCCGCCTCGCGCCGCCTCGCGCCGCCTCGCGCCGCCTCGCGCCGCCTCGCGCCGCCTCGCGCCGCCTCGCGCCGCCTCGCGCCGCCTCGCGCCGCCTCGCGCCGCCTCGCGCCGCCTCGCGCCGCCTCGCGCCGCCTCGCGCCGCCTCGCGCCGCCTCGCGCCGCCTCGCGCCGCCTCGCGCCGCCTCGCGCCGCCTCGCGCCGCCTCGCGCCGCCTCGCGCCGCCTCGCGCCGCCTCGCGCCGCCTCGCGCCGCCTCGCGCCGCCTCGCGCCGCCTCGCGCCGCCTCGCGCCGCCTCGCGCCGCCTCGCGCCGCCTCGCGCCGCCTCGCGCCGCCTCGCGCCGCCTCGCGCCGCCTCGCGCCGCCACTGCTCGGGCCATTCTGCCCATCCGAAGCCGCTCCCCTGCCCTACTCGCCCACCGTGCCTTTGCCTGCCCTCAGTGCCCCTGCCGTCTATCCCCCTCCCCTCACCCTCCTCCACCTACTCTTCTTCTCTCGTCCCGTTCCGCCAGTCCATTCTGCTCCCCTCAGTCCTACTCGCCCCACTCCACCCGCCTTCCCGTCTCAATGTAGGCCTCCTTCACCAAGATACTGTGCCTAACCGTGTGTGTCATTGAGTATTTCGAAGAGTGCCGCAAACTTTTCGAATTTATCGAACACTTTATGATTTTCTGGAAAATTCTATGCATCATCCATTGAACCTTACATTTGTAAATGTCGCGCTATCAAGTGTACGTTTTGTTTTGAGACAAAGTACAACAAACTAATCGGCGTTAAAATGGTTAAACATTTGAGAACTTCATTTCCTTGTTTTGCCTCCCTAGAATCTCAACTTGGAACTTCACAGTTATGCTGAATACAGTTATGCTGAGTACCTCGCGCATTGAATTTTATTACATTTTACGCATTGGAAATATATTTGTGATATTCAGTATCGGAAGAAATAGAGAAGTAAGTGATTATTTTAAAAGGTGGTTAAGGACAGTGCCTTCAATGAAACGAAGAATGTGAAACTAAAGCCACCTGTTTGAGTATAGCGTGTTGAAGTTCCGCCCTAAACTTTGTTAACAAATTATAGCAGACTGATTTTTGTTTGAGTAACTCTTTGGTATACACAATTATCAAGATATAACTCCATTTCATTTTTGATAACTATTGGCTGTTTCAAAATAGAACGGAAACCATACTAAATCAAATTATATTCACTTGTAGGAGTTGTTCTAATCCTAATTCTAATTTTGTTTTGGAAACACATTTCATGGAGTCAGTTCATACATGAGCTGAACTATTGGGAATTTCCAACACACGGACTTCGAACTTTATCAACTGATTTTGACTTCCGAACTTGCCTCCAGAGATTGTCACAAAAAGTGTGCTTATCATAGTTTAATCTATCACTTGCATCGTTCCCTGGGTAAGCGGTTTTGGGATCTAATTGGATGGGAAATCTGGGATTTAAATTTTGGAAGGCACTTACGTGAGATTCTTTTAAGTGCCACCAGCGTGACAGGAGTATTTTTTGCCCTTTAAGAATCTACTGCCTCCAGCCGGTTTTGCATCCGTGAACTCAAGACCTGGTTTGGATTATGTTATTAATGTATTTTCACGTATGATTTCAATGTTACTAGGGTCCTCAAAACTGATCACATTTTTAGAATATTTTAAAATTCGACATTCTTACTCATTATTTTACTGATATTGTTAAATACTATATTGTTAAAAGATTATATTAATATCTCGAAAATTTGCGTAATTATCTTATATCGCTGCTCTCTTCCAGTCAGGAAATCATTAATTGGTACTAATTTTAGACTGTTGAAATGTCAACAGTGCAACATCGTGAATGTCAAACAGTCCCGCCCCGTACTTGTAAAGAAACAAAATCACGGAACTTTCTCCAACATCATTTACAGCTGCTAGCGTATCAAGTCTGAAAATGCTTAGTCTATAGATCCCCATCTGCCGAACGGTCGTTAACAAACGCGTCTCCTTAACCCGCGAGAGACGAACGAGACCGGAATTCACGTTGAGAGCGAGCTGCGCAGAGAGCGGCTGGCGAGTGCGTGAGGGCGCGTGCTAACGAAGGAGGAGCCAGTCTTCCTAGAAATGCGTTTATGCGCTTCGGGGAGGGGCCCCCTTCCTCTCCCAATGACCTACTCACTCACTCGCTCGCCCGTCCGTGGGCGCCACTCTCCAATAGGCCTGGAGTCTCCCTCAGACTGGAGACACAGGTCGAGAGGAGTTCGAAATGAGCAAATTCGTTTGAACGTTTGTTACATAAGCATTGCTTGTCTTGATCAGCAGATATTGGGTCTGCTGCATTTTTATTTAATGTTTTTTTTTATTTTAATTTTACAACAAATCATGTATTACATTTATAATACAAACAATCCGTGATATTGTATAGTTTGGGTATTTAATAAGGAATACGTAACTCGTGGGAATCCTATGTACACAAATATTCGAACTTTTAGAAAGAATAAAAAATATTTTTTTAAACTTAAGAAACCTTCAAAATATTTTTGAATTGCTAATAATTGTTGCACTTTCAATCTGTTTCATGTTTTTTTCTCCCGGAGCGTTTGATCACCTCCAATACTTTCAGAGTGCATTTACGCACGATGCCCTGGTGAAGTTGGAGAAAATTGAAGGTAAGAAAAAAAAGGGAATGGAATGAAGAGAATCCACAAAATGATTAACGCATGAACGAAATCTTCTGAAGGAATTTGGATAGAACGAGGGTCAATTACTATTTGTATTTTCAATTAATGTGTATCCCTCATCGGCAGCACTTTTACATTTGATTAAGGCATTCCGTCTATTTCTATTATATATTACTCACAGCCCACTTTTACACAATTTACATCACTGGATTTTTGGCGGTTCAGGAGACACCACATCATAGTCAAGGCACCAATACTTGTCCTACTGTGGCCTTCTGCGAGATGAAATACACGGAGATGGTCTGCGCACGGAAGAAAAGCAATGTAAAATGATGAAATGAATGATGTGGATATGTTTAATATTGTTCTTTAATTGCCGGTGTTGCGTGGCACCGCCACCTTCCCGACTGCTGCGAACAGTGGACGTGGACAGAGTAATTTGAGGCTGGGGGCTTTAAGATACGTATTATTTAGTAATATGTTGATAGTTAAATATGTGTTTATTTGTATCTTAATATTAATCTTTTAATTGAGAAAGCAACATTTGTTTTGGTAAACTAATTGAACAAGGGGCATTCCCACATTTTTTGTGAAATTGAGTTTTTAGCATTATATATGACTTCAAAAATTGTACTTTAGAGTAATATGTTGCTTAAATTCAGTATGGACTTACATGCAAGTGTACTGAAGTGTACTGGGTTTAAAAGTTTGAAAGTGTGGTGAGCTATATTAAGAAAGTTGTAGTACAACCCTCAATATTTCAGAACTAGGTTAATGTGGGATAGTCCCTTGTTTTACTGAGCCCTTCAGTTATGAAATTGGTATATTTATTTGATTATTTAATTGGCTTTATTTGTTTAGGGAATTTTGTGAAATTATAGATAACTTGTCTTTTTAATTTGATTTCAGGTCGTACGTGCCCATTGCACTTTTAAATAGCCCGGCCAGCCGGGTCAGCATCTGCCGATTCCAACCTCGGGAGCCTACGTCTTCACAATTTATATCAGTTGGGGCGAATTTGCACATCTCCGAACATCGTCTTGCCGGTAGAAGCTTCGCTCGCTCGCTCGCTTGTCGAGAGGGGAGGGCGGTGGCGGCGAGGCCTGGGAGCGCCCCGAAGGACCCTCGAACGCAGGATCATTTCGGGGTCAATTGATCGACCTGTCGACCGAGAGCCTTAATGCAGGAACGCTGTTATTTGCTCAGGGGCCGCGACCGAGGCGCGCATCGCCGCTTCGCTCCGCCGCCGCCGCCCCCGCGGCCTCGTCGTCCCGTCGCCCCGAAGCGGCTACCCTCTTTGGGACTCGCTTGCGTAACTTTCTTTTATACGCGGACTCCTCTGGCCTACTTTGCGCGTGTGCTTTGGGACACGGGCGGCTCCGCACGGAAAATGGTCAGGATTGAACCGTATTTTGAAATAATTGTATACAAGCTTCAAAACTATTTATATTACTGGAGATTTTATTTTACAATATTGTCTTCAAAGGTTGTATCAGAGTTTAATTTCAAATTCTTTCTAGGATAATAAGTAATACTTGTAGAAATATCAATAAAAATAAGTAGTGTTTTTTCTAATTTTTTCAAAATTACAAAATATAAAAGTGATGAATTAATTAAATAATTTACATAAAAGATTGATTTTTTAAATTTTGTTTTTATTTTGTAGAACGACTTCCCGTTTGGGAATTTTCTGCCTTTGTCTTTGCCCATATGCTTTGTTCTACAACTCTTCCGCCTATTTTCTTTTCCAATCTCAAATATTTCCCCCAAATTTCTTCCTATATATTTAAAGAGCAAGGATTCGCTTTCTGTTTTACTTTGTTCTTTCTCTCTTAATTTCTCTGTCAGGCGTCCTTTGAGATGTTTGTTCGAGACCTCTTTTGAACTTTCCTTTTCTCGGGGACTTGCAATCTCTCTTTGCATATGTGCTTTGCACGGAGTGCATGTGGCAATTTTTGTTTATTGTTCAATTAATTTTATAAAACACACTGCTGAAGATTTTTATGATATTTCGCATTGTTTATATTTCCGTAAACCCGGTATATATTTTGAGGGGAAATAAATAATTATTTAATGTTTTGCTCGGTGGTTTTAAAATTCATACTGTTCACAGGATTTAATAATGGGTGAATAAATAAATGTAGAAATAATGAGCAAAACAAAATTAAAAAATGCAACTCTGTTTTTACCATTTATATCGAGATTTTCTCTAGCAGTGAAAAGTACTTTTCTGTCCACGTATATTTTCTGCGTGGACTGCGAACTCAGCGAGGATTCAGACAACATACTCCTTTCTTTCCACTCTCCTTTTCTCCACGCGAACACAGCTTCTGGCTGCCGCGAACGTTTTCGTCGAGTATTTGAGCTTAGGATGTTTCGGAACCCCACCGCTAATGACACGGGTGTTTCTAGCTGCCTCTCATCCCCGTTCGCTGTACACCCGCCCGCGCTTGTTATGCGAAGCAAAAGGGGAAAGGAACAAAAGGAGTTGTGAAGAAGGTTGCAGTTTTGATCGTGTATAATATTTTGTATTCGTCAACTGCAAGGAGCAGAAGAATACGTAAACACTGCCCGGAGCGCGTACTAGCTCTGTCTCGCGCCTGCAGACGAATTCAAATCTCTGTTGCTGAGTCATGGCGTAGCCCGTGCTGTCGTCACCATCCGACGTCTGCTCTAGAGGAGATGGGGCGTAGCTGGGCCGCGGGAAATCCGCTCTCTTTTGTGTGGGTATCCTACATGCGCCAGAATTCCTCTTCATCCAAGGTTTCCGTTCGCCTTCTTGCGTCTTTTATTTATTTTGTTTAATGAATTCGTTGTCCCATGTTTCACAGAAAGATCTGATATTAACTTCTCCCTGACGTATTTTATAAGCTCACGTTTCCCAGTCGACCATCTTCTCGTTTTAAGGGCCTTCTGGTTTTCAATCTTTCATTTAGCAATTAACTTAGCAAGCTAAAATCGTCAAACTTGAACCTTTTAATAATAATTTATAAAGGCATTACGTATTTCTCTTCTTTACTTACCTTTTTACCACTCATTTATTTTTGTTTTTCATCATTGTTTCGTCATTGCAATGCATACGCCTTTTGAATTGATTGATTATTTATTCTGAGACCTTCAACTGCTGAAGTCATTAGTCCCATAAGTATAGTGTCTGTTTTTCATCGCGGGGAGGCAATGACCTTCCCCTGCTGGCTGGGGAGATACGGCGCTAACGTATGTGTGGGTGTTCCCTAACTAGGTATCTCCCACCAGTGTGGCCCCGCCCCAGTCCCGACAAGCTCTAAGCTCCCGACTGGCCTCCCAGCAACTGTAATTGAGTGTTGTGAATGTAAGGCATGTGAGAGTAAGTGTTTCTAAGTAAGGTGTGAGAATAGGACAAGGAAGAGAGAGGAAAGATCGGTGGTCCGTTGTTAGGGGTCTGGTGTTGCTTGGTGTTGACCGGAGAAACCACGACAAACTACCGATTATAGCAGCCGGCCGACAAAATTCTCATCCCGACAGCAGTCAACTCGACCTAGCTATCTAGGTAGGGTCGAAAATTTTGTTACCGTCGGGACTCGAACCCTAGGACCTTCGGTAGAGGCACTCCTTTGAAATAAGGATCACTTGCAAGAGGTTAATCTTCTGATTTCTGTATGTTAGTACGCGCATGACACACATTTTATCCAAGAAATCTGTAATATACGCATAAATGGACGGAAACAATGCAGCTGTCAGAGGAATCATGACTGCGTTTGTCACACAGATTCTCGGCAAAAATGTTAAAACAATGAAAATTTCAATTGTGACTGTAAAATGCAAAATTTGTTAAAGTTATCAGGCGATTTCTCATCCTGTGTTCCGACAATATTCAAATAGTCACTGCCTCATTTCTTACGATGCTACGGACAGCGTGAGACACGGCCACATGGAAGGGAGCGCCCACCATAAAATATTTGCTTTTCACCTGTTGCGTTGTGGAACAGCAACGTTTTTGGTAACCTGGGTTCATTAGTATTTTTGGTGTTGCATGTCAACACTAATATTCGTACTTCATTGATACTAATGATAACCACATCGTTGACGACGGGTGCTGTAGTTGGTCATAGAGAGTAGTCCTGAGATAAGGTGTGGGTTTTCATTGCCCCCGTGTCTTGGACAGGTGGTCACAATGATGAATTACCACTGCCTTTCACTGAAAGTATGACAGTAAGAGTGATCAGGAGAAGTAACTGATAATGAATAATGAATGATTATGGTTGGGATGGAGGTTACAAGAGTTTTGTGATGATATATTACCATGTCACAATTACGTGTTCCTTGTTTTTGCGAGATTCGAACTCGCACTCTTCGGGTGCGGACATACGGCTCAAGCCACATATTTGAGTCACTAAGCTTCAAGGCAAGCATGTTCGTAATAAATAACATAAAAACGAAGAGAGCATGAGCAGGCAGTAACAAAAGCTTTCCATTAAATATAAAATTGCATCACTGACAATTACATCTTTTTCTATATGCTATTTCAGCAGTTATTTCTCCAATTTTTCTCATCTTTATCTTGCATTCGTGAATACTTTCCGGAATTCGTTAATTAACAAATACATTATTATTTCTCTATTTTATTCATACATTCTTTTAAAAGATGACCTTCATAGTGAGGTAGAATCTGAATAATGTGAATTTTACCAACAAATGAAAGATTACTTTACTATTAATATTGGATTTCATTTAAAAATAGCATCCATTCAATTAAACTCTCCTTGTTTTGCTTTTTCAAAAAATAGGGGTTAGGGGTTAAGGGTTGACATCTTGGAATATAGATTGTGACAACACTGTTGGAAATAGTCTAGTTTCAGAGCATGCATCAGTCACGATTTATCTACGCGATTGTTACGAATGAACTATGAACTTTGTGAAGTTACTGACTGTGAAGAGAATCGTAAAACATTTTAGGACACAAAATAGCTATGCATTAGAACTGCTACGAGGTGAGGTTCAGCTTCCAGGATAGGAACGATTTGATGAAGACTTTTTCAAGGTGTAAGATTTCTTCATCAGTGCACATGCTACCGTGTATGATATGTGTTCAAAATACAATTCTAATTTACGGTCTCACAATAGTAAGTTTCAACATTTCAAGAAGAAAATATCAGCACTGCATGTTTTTTACATCCATGTTGAAAGATTTTCTGATTTTATTTGTTCCAAATGTTGCCCTGCTTGCTCCATTAGTACAATTCACGCGGGTTCGATTCGTAATTTTACTTACAACTGGTTGATGCGCCGTTTGTACGAATGAGCAAGATTTCTGGAAAATCTTTTTTTATCTATTAATGAATTGCATGTACTATTAAATAATCAGCATTTCAATCAACGTTTGGTATTTATTTTCAATTTTTCTATAAAACTCAATTAACCTCGTAGTAATGAATTCTATTTAAAATTTTCTAAAATTATTGAAAATAGCTTATATTCAGATACGTCGCCAATCTTCACGCACGCTTCGTCTTCTCGGGTGGAAGTCGCCACGAAAATCTTCCTTCTTCGGATTTTGTCCGCTCCAATGTACTAATATCACTAACTTTAATTGCGATGAATTCACCGCAAATGTTCGTGTTTCTTGTAATCAAACATCCCATTTTATATTTATTAATAATTATTCCACATGTACTGTAAAAGAGGGGTAGGGATTATGGAGCTCAACGAAACGAAAGCGAGTTATACTTGGCATGCATGACAAGTGGCAGGCGACCTTCCGGTAGTGAAGGACAGGCAAGTGGTTTTGCTTTCCTCAAGCCAAGTGTCTCGTCGACCCTCTTTTCCCCTCTCTCAGCGCAGCTATGCGTTTATGACGACTGCAACGGATGCTGGCAGTGGCCTTGCAAGGTCACTCTTCAACGAATCAGTGTGAAATTCATCTTCCAGCAAAATGTGTTGGGCACTGATGAGAAAAAGAAAGAATTGAAAGACGGTGGAGAGACTTCCCTGCTCGGTTTTGGTTGTTAACCTTTACTTTCAACAAACATCATTGTTCCTATGAGATGGGGCTTAGCAACGTATTTCTACGATTTATCACAATTCGGCCTCTTTGAACTTACCGGCAAACATTCACTTGTGTCAGATCAAACAAAACGGAACCCACAGCATTGTACAAATATTCTAAAAAAACAAAAAAAGAACAACACCGTTTGCCCGGAGTCCGGGATTATGAGGTGATATTCAGAGCCATTCAGCCATTCAGAGGTGATAAATTAATACCATTAAAGGCGACGAAGATCGGAAGACAGTTTCTCGCCCGTGTGAGCGTGATATGAATAGCTACAGTTCTCTTCGGTCGTCCATTTATTTACCTACATACAACGAATTAGAAAAATACATTTTGCAGAGAAGTATGTAGATAAATATATAATTCACAGAGAGAATATCAGAGAGACAATATCAAAAAATTACATTATCTTGTGTTTAAACGATTCTTTTCTCCACGATTCCAGGCAAGCTATCATTACAGATGGGAGCTGGCTAAATCCTCACTGAAAAGCAAAATATTTTGAAAAAATAACAAATTTTTTTTCAGAATGGTAAAATCAATGAGAGATGAATGTGAGAAATAACCTACTATTCGCTGTGGTTGGCGTGCCAAACAATTTTGTATCGCATACTTAGTTTTCAAAAATGGTTGCAACTTATTTTCACATAAATAAAGTTTGTTTTATATATGACAATTAATTTTAATTTACTTTGTTACCGTTCATAGCATCCATCACCCCTCCCCTCTACAGTGCTTCTGTTAATCTTCTTGCGGCCAGAAAGTTTCAAATTAAAGAGTCAGAAAAAATATTCGAATATTCTTTTCATAAACACACAGTTTTAAATTATGCATCAAAAATAAAGTGAAATGTTCTAGACCAGACGTAAACAGCAACAAATCGTACAATACATTACATTGTGTTTTATTAATTGAAACGTTGATTATACAGTTGGCCCATTGTATTTAACGAGTATTGGTCCAATAGAGAATGTATAAATTTCGTGGTTTTAAAAACAATTACTTTTAAATATTTTATATTAAGATTTTAATGTATTTGATAACTTTGCTCACGAAAAAAAGTGATCATTTACTTGTGCATGTATTCAGCACTAACCCTGAAACTTCTTAAATGATTAAAATGGAGGCACGTTACTAATAAAGAAAGATTTCCTGCCGTCACTGCAGCCAGTGTGGACACCGCGTTGGAGACACCTCAAGATGGCTCAGTAACCAGTTCACTCCAATGATCTTAGATTCCTCCACACACGTAATAATATTTCCTTTCTACGTACTTTCCTTTCATTGTACTACCTTAAAACATCGCCTACACAAACTCACAATTCAGCCTAACTTTTCTTGCAGTCAAATAGCTTTCCCATTTACATCTGATTCACACCGTGTCAGAACATCGTCTGCCCCGTTTCTTCATCTCGCGCGCCCTGTATCTGCCTCTCATCTCACACGATCTCACTCCTTATTGATTACACACATTTCATGTAGTATCTGTTTATTCTTTGGTTTCCTGCTTGTCACATACTAATTGTATTGTAAACTAATTGTACTATTGTAAAGGATTTTATTCATAACTAAGATTTATTGACATCAAATTGTGATTGTAACTCCAAAATAATTCTGAAGTTATCAGGACCAGCACTGTCCACAAATAACTTACCAATCACAAGTTAATCTCTGAACTCATTTTAGAAGGAGAGGACTCATCTAGGTCTTGTGAAGAGTGAATGAGAGCTGAGGGCCAGAGCAAGGCGTGTTTAGGCGGTGCACCATGTATTACTTAACCACCTCGAAAATCATTGGTTTCCAATGAACCTGAACTGATAATAATATTTATTCAATTTGAACTGATACTTGTAACATAAACGTCAGAACCAGTGCGACAAGAAACAAGTGGTAATAAAAATGAATTTTAAAATTCAATAACAAATAGGTGCGTTGGAAAGGAAACTCTAAATTTAAATTTATGATTTACCTATTAATTATAAGAGTTTGAAATAAAAAAACTATGCCAGTTACGCACCAAGAAATTCAATATTTTGATACATTACATCGTGACAAATTCTGTATAGTTCGCAAATTTCGTTTCACCTGTCTATAAATACTAAGTACGAGTTAATCTAGGAACTCATGGTTGTATCGTGAAGAGTGAGTGAGAGCAGAGGGTCAGTGTGGGGCCATGTCTAATTTCAAGACTTAATAATAACAACAAGAATAGATATGTTAGAAAGCACACAAAATGTAAATAGAGTTTTTATCTATTCCTTGAACGAATTTGAAATAAAATGAACTATATACCAGCAACGCCCGAATAAATTAAAGTTTGATTCATTACATTTGTATATTTCCCAAATTCCTTTACCTGCAGCACAGGTAAATGAGTAAGTACGAGTTAATCTCCGACCTCATCTCGGAAGGCCGCCTCGCGGAGAGCGAGTGAGCGCGGAGGTCTAGTGCTCAGCCACCTCGGGCCTCGGATCGCGAGCGGGCGGCGGGGGGCGGCGGCGGCAGCACCGCTCCGCTGTCCAGCCCGGCGCTGCCGTGTTCCAGTATAAACAAGCAATTAAGATAAGATAGATCTCCGTCCGTCTCGACTATGCCCGGCCGAACACGCAGCCGCATTAATTCTTCTTAACTATTTAGATTGTGATTAATTGCGCCGTCAGCCGTACAAATTGATCTGGGAGGCGCGGGCCGTTCAGGCTGATTGAGACGCCAGCCCCGTGCGCGACCCGGAGCGTTTGGTCAAATTAGATCTGGGCTTTTTCTGCCGCCACCAGTGACCCCGCCCCAGCCCGCGCCCCCGCCCCGCCCCCTCGCGGTCAGGCACGGGCGGTCTCCCACGCCGACGCTCTGCGGAATACGCGCCTCGACCTCGCTTAGGACGACATACTGTGTAAATGTTCTAAAAGGCACTTTTTTACACACAATGCGATTAAAAATATTACAAAGATACGGGACGAAATCAAACATTCTTATTCATTATACATATTAAAGCTCTCGTGAGAAAGATTTTGATATCCGTCCTAATCGACTCCTAGATAACGGTTTTAAACAAATGAACAAAGAGGGAAAAAGACTAGGAGTGGAGGTCACTAAATATGGAGTAGATCGCAGCTTTCCTTTATTAGTACAAATAATTGCGAAGTTGACGATCTTTTATACGAGCGGCTAGAATGGGAACGGGAAGATGGCGTAATGCGCAACTTGGCAGGTTCGCCTGAAATGGAAGATCAGTCTTGCTTAGTGAACATCGTGTTGTTGTCCTTAAACCTGAAGTTCAAATGTACAAAGCTCACTTTTATCTTGCTCCATTTGCCTAAACCATACGATGCAATCGAAGACGCAGGAAAACACATTAGGGGTTCCGCTCATGAAATTATAACCTTTAAAATGAACTTCCCAATCTAGTCCAAGTATACCCACAAAATTATCGCCTTTTCTATTCGATTCTTTTTACCACTTCTATTTACAGCCATGGCCAAATGTAATCTGACATATATCAGTTATAAAAGGCCCAGGGTACTGAAAGCTCGAGTTTCATTAATATAATTAATCTTGAAAGCATTCTGAAGTTCTTTTGAATCTAATTTCATATGCGAAGAAGCCTTATTATATTGCGGGGATGTCCAATTTGCAAGGTCTCAAGGGTCACAACTAAAACCTTTAATAAGGTTGTGGTCCACATATTCATTCTCTAGGTGCACAATGTTCTCGCTCGACTTGGATGAAAAGGTCTTTCACTTTTGACTAATAACATTCGTGCATTACACGAAATGCACCCATGGTATTATCTTGACTTATACGAGGTTTTGCTTGGGTATTTATTACAATTATCTACTAGATAGCTGACGGACATGACGTTGCCCGAGTTTTGCGTAAAGATGATTCACACCAGGGGCGTGAATTCCAGGTAGGCATTGCATATCCATGTAATTCGAAGTAACGTTCTACGGTCTTTACAACGTACAGTAATTTACAAAGTACTAAAAACCTTACAAGAGAGTTAGACATATTTCCGTTGTAGCTTCCACGTCAAGGGAGATGTTATTTTCTCTTTCTATCACCCCTGCCATCCCCCACCATCACTCCGCTTCTTGCTCCCCTCTCTGTATCTCTTTTGACCATAAGGAATGAATGTCCTGTCTCAAGTTCTAACGTTCTTTGACCAGTGCCCACTATCCTAGCGAATGCAGACCTTTCCGTTCAGTTCGTGCCCGTTCGTTGAACATCGACTACATATAACGCTGTGATTTTGAAACATTTAAAGTAAATTGAATACCTGTTAACAATTTACATGTTTAGTGTTTGCATTTTCCACTATATTATTAACAATTTGCACCCCTGTTGCGAACCTCAAAGTATCTTTATACCAACAAAGGTAAGAAATTCTCGGTGTTGAGTCCAGTGATGGACATGGATCTCTAACATGGGAGTACAAACGAATACTGAATACTATAATAAATTTACAGTAGACTGTATTGTTAACAGACATTTACGGCAAATCTTCATTTCTAGTAGTTTTGAAGCAAAAACGGAAGGTTCACACCTGAGTTTCCCACAACTAATGAATGGCTTACTGGATAATATTATATAGGTAATATAATTTTAAAAAAGCAGAAATTATTGTTAGTCTTGCTTTCTCTTTTCCAATGACAAACGTGTGAGGAACACTAGGAGTTACAATGATATGGAAATACACATAAAGCTATAAATGCAAAAACACCTCCACTATATAAAGTTACAGAAGACATTTGGGAAAGTTAGACTTGATCACATATTGGATGCACTTGTACTCATAATGTATACCAATCGCTGGTAATGTAAATGCTGACCACATGGGATATGTCAAAAAAATGACCACATGGGATATGTAAAAGTTGACCACATCGGATATGTCAGTTGGAAGATTCTGTTTTGTTTACCCAGAAACAAAATTCACGCCACGCCACTGCCTCACACTAACAAGAGCCGCACTTCTTAGGCCCTCTATTCCACCTTTGGTTATAACCGCCAGTTAACTAGCTCCCGGTTGAAGAAGTTTGGGTTAAAATGGACTTCGCCCATTACTAGTGAGAGGTAACTGGAAGTTAGCTAGCTCTCAATTTGACAGCGTAGGCTTCCGCGGCCGCAGTCAGTATTTAATTGGCTGTCCGTGTGACGTTTCGGTCGCTATTCTGCGACCTTCCTGAGGGCCTAATGCATTGTACTTTATAGTACTCAAATGGATTCATAGACTGCAGCATAATGTTTTCGATATTCAACTTTTCGTGCGACGTTCATTTTTTTACTGTATGATTGGATATTTGTTTTGTTTCCTGGGTTTTGTGCTTGGCTATAAGATTCGGTCGACAGCAAAGTAATTCGCTTTTCAAGTGCCTTTTGCGAAATGCAAAATTCCGGCGAAATGTCGAGCATGAAAAAGAAGCATCCGCCAATTTTACAAGAGAGGAAGCGCTACACTGGTCAATCTAGTTGATCAGTATACCGAAATTCTAAGCAGAAAGTCCGGTTTAACCACGAATAAGGAAAATATAATTATGAAAAATTTAACTATATCTTTCATATCAAACTACTCAACTCAATTTACACTTTTGATAGGTGATTAGCTTCAATATGTACCTTTGCAATGTCATTAATGTATTGACTTATTTTTTAAATTTGCAGAACCAAGCAAGAGGGATATAACTCAATTTCAATGCAGCCACTGCTTCTTGCCGTACTGTGAAGCAACTAAAAGAAAAGCACGACAACTTAAAGAAAGAAGCAAAGAAAATGTTGGGTAAAGAGAGACAGGAAACCTTAAGAACCGAAGGAGGGCCAGCAACCAGTATTCCAGAGGATCCTGTTTTGGAAAAAGTTGCTGGCATTATGGGAGTAAGTGCTACAGAAATGCCATCTACACCTGATGACGATGACATACGCACAATGGTTGAAGAAGCAGCAGCAGTGGGAGGAGGAGCAGAAGAAGAAGAAACTTTAACTGAGACAATTGACGTGCCTGCTATACAAGTCGGAAAACTGGAATCTTTGGCAATGCAGGGTAGTGAAAGTGAAGTGCACCCGCTGCGCCGAAGCGGAAGAGAAATCCACATTGAATTGTGACCCCGAGGGCATTAAGACGACGACCTCAGTTGGCGACAATACAATTAGACTTTCCGCGAGTGGGCACAAGTTCCACTCCTGGGCTTCTGAAGCCACTGAATTGGCCTTTCTGCAGAAGGAATTGCTCCAGAAGGAATTTGAAGCAAAGCAGGAGCGAGAGAAAGAGCTTCATTCGTTTAACATGGAGATTAAGGAGAAAAGAACTTCGTTTAATACGACCAAAGAGAAAACTTACAGGAATGGGCATGGAAGCAAACGAGAGGGCAACAAAATATATTTTTTAAATATTTATAAATTTTATTTTTAAAATCTAATTTCAAAAATAAATGAATGTTTAACATTAAATTCTACATATTCTGTCTCTGAAGAACCTCACAAATGTTTCTGGAACCATTGTGGCACTTCTAAATTTATGGCAGGAGTTCTGCCGTTCTTGAACTGTCAATTGCAATTCCTCTTTATCCATTCTTGGAACAGGTGGAGGATCTGCTTCCTTCGTGGCAACGTTGTGCATTACAGCACCTGTCACAGTTATGGGCTGCACTTGTGAAATATCCTGCCTTATAATTAGTGCCAAAATAGGGAATCTAGATTTCCAAACACCATATTATCTTTCCACAGTGTTGCTTGTCCTAATGTGAGATTCGTTATACAAATTTTCCTCTGGTAAGTGAGCGTTGCGAAGAGATGTCAACATTGTTGCTCACTTAGGATATCCTGCGTCGCCAAGCAACACAAAAATTCAAAAATCTCCTCTCTCCATCTGAGCCTCAATTACAGAGTTTCTGTATATTGTGGCATCGTGGCTCGATCCAGACAACAGTGCAACTTTGTTTGGTATGCACAAGTCCTGGCTTGCAACAGTTTGCACACGGAAGCTGAAGTAGCCTTTCCTACTTCGAAAAACTTCAGCGTTGCCTTCACCGGGTGAAACAATGCGCCCAAGAGTGCAGTCAATGGCACCAATCACTCTCGGAAAAGCAGCCACTTCACAGAACTTTCTTTGAATGGTTAATGTTTCTTATCTGCTTCTTGGCATGTAAATAAATTTTCTCATTAGAGAAGCAAGGGCAACGGAGACTTCTGTAATTATTCTCCCTGCAGTAATTTTATGCACTCCTGAAAAGTCACCAACTGCTGTTAAGAGTGCCGGCAGTTGCGTAAAAACTTATTATGAGCATTAATTGGTTCATAGGAGACAATTCTCTGCTTCAATACTATGTATGATATCATTGAATGCATAATTTAAATAAAATTTCGTTGTTAAAGCAACGTTGCCAACTTTTTCGAATTACAATTTTCATTTAGAACTCAACTAATGAACTGGCCTTAAGGAATTTCGTTCACTTATTGTTTTAAAATTCCTTCCTTCATTAATTCTAATTTTAAATTATTTTATATTTTGTTTTCTTTTATCTTGAATCCCTCGGTGGCTCGTTGGTCAGCGTGCTCGCTTTCCATAGCGCAACTCCGGGTCCTATTCCCGGCCGGGACAAAATTATAACTTTCCTTACAAATCTCTCAGTATGTATTGCAGGGTGACAGATAGAAAGCCCACCCTGAGGTTAAGAAAACCAGTATATAGGGCGGAGGGATGTATTGGTGCTAACCGCACGAACCGCTTATCCCATGGCTGAGAGTCTGGGTCACCGCTGCTCCCGCGACGATTCATGGCCGACCATGGTCCGTACTGGGCTGGCGAGCCAAGAACAGGTCGTTAGGTTAAATGAATTAGCGCCTTGCTAAACAATTAGAAATGTTGCTTGACGTTTGCTTGAAATCATGGTGTATTTCTGTTTTCAGGAAAGTTCAAAGTATACGATCATCACCACCATGGTTCTAATGCTAGGCTCTGTCACTCTTTCCTTTTCTCTTCTTCCCTCTCTCTCGAAATATATTTTGATTTGGTTTGGATTTTTAAAGTTGGGAAAATTACCATTAAAATGCGTTTTGATATTTTGTAGAATTATGAAAAACATTGTTTTTTAATATTTGACAAACATGTTCAGGAGAGTGACTTATTCAGTAAATTAACTTATTCAGTGCCTGATAGGCACCGGATGCTGGTGTCACTCACTTCTGCATCTTATTTGCTTTTAAATAACGATATAAATTACGTTGATATTCTTTCTGATCATAGAATGGGTCGTTTAGGCGAATATAATCAGTGTCCTTAAATTGTATGCAAATATAATTATGCTTGTTCATTAACACATTCTACAATCGCCGACACCCCAGAGCGTACGCCAGGATCCGAGAACCTTTGGCGGCTCCCGGCAAGTGCGTGAACGAGGCCTAATGAGGTGCCCTGGGGTTAAGAACATTCACGGAACTCCTTGAACTCGCGAACACTCACCCAAGGCTTCCTACTGGCGCGTCTTTAGCTAGCAATGTTCTGGAAGTTCTGTAGTCAGCAAGTTGTTAAAGATTGTTACACAATCTAAATCTTACATTGATAAGTGTTAACAATTAATTCCGAACTCAGGAGTCAAAATTATATAATAATTCGTCATAAGATTTTATTTGATTATATTTAATCAAGAAGATGTAATTTTCTATATTACGAATTCTCCTTGGATTAGTAGATGTAGATTTTATGTTAGTTGTAGTATACTTTCAACTTTAATTGAAAATTTACTCGATATTAATTTAAAGTTCTAAGAGACATAAAAAGTCCATTACATTAGTTACTATTGTTTTTTCCCAATATTGTATTTGAGCTGTTAGGTAAGGATACATACTCCTTTAGTTTGCTTACGATCACGTCATACCTTTTCTGCATAACTTTTGTAGAGTATAAAAATACATCAATTGATTTAAACGTGCTTTTATTATATTTGTTAAAATTGTGGTTTGAAGCAACTGAGTTGAGCTATTTTAGAGTTTAGTAATTAACAAGAGTGCATTTTAAAACAATAGCGAAATGTATCACTAATAAATGAGTTTGTCTTAGCTCTTTCCCAAACTGTTCGTTACCGTAGTAAAATTCTATTAATGCCAAATTTTTAAATGAATTTGGAATATATTTGGAGTCGATGCCAAAATCGGAGCAAATTAAATAATTGTGCACACGCATTATATAAAAAATGGGAAAACGTTTAAATATATTATCAAGACTGTTAGAGTCTTATTTTATCAAAAGCATTAATTCCAGAAAGAAAATCGATCTTAAAGCTTCGAAGAAAAATTATAAAAGCAACAGCAAAGTAATAGGATACGTTTTCAGTTGCCATACTTCATTAAATAGTTCGTGTGAGTTTATGTGATTGTCACTAGCCTGGTCTCGCGATTTTTATACTTCATCACCTGTTAGTTTGAAGTCAGTCGTTTAATGTCTTCATCCGTTTAAAACATCTGTACATAACAGCATAAAATAAATTACAACGTAACTTGTGCAAGGTGTCATTAACAATTTCTACAACGGTATATCTATATTTCTTCCCTAGAAACATAAAGAATTTGAAGGCCTCGCCCATTTACTCTCGGTTAAGTTCAAGTGTAACTCATTTCCTACACTTCTATGAAACATTCTTCATTCTAATGGCCATTCCAACCCAGACCTTGCGGTCAGAGAAGTACTGTTGTACAACAAGTTAATCCTAGCGCTGGGAGGCGTGTGTGGGCGTCTCGCAGTATAATTGTTGTAAATTATATGCAGTTGTGTTTCTTGTTCACTGCTGTAACGATGGGAACCTCTGCAACTTTTCGACTGTTGTGCTGTTTGCTATGACGTCACGGTAATAGAAAAACATTTATATATTAGGAGCAAGCTGCAGTTTGAAAATCATACAAGGAAAGCAGTAAAATTAGTAAACATAAAATATAATAATTTTGTGTGTCTTCGGTGTCTATACTTGCTGTAAATTCTACATTACACTGATTTATGATATCTTATGACTAAAAGACAAAAATGTTGTTTGAGAGAGACTTACATTGTCAAGGTCTCATTGTTAGTCTTAATATTGCAAACTTTTCATTGTTTTATCTTTATTTCATTTATTAATCAATGAATCATTTAAAAAGTTGATTGTATTGATCTCTGTACGCACGAGCCTAAATAAATTCATTAAAAAAATTAATGACTACGAATAGAGAAATAATGTAGCAGGATATGTAAACTAGTTAAGATAGATTGGAAATAACAGAATGACTGCAGCACGCATCGAAATTGGCGGTGTATGTTAAAACAAAAGAACAGTGACATGTGATGACTGGCAGGCGTAACGGAGCGATATAACGTAGTGATTGATAATGTTGAGACTTTGCTGAACAATTAGATCTATACATGCGAAGAAGTGTGATGTGTTGATTGAGATGTACAAGATAAGGCGTGAAGCACGGAGCTACGAGAACGGGATAGGGTATGGCAGGGCAAGCTGGGCCAAAATGCGATCGGACAAGGGGGAACGAGACGGGCTGGAGAGAATAAGACAGGAAGACAACAGGATGCGCCATGTCGAAAATCAGAGCACAGGATGTGTGCGGTTCGGGGTCCGAACGGAAAGGTAAAAGCCGAGAAACGACGAACAAAATGAGAAACAAAACACGTCACAATGGGACAGCACGAAGGGAATACAAAGGATTACAAAGGACGGCGAAAATGTGACAGCATAGAGGAAAGACTTTCCTATATGGTGACAAGAAACAACCAAAGTGACAGGCCGAGGTAATGAGTCCGGACGGAGAGAATGAGAATTAGGAAACAATTTATGCATGGAGCAGGAGAGAGAATGAGTGAGGACGGCCAGGATGGGTAGGCAGCGATAGTATGAGCAGTCGGAGAGGACCGACATGAAACGGAGAAGATGAAACGAAACGGACAGAAAGCGTCGGAAAGAAATCCGAAGAAAAGAAACAGGACAAGATAAGAGACTATGTTATAATACGAGGTCAAGATCAACATAACAATATAAGAGAGGTTCGAACGCGACGGAGCAGTAGAGAATGCAACTCGTGGTCAATCCGATGGCTAGGCGGTGCGGGTTAAATCATCACGAGATGACACTCGGCAACTGGCGCCCAAGCCAGCAAGCGAGCAAGCAAGCGAGCAAGCAAGCGAGCAAGCAAACGAGCAAGCAAGCGAGCAAGCAAGCGAGCAAGTAGGCGAGCGAGCAAGCGAGCGAGCAGGCAAACGAGCAAGCAAGCGAGCAAGCAGGCGAGCAAGTAGGCGAGCGAGCAAGCGAGCGAGCAGGCAAACGAGCAAGCAAGCGAGCAAGCAGGCGAGCAAGCAGGCAAGCAAGCAGGCGAGCAAGCAGGCGAGCAAGCAGGCGAGCAAGCAGGCGAGCAAGCAGGCGAGCAAGCAGGCGAGCAAGCAGGCGAGCAAGCAGGCGAGCAAGCAGGCGAGCAAGCGAGCAAGCAAGAAAACGAGCAAAAAAGCGAGCAAGCAGGCGAGCAAGCAGGCGAGCAAGCAGGCGAGCAAGCAGGCGAGCAAGCAGGCGAGCAAGCAGGCGAGCAAGCGAGTGAGCAGGCAAACGAGCAAGCAAGCGAGCAAGCAGGCGAGTAAGCAGGCAAGCAAGCAGGCGAGCAAGCAGGCGAGCAAGCAGACGAACAAGCAGATGAACAAGCAGGCGAACAAGCAGGTGAACAAGTAGGCGAGCAAGCAGGTGAGCAAGCAAGAAAACGAGCAAAAAAGCGAGCAAGCAGGCAAGCAAGCAGGCGAGCGAGCGAATGAGCAAGAAAGCGAGCAAGCATGCGAGCAAGCATGCGAGCAAGCATGCGAGCAAGCAGGCGAGCAAGCAGGCGAGCAAGCAGGCGAGCAAGCAGGCGAGCAAGCAGGCGAGCAAGCAGGCGAGCAAGCAGGCGAGCAAGCAGGCGAGCAAGCAGGCGAGCAAGCAGGCGAGCAAGCAGGCGAGCAAGCAGGCGAGCAAGCGAGTGAGCAGACAAACGAGCAAGCAAGCGAGCAAGCAGGCGAGTAAGCAGGCAAGCAAGCAGGCGAGCAAGCAGGCGAGCAAGCAGACGAACAAGCAGATGAACAAGCAGGCGAACAAGCAGGTGAACAAGTAGGCGAGCAAGCAGGCGAGCAAGCAAGAAAACGAGCAAAAAAGCGAGCAAGCAGGCAAGCAAGCAGGCGAGCGAGCGAATGAGCAAGAAAGCGAGCAAGCATGCGAGCAAGCATGCGAGCAAGCATGCGAGCAAGCAGGCGAGCAAGCAGGCGAGCAAGCAGGCGAGCAAGCAGGCGAGCAAGCAGGCGAGCAAGCAGGCGAGCAAGCAGGCGAGCAAGCAGGCGAGCAAGCAGGCGAGCAAGCAGGCGAGCAAGCAGGCGAGCAAGCAGGCGAGCAAGCAGGCGAGCAAGCAGGTGAGCAAGCAGGCGAGCAAGCAGGCGAGCAAGCAGGCGAGCAAGCAGGCGAGCAAGCAGGCGAGCAAGCGAGCAAGCAGGCGAGCAAGCAGGCGAGTAAGCAGGCGAGCAAGCAGACGAGCAAGCAGGCGAGCAAGCAGGCGAGCAAGCAGGCGAGCAAGCAGGCGAGCAAGCAGGCAAGCAAGCAGGCGAGCAAGCAGGCGAGCAAGCAGGCGAGCAAGCAGGCGAACAAGCAGATGAACAAGCAGATGAACAAGCAGACGAGCAAGCAGGCGAGCAAGCAGGCGAGCAAGCAGGCGAGCAAGCAGGCGAGCAAGCAGGCGAGCAAGCAGGCGAGCAAGCAGGCGAGCAAGCAGGCGAGCAAGCAGGCGAGCAAGCAGGCGAGTAAGCAGGCGAGCAAGCAGGCGAGCAAGCAGGCGAGCAAGCAGGCGAGCAAGTAGGCGAGCAAGCAAGCGAACAAGCAGATGAACAGGCAGGCGAACAAGCAGATGAACAAGCAGGCGAGCAAGCAGGCGAGCAAGCAGGCGAGCAAGAAGGCGAGCAAGCGAGCGAGCAAGAAAACGAGCAAAAAAGCGAGCAAGCAGGCGAGCAAGCAGGCGAGCAAGCGAGTGAGCAGGCAAACGAGCAAGCAAGCGAGCAAGCAGGCGAGTAAGCAGGCAAGCAAGCAGGCGAGCAAGCAGGCGAGCAAGCAGACGAACAAGCGGATGAACAAGCAGGCGAACAAGCAGGTGAACAAGCAGGCGAGCAAGCAGGCGAGCGAGAAGGCGATCAAGCAGGCGAGCATGAAACCGAGCAAGCAGGCGAGCAAGCGAGCGAGCAAGCAAACGAGCAAGCAGGCGAGCAAGCAGGCAAGCAAGCAGGCGAGCAAGCAGGCGAGCAAGCAGGCGAGCAAGCAGGCGAGCAAGCGAGCGAGCAAGAAAACGAGCAAAAAAGCGAGCAAGCAGGCAAGCAAGCAGGCGAGCGAGCGAGTGAGCAAGAAAGCGAGCAAGCATGCGAGCAAGCAGGCGAGCAAGCAGGCGAGCAAGCAGGCGAGCAAGCAGGCGAGCAAGCAGGCGAGCAAGCAGGCGAGCAAGCAGGCGAGCAAGCAGGCGAGCAAGCAGGCGAGCAAGCAAGCGAGCAAGCAGGCGAGCAAGAAGGCGAGCAAGCAGGCGAGCAAGCAGGCGAGCAAGCAGGCGAGCAAGCAGGCGAGTAAGCAGGCGAGCAAGCAGACGAGCAAGCAGGCGAGCAAGCAGGCGAACAAGCAGGCGAGCAAGCAGGCAAGCAAGCAGGCGAGCAAGCAGGCGAGCAAGCAGGCGAGCAAGCAGGCGAACAAGCAGATGAACAAGCAGGCGAACAAGCAGATGAACAAGCAGGCGAGCAAGCAGGCGAGCAAGCAGGCGAGCAAGCAGGCGAGCAAGCAGGCGAGCAAGCAGGCGAGCAAGCAGGCGAGCAAACAGGCGAGCAGGCAGGCGAGCAAGCAGGCGAGCGAGAAGGCGAGCAAGCAGGCGAGCAAGCAGGCGAGCATGAAAGCGAGCAAGCAGGGAGCAAGCGAGCGAGCAAGCAAACGAGAAAGCAGGCGAGCAAGCAGGCGAGCGAGCATGCGATCAAGCGAGGTGGCAGCCCCGAGCCGGTGCTACGCGGCATTGCACGGCATGGCACGGCGCGGCGCGAGGCGGCGCGGGGCGGCGCGGGGGCCGGGGTCAGGGCCCGGCCCGTACATTAAACGCCCGCGCGCCGAAGGTGATTGCCCGGGTAAACCGCCGCTCGATGGGTATCATCGCTCATGTGCATGGGAACGCAGGGATTAGTTAACGCAATTTCCTCTCTTGGGCTCGCCGGAGAAAATGAAGACGCGCGGGAGGAGAGAGGAGGAAGAGGACTCGGAGGATGGGGATGAGGATGAAGAGGTAGGTCGGGGGTGGGTGATTAGTGAGCGCGCGGCCTTCGGTTTGGACCTCCTTCGCAGTCTCGTCTATTCTCCACGTGAGAGAGTGGAGAATGTGTAACGTATGTAGAAAACGTTACAGTGGAAGTGGAGGTTAAAGAAAATATAACAAACAATAACTCGAAATACCAATAGGAGGCACTCACGACAGTTGGCATTCACGATTATTGCGTATTTTGTATACAAAATATTACTTATAAATGTTTTTATTTGTCTAGAGGAAGACAATTCAAAAATAGGAAATAAGTGGCTAAATTTTTATAAGAATATCTTCGGAAGTTCACGATTTTTGAACCAATGCAGAAAATAGAATGTCTTCTTTTGAATGTAATGCAACTTTTATTCAATTTGAAATTAGGCAAATTAGGGAAATAGGAAAAGTTGTGAATAAATCATTAACTTCGCCGTCATTAACTTCAGCATTAGCTTCTTTCTGAACATCTGATATCGCTTCTTTTTTGGCAACTTAACTAGAGAAGAAACGAATGTTGGTTAATCATCTACATTATTGAGGTTAATGTTTTGAGCCTACGTTTTGAAATTCAACATCCGTACTTTAGCCTTCGAGTGGCGTGGGGGACATTTGTCGATAAATAATAAAATCTCCAATCATTTTCAGATTCTCGTGTTTTACTTCATAATATTGCTTACTCAATACACCATGTTTTATAATCCATATTCCATTAAAAGTCATTTACAGATTACATTGTGTTTCACCAGGATTATTAAATTAGATATCAAATGTTCTAATAATAAGTGGTGATTTTAATTTTATTTATCAATGACTATTAAACACAAATTTCACTTACAAGAGTGTAACACTCGGCAATACTTTAATATTGATACGATATTAAGGTGCTTGTAATATCGCAATGTTTGTATTAACAATTTTAACCTGCGATTCTCATCTTGGGAAATCTATCGTTACATCAACAGCATTTATTCTCTTGGTCTATAGAGTTACCGCCAAACCTTTAAGACAATCTACAATATTTGATATGTTTAAGACCGTGTAAAAGGACCGATCATCAAAATGAGTTAATATATAAATAATAATAATATAAATAATGATAATAATTAAGAAATATGTAACATTGGTTTTCAAAATATACATTTTCTGATGAAACAATTAAATTTTACAACACTTTGTTTAATATTAAGAATTAAAATATTTCCCATCAAATGAAAGGAACGAGAAATAGATGCAAACATGCACGTTATATGTCTACACTCAACATCTCGATGTAACACTGATTAATATCCTTGGTTTGATTAGTATGTGCAAATAATATAATTTTTCTTGTACTAATCGAAGATTGAGTTGAAACATTTTGTGAAGAGTCCTTCAATCTCCTGAGACTCCTGGCCTTTACGAGGAACATTCGGATACAAATATTCGTTCGCAAGTTGTTGAGCCCTCATGATACTTGTAAACAAAGTAGGTTCGCGACTCTTACAATCCGATTGCCGAGTATCGAGCACATGTTTCCACGAGCAAATACAAGCTCCGAAAACCTCTTGAAGTTTTGCCAGACGAATCGAGTGGTATTTAATTTCCCAACTGTATTTCCTCCCCTGCAACTCTCACAACTGGTTTTATGTTATTTCAAAGCTCTTCCTTTTTAACTTTCTTTATTTTTACATTTCCTCCACTGTATGTAGTTTAGACGCGAAGTATTGGATTTAGTCAAGAAATTCAACGTAAAGACTTGTGATAAAATCCTTTTTTTAGGATCCATAAGACGAAAAAAAGTGGGTTTTTTACCGTGATGTCTGTATGGAAGAATTATGAAAGAAATTTTTCACACGCTTATCTCGCACTGATAGGAAGATTCCGAACTCTTAACTCGATACGCGTGTCATGAATAAGGTCATTTAGTGTCATTCTAACGATCACTGGGGTAATTCAGTTTTGAGAGATACGAGCGTCATTGTAAAAATCATAGTACATTTTGATACATATTAAAAATACTCCGAAAGTTACATTTAAATATGTTGTTCAAAAACTAGTATAAAAGACAATGTAAAAATAAACACAATGCCCGATTTTCTCTTCCTCTACGTCTCCAACATTGAGAATAAAAGTTTCCTATAATGCTCAACCATTTTTTGCTCTGAGATAATATATACACACGTTGTCTTTCATTCTTGGAAGTGTTTTTGAAAATTTTAAAACTAATTTTTTGAGCGCCAGCGATATCATGCTCTAACCATTTACACAATATCTCCCAGCTCTCCTTTTGAGCTTTTCTGGATAACAAGCGTGTTTTACCTCTAAATCGTTTATATTCTATGTAGTCTTCTGGTTTCTTTGTATTCAAATACCTCAGATACGCATCGTTCTGGAGCTTGATGGTCTCTTTGATTTCCTCATTCCATATTTTCAGTCTTCAAAGTCTTTGATTCCATTGGTAACCAAGGCATTTTGTGCTGACTGTAGCACGCAATTCATTAGGTTCTTCCAATCAGATTCTATGTCACCTGAGAGTGGTTTCAGATACTCATTCACCCGTCTTTCATATAAACCTCTTATACTGTCTTGCTCTCGCAGTTGAACTTTCATTTTCTTCGAAAGGATCTTGCTTTTTCTCTTACTCCTCATATATCTATAAGGAAGGCGAAAACTACTTTCTAGAAGGAAATGGTCAGACCTCTGTACTTCTAGTATCTGTGATAAGCGATCTGAGTTTGCTATTTATAATTACATAATCTACAACTGATTGCATACCACGAACTACCCGTGTATATTTATGAATGTCTGTAATAGGTATTGGATATTTTGAGATTATTAAAAGTACAGAGGTCTATTAGTTTTTCCCATTAGCATTACGAGCCATTCCACCAAAAGTTCCAACAAGTTCGTTTACAGGAACACATCTTGCTCTGGCATTCAGATCTCCTGCTATAATTGTATAGGCAGAGGCCCTTGCAGTGTTTACGCATTGTTGCAATGGCTTCTAAAATGTTTCTGTTCCTTCTTTTTACCTATAATATTCGGGTGAGATCTGACAGTTCTCAGCTCTAATGTCACGATCCGCTATGATATCCATGCGTATGAGATTAATCCGTTCTTCGATTTTTATGCACTATTATCGCCACCCCTGCTGCAGCCCTCTTTTCTGGAGGTATTCCTGAGTAGACTAGAATTAATTCTTCTAACCCCTGACTTCCCTTACTCTTATTTTTCCTTTCAGATAAAACAGCTATTTCTATTTGTTTTTTTCTTAAGTTCACTCACTAGTACTTCCGTTTCGTCTATTAAGCTTCTAACATTCCAAACTCCAAGTTTAAAATCGTAAAAACCGTTGTTTTTGCCTTTGTCAACATTTCGTGCAGTCCGAGTCTTTTGAGTAATACAAATTCTCTAGTACAGGCTACCGACTATAGCTAGGTACAGGCTATAGCTAGGTATCCGGATGGCAAGGTGGGGCTGCCACCTTTGTGTATCCAGGATTGCACTGTGTTTTTTTTTAATCGAGGTGTCTCTATGCAGGTTGCCGGCGAAGTCTGCAGATCCCTACCTACCCATTGCATGAACTAAAACCATGAATACGGTTGCTTCTTCCTCTCTTCGCACCAGCTTCGCCGCTGCTGCTCCGACCGGTGACTCGTCACGCGTATCTCTGCGCAAGGGACCTCGGAATACCCCGAGGGAGCCCTATCAGAAGCTTCACTACCGCCAGCGACCTCAGGGTCACGGGGATGCAATGCAATGCAATTGCATTTTGTTGCAATGCAACAAAAATAGTTTATGGATCTTTAGTTACCAAGGATCTTATGGATCATTAGTTACCAAGGATCATTGGTTCCCTTAGTACAAAGAACCGTGTTGAATGAATTTGTGGGCAACACTTTGGTCCAGTTTCTATCAAGTTAGTCCGATAGAGTCAAGTGCATGAGACCTCAGCTTTAAGGACGATTTAGAGTACAGAAATGACTGCTTTACGAGTGAGTGAAGAAATTAATATTTTATGTAATATTTGATAAGATAACTAAGTTTTGCTGGTACTTTATAATTACGATTTAGCTGCAACGATTCAGCTAAATACGATTCAGAAGATATGAACGATTACATGAAAGCTTTTATGTGATTGGTATGTTGTTACTTTGTACAACTACGAGTCAAATTGTTATCAAATTTGGGTCTTATTTAAACTTCAGTTTGAGTAGTATGCCCGGTATACGGCCAGAGAAAAATGTGATTTTTATGCGCTATCACAAGAAACGTCGAGTTATTATAAAAATGTGTTGTTATGACTTACATAGAAGAAAGTTACCTTCAGTCTTTGAACAGGTAATAGAAAATTATATGTGTGAAGGCGACTTCAATTGCTTTATATGTAAGCTAATGGTTTATAGATCGAAAAGACTAGGGTTCAAGTCCAACAACTGGCAAATTGTTTATAGATCAACGTTCTTTTAGAACCAAATATAACGAAGATTGGAAAGCTTAGCGTAAAATAATAGCGTTTATTTGTTTTAAATTATTTTTTGACAGTGCATACTTTTGGCACCTCCTGTTCATGAAGCAAGGAGTCGCTACTGCTTTCACATTGAACAGGTACCGGAGATGTCAAATTTCATAACCGTCGTCAAAAACGCCCTTCTGCTTTTTTCTTCCTTTTAACGTGCCTAAAGTCAGTGCAGATGTTTTATGAAATGTTTATCTCATTGACTGTTTTCTATCTGGTAAATCAATAAAGACCGAATAGACGACAATTTTCTTGGATAGCCTTAAAGTATAATAGCCATATCAATTTTTTTTTAAACACGCACATTGTTTCCTGATTTTCAGGACAAATATTTATTGCAAAACACCATCAAACGACGGTATTTTAATGCATATACTTCAACCGCAAAAAAAGACGCAGCAAAAAGCTTGACAACCTACACGCGCACTGAAATATGCACCTCCGCGCCGCAATGCAGCGAGCAGAGAGAGATTTGCATTGCTGCGCGCTACGCAAGCGCTGCACCAATGGCATTTGCGAATCTAACGCCGCCGCTAACAGGCAGTCGCGCCCGTCTCCGCCTCCGTCTCCGCCTTCGGCTCGGGCCGAGTCACTCCTCCGTCCCGTTCAGTTGCGCGCGAAGCGGCCCAGGAATTAATTTCCCGACGAGGAACCCTCTGCAGGTTTTACGCATAAAGATCTCGGCCCCGCGCACTATGGTCCCGACTTCGCGACAAACGGACGAAAGGGTCTTCCTTGAGTTGAAATGTTACATGAAATTAAGAACCGCATAAAACGAATGGGAAGCTGGCTGCTGAGTATGCGGCAGGACGGCGGCGGTGGGTTAAAGAGGACCACTGACTGCACGAGAATTCTAGCCGCCATTTTTTCAGAATGTTGTTTTCAGTGGTTTTATAGAAGCGATTTATGACAGATATTTAGAACAGTTATTTAAATAACGAGCCACGGATGGCGAGCGATCTTTCCCTTCCTTCTTATCATTAACATAACTTTAACATTCTAAATTAATTTGAAGTTATGTAGTTGCAGGCAGTTGGAACAGAAGCTTTCAAGCATACGAATGCTCCAAGATATTTGTAATATTAGTAGTTCCTTGATGTATATATGTAAATAACACTCTATATGTGAGAAATGAAAAGTTATTTGCCCACAAGATATTTGATATAAAAAATCCAAGAAGTACGGAAGTAGGGAGTATTAGGTTTTTTCGAAGAACTATCTCATTATATAACATCGAAGAGTAAAGTGAGAAAATGGAATATCGTAACAATGACAATTAAGGAAACACGGAGATTCGAATTTTTGAGATTAGAATTCGAGATTTGAATTTCTATCTGCTCTTATAATTTCCTCATTCGCAAGTCCTCATCAGATTACGATGACAGATCATGAAATATTGAAGTTCTATTACCTTTTAATTTCGTGCCTGCATCACGCAAATAAGGACAATAATACAAAATTCAATAATAATAATAATAATAATAATAATAATAATAATAATAATGATAATAATAATAATAATATTAATAATAATAATAATAATAATAATAATTTATCCCGCTTTTTGCGTCGTTTATACCACCGTGCGGCGCGCGATGCCAAGGAGACGAGTTGTGTAAATTCGGTGGCCTGTCCGGTCGCGCACGCGCCGTGGGATGGGGGCCTGCCGGTAGCAGCAGTTGAAATGATGGGGCGCTGTTGAGGTCACTGACGCGTCGGGTTTGGTACACCCGCAGATCGGGGAACATTTTTCTTTTCCGTGAGGGGGAGGCGCTGGGTCATACGGTCCAAATGTGAACCTCGCGCGTTAAGGTGCCTTGCCGTTAGATGTTTGGTGTAGTGAGAGTTTTCACGTTGCAGTTTTCGACTGTAAACATTCGCCACAAAACACTCGACTCCCTCAATTACATGTTATTTTATGGTAAGTAAATGTCCCTGAGACGAGGGACAGTCCGTAAATATTTGTACGAGAATACTATCTGCATCAAAATTTGCATAGGTGTAAACGAAGAATGTAACGCGAATGAAGAAATATTTTAATATTTTTATTTATTTAATTTTTAAAATACATAGTTTTTAATTTCCCATTCACAAGATAGGAATAAAAGTTATCTTTGCGGGAATGGACCTGCAATTTTATACAAGACGGCTTATAAAGTACATTGATAATCAAACTCAACTAGTGATGCGACAGGATGGCACAGACTTTCTCGGAGTAAAGTTTTCTAATTTTCTTAGTGTGGACTGGCTTAACGTTCGTTAAGTTAATGTGTTTCCTTGAACTGTAAAATTTGATCTCAAATACAATACCAAAGTACTTCTATATCTACCTATGAATAGGACTGAATATTATTGTCTTTCAAAGGACACACCATATTTTATTTCCAGCCATGAGCCAAATTGTTCTAAAGATCCTAATAAGGTAATTTCTGTAATACGAAACTTCTTTAAGATTCTTTTAAGAAGAGTTAACTTCTAAAATGGTCCTTTTTCTAATATATAATGTCAAGACGTATTAAAAATTGGTAAGTTATTATATATTGCAATCACGAGACTATTGTCATAACATGAACTGATTGACTCCTCGTCCATATCCTGTGAGTGAACTAACAGGGAAAATGATTACATCACTTCACTACCTAACAACAGGAGACGCTAAAAATGAAGGGACCGACTTGGAGAAAGTTTTGAAGAAACAGAAGTTGTTATTCTCTTACCTATTCAAAAATTGATCTGTTGACGTATAAAGAAAGCACGGCAACCCTTGATCCACAAAATATTTCAGTGTCAACATCGTAAATCTTAATGGTACCCGAGAGCGCGTTTTGGGCGATCGAATGTCGGTCGGCCTCGCAGAATCCTCCCTTGGGTCGACGCTGCGAAGAGGCCCGGCAGCCGGGAGCGCGCTGGGTCGTTTACAACCCCCTTTCTTTCGCGGGGGCGCCAAACTTTCCTTTCCTCGAAGGCCGAGAGTGTGCAATGCACTCACGCAAAAGTTTTCCCTCTTTGGGACGCGAGGTTTGTAACGGTTCCTGGGATCAGACAGGTACGTTCGCTCTTGAATACGTTGGGATTTTTACTACTGCCTTTAACAGTGCCGAGGAATTTATTGACTGATTCTAGGGCAACCACTTTTTTAATAATTTCCCCTTCACTGTAGCGGAGGCATACATTTATTTTTCAAAGAGACATTTACAATTTGTGCTACTGCCTTGCGGCTGAAACACATAAAGGGAAGGTTCTCTGTTGAATATATTTAGCTAAAGCAAACTTTTTCTAGCTTAAATCTACACATACAAATTCAAAGATAGATTATTTGGCTTGCCTATTTTTAAATTTAAAGAATATGAATACTCACTATTTTATAATTATCTTTTGCTGATGAGCGATATACTAATTTATTTTTAGTCATTTCACGTCTAAATTCACACTTTATTTATGTTATTCGCGTATTCCGTTATAATGTTCTGATCGTTAGATTAACCATTAACATTTAATTATTGCCGTCCCCACCTTCTTAACCACATCTACAGGCTCCGTTTTTTACCGTCGGGTTCCAGTTTCGCCACGACTGCCAAAATTGCTAACACTGGTAGCGGCAAACGCAATCGTAACCCATAACGGCTCTATTTCCGATGATTGGGCAGTTGGGGATTCGATCCCAATGACAGAAATGTACTTCATGATTTTAACACCGGTGTGTTTGTGTCGGCAGCGATTCTAAATGCTTCCTACTCATTTGCCATAGTTTCGTGTTTTCCTTGATTACTTCCAGGCGAAATGATAAGTGGCATTCAAGAATCCGTGCCATGGACCGCGCGATCCTTATTTCTCTAGCTCCCGTCTTCATTTCCATCCCTAGGGCCGAGCAATGGGCCAATCGCCCATTCTCAAGCTCATGTGGCTAATCTCATTGACTCAGAAAACCTACGACAAGCGTTGGAGGTCTGGAAAGAATAGACAAACTGTGAATACTTCGATATTCCCGATATACCAAATGTGTCTCGTGCTAAGAAAAGTCAGAGTATAAAGTTTATCGAAAGTACAGGAAGTAGATTTCAAAACAAAACGGCTTTAAATAACTTTAGTATTAACCTATTGCCTTCCCACATCACTTGGAACTGAAAATGTCTGTTTTCTAAGCATACCGGAAAAGCAATTTTCAAGTCTTATGTTAGCATGATTTGTATTTGTATTTGATAAGTGATTAGACTCTGCTCTGGAAATGCTCTCCACCTATTAAATGGCCACTTTTGTGTTAAAAATGCATTTTGAATGTTTTTTATATCATAAAATGAATATTAGTTAGTTACCCTTGGAATTTGGGCGAGCCTCTAACATTGGGAAGCTAGACATTTAATCACTCAGGCGTTTTATAGCTTTTTACATTCCATTTTCGTTTTCTCTTTGGGCTATTTTGTAGTATATGCGTCATTTTCTCCTTTTTATGTTCTGTTCCCTTTGATATGCAAATCCAATCCTTGTGTAGGTCCTTATTTTACTATTGTTATTTATTTAATTGTATAAAAATATAGGTTCTTCTTCAGGATTATTGCAGTGTCATTGCAAAGTTTGATGTAGATTAATATAATACAAATGCGGAAAATAAATAATTTAAATAATATGGTAGTAGATGCACCACGATCAATATTTGGTGCTTGTCGCCAAGGGTAGATTGGTTCCTACTATGTTCCGCCAGACCCAAACCGCTGCAACAGAAATGGTATCACTATTATTCGTGTATCGGCCATTTATGACCCCGCTACACGTTATCTTCCGTGCCCCGGAATAAACGTGTGTAATTATGGGGATTAGCTTTTCAGCTAATAATAATAATAATATAATAATTATTATTATTATTATTGTTATCTTATATTATTCACAGTATCTACTGGTCGGTATGTCAACCACACACAGGAATGATGACCAGGTGTGTGGTTGCTTTACTGAAGGTTCAGATGGATTCAGACAATACGGCATGTATTCAAAATTACTGACTTTTGCATATTATATACATTCCTGGCATCCAAGTGAAGACACTCCAGTGCCCGAAGTGTCATTTTCGGGATCACTCCTGTTGCTGATATTTATATAGGCACAGTTGTCACATTACTGAAGTTTCACTTAGTTGCAATTTCATGGGCAATTATTATTATTATTATTATTATTATTATTATTATTATTATTATTATTATTATTATTATTATTATTATTATTATTATTATTATTATTATTGGCGTATAGGCCATTACTGACCACGCTAAACGATTAACGTGTGTAATTCTTCCAGGATCAGCTTTTCAGCTGTATCCTTGGATTACAACAAGGTTGTTACGACTTGTAGTGTGACTTGAGATGATAGGATGATGATGATAGGTGAAGGGACAATCACAAATACGACCATGTCTACGCAGGACTCGACCCTGCAGCCTCCTCGGCACAGACGAAGGCTGCCGCAACCGTCTGTGCCACGGGGCCGACTATTATTATTATTATTTGTAATCATTAAAAGGAAAAATATCTTTTCAAATTTGTGTCCACCTCACGAAATCTCTCCCACGTGCACAGCCTCAACGGGAACAATCTCTACATCCCCCACTGGGCTTTCGTGTTGTTGACTGTGTGTGTTTGTGAGTATATGTGTGTATGCATGTGTGTATGTGCGTAAGAGACTAGAAAGAGATAAGGATGAGGAAAGAAAGATCGACATCGATGAGAAAGTCCGTGGCAGAGGCAAATGCTGTTTTTTGGACCTCTCGTTGTTGATGAATGAGAGGAAACCACACTTCTTATGTGATAGTGGATAGAGTGGAGACAACGCAACATTTGAAAGAGATAACGCAGCCTGAAGGTATTTTTTGAGAAATCAATTCTTCCCACTTAAGTTAGATTGAAATCGTCTCCAGTTGCTCCTATGCGACACACGCTGCCTCCCGATCACAATACCCAACCTTAACCCCACCTCCACACCGTTCGCCTCCTAGAGACTTTGTATGCCACCGTCTGTTTTAGGGCATTTGCTCTCGGCGCTAACAACGCCCCCTGCACGGTTACTTACGTTAATTAATGTTGGCAGTCTATTTGCAAAGCACGGGGCACCGCCGGCTGCTCCGGTGCAGGTATGCCGATGGCTCATTTGCAAGTCTATGCGCTCATTACCTGCTGCCCGCGGTGGCAAGGGCGAGGGGAGAGAGGCAGCGAGGCAGGCGGGAGGCACAGCATTGTGTCCTCGATGCACCAGATCAGTGGTGTCCAAGTAAGGCACACTCGCCGCCGGCGTTTCTGTCGCCGCCATGTTGCTGTGTGTTTGTTTTGATTAGGGCTTTGCGTGAATAATGGGCGATTGGGTTTTGTTCGAGTCGTCGATTGTGCGTTGTTTGTACAGGTAGACAGCGCTAATGTATTTATTGGGTTGCACTGAGGAATGCTTGGGCCTTGGAAAATAGTGACATTTGACAATGATGTATGGATATGCAACAAATAAAGAAGAGTTGCAATATATTATTTGTGTTGTTTTATGTTGCAATTTACGTGTTTTACTACCATTACTTTACGTGAACTACCATTAGTTTCGTCCTTCAATACTTCTCGCTGTGGGAAAGATTTTCCATGTAACTCCCAATATCTACACCACATTTCTAAAGATTGAAGTACAACTATTATTAAAGTTCTACTGCATCTCACTTACGAAATTAAAATGTCATATTTTCCTTACCAACATGCCTTTGCCTCGTACACTCTCTTGTTCCACGTCATCAGGGAGGAGCAGAGAGAAAAAAGACTTAAGGGAGAGACGAGTCTGAGACCCGAGTCTGACTCACTAGCTGATGTCTGGACTGCTGTCCATTGCGTCGTAGCAATCCAGTTCAAATTCATAGGAATCCAGTTGCCTAAATTCTCCATCTAAATTTACTCCTTTAGAACTGGTTTTGTGCAGCTCCTGCCTGCTCGTTGTAAAACATCACTTCACCCCCCACACTGCGCCTCCCACGACGCCCAACCGTAAATCGCCTGAAAGGCAGCCTGGACCCGAAAGCGCCGCCCCCCAGAGTATTTGGGTGACACGCACCAGCTGATGCATAAGCGGACAAGCCACAAGTGCCGCTAAGCGGTTTGTCATAAAGCGCACAGGGCGGTTGTGTCTGCCGCCACCATCACCCCTCCATTGGACGCTCCCGTTGCTGTCTCCTCCGCCTCTGCCCCTCACGCCACTCCGTCGCTCACGACCCCCGCCCGCCAACACAACTACTTCCTCCGCTGCCTCCTTGATCGCTAGAATTATCACTACCTCTTCCACCATTACCACCACCACTGCCACCACTGCTACCACCGCCACTCCCACCATATGCTGTTACCGTCACCCTCATTATCACCAACACCATTTCTACTACCACTACCACCATTACCACTCTCACCCTCGCTGCCACCGCGTCCCACAGTGCACCGTTTTATTTCGCTCGGCCGACCTTCAAATGGGGCTTAACGACTGGCCCTCGTGACAAAGAAGAGCTCTATTTATTATCTTGGCGCCCAGGTACCGAGTGGTGGTTCGGGGAGAATACGGCTAGATAGTCCTGTGGTTCAATAATGTTTACGTCATGGTCTGCAGAATGTGGAGATTATTGTTATTCCTGTTGAATAATTTGCTTCAAAATACATAAAACACAAATAAAGGTGTAAAACTTCTGCTTTTAGTTCTGCTGATTATTTTCTGGACGATTGCCAATTTTACCGGCATGTTTTTCATTTCTAATTCCTTTCCGGTTTACGTTGGTGTAAGATGGTAATATCTAATAAAACTTAACACCTGTTTGGAAACCTTGTGTAGACATCTGAACGTTAAATTGGAAATTTATGTTAACTAAAACTTGGAACATGAATTTATACAATAAGAAGCCTAGTCATGATTATTATTGAATTATTATTGTTCTAAAAAGTCATATTTGTAAAGTGGTACTCTCTCTCAGTAAGGGCGAATTTGGTCACTGAAATTCTTTGAAAATGATTTACATAGAAAAATAAATTAATCCAATCAGGAAATGTTGTGCAATTTTCAAACCTATTGAAAGAAAACAATTCCATGATTTGATTTACTCGCAAATTTTCAAATATTTAAAGGGGCGAAACTCTTTCTAATGTGGTATTAAACAGTAACAATATGGATTGTCTCATTTCCCGTTCTATTGATATGGTATATGTATTACCAAGTTATTTAACAACAAATGAACGATATATTTCGTATTCATACATCTAGGACATTCAGATGAGACTTTATCATGTTAATATGTTTTTTTTTAAGAAATGTTTATTTTTAATTGGATTTCGTTAATATTTATGCTGGTTTCTGCTATTTCGTTTATGACTAACCTGTTTTCCAACGAAACAACGAAATTGGGTCGTTCCTTCTTTCATAACGACAAAATACATAAACTGGATTCTGGATTTATTACATTGCAAGTATGTTTTCAACACGGATTGTTCTCACAGTAGCCACGCGCGTAGAAACAAAAATATATTGAGTGGTCGAAACAAACCCTGTGTAGCCGGTGCACTAATGCCTAATAATTGGTCACTCTTGTAGAGCAACGTTTCTCTTATGACCTATGACAGGAGTCCCGTTAAATTGCGTTTGACCTTCGACCTCAGATAGTACATCATGAGTTCAGTTATGTTTTACACCCTGCAGTACATCTCTCTGACCTGTTCTTCGTTGGAGTTTGTTAAAAGATAATTTCAATTTACTCGACCTGGAGCTCATTAACAACGTCTGTTACACGAAGTGGAGTTGGTATTATACTTTTAAATTACCTAAGGCATAGTTTCGTTTTATTTCTTGTCCTGTTTAGTGGGCTACGTGCGTTTTCTAGAAACACTCTGCGTGTTTCTTGAGAAGAAAGCGTGTTTTTCCAAGATACTTTGTGATTACTTTCTTTACCTTACGTTTTTATTTATCCGATGCAGTTCATTTGTATTTGTTTGACTAATTGCTTATGAAACAATGTAAAATGATCATTAGATGAAATGTGAAAATATAATAAAGACAAGAGAAGTTGAACATCTATTTTTCTGTAAATATGCTTGTAGTGCTGAAAAACACCAAACAATTTCAGAAAAAGTTTAATGAACATGTCAGTTGGGAGAGTAAAACGTATCTGAGAAAAATAATTCATACTTGAATTTGTGCTTTCTTTCTTGGTATATATTTCAGTCAAATTTGCTCGAAAATTAACACTAGTAATTTAGAAATATATATTCATATTTTTTAATTGCCAATTAATATGAAAAAAATCATAAAAATATTACAGAATAATTAGACATAAGCAATGGGTTTTAGTCCATTACAGTGTCCAATACAATACTAATTTTGGTTTTCAAGAAGTTATATTAATATACACATGTGAATAACTGCAAGGCTGGGAAGTTAATGCTGTATCGAAAGGGGATATATGCATGCAAATATACTGTATTATTTATAAAATATGTTCTAAAACTAATAATGCTAATAATGCTAAACTAATGCTCTAACAATGAACAGTTTTAGATATTCATGAATAATTCACAAACTGTTATTTTAAATGTTAATTTTGAAATTTTTTCCTGCACTTAGTATTCACGCGGTAATTTTTAATGTAAAATGTAAGGATATCGTTGTCGAAGAATCAATTCCAATACTACAAATTCTTTATCAAAGATATCATTCACAATCGTTTCCGGGTACCAGCGCTACTAGATCATCTAAGACACGTTCAGGCGAAATACTGCTGCAACGAACGAAAGACATTCCCACGATTTCTCATGAATAGCATTCGCATTGACATTTGTGAGGTTGTACACGTTTCGATTTGAAAGACAAATATGCATATTAATTGAAATTCCAAGAGAAATATGCCACATTAAGAACAAAAAAGCAATAAATGTGAATAACAACTAAAATATAATTGAAATATGATGCATAACACAATATACACAAAAAAAAGAACTAAAATGCTATATAAAATCACCGAATATGTGTTAGTTTTATTGTGTGTTGTAGACATATGAAAATTAGCATGCAATAAAGCCCATAATTAAAAGTACGATTTTTCATAAACTTTCTAGCCCTACTTATAACAGTAAAAGAAAGTCCAGGATTATCAAATAACGTTTTACCTAGAAATGCGTTCTGATCTTCTCGCTCGTATTTCAATGTCAGACGACAAGAGTCCACATTTTTACTCTACTTCAATCTGCTCGCTCTGCAGAGTTCAAACATTCGTCCGGCCATATGTGCCTAAATATTGACTGAGCATACGTCCGAGTACCGGAGCGTGGAAAGTGGATCAAAGCATTTGCTAGTGATGGTGGCTGCATAAGTACACACTGGACGTAGAAAATTTCGTGGAGCAAAATTAATTTAAATCTAAAAATACATTTGATTATTTATTTTGTGTTTGTAAAAAATTTATATTTCTGCGTCATATTAAGATGTTGTGGCCTGTAATGCTCACTTATAAGATATTGTGCACTGTAAAATTATAACATATTTTTAATTGAAATTATATTGTATTACCTTTTCACAGATACTTAAACAGAAGTTATTACTAAATCACCGAATAACGTGAAAATAAAACAATATAAAAGTGCAAAATTATGAGAGCTGTATTTAAACAAATATACAAATATAACAAAATTTACATGTGCACAAAAGTGTGTGATTCAGGAAATCCGGTTTTTTAATCAGTCCTGGAATAACTCCTCTATGTTGTAAAGTAGAATACAAAACGGACAGATTACATGTAATTATAATAAAGAAAAGCAAATCTCAGTAATTCATTGAAAGAGCCGTTTCTACAAAGAGCAGTTTCTACAAGATCAAACTTTACTAGTTGGTCAGGAAATGTCGAAATAGGCATGTAGACCGGCGACATATCTCACGAAGAAGAGGAGAATAACACCGCAATCTCCTTGAATATAACATGTACTACCTTACCGAGATAATGATCTTAGCAGTTATTGCGTTCAAACGGGATATCAATTAAAGCAGGTTATCAACATTTCGAACCGAAAATCGATGAACGAAAGTCGGAATGGTCAAAAATCAATAAATGGGTATTTAGAAAATTTAATTTGTGAGGTAAAATTTATTTTGTCCGCCTAATTCCTTTTGGCAGACCAACGTACCTCAGCAGACTTGCTGCGGCGGCGACGTCGTAGTTTGGACAGCGCGGTCACGGAACTGGAGCGGGCGTGGGTTCGCAGCCCACTCCACGGCCGCCATCCCGGATCTCGGGCGTACGCAGCAAACGCCGCTGCGTCAATACGCGTCTCCCCGCCCCGCTCCACCACGCCCCACCCCGCCTTACCCCCAGCCCCTCCCCGCCCCTCCATCTCTGCTCACCGCATTCCACCTCAACCCTCCACACCAGACCACCCCACAACCCCCATCCACGCCCAACTACACCCCGACCGCCCCGCACTCCACCTCATCCTCACCACCCCGCCCTGTACCGCCCCGCCCCGGCTGCCTGCTCTCTCCCCACCCCTGCCCCACGCCGTTCGGCGTCCTCAGCGCGCAATCGCAAGTCATTTGCTCCACCGCGCAGAGGCCTCTTCGGCGCACCTGAACCACATCCGGCATGTCTGGAATGTAATGCTTGATCGTTACAATATTAGCCACAACCGAATTAGTTTACGTGGCGAGGAAGTGGACTATTGGGGCGAAATGGGAATTCGGAATTTGGAAAAGAGTGTTGTAATAAACTCTCCTCAAATATGATGCGTAATATTTTAAAAGCTCTGTTGCTATTCACTTGAAAATACAGAGGACATTTCCAAATATTGACTACCGTTCGGAAAGGGGAAGCAAATTCCGAGCAGAAGAAAACAAACTGCTGTAATAATGGAATGTGTTCCAAAAGTTATTGTTTATTGTTCTTTCGACTGCTTGAAATAATAGTCGCAGTCGAGTGGAAATCACTTTGGCCACACGACATTTGTTGGACACACAATGAGGTACTTTTTGCTAAAACAAGCCATTACTAAATAGAAATCATTTTTTAAGTCCATCGGTTCGGATGAGAGTTTATCACTAGAAAATACGTATGTGTAGCATTTACAGACCTGCGACCACTAATGTAGAATATTGAAGCGCGACATAATTTGAAAGAAAACAACTTTTCGCTAGTAGAGTTGAATCTGAATTTGAAACAAAGTATGGCGTGCACGCCCCGTCCAAGAAGCCATAACAGTCAGGGAGGGAGACCCCCATCTCCTTGTTTTTCTTCCTCCCTTTTGTTCCTTTTACCCATTGTTTACACACAATTTTAAAAAATCTTATCATTATTTCCATTATGTTCTCCATCAGTGGTCGCAATACTGGTGTTTAGTCGGTGGCGAAAATTGCAATCACGGAAATATAAGATCTTTTCTTCATTTTTATTTCATTACTTTAGTGATAATGAAATGATGTTTACTAGAAAAGTGAAAATATAGATGGTTTCGTTTCTTCGATACTTTTTTTTTCTTCAACTTTCCCCCCGCCAGTAGCCCTGGCGAGGCGGGAGTTTATTTACTTTTGGGGGTACAACATACGCCGCAGCTCTATGGCTTATGCGGCAAAGAAGGGGGCACAACTTACTTACTAACTTATTTCTAACTTAACCTATGGATGAAGCCGGCACTTTGGCCGGCAACCTAAGATTAACACAAGTCTTTGTTCTTCTTCACGCTTTATAGTATTGGTTTTCTTGGGTATCTTTTTTTTCTCATTCACACGCACATTCACACTAGATCACTTGACATACGCACTTTCATACGACACTATATACATCCTAAACACTATTTACACTATTTACACTATTTACACTATGTGCGCCACGGCGCTGACTTTGCTCCAAGCGTCCGTGGCGGCTAGGCACAATGTGCCCTGGCAATTGTAACGGGCGGAGCCTCACTCGTCCCGCTGGGAGCCTCACGCCGCTGCTCGCAGAGTTCTGCGAGAAGCTGCGGCGGTAGCGCCCGGAACGTGGAGGCCACTTGCTTGGGCCCTCTCGGCGCAAAATACGCCCGGTGGACCTCACAGTTCACTGCCCGGCCGGTTTCGCGCAAGAGCCGCGGAGCTTTCGGGCCCAGCGCCCGCGTGAGCGCCGTGTGTGCCCTCCGGCGGATTTCCTCTGGCAGCTGACGACTCACGCCCAAGGCCCCGTAGGTTGCACTGTTCCTATGGTGGCGGTTAGGAGGAGGAGGAGGGAGATGCGGCCGCGTGGCGGTCCGCACCGCTCGGTTCTCGGCCGCCCAAATCGGGCGTAGGGTCGAGACCGGCGCTGCCGCAAAGGTTTCGCAAGCATAGGTCCATAATACCTTCGATACTTCCTTCGATACTTAAAACCACTACATCTTAAAGAGATGTGTTTTTTCTTTGAACAGCCTTGGAAATGTAAAATCCTATGTCGTAACAGTTATTGGAGAGAACTTAAGTAGAGTTAGAAAAATGTACTGTTATTGCATGAATTGAATGAATGAATAATCTGCGGATTGAAATGATTGTACATTGCAAACAGATGTGATTAATACCATAAATTTCCCTTACACTACACCGTTTCCTTACTCACATTCACATTACAAGCTAATTACGCTATGTAGATGTTAATTTTGTGACAATGAATAAAGAGAGATGTTCAGAGTTATATTTAAAAGATGAATATTGGGAGTTAGCAAAGCTTCGTGGACGTAATTGGAAGTTATTACTTCACAATTAATTTCAGTACTTTATTATCAATTTTTATATCTGCCAGATAAATTGAATAATGAGCCAAATGTCTCCAGTTCCACATTAGTGAAACTTAATTTTCAGTAATAAAAGTGATAAAACTCAAATGACGTTTTCTGTACAAAATCGAAGTTAATTTCGCGACTTCGCAGGTGTCGGCACAAGCGTCTGCCTGCACCTGCCCGACCCCGCTCATCAGCCCCCGAAGGGGCGCCTTTTGATGAAAATATTGCCCAAATTTCGGAACTAGAGGCTGCTCATTTTCGCCGGCTCGTGTAATTTCGCTCGTGGCAGGTGGGCAGAAGCCGCGGAGGATTGAAGGGCGAGCGCGGACGGGGTGGAAGGGCCCGTCGTGAGGGTGCAGGACGCTGGGGGGCAAGGACCCGGGGCAGCGGTACCCCGTTGTCTCCCCGGCGGGCCCTCCATTGTCGTTGTTTGTTTGTTTGCTTGCTAGCGTTTTCTGCCCGACCTCGTTCGCTAAAACCTTTTCGTCCATCCACCACTCCCTTTTCGGGTCGACGTCCGGCATTTCGGGCAGCGGCCAGCCCTTCTGCCTTTGCTGCGTCGTAAACTGACCGAAACCCTTCAGCTCGAATGGACGTTTTTTAAGAGCGCGACAAAAGACGCGAAAAGGCTTTGCATTCCGTTTCCAACGGTACCTCGGGGTCGTGAAAGTGCACGGAGCCACGTTGTAAAACAATCTACAAACCCGAATTTTGCACGGTTCGTTTTTTACAGCTTTTTTACTGACGCGTTCGGTTACCTGATGACGGGAGTAGGGCGGCGTGTGGTAGGGTGTGGGTCGCCGGAGTGCGCTTGAGATTTCGGGTTGCAACACCTTTGACGCTTTCCCTCTTTCATCTCCGCCGCCACCTCGCTATTAGAGAGGATATCGAAACTGGGCGGTTTGCGAAGGTACGTGATCTTCGCTGCGCTCGCACAGATGGAAATTGTCGTCTGCGGGTTGTGTCGCAACGTATTTGCTTGACCTGTTTGCCACTTTACTGTGATGTTTCGCTGCTTATTATGAAGTGATGCGCGCGAGACTCGATTCTGTGTACATCTCGCATTCGACGATTTCGCGCTTCAAACTCCGATCGTGTGTTTGCAACATTATTGAAACTCGTGCGTTCTTGGAAAGACACATCTGGATACCAACTTTGACGCAAAGATGACATATCTTTCGTAGTATGTTGATTTGATTGAATGATGTAACAAAAGGGTTCATTCAAAAAAGTTAGCGTTTTATGAGAATTTGGTGTCTGCGCAAAATAGGCGTATGTTTCAGTAGAAAATTTTCTTGATGTTTTAACGAAGAAAACGAAGAGTGTATTTCTATTTATTGTATATTAAATATTATTATAGATATTCTTTTTAAATTAGTGCAAATCATATTTTTATTCCATTTTTGAAAAGTCAGCATATTATTTTCTCAGTTTCCACTAATTATTTATTTTTTATGTTATTTTAAAGTTATCTCTCAAGTTTCTAAAACTACGTTAAAAGCTGAAAACACACTAAAATCTTGACGGTGTCAAAACAAATTGTGAATCTGCCTGATCATTCTGTATACACAAGATCCATTACAGCTGCTATACCTTCTCAGCTTTCCAGCTTACTACAATATTTACGGAAATCGAGCCCATTCTCTCAAGCCACTAATAACAGAAGGCTCCACGGGCCTCTCGTAAAGCCGCCCCCACGAGCAGCCTTCCATCACCGCCCCTGGCCCCCGGCACACCTTGTGGCGGGGCTGCAGGCCACGGGCGCCGCGATGGCGGCAGCTGCGTCGTCAGGTAACGGGACGGGCAGGTGATCTGTCTCATTAGCACGCGCTGCTCGCGACGGGGCGGGGGCGGGAGAAGGGTGGAGGCGACAGTAAGCGCGCATTGTCCGGCGGTTGGCTCGAGTGACCGCGTCCAGCTGCTCGGCTTTGGGAGCGGTCGTCTGCAATTGATTGTCACGGCGACTTCAGAACGTATTTCAGGGGGATTAATAACTTACGAAAGAACTATTTATAGTTTATTTTTGATACTAATTATGTAATACATACAATTTTTTCCAAACATAACCTGATGTTCATGTGTTGTCTAATATCAATATCATGAGGTTGACACACCCTATGAAACGTTATTGTTAAGTGGTCTAATAAAACGAACTATACTAGATCACTAGCCATACTTTTCTGATATAAATAGACTGAACCTCACTTGACTTTCCTACGATAGAACATCACAAAGAGGTTTTCAAGAACACTTATAATATACACATTATTATTATTATTATTATTATTATTATTATTATTATTATTATTATTATTGTAAATTTATAGTATTATCATTATTATTTTCCTCATTTTTTGGTACATTAGTAATATTAATTGTACTGATAACCAAAATCAAAGCATCAATATTATTAGCTTGGAATGGAATTTAAAATACATTATTTCCCAGAAATTTCTGTGCTATGCTTGTACTATCACTGCCTTCAATATAATTTTGTATAAGTTTTCTTTCACACACAGATGTTTGAGGCCTCACATCATATTCCCAGGGATGATAGCGGTGTTTAAAAGAATTATTGAAATAATGTCGATTTTTCTTCATGCCATTGTTTCTTGGTGAGTTCAATGAGATGTAAGGACTTTTTTGAAATTCCAGCCAATTTACTTTGAGAATTGCTAGTGTTTTATGCGAGAAGTAACCATCAGCACGAAATTCCTCTCTCTCTCTCTCTCTCTCTCTCTCTCTCTCTCTCTCTCTCTCTCTCTCTCTCACACACACACACACACACTTTCTCTCTCTCTCTCTCTCTCTCTCTCTCTCTCTCTCTCTCTCTCTCTCTCTCCTGCTCTCTCTTGCTCTTGTTAATCACAACCGGATCTGGTCTCTTTTGCATTACTGAGCGATCTGTTAAAATAATCCTAACCCAATACAAACGCTACTCTTCATTCTCCAACACACAGATTGGCATGTAAAATAACCCCTTGTCTTTAGCGATAAGTTAAAATTTCTCAGCATATATTAGATATAAAATTTTGAGCACTGCGTCATGACGTTTATATTCACAACCAGAGAAATGCGTACATGTCAAAGTCATGCGTTGGGTTGATTCTACTGTTAGGCAGCCGTAGTACACATTCTGCACAATTCCAACCTTAATAATTAGGTTCAAAAAGCTGAGTCGAAATATATTATTATCATTAATAATAATAATAATAATAATAATAACAATAATTAAAAGTGCACATTCTTCTCCTTTTTCCTTAGAGACGCACGCTTTAAAACCTTTCTTCATCATCAGTGGTGGTACAGCCAGAATCTCCGCTTCAAATTTCGGACGTATCTGGAAGCTTTCCGCTGTGATGAGTGTTGGCAGGGTGGGTAGCAGGGTGGGTGGTGGTGCCGGAGGCGGCGGCAGCGGTCAGGGTCTGTGCATTGTCCCGGAACGGGCGTGAGCGCGTGCAGCTGCCTGGACCTTGTGGAACACCTCTTCAGGCTCTCCTGAAAGCGAGCGTAGACTTAATCAAGTAATAGGCGATCCGTCTCGGCTGGACAGAAGACGTGTAAAAGCCACACTCCTACGGGGCCATTCACAGATGCTACTCGAGATCCGCCCCGGCGCGAAAACCGCACGTGCCTCCGGGGCTAGACATCGTGTTTTGCAGTCTTTGGAAATGTCGCTCTTTCATTCTTGATGGATGTTGAGATGGAGCGAAATAGGAAGCAGGTGAGAAGGGAAACTGGTAACTCGAGACTGGCACACATATAGTTTAATAACCAATAGTTTCAGATACTACTATGTTTTGTGACACGCTCTAATTTCTCTCTTACTCTTAATAACTATTGATTTAAAAATACCACTAATACTTTTTCGCCTCTCCCGGCTTGACACAGTATTTATACCTATTATTTATTTTATTTTTACTTCCATTGGTTTCAGGATGGAATCGCTCGCTAGTAATTGAAAAATGTATCTTTATGAGTCGACAGATTTGCCCATACGGGATTTCAAACACGAAAATTTACATTTTCTCATATTTTTCGAAAATTGCAACATTAACACATAATGGAACAAAGTATGAGGTGTTGTATTTTTTTCCCCTAATTTTCTCTCACGATCCATATGTTACGTGATTCCCTATAGCCATGTAACAACATTGCATCACCTTCTTAGTTATTTCCACAAACAATACTTAACATTCTCTACATAGCCGTAAAATTATTTTTAAATGTGCATCATAATTATAAAAAAAATATGAATGATTTAAATAAAATATGTAAATTATTTTTAATATAATTAAAAACATTATTTTAATATACAGGTGATAAGAGGAAAACATTAACATTGAATTCATAGTTGCAGAGACAAAATTGAAATTTATTGTTGAAAATGAACTTAGAATCATATTCCATAAAATAATTGTTCGTTACTTTATGCCATATAACTTCGTAACTTCTATAATCTCTCGCATACTTTGTCATATAATTATGTGAAATGTATTACATTCCCATTCAAAAACATATTTGCAGTTAACCTCAGCTCTAGAACTCCTGATCCTCGTGCAACTCAATTTATCCTTTTTATGAACTCTTTCGTTGAAATGGTGGACGAAAACAAGTAGAATGCCTTCCACCCACCAATCAATATGTAAGGACCATAGCGGACGGCAGAGTGGTTTTGTTTCAGGTATGCATCCCAGACATTCTATTCGCTACACGTGTTCGCTTGCAAATGTACCCGCGTGCCTTTAGTTTTCGTATTGGCATCATGGCAGTTCCTGCAACTCAATAAGTACTTCGGTGACGGTCTTTGATCAGTTTCCGCGCTCGTTTGACGCAGGCTGTTTCCCACCCCGATCATGCTTCCTCCTGGAATTCGATGGTTCTGAGCTCGAGTGCACGTTCTCGTCGGGAAACCCAGCACTCAGTGGTTCCGAAGGAAGGAAGTAGGTGGAATTCAGTGACGTCATAGTGCTAAAAACGTTTCACTTTTACTTTTCGTTCGTACACAGCTGTTATTACATGATTTTAGAGTCAGTACAAGGTCAAGACGAAACCTCGACAAGATCGACTAAATCCTACCCTCGAGTGAGGTAACGGTAATGATGCAATTCAGCGATACACGCAGCATATTGTTGATCGCCAATATAATCCCAGGGCAGTTATACAGTAAGAGCTTGAAGAATAAACCCAAGTAAAAATTATTCACTTTATAATAAATGTATAATGAATAAGTCCAACAATTTTGTTAACGTAATACCATAGTGGAATTTAGTGCTATTTGATAAGAAATGAAGCTGCAGCCTGACCAGAATAGAAAAACAAGATTTGACAGGAGAAGAAAAACAAGATGATGCCGTCACAGGAATGCCAGCTGGTATGCTCGTGCATTGTCTGTGTTGATATATTTGTGGGTCAAATGAGCGCCAGAAATTTCATGAAAAATATGCCCTTAATCCAACGGCAGTATCTACAAACCCTCGTAATTAATATAATCAAATACATAATTAATTGAGCGCTGTGGTACTTTTCGGAATTTGCACAATATAATTTACCTGTCTAATAATGACATAACCTTAAAACGGACGTATTGTTTACATAATTTAAACTAACTTGGTCTTTGGCCAGTTCTCCTGGTCTGTCTCCATGAATTAAAATTTCAGTTGTCGAATATTATTTTCAAATTTGTCATTAATTTGCTCTTTTCCATTTACACGAATAACGTAGGGAATACATGCATTCATTTAAACAATGCAATAATCGCTTTGTATGCACTCTGTACACTTCGCACTAATTTTATCCGACCTCCTCCTCTACCCGGCTGAGTCGTATTGCTCCAGGGGCATCCACCACGAACCCGTCAGTTTCTCCCTCAATTGCGCCTATATGACTCGTGGGCCCACATTATGTAGACTTCTGAGCTTCATGCGTTTGGTGCTGCCCTAGAGATGGTAACGAGACTGCATATAGTTTAAACCGGCGCGACCCTATTCTCTAATATCGCACTCCTAGTCTTCCGGGGAAATAGAAAGGAATTAAAGATACTTGCTTACAGCCAACAAATTCCTTTATGCTGCCTGCTAGTGCAAAAAAGCTTAAACAGATCTTCGGTTTTCTACAGCATCTGAGAGGTACTATATCACGTGACTGCTCATTCATTTCTCTTAACAGTCGCATCCCAAAGAAGGGCAGGGATAAAGGACGAGCCCCAGGATAGTTTTCTGTCTTTTGTACTTGTGTAGATACGGAGTTAGTGTTTCACCGTTAGGATTTTTACTTTCTCTCTACGGAGTAGAGAGAAAGTTATGTAAAGTAGAGAGTAAGTTATGGCGAATTTTCGACAGAAAAGCTCTTTTTACATTGTCCTGGTACCGAAAAAGTGGATAAATCCAGACCACTAAATTTAGAGAAAAAACGTGGTGTAGCCAGAATCCAATCCTTGTTACTGAATTACCACAAAACGTCTGTCCGTCTGTGAACAACGCTAGCGGCTAAACGCTAGCGGCCGTTCAGCCGATTTTTCCGAAATTGATATTCCCCAATTGATCTTCCTGATGTAGGGTCCCTGGAATTTAAAATCGATATTTTAATTTTGGAGGGTTCTTTTGGGACATTTCTAAAATTAAAAAAAAGACTCCATCGTTTTTTATTATTTTTTTTGTTGGATAGTATGAATGATGTATAGGAGAATAGAGAAGGTATCATTTTCGTTGAAAATACTGATTTTTCAAAAATTGCAAACGTTTAAAATTTTTTTGCGTCATCAACATCATACAACTACAATTATAAAAATAGACATTTTTTTCCTTAATGAAATCTATTCTTTAAAAATAGATTTTGAAATAAGGTCAAGTACAATTTTTCGAAAACATGAGTACTTTTCGAGTACTTTTGCGCGACAGTACGAGCGAGAAAGTTCGTGATGTTTTGGCACCAGTGGATTTTGTCAGAACCTTTCTTAAATCTATGTGATAATTGTTGATATAGGTTTGTAAAATATTTATGAAATAAATATTACTCACATTTTTGTTTTTATAAAGATTATTATTTTTAATATCGTTTTAATAACACCACTCAAATATATTCAAGACATTCTATTATTTTATTAACTATAAATTACAAGACTTTTCTATATAATGTTTGATTAACATTTTTTTAATCACCATATAACAGTTGCTAGGAATATGATCATCACTTTATATATACAAATTACATTCATTTGAAATTTACATATACTCCCATAAATATACTTGACTATCAATCCATATTAGAACAATAGTTTCGTCTTTCAGGCCAAATCAGAAGTTTACAAAAAAATAAAAACTCCCGCCATGTGGTTTCATTATTTTCTTAGGCCTGCCAAAAACACACGTTGAAATCATATTTCAGTACGTGTCTATTCAGAGGAAAGTTATGTACTTAAAGCAAAATAGTGAATGTTGACCTAGTTATTTAAGAAAGGGCATGTCCATTTGTGTCCCCGTAAAAAGAATTCGCAAGTAAAGGAAATGTTGAAAATACTATATTTGCATTTGCCTTGTGTCAACGATTAATTTTTTTCAGTTACATTTTAGCTTGTAATTGCTTTCGATACGGAGCTCGATATACACTGCATAACTTACCTGGATCGAGAGGATCGGGGTGACGAGGGAGATATGAAAACATATGAGTACTGCTACATGTTCTCTTACGGAGGGAATTATGGGAGGTAAATATGAAAATATAACGAGACAAAGTTACATTTAGTTAATAATAATAATAATAATAATAATAATAATAATAATAATAATAATAATAATAATAATAAATACGTACATCTGGGTAAATATAAAATTATGTATGCAGCACGAGCTTAACTGGTTCTAATGATGTATTGTGGCGTCATACGGGTGTAATCGAACACAGACGAGAGTGGTTTGTAAAACAGTACATTTATTAACAATCTAGACCGTAGTCTCAATTTAACAACTACCCTGTTCACAATAAACTAAATAAATAGACCCACTACAAGGAGAGATAATTTAAGAACGGATACCACACCGCAACATACCACCGATGTTCCCTGTATGAAGCCGCTCTACTTTGAGACCATCTACGCAAGTCACGACAATGAATTGCCGGCCCCTCGCCCTAGTGCACCTACACGCACAGACACGCGCTTCACCTGTCGCCGACGCCGCTAGAAGAAGAAGACTGGGGCATTGTTCTCCTGGCCTTATATAGGCCCTTTTGGCGCTACCCGCCGCCCCCATAGCCTCCTCCCCAAAGCCGCTCTGGGCCCGCTACGTCCACGGAAAGTCCCAGTGCGTCATCACTCAGTCCGTTGTTTAACATCCGGCGATGCTCGCCGATTTCCACGTGGTTGTCTGTTTTGAGCGTGATACGACGCTACAGTATTATAGGCTATCCGAGACGAGCCGCAACACTGACATGGTGGCTAACGTTTCGGCCAGCGTATTGGGGCCTTTTTCAGACATTTTGAGTACGCTTTGAGGAAGGCCACAATACTCCGAAACGTTAGTCAACATGTCCGTGACGCGGCTCGTCCCGGATAGACTAGATAACGCAAACTCCGGTCGCAGACGTCTACGCAGCCTGACTCTAATGATCGAGGCCCTAGAGCATTTTGTCATCGTTCGATCACAGGAACCTTCATGAGGCCTTTGTGGGTAGATAACAATAATACAAAGTGCAGAAAATGATTCTAATGTAAAATGATCGTAATGTACAGTAGTACTAAAAAACGCATCACCTAAAGAAAATAGCATTCTGTATTTTCCTAATTCAATCTGCTCTAAAAAAGTTTACACAGATAACGAGTAGAAAGCGGTAATCATATATATCATGTGGATGATATGATGTTTCTGATTCCATTACCTTCATAACTCGCTCAAGTTTTGCAAACCAAGTAGTGTTTTTTCAGGGTTATATTGCAGATTACAACTGTGAGAAAGGCGATGCGGTTTTTTCGAGCACTACAGTAAAATGATTGTAATTGATATATAATACATGCACAGTTAGTTCTTAAATATATAAAATTTTCCTTTCATTATATTACAATTCATTATGGTGTCCTGAGTTATCCACCACGCCATTGATATTCTCCAGGTCCCAGAACGGGATTGTTTTGCGACTGTTAATCAGGAATCAGTTCAATCCCACAATATCATTTTTAAATCAAAACGTTCCTCCCAACCACGTTAATGTTGTTGAGAGTTTTACATTTTTGTTCAGTGTGGGAATGCAAAAATATCAATCCTTTATATATTATATCCAAAATATATTATATCAATCCCTTCTTTCAGTGATATTCTGAATAACGCCACTGATATACGAGTATACCGTATACATGTACATGTACGAGTACATGTATACCGTTGTTGAATCTCTATCCGCCAATTTTTGGTAGAATTTCGGTTACTCTCTCATTAATTTAATTGATCCCGAATTGTGAAAATTAAATTAAAAATTTGAGATGGTAGGCATTTCTCACTACTGATAGTGACGATAATAACGAGGATTTGGAGAGACGCTCCTTCCTTTGGGATCACTGTGCGGGGCAAGCGAAGCGCGGACGCCCAGCGCTGGGGCCCACGTGCGTGGCTGGCTCGTACCGGGAAGCAAAGCAGCGGCCGCGATTGCTAATTAGGCGCGCCCGCGCGGGTAATTCGAATGGCCACCGGCGGCGGCGGCGGAGACATGCACCCGAAGCTTTGCCTGTAGTTGCGTTGACACGCCGACGGGTTCCCCATGTGCATTATGCTGATGTTGAGAAAGAGGTCTAAATGTGAATGAAATTGTGTGATTTGTAGAAGTCAAGAAAGACGTAAAAATTTAAATAATTGAGGAATACTAAAAAAAATGAATCAAACTAAAAAAACGATTTTAAAGATTTCAAAAGAAAATGCGATAGGAACGTGGAGGAATATGGACAGCAGAACGAAGAGAGCCGCTTGAATCAAAAATAAATAACATACAAGGGAGTCAGATGCAGAAGCGCGAATTGACAGTACCCTATACAAGTTAGTGATTGTTGCGAAGTTTAACATAACAAAGAAATGTTACATACGTATCCAAACAAACGCCATGAAAAAATCAGTAATTTTTCTTCTAAAATATCTTGAAAATTATAAAATATTTATTTATTTTTGTAAGAGAAGACAAATAAATGGAAATAGGGATCTTTGCCGAATTGGAGTATTTTGTCTGATCAACCGATACAAATATGCAGTCCTAACAAGATTTAGGCCCCACAGGACCTCCACGAACGGCTGCATCTCAGATTGAGACGTCTTCCTGGAACGATGTCATTCACAGAAGGGTGGCATATGGTCTGTCCGCTCTGTTGGGCCTGTCCCTTTTCTGCCCACAAGAAAGAGAGATTTCAGAAAGAGAGATTTCCTAAATTGACCCCGAACGCGGCACCATTTAGAATGTGACCCAAAAAATCTGTAGTTTTGTTAAAAATGCTGTTAATGGCACGAAAAACTTACAGACAAGATTTCTCTACCTCTAGAGCAATGACGAAAACCTATTAGTATCATAAATTACTTTATTACAAAGTTCTTAATTCGTATCGATTCCTATTTATGAGCTATGACTATTTCAAAGGAGAAAAAATGCCATGAATATGAATCCTAATAGTATAGCATCTAGCCCAGTGGGAGGATTTTCCACGAACAGCCAGTGCAAACCCACACCCTTAATGAGATCCCGTTGCGAGAATACGCCTGGAATTCCGCGAACGACCCCGCGTCAAAGAGAGTCGTCTTCGTGGAACGCTGAAAGGGCAGCACCTGGTCCACCCGTGCACTTGTGCCTCGCCGTTCGTTTCGCGGCGACAAGTTGTCATAATGGGGTGGACCTCCCGGCCCGCGCGTCGCGCCTCACAATATTTGCGCTGTTGGCGGCCTCCACGGGCGTTTGTCCCCTGGGAGGGCGGGGTGGGACCGTTCCCGCGCCAATTCGGGGCGCGCGGGCGGCACAATGGGGTTGGTGGGCGGCCGAAGGGGGCGTGGTGCGGGTGCCGTTACCTGGGGTTGTCGACCTCCACCCGCCCCCATTCGATGCCTGGCGCGCACGCCCCCGCCAATTTCACCCTCTGTTTTTGTATATCCTTCATTTCTTGCAGACGTCTTGATATTTGGATTTAGTGGAGGGATAGGTTGTTGAATTGTAGGAAAATTAACCCCATAAAAACTAATATTGGCGTCAAATGCAAATTTTGTTTGTTGCAAATTAATTTGACCTGGAAAATTAATTTAGTTCAGTTTTGTTGGTTGAGTGGCAAACAAATTTTGTTAGTTAAGAGAAATTCATGGATTCGTTAATTTCTTCCAGGAGGCACGTGTAGAGAGCATTTATCTCTCGGTGAGCGGCTCTGGCGACATATGATAGCACGCGTTTGTTGTTTTTCCTGTATAAGAACCATAGAGTCCACGTCGTACATTGATTCTGATTTGAAAATAGCTGATTCTAGGAACTTGAGTTGTTCGATTGACATTAATATCATACCACGGGGAAGAATTGAATTGAATTGGATTGATGCCTTATGAACGAATGCCTTATGAAGGAATTGATGTTGTAACGGAATCTCCACTGACCTAGCTAGATATAAGAAACAGAGGGAGACTAAAAAGATTCATCATGGAAATCAAACCCATTATTTTTACGCAAAATGAAGAAAATGTATAACCTGAATTGGTTTTTTTAGGAGCTCCCTTGGGAAAGTAAGTCCAAAAATAACGTTTTTGTTTTTTTCATGGACTTGCAAGAACAAGCTGGTGCCCATGGCATGGTGAAGTGCTTAAGACCGAACATCGTTTCGGTTAGCTCCCAGGGTTTCCGAAAGATGGCACCACTTCTAAGTCCACGTGGTTTGCCAAAGAGAAGAGCGTATATCCAAATCCGTATTGTGCCTGAGTCTATCATTCATTTTCACGTCGTGAAGACCCAATGGACTCTTATGGAAAATGCTATTCTTATGGAAGAATCTCGTGCTCTGTTGCAAAATCGATTGTTGCAAAAGTAAGAAGAAAAAATGTAGTTTTGTAGAGAAAATGAAGAGGAAAACGATGGTAATCATAAAAAATGTGTCTTTCATTTTCTTTTTAAATTAAATAATGAAAACCCTGGATTTCTACGGAACTGATTATTAACACTTTTTAATTCAAATCGTTAAAACATATCCACAAATTGGTGGAATTATTTTGGAAAAAATCGATACAAGATTTCAGTTAATTCATCTCGAAGAAATGCTTTCATTTGCACAATATATCAAAATGTGTCTCTTTAAAAAACTAAATTATCAACGAAAATGTGTGATTTTTTAAATGTTTGCATTAGAATATGTCGTCTGTGAGAAAATTTCATTCTTCTAAGTTCAATTACAAACTTTTAGAGGCAAAGTTTTAGGCAAAATGATGAAAATATTTTCTATCGTCACCTGAAGGGCTTCGGAAGCATTTCTTCTGTGTATTTGGTGTGTGTTTTGAATACGAGCAACGGGCGACGAAAAGATAAGGCACAGATGCATGCATGTGTGAACCGTAGGGCTGAAAGGAATTGTTTATATGATTATCAATGAATTGGACCTTCCAAATTAATACTCGAATGGTAACGAGAAGCCCTATCGAGAATTTCACTTCACTGGGTATTCTGATCAATAGAATTTTGCTGGTCTTACATGAGTGAATCTGGTGGTTGTGCAGTGGTAAAGAAAAGTAGGTGTGTATTTAGTTAAGCATGTAGCGTGTTAATCTGAAGAGATCAAAATCGATTGCAAAGGAAAAGGATGAAATAATTAAAAGTGGTCAAAAACATTTTAAAAGTATTAGAGACCTTAAAAAAGGAACATACAAAAACGGAGTCAATTTTGTGAATGAATTTTGCAGTGACACAGACATCAGCAGCCATTTCATCTTTAGGATGAAAAAATATGAGAGTGAACAAATAACAACCACGAGAAAAATAAAGTTAAGTGAACTGATGTATAGAATCAGTAGGGAAATTAAGTACGACGATTTTGTATGTACGGTACGTCTCAAATTCCATATGTTTCTATTTTAAACTGTTCCTGCCACAATGGTGTGTGTAATGAAATATGTTAATGATAAACATTTACCAAGTTTCAAGTATTCTACATTTTATCGCTTATTGATAGAAATGTGGTTTGAATTTGAAAAGCGAGAAAAATAGATAGTAATGATAGAAAGAAATGATATAATATTGTTAATATACATATCTACGAGATATGCGACAGTTTAGAAATGAGCAGCGAAACATAATGTACTAAGATGAAAATTGGATCTTAGTGTTTGGCTTAGTTGTTGGTCTTAGTGTTTCGCTTATTGCGTAAATTAATTAATCAATATTTGACGCCACAATCAGCAATTTACGATTTTCATTTTTCATTTTATAAGAGAATAATGTAAAGTGTATTAGATATTTACGCTAATAGAATATTACGGCAATAATAATAATAATAATAATAATAATAATAATAATAATAATAATAATAATAATAATAATAAAGTTGACGAATAAACAATTTTTTCGGTATATGCATATATATTGAGGAAAGTCGCTGTGATTTTGACGATTCTGGAGCGAGCGGGCAAGTGAACGTGGATCGGGAGCTTAGAGTTTGTCCCTGTTGGGGCGGTGCCCCGCTAACCGACGGTAGGTCAGCGCCGGATCTCACCATCCAGCGAGGGAAGATCATAGTCAACTCCCTAGGAAACAACATACACTGCACCTACGCGACTAATGACCCTAGCTGTTGACGCGCCAGTAATCACTAACTATAACGAATCAATCAATCAACAAAAAGGAGACACAACATTTCATTTCAACTTAATTTTGCAGATACGGCGTCTTGCACTACTTTCTTACATAGTTATCACCAGAATCAAGACATTTGTCGAACCGTGATATCGACATGTGACACCCCTGTGTGGTAGAAGTCTGCCGCATGAGATAGCTTTGGTTGCCAGCCACCTGCAACTCTGAGTCACTGTCATTCGCGTAACGCTAACCGGACATAAATTTTTTGAGAATATAAGAAAATAATGAAAATGCTGTGGGGGGGCGGACTATAGAATGGGTGGTCCTACACCCCCAGCGGAATTGCTGCAGAAGTGTGTTGTGAGCTGAACCGAGTGTGTCCGAGCGTTATCGGCTTAGATAAACGTTGCATCTAGTTACATCAACTCTTTACAGACTTTCCAAAACAATTTTCTCCGAAGACTTCTCAACGCTTCATGATTTATATCCAATAGACACATTAATTATGAACTCCAAATACCTCCAATTACAGACTCTCTGATCAACTTATCTTCGAAACTTTTCATCCTCTTATCATCCTGATCAAGTACAGCCCATTTTGAATTAGGTAAACAAGCAAACATCACAAACACAATTAAATCAAGACTCCCCAAAGAAATCTTTACACCTCCTTTAAACAAAACTCACCAAAAAACTTCCAAGCCCTTAAAAAAACTAACTATGCTCCCCCTTCCCTAAATCATTAACCATCCATTTTAAATCAAACCAAACCAATAATAAATCAAACCAAAATTTTATATATACTACTTGCCGAGTATGAACACTCGAAATAACTTTAGCAAGTTTCCATTGTGTTAATTTAGTTACGTTCCTCACTTGTGCAAGGCCATTTGGTCGATCGGATAGATATTAAAAAAAGAACGTTATCGTACAGAAAAACAACATCTGCACTGCCGAGTCGCTTTTTTTGAATGGCCCTTTGGCAATTCTTGCCTTGTTAGTATTTTGTGTATCACAGTGACGCAGAGTTGCAGGCGGGTGTCCGATATACTAAACTCGAGCGGCAGACTTCTACCACACAGGGATGCAAATGTGGAACCCACATTATGAGAAATGTCTCAGTTTCGATTATGATTCTGTGAAAAAGTAGTGTAACACGTGGTGTTACGTCTGCTACAAGGAAGTTTTTCCAATAAATTTTGCTTTATTTTCGTTGACGTCTTAGGTAAATATATTTCTAGATGCTCGTAGGGTACGTTAAATTACTATATCTTCATCTAATAATAGTTGAGAGCATTCCTTATGCGAAGAAAGTCATCCATTAAAAATATTTATTTAAGATTTCTTCAATTTCTCAAAATTTTGTTTGACGCTCATGGTTTGCCTTGTGAGAATTCAGAATTTACTGAGAAATGATGATCAGAATATATTTTTCAATTGAAAGTTTCTCAATTGATCATGCATATATATTAACAGTGGTTAAACCGCTATGAAACATCCAAAACAAGTCTTGCATGTCATTAGCAAGCGTAGTCTTATTTGTGGTTTTTAAAACATGTAAACATGACTTAAATTCCAATGTATTGGTCGCCCACGACATGCTGATATTTTAATATATTAATTTTAATATTATAATATTCAGTGAATATTTCAGTTAGATATAATTTAGTCGAACATATTGTAAAATGGTTGTTATTACTTTTTACTTATTTCACATTGAGCGTTTAGCACTCGTCATATCACTTTCTGCCCAGGTGGGAAGCAGTCACGTGATATTAGAAAGCAGTAGAAGGAAAGACTTCGACACATAGCCCTGAGCAAGGTTTTCACTTATTCAGTATCTCTCTCGTCCGAAGAAGGTGGCCAAATACAAAGAATACGCACTAGGAACACCGTAATACTAAGTCCCTAATGAGTCGAAACTATGGTCAGTTCATCGAACATGATTTCACTTTAACGCGATCTCTAGCAAACCCACAATAATGTGGTTAATTAGAAGAATCCAGGGTGAGCGCGGCAACACGTTTCGTAGAAGTTCGTCCGTCCTCATCATCGCCAATCAACGTGGCCACAAATGCCTCGACCCAAGTCAATTATGTGGTGCATTTGGAGAACATTCATAGAATGTTATGAGAAATACAGTGACAAACATTGCAGAATAGTGTGTCATACACATTGCCAAAATTCATACGTAGAAAAATATTGTGATGGTCAGGAAACCTAAAATATATTTACTAACACGTTAAAGAAAATGTTAGCTTTAATGCAAACTCACTCATGTGTTCACGTTTGCACTCCGTGGGATAGAATTTGAAGAATGGTTATTTATAATGCGAGTGGTAAAAGTGACATTTTATTTTGCGAGGAAGAAATGTGACACGAGGCCTAGTGGAGCAATACTGCGAGGGAAATAAAATCACATTTACACGTGTGTCATACACTACTTTTTATGCAACTTTGCCGAATTTAATTTTATTTTAATTGAAGCATACAAATCAGTATTTTCTTAGCTGATAGGACCAGACAAAAGTATTATATTTACTTTATTGTATTCACAATTTGAGAGGAAGATTAAAACATCATCATGTTTAGCTCTAGTGCTGAAAATTAAATTTTGAGCACGCTCTGCATGCATGAAAGCAACCGCTTGTAGTTGCTGTCTAAAAAGTATTTTGTTTCAGACAGAAAAATATTACAGGTAGACTTTTAGTTTGAAAACCTATCTTCACATTGATTTTATGCTTTCAATTTACTTTTCCATCAAATCTTTTAACTCTTCTATCTGGAATGATCACTGTTTAAGTCCAAATAATGTTTCTCTACAAATTCACTTTTGGGTTACAAGCCATTAACTCCACCCAGAATATTCATCACGGTATGTACATGGGTATCATAACACGTCTTTATATAAATGTATTATTAACTATTTTCAAAATCTTTTTCAAAATGAAGATACAAATTAAATGTGGACAATCAAATGTGGTCAATGAAATTCAAAAATTAAATATCGCCAGCATAACTTTTACTACAATACATGCAGACAAAGATTTGGCATGTGTTCAATTTCGGGACCAAACATTCAAAAAGACGAACACGTTTTCATGTTTTTCGAACTTCTCGAACAAGGCTACAACCGCTCCTTAGCGCGCCCGTGCCTCGCCCATCTGCCGCGACGCGTCGCCGCGACTTGCGTCAACACTGGCGTCGCCGCGTGTTTGGTTACTACTAATGATCGAGCCGCTCGATCGTGATGGATGCTGCCCTCCGCGGCTGGGAGGCTGCCTGGTGAGTGATGGCAGAGCAAACATCCGCAATGGGAATGCTAACAGGTCATCGCATTCCGACCAGTTGGATTGTCCGCAGCACGTAACGGAGACTTGGCGTGATTCTTTCGTAAAAGTCATTGGCGCGTGAAAGGGGCAATCGGTGTACGGCTGTCAGGCACCGCAAGTATGCAACTGCGCGTTTTATTGTATTGGAATGTCCTGGTTGCAGTGTTGCGTTGTCATCTGGTAATTTGATATTATGTTTAAGAAGATTCAATAGTGATTTTACTTCTCCTATTTGAATTGGTTTCCGTTGTGCGATATCAAGCAATGTTACGACATTTCTGATTCGTCTTCTATAACGATAGTAACTAGAATATCTATACTGTCTAGAATATTGGTACTAACAATATTCTTCCAATTGAATGAAAAGAGAAAAACGTTGGTAGAAAAACATTCAGTTAGAAGCAAAAGGCATGCTGTAATTTGCTTGTTTAAATTCACGGCAAGAGACATCCGCATACAGCTGCTGTCGAGCAATTATTGCACAATTTCAATGGAGAGTTTTCCGATCACCCTGAGTGCGACTTCAAACTAGAGCTGAGCGACGTTCATCATTATTGGACGTTGAAGAAATATAATATAATAAAACAATAATTACGACTTCAATAATACGGCATTTCACAGGCGGTGAGGCCACTTTTTCTCCTAAACAAGTAAATACAAAATTTATGAACATAAATGAGTAAGAATTTTCTCAGGTACATTTATTAATATTATAACAGCTAACATAAACATGTTTTGCCTGTATGCGTTCATAGATGTGAGAAAAATGGTCGTCTACGTCAAAGAAGCACTTGAAGACTGAAGAAACTGGCGGCAATCTGCTACAAAGGTATTGGAAAATTCGTCAACTGATAAGAAAACCGTCTGAATATACACGGTGATAGTACAATAGCAATTTCTGCTGCACTGGGTTCCTAACAATAAAATAAAATAATACTTCTCCTTTGTCTTACATTTGTCGCTCATCAGAGATTGAAAATAAGTATTAGGCGCGTTAAGATTGTCACCGCAAGAGCACACTTGCCGTTAGCAAGGATAAAGTGTGTAAACATATTTGCGCTCTAGAACGTAATAACCCTATCTCTAATACGCTCCTCCCTCCGCAAATACCCCCGAGGAGGTGGGAATTTATTTTCTTAATTTGGTGCACATTTAGCTGATGCCTTGCGATTTAAGCGGCTAAGATGGGGCTTTCCTTAACAACAAAAACTAAATTATTTTTTTCTTAATCTCATTGTTAATTAGTAAGCGCTTTGGCAAACCCAACTTGAAACCATTTTTTTTCTTCTTAATACTACATTGTTTTCTTGCTTGTTTCTTGGAAACTTTTTAAATTGTTTGTCATTCGCGCATCATTTATACTTGTCTCATTACAAGCATTCATTCATCCCATTCACTCTAATACCCCAAGCAATGATGCATCCCCGAGCAGGAAGTTCCGTGCTGGGGCGGGTGCCGGCCCTTCAAACCGCGTTCCTGGAATCTCGTCAGCGGCCGCGGCGGCTGGCGCGCACAATACGCGCGTGGGATTTAGCTGCCCTTTGTGGCTCGCCGCGCCCGTGCCCACCGGGCCGTTGCCCGCCCGCCCGCCCGCCCGCGCGCGCGCGCGCCCTTAACGGGAACGCCCTGGGAAGGCGCCGCCGCCCGCAGGGCGACAGTCGCGCGCCGCTAAGCTCATCCCGCGCCCACCGGTGGCCTCGCAGCCGGCCGCGGGGCAGAAGGGTGCGCTGCAGGGGCTGTCGGGAGTGGCGATGACAGTGGCAGTGCCAGTGACAATGAAAGTGTTACTATCGTGACGGTGATGATGACTGTCAGGGTGGCGGTGGTGGTGGCGGTGACGGTGGTGATGACGATGGCAGTGACGGGTGTGTGTGTGAGGGGTCAGATTGGGGTGGAGATGGAACGTTAGCAACGGTGATGGGACGGTGAAAGAGGGGAATTGCGCAGGCGGTAAGGTCCGGAGGCGGTGGTGGCGGTGGCGGCGACGACAGGGAGTCATTGGCGGGAACAATAGGGGCAGTGGGGACGCGCGAGTTGCTTCCCTTGGGGACAGAAGAGGGGGTGCAGAGGTAGCCTTTATTAAGTCGTCCCGTCCCATGCATAATTTTTCACTAATCATCCTCGAGCGGTGGAATCTCCTCTCAGCCTACATCGCAGAGCCGACCCCCCTCCAGCCAAGTTTACCCTTTTGCCCTTCGCGGACGCCTTTCACACTTCCTTCCTTCACAGCCCCTGAGCGAAATACCCTCGCTGCTCCGTGTTGCAGTTTATTTCTACTTAAAATTCTCCTAAGAGAATTTTCACAATTATTATTTTATTAAAATTCTTTCTTTCTTCACTTTACTGCTTCAGTAGAGCTCCTATTATTAAGTGTGATTCAATTATCTAAGATTACTTCTTTTCATTTTTCTAATTCCCATATCTTTTTGTTTATAAATTTTGAGTGTATATTAATTATTTTCACTCGTGAATTTATTTTCATACGTACATGTTTGTTTTTGTTTAGTCTGCAAGAACGATTCTCCTCTTCGTTCTGGCTGATAATGATTTCATGAATGTTTAATACTTTTCTCTACTATTAAAACTTAATAATATTTGAAATTGATCTTTAGTTAAACACAAGTTATTATTTAATCTTTTCACCACATTGTCATTGCAGTGTTAGTCATTTATCCTTCCTTACATGACATTCTTCATATGCTACCATTTTCTTCTTTTTTTATTTTTGACCAGAATTTTGCTTCTAAAATTTTTTGGTTCTGTTTCAATTACATTATACATTTTTTTCCATCTAGTTTAACTTCGTTTTTGTGTTTAATGTCGCCACATCTGCTGGTCTTCTATTTTCCATTTATCTTATTGCCATTCCCCATTTTCTATAGTGACTGCATTTCTTTCTCAGTGAATATTTGTTTCATTCTTCTCAGAATCCATAACTGAAGCGTAAACACGTGTTATAGTAAATAATATTCCAGACTTTATCTTCAAAACATTTCGGTTCATTGCTATTGAACTCTTATTACTTGAATGAAGTGAATGATGGAGGACTCAGAAAAGTGGGTTTTCATAGGTTATGTTCGCCATCCCGCCATACATTCGTCCGTGAATAAACGGTTCAACTGGCAACTTCTCTAAACCACTTTGTCACAACAATTAAACCACCGAGCACGACAAACAGGCCACATTTGACCCCTCAGGCGCTTTTGAGAGGAAGGAAACGCGAAATACAAGAGTGGTGAGTCAAAGGGAGTGGCCTTAGCGGGCCACATTGGCATACAATGGAGGCACTCGGAGTCTGTATGGATGGCTAATACCTATGTGAATGCAACCGATGTGGAGCACTGAATTAAGTAAAGGAAAATGCCTTTCAGATGATTCAGTCGATAAAATCAATACATTAGAATATCCATAATTCAGTCTCGATTGTTGGAGTTTCCCATAAATCAGACTTAAAGTCGACTTACCGAAATAGTTAATAAAAATAAATAAATGTATTCCCCCAAAAATGACCAAGATATGAAAAATTTACTTATGTTTTTAATTTTGTTTCTATTGTTTGCAGGTTTGAAGCATCGTCGTTGGACAGGTGAGGTAGTATTGTTTTAGTTACCCCCAATGAGTCAAACAACAATTAGTTTAGTTGTGCAAATTGCAGTTCGATTAGGTCGGTACTAGCACGCGGTAAGAGCAAAGAGAGATCGACACTTCTTGCGACATCTAATGCATCAGGAAGCCAGAAAATGAAACTTATCAAAAAATCGGCTAAGACAAGAGCGTTTAAACATGTTTGCATATTGCCTCCACCGGTTACATATGAAAGCCAAAAATGTGCTTGGATGTCTCAAGAGATATTTAAGAACTGTTATTGTTGTGATTTTGTTCCAGAGCCTTAAATAAAATTGAAAAAAAGAAATCTGCCTTGAAAGGTCATCTTGGTGCTTCATAACGCGGGTTGTCATCCAAATGAGAATGAATTAAATTGCGACTGTATTTGGCCCTATGTAAATTGCGGTCCAAAAAAACCCTTGGTCTTTTCTCGTGATACTTTCTGATTACTGATTACTTTCTAATTCTACATGTAAATTGCGGACAAAACCAATATGCATCCGATATGTAACTAATTTCTTCTTCAAGAGGTGAACCGCAGCCATCATTTCTCTGATTCGTAACCCACCGCGAGTGTAGAACGCTCGAACTTCTGCGCTCGAGAGGTTCACGCTCGAGCGAAAACAATTGGGCAAAGAGGATGCCTTGCAGCATCTACTCTGTATCACGAGCCCTGTTGAGCGCCCGCTGTTGGCGTCGGTGGGCGTCGCGGCGCTGAGCTCCCCCGATCACGCCGCGCCGACGCCGTCGCTCGTCTCGGACGCGGCTTATTTTATCGGCGCCGCGATGCCCCGTAATCACTGAGCTTCATGAGCCGTGGCCGCGCGGAGAAATTTATAAATTGATGAGTTCGAGTTATAAACAATTAGCTAATGAGGGTCGGAGTATGTAAGGTAGTGGATATTGTCTGGCGAAAATACGAGGCGAGGAGAGAGGAGGCGTGGGGCGGCGGGTCGTGGCGGGGAGTCGTGACGCCCGGCCGTGCGCTGCTTAGCCACGATCCTGCGCGAGGTGTTGGTGCTACGTCGGCGCTGTCTCCAGTTTCCCCAAGCTCGAGCTTTCCCTGCTGTTGATAGAGGCAAATTAATTTTCTTTTTCAATGTACGAATTCGAAGAACTTCGCACAACATATTTTCGTATTCAACTGATAGTTAGTGATTCTAGGCGCGTCAACTGCTGAGGTTGTAGTGAATGCGTAGTACATGTTTTCCTCCTCTGGAGGTGCAAGACCACCTCCAGAGACCACTCCACTAGGCGGCGGAATCCGGTAATGACCTACCTGTTGGCTAGCGGTGTTTTCCCGAACCAGGTACCTCTTCCCAGCCGGGAAAAGCCCCAAGCTCTCAACCGGTCTTCCGCCATGTGAGGTAGTGAAGTGCACGTTAGGGTAAGTGTGTGTGAGAGGTGAGGATAGGACAAGAAAGAGGAAGGAAAAATCGCGCGCAGTACTTAGTCCGTTTGGTAAAGTACTGCTCCGACATTCAGGTGGAGTTGATCGGAGAAACCACGGAAAACTACCTATCGGAACAGCCGCGCGCTAGAATTCTCTTCCAGAAGCGACTGAATTCGACCTGCTACCGTCGGATCTCACCTTCGGTTAGCATGATATCGAGGGTGGTTTTGTGGCTACGGCTTTCCTCTCTTCCGCTTTTATTTATTTATTTATTTATTTATTTATTTATTTATTTATTTATTTATTTATTTATTTATTTATTTATTTATTTATTTATTTATTTATTTATTTATTTATTTATTTATTTATTTATTTATTTATTTATTTATTTATTTATTTATTTATTTATTTATTTATTTATTTATTTATTTATTTATTTATTTATTTATTTATTTATTTATTTATTTATTTATGTATGTATTTATTTATTTATTCATTCATTCATCCATTCATTCACTCATCCACTCATTCATTAAACGTCAAACCAGTATAAACAGTACGTGATATTTGAGGAAAGACAATAGTTTCACAGTTTACTATACAAAAGCCAGAACAAAACAGTTTTCGAAAAATTACGACAGTATTGCTGTTTGTGTTTTTGCTGTCTTTTTTTTACGTTTTTTTGGTATAAAAATAACTTATTCGGTAAAATGAAAGAAGAATACTTTCGTCGTTAAGATGCATTAGTTTGGTAGTAAATAGGGTGCAAATACATATAAAAGCTGAGTTCTGATTAGTTTGCGATTATGTTACGACGGCTAGTGTGCTACTGACTACTCATAGCTTCTAACTTTCTTGTTAATAGTGCAAAGGGAACCTTCAGTTTTCTACATTATTTGAAGTGTTTAAAAGTACTCGTCATCTTCCAACATTTTGTAGTCTTCTGTATTGACATACTGAAAAGTGGTGTAGCTATTTTCTTCCTCTTATTCTGTTACTCGTCGCAGTCATGCTGAGACTTCATAATTCGTTGTAAATGAGTCTACGTCTAACAGCCAACAAATAACTATCATCTCTCTTGACAACTTCAACTTTTCCAAAATTAACAAATCAATACTGTTGTTGGTATTGATGAAAATATCAATGAAAAATCGTATTATATAAATTCGTAAATACCCATGGTCGGTATGTATACGCACATCACGATTTAGAAGCTTTCGTGTATCGAGTGGCATAGCGAGTGACAAACGAACTCGTAGAAGTGTTTGCTTATGCATTGGCGCGGGTCTGTGAACTTCGCCCGCATCTCTCACTTTCGCGTAATCTGTCGCTACCTCTGCCTGCTTCATTGTTCTTACAACGGAGCAGCTGGCGGCAACGACAAAGTGACAACCAGCGCGAGCCAGTCTCACCAAAAATGTTTACTCGTGTTACCCATCATTTCCACCGCTTAAAGGTAGGCCACTTGACAATAATTTCGTTGAAGGAAACTTAAACAACTATTATGCTAACATAATACATTATTGATAACAATACAGTTCTAGAGGAAATTCGTGCAAAAGGAAATGAAAATAGCTATCTAATTCAAGCATCCCTAGATCTGAGGGGATGGAGCATATTCCCCCGGCTTTACCCTTGGGGTTCGATGCTACCTGTGTGTGTTAGAGAGTTTTTAGAATCGATGCTAATGATTCCGTCGCATCGAGCATTGCACGTGTGTAACCGACCCCAAGTCCGCTCCTCGCGATGCAGGTGGGGCGCGTGCGCTGTGGTGTAGTGTTGCGCGGCGCGGGCGCTGCGTGCCAAACGTGCGGAGGCGGGCAGCAAAGGCGGCGCGTGCGGACGTGTCCCCTCTCACATCCCTTGCCCCTGGACCCACACCCTTCTTTACCTCCTCTCCCCGCCTTAACTCCCTTTGTCGCAACTCACGTTACCGGCCAGCCTCTTTGCCGCTCCCACCGCACCTCGGCCACCACTATCGCCACAGCCTCCGTCACTGCCCCTATCCGTCACAGTCCATGTCCCTAACCCCCACCCCCGCCACACCGCTCCTGCCCCCGTCACCATCACTATCCGCCCTGCCCCCTCTCCTATCACCACCATCGCCCTTGTCCCGCCTCCCTCTCCGCCATCGCCAACGTCCTCGCCCACGCAGGCCACACCGCCTCGCCGTTGTATGAGTCACGCAGAGGCGATGGCTAGGCGTCGCACGCGTGCACGCGTGTCCCATGAACCGCTCGCCCCCGCATCCTGCGCACGCGCCGCCCGCCGCCGCCGAAGCGCTGCCGCTGCCCCTTCGCACAACCAAGGCTTCGCTGTGCATTGAGCTGCTACCGTTGCCAACACTGCTATTCTAATTCTCCTGCAGTTATTACGTGAATTAACATTCATGTAACCAACCATTTTATTATCTCCACTTTTCCATTACCCCTACTACTTATTACCATATATTTCCACAACAATTATTATAACTGAAACCACGGATTCTACCTTACCTATCCTACAATAACTTAGTTCTACGAATTCTATTTCGACCTTATGAGTTCAAAATCTAATAACACCACTACTACCACTTTCACCATTGCCTTCACTTTCACCGCGACTACTTCCACCATTACCTGCAGTGACACCACAACCTCCACGACCTCTCTGAACTTCTTTATACTACTTCCGATACTACTACCATTATCACACACTGCCCTGACTTATGTACACTACCACTCTGACTCCATCGCAATTGCCAACACCAACACTATTTCGAATGGAAATAATAAAATCACCATTTCCATCAACCTTCGTTGTCCATTATTGCTTTTATCATTGCGATGATAATCGTAACGCACATCGTCAAAATCATCATTTTCATCACAATTCCTCCAACATACCCACAATTGCAAATATCGATATAAATATCATTGTATATTCTGACGGATTTTCCCCCTTGAACTAACCTCAAAGTCCTTTCTTTATCTACCCTCACGATCCATGATTTGGTCAATAGTTCTTTTGTTTGTGTTTCTCCGGCATAGTTGCATATGACACATTGGTTACCATGCAGAAACCAAATTCATTGCATACTTTGAAGAAAAACCCAATTCTCACCCTTACCTTAAGGAGACTTGATGAGGCTGTTCGTACCTGTCACTTAGTCCAACTCGGCAATAAGATAATTCTACTTCTTGCTTTCACAAAATGCCTTCTGTTAACAGAAGATTTTTTAACGTCTTGTGGCAAGTTTTGACCATTTATCAGTAAACTGTTCATTTATGAATTTGAGAAATTAAGTTACTGTGAATTAGCAAATAACTTGAAAGCAACTCTTAGTCACTTACTGTTTTGGGAAGCGATATCCCAACACCTGATTTTTATATTCTCTTAAAAATGTGAATCAACATAATAACTTGTTCCATATATTGATGACCGAATATCTACTTTTGGAAAAAACATCAGCTCACATTTCTCAGAAAGTGCGGAATATCATATTACGTGATGATCAATGACATTGAGCTGTTAAAACTTACGATTATATTTGTTTCAATGAATAAGTTTGTCTTACAATATCACCTTATTTGAAACTTACCTAGCTATTATTAACAATGTTTTCTTGTCCAGTTTCGTGTTTGTTCCAATCTCCAACTGCTCAGTAACACACATGAACCAGACAGTTTTGAACCATACATTAAGGAGTTAATTTGTCTGATCTTCATGATAATTACTGTTTCACCCATTTTTCGTCTTACAATATTTTGACAAATGATATCTGCGTAGTTGATTGATTATTTCGTATTTCCGGGCGCGTCAACGGCCCAGTCATTAGTCCCGTAAGTGTAGTGGTGTTTCATCGCTGGAGGGGGCGATGTTCTTCCTCCGCTGGTTCGTGAGCCGGCCCACATGGCGGCTGGCGGGGTTTTCCACCAGATGATCGCCCACACCCACACCCACACACACACACACAAACACACACACACTCGAGACGAGATCTGAGTTAGCGACTGGACTCTGACATGTGTAGTAGTGTAATGGATGGTAGTGTAATGAATGTAGTACTATGTAAGGGTTGAAGGTAGGGCAAGGTAAGATCACGCACTATTCGTGGAATATTTTTTGTGGTACTGCACCGGCATTCGCCTGGTGTTGATTGGAGAAATACCAGAAAACTGCCTATCAGAGAAGGCAGCCGCTACAATTCTGCACCAGATGGTGACTGAATTCAACCTTGCCAAAATCGAAAATCCTGCTTCTGTCGAGCTCGATTCCCAGAATCTCCGTCCCTAAGCCACGCTAGCCATATACGCATAAAACCTGTGGTTATATTTCCCAGTATGGTTTTTCTTTGATCAACATCTATTGTCTATAAAATTATCGGAACGTTTTACATCGTTTCCGCGGATGGGTAAACTGGAGTGGTTAGCAACGCCGCCAACATTACAAATTCCCATGCACGTACTTTGAATACGCCACTTGCGAGTGACGCTTGTAAGACTGGCTGCCTCGGCTATTTACGAGTCGGCGTAAATATACATCCGAAGCCCCTCATTTAATTTCTGCACTTTCGCTCTCGTAGAGGAGACGAAGGAGTCGTTTTTCTCGTCGTCGTCCCGCAGGCGGCCGGACTCGTTCGACGGCGCGTAGCTATCCGCCGTCCCGTCGTCCCCCTTCAATCCACTGCACGCGAGCGCGCCACCGCGCCACGCCACGAGATGCCGCCTACGTCTCCGGACAGTGGGCCGAAATTACACGGGCGACGAGAGTTTTCTCAAAACTCGTTAAATATGAAAGGTAGTGGTTCGTAAAAAGAATGTTGAGAATGCATTTATATCGATTTGTGATACAATCTTGTAATTTTGGAATGCTTAAAGCTAAAGTTTACTACAGAATTTGTCGATGTAGTAAGGAATTGAATTTCTTTCCTATATTGAATTTCTTTTACATTTACCGGGTTTTGAAAAAAAAAAAACTCTTCAAATCGGCTTGTAGTTTCTTCTCCTGTCCCCTCTGTTCATCCTCTTTCTCTGTCGTTTCCTCCTCTTTCTCCACCGTTTCCTTCCCTTTCTTTTCCTCTTTCTTATCCCCCTCTTTGCGCTTTTCCCCACTCTTTCTCCTCTTCTTTCTATTCCTACTTCTCTTTTTACCTCTGTTTCTTCTCCTTATCAATTTCCCCTTTTCCCCTTCCCTTCCTCGTCTTTCTTCTTTCTTTCCTTCATACTTCCTCACCCCTATTCTCCGTTTTCCGCTCGCTTTACCTTTTCTCCCTCATAATTTAATTTCCTTTCCTTCCTCTTCCACCTAATTGTTCTCCCCTTTCAACTTCTCTCCCTCATTCCCCTCTTTTCTATATTATTTTCTTCCTTATTTGTTTTTAACGTGGCATAACTCTGGTAAGAAGTTAGTTCCTTTTAATTGTTGACAAATCTCCCCTTGTTGTAGAATTTTATCTCCCTAAGGTTTCCTTGATGTTCATCCATAACATTTAAAATGGCGAATGGTTGTTATTCTTTTATCTTTCTGTGAACAGTTTTAAAACTCAGTTGTAATAAAACATAATTTCGTAGTAAATTTATCCGTATACATGATAAAGGTCTCTATTCCTTCATTTACTGCACTTCCGTAATCAATCTTCGTAAATGTTTTGTAGATTTCCGGCGGCAAACCATATCACAATTTCACATTTCCTCTGCTTTTCCGTCCAAAATCTCTTTCTCAGCATATTTTACAATTTTCGTTCACATTATTGTGTAATTTTACCAAACAATTTAAGAAGAATACTGCCAAAAAGTTTGTAGCTGATTACTTATTTACTCACTTACATAAAACGTTTAGTTGCTTTTTGTGGCTACGTTGTAAATCCTTTAGTTCACTACAATGCCTGAAGTTTATATTTTTAGTTTGATGTTCTGTAACCTCATGGGACCTGCACATGTATCAAACCTAAAGAAAAGATTAGAGGGGAAATACTTACTAAGGGAAAACCGGCCATGAGAATACGAATTCATTCTAATTAAATCTCTCTCAAATACTTCACGGGTATATTTCCAAGAGTGACTGCACAGATGCCATTTGCAACATCTTAGAAGAAGAACGTATTCCCCGCTTATCAAATAATAATTAAATAAATAAATAAATAAATAAATAAATAAATAAATAAATAAATAAATAAATAAATAAATAAATAAATAAATAAATAAATAAATAAATAAATAAATAAATAAATAAATAAATAAATAAATAAATAAATAAATAAATAAATAAATAAATAAATAAATAAATAAATAAATAAATAAATAAATAAATAAATAAGGACTTATTTATTTAATAAAATGTAATTCCTGGAAGTCATTTTGTGCCTTTTTGCACGTAGGCACGTTTTCCGAGCAATTGGGAACAGTGTGGGCGCCTGCGTGCCTCCGAGCCGCCGCGCCGCGCCGCCGCTGCGCCGAGGAGTGAACGCGGGAACAAACGGAAAAACAAATAGCGCCCGCAAAGCTAGGAGTAGTTTCTCTGCGATTTGCATACGCGTTGTTTCCACAAAGAGGACGGCAGGGCGGAGACGAGACAAGACGAGTCGAGTCGAGACGAGGGGACGCAGGCGGCGCTAACCCCTGGGGCAGCGTTGCCAACGCCACGGGCGAAATGTCACTAGGTTACTCTGGGTGTGGATAATACGATGTTGAAAAATTACGCTTAAAAATTGTGTTGCACGTTAAACGTATTTTGTTCTCAATTCACTTATTGAAGCTCACCCAAGTATATAGCATAAATGTTCAAGCTGGTTTAGAATCGCCTATAAAATTTGTGAAAAAAATAATTTCTATTGTTTCCATTATTGGAATTATTTAGATCATTTTCTTAAACTATGTCTTCAATAACTGGAAAAGTTCACTCGGAACTAACACACTAATGTACTCACTAGCTATCCACAATATTTTCTCTAGGCAAGCATGTGTATTTATTTCATTAAATGAAATTGTTTTATAGCAAGGGTTCTTATAATTTAAAATAAATGTAAATAACTCTTAAGATTTCGAATGCATTATTTCCACGTTAGTCCCGATGGTCACGTGCAATGCGGTGCAATTTGTGTTGAGAGTTGCATCATAATCTTAGGTTTACGTCATAAGTCTGTTTCATGCAGTTAATCCCCTATTCAGCAGCCACACACTTAAGGGTATTTGTGTCAATGGTTTCTTACAAACGGAACAAACCATGATCTCTACTTAGCGACTTTCGTAGACAGATTATCAACGACGCTGGGGGCCGTTCTTCAGTCCCATTCTTAGATGAAGGTAATCGCACAATCGCATTCTTTCCTTCCTACGATTTTAGTGCAAAAAGCATTATTACTTTGTGAGGCAAGCGAGGCCGTGAGCTGGCGTGGTTCGCTTTCGCGAGCGACTTTCTGTCGACACAAGCGAGCGAGCGGGCGGGAAGAGTGGGCGTGGCCGCGCAGCGACTTCGGCTCTTCGCCAACGCTGCGCCGCCCCCTCCCGGCTCCATTCATTGTCCGGCGGCGGCCGCGGCTGGCGGGCGGGCTCGCTTGCGGAAACAATTGTGGCGAAGGAGGCGACGGCGATTTTCGAGGCGGAGGCGTGTGCGTGAGTGAGTGTTTCGTGTTTACGGAGGCGTCCAGGCAACTGCTTTGGTCATTAGTTCTGTGAGTGTAGTGGATGTTTTAACCGGGGGGTGGCAGTGATCCTTCCCCTCTGGAACATGAGATCCGACGTCGTGCTACACGTCGGTTTCTAGCGTTTTCTCCTTCATAGTCATGAGGGTATATTCCCCCAGCGGGGCTCCCCCTCTACGTTGTTAAGCTCTTATTTCTCGACTGGTCTCCCAATATGTGTAGTAATGTAGTACCCAATATGTGTACTACCCAGTATATGTAGTAAGTGCACATGTGTGTGTGCGTGTTAGCTCGTTTATCTGGATGCAGTTCCGATAGTCGCCTGATATTTGTGGCGTGGAAGTGAGATGACAATGGATGATGGCAGTGAAGATGAGTGTGACAGTAAAAAAGGGGCGGCCCGTGATGTAACGTCAGACTACTCACTTTGCTCCGCTGGGACCAGCGTTTAAATTGTGCTCGATCCTTGTGGACTTTGTTGTAGACAAGCGGCTTCGCAATCGCTCGTCTATGATTCATATCAAATATTTATAATAATCTGTTTATCAAAATCTCTCACCCATTTCCATGTGTGGTTATACATCTTAGGGAGTGATATCATAATAAAGGCGTTCACGACTTTCATCTTGTTGGTGATGGTAACGCTGGTGTCGCCGAATTGATGGCTGCAATGGTAATAGCAAATGAACGTGCTGATGATAGCGCTGTTGTCATTTTTTGTCATGATTTTGAGTTGTCAGGAACGACATGGTTAGGTATAAGTGTGAATGTCAACAGAAAAGTATAGTAACGTGAAGTATAATAACGTTAGTTGCGACTGGTGAATGTTAGCGAATAAAATATGGGGCAATTGGACGTTGTGGAGCAGATAAAAGAGAAAGAGAAGAACAAAATGAGAAGAAAATACATGGACGTAGGCAATGGTAGAGAAGTAAAAGAAAAACGAAAATAAAAGTCTACAGAGCGTATGAATGAATCTGAGAAGTACACAGTCCGTCCCACAGAAAAGGTGACTGATGTGAAATAAAATACAAGAAGTTGGTTGTTCGTAGTGTACATGCTTTTTTATTCAAAATAGTCTCCTTGTGAGTCAATACACAACTGCAAGCGGTGGAAAAAGTTTTCAAAACAATTCTGATAGTCAACAATTGTAATTGCCTGCAGGATCGTTGTCGTAGCCTTCTGAATATCGGAAATCGTGTCGAAACGCCGTCCTTTCATGGCTATTTTCAGTTTGGGAAATAGCCAGACGTCGCACGGAGCTAAATCCGGCGAATAAGGAGGATGGTCAAGCGCAACAATACCTTTTTCAGCCAAGAATTGGCGAACGATCTTGCTTTTGTGCGCTGGAGCATTGTGGTGCAACAAACACCAAGTTCCTTGGTTGCGGTATTCAGGCCTCACCCGAACAATCCTCGACCATAAACGAGTTAGAACACCCAAGTAGTAATGTGCGTTCACCATTTGACCTTCTGGAGCAAATTCTTTATGGATAATTCCTTTGGAATCAAAGAAAACTGTGAGCAGTGTCTTGACACGACTTTTCTTCATTCGCACTTTTTTCTGTTTCGGAGATTCTGGACCTTTCCATTCCGAGCTCTGGCGCTTTGTAAGTGGCTCGTATTGGAAACACCGTGTTTCATCACCGGTTACGATGCATGACAGGAAGTCTGCGTCCTCATCGGCCGATCGTTTCATGTCTCTGCAGTGTTCCACTCTGCAATGCTTTTGATCGTCCGTGAGTGAATGGGGCACAAAGTGACAACAGATTTTCTTTTTGTCTAGATTTTCAGTCAATATGCGATGCACAGTTGTTTTAGGAATTCCAGTGAGCTCCTCGATTAACCTGGTAGATGCACAACGATCATCTCGAAGAATTTCAGCCACTTTTTGAACATTTTCTTCGACTCGAACTGTCGCTGATGCTCCTTGACGTGGATCGTCTTCAATGCTCTCTCTTCCATCACGAAATCTTGCATACCACTTAAAAACGTTTTTACGACTCATTGCTTCACTACCATAAACACGTTGTATCATTTCAAAAGTTTCTGTGGCACTTTTACCCACTTTGAAACAAAACTTAATGTTCGCACGTTGCTCCATTACTCTTTTCACGACCGAGGGTCAAAACATACTGTTGCAGTTTTCTTTACTGCGAGCAGTCTGTGATGCCAGCGCTGTTCCTTTTAAAACGGAAGATAGTCGAAACACAACACTACTTAATTCCTGCATCAGATCAAAAATTGCGCGATTGGTTCCGCGAATATAAAATCAGTAACCTTTTCTGTGGGACGGACTGTGTATGTAGGTTAAAGGAAAAAGGTGATGGACAAGTGAGAATGAAAAGGAACTAAGAAGATGAGTTGGTGTTTGTTTTTTTCTTTTCCCGACGTCACTAATTTCCGTGACAAAGCGAGAGTTTATTGACAAAACCGCATTTACTTCCTGAATGTCACAATAGATAATTAATATTGTCAAAGGAAAAGGGGATACAATCTTTAAAAAATAACTACCAGCTAATCTTCGAAACCAATTCCAGTTAATGTGCCTTAAAATAAACATCTCTACTGAGTGGCTCTATTGCTTATTCTTCAGGCTTGAAGACTGTGGGAGCACCAGACATGAAGAGAACAAAGACTGAGGGGCAATGGCGGCAATATCGACCAGGGCGGTGGTGGCGGCGTCGGCGGTGGCAGAAGGCAACTTGCGGTCATATGAAGCGCCCGGCCCATTCACGTCCGCGAGCCCGTGAATTAAGAGAGAACGGCCAAGGCTTTGAGAGGCTCCGACCGCGTTTTATTCATAATTTAACCGATAATTGCCGTGCGTCTGATCGCCCACGGAGATGCGGAGATAATAGGACACCTGCGTCCTGCCACAAAGGCACCGGGCGAACGATTTGCTGCTCGTTGGAGAATAAACATATTTAATTTGGCGCACAATGGATCTGGTTACATTTGTCAGGATTGAATGCTATACTCTATGGCAGGTAAAATACGATCCCGGATCTCGAAAATCATTAATCATACGAGAATGGGAAGCAAACATTAGCATGGTGGGTTGTAACGAATTCTGTTGTTTATTTTATCAGAGAGAGGTTTAATACAAGGAGGCTGTACAGATTTAGATCCTATTTCGAAAGGTACTATTTGACATTTCTCTTTTACTGGCAAGGAAAGATAGTAAATTTGAAATTGCTAGTGCTATCCTCATTCATATTAAAGAAAACCTGTCCAATGTGAATTTCATTTTTCTTTCTATACAAAATGTTATATCTATTGAATACATGTATTGTATAGAAACAGGAAATACATTCCTTAGTACTAACATCGTATTTAGTATCTATTGTAGCTATAGAAGTTCATGTTTACGAAAATGAATTACGAACGCAATAAAGAGCAAGAAATCACTCAGAATTGTATTTAAAATTGTTATATAATTTAAGAAGTCTACTGATATATTAACATGTGTGGTAGAAATAAAACAATGGTGTGTGTTATGTGTGTATTATCACTTCGGAATATGATAATCAATTAAATGACAATTTTTACAGTCATAACTATGATATATCAAAATAAAATGACGATATTTGTTATATTTCAAAAAATGCCTCTCCCTTGCAATTAAATTTAACTTTCGAAATAATATATTAGTTTAACAATAAATTCTACATACGGGAACTGTACGTACGGGATCGAATATTTTCTTATGAATTCTTACCAAAAATGCTGGCTAATATCTGTATTATTAATTAAATTTAGTATGTATATGAGTTATGAAGGGATCTCAGATTATACGTAGTAATTGTACATTGATCCACAGCACGTCACACAGTTTTTACTTTTTTGATATTAAATAAATAAACAAATATGCATGTCACCCACACATTTACTGATATTATGAATACATTGTAAAAATATATCAAATTTACAATTACTCTATTAAAAATGTAGTATTGCTCTTTGTACACAAACCTATTTGAGGGCATAAAAATAAAGAAAAGGTTTGCTGCGAGTGTTATTTTCAAGAAAAATACATAATTTGAAATTCGAGATTAATTATGAATCTTCCTTACAAGTTAGACTTCTGAATTTCATGCTAGCTATAGGAAGAAATGAGAAAGACGATAAATTAAATCACTATTGAAACACTACTTTCGTAGCGACAAGCGTACAAGACATTGAACGAACTTCGATTTGATCTGACGTTCACCATAAGAAGCCAAATCACGCCTGGAAAGGAGGATGTGGTCTTACGTCATGTACTTTGTTCTACTTCATAAGTGCAACTCACGCGCGTCGCTCGGCTTACCCCTATCCCCTGCCTCGCCCGCATGAGCGACCAGGGAGCTGCGTCGACAAAGGAAATGTTATAGCCGATAATCAAAACCCGGAGACTTCAACGCTCGAATGAGACACGAACCGTCCTCTGTTCCATAATTCAGGGCGCATGGGCGACACATTCTGATATGTAAGCTCGACCACGTTGGGTGGACGCGCAGTATGTCTGCTGCGTATAACGTACGACCGGTCGCCGTCTCGGAGCTCGAGGGAATTTTGAAGTAGGTTCTGCCCGTCCGGCCAATTCATCCATCACCTTCCGGTCGGTGATTGTAAATTCGGGCCTTCAGCTGTCTTCACGCTCAAATGCTTTATGGTCCATAAGGCGAAAAATTACTCAGGATGGAAATTTTTCTTGTTGAAATGAAACTTGTGTCGTTTTTCAATATTTTGAGATATAAATTATGATTATATGGCATGAATATGCCACCGAAATTAAAACTATGGAATAAATAAGTCCGGAAAATATTGTACATGAACATAACAGTACCAATCTGCTTCACTTCGGATTGCATTTTAACTTTCTTCTTTTCATCTTAACTATTACGATTTCTGTCATTAACAGTATTACCTGGAGTTCTGAAACTTTATCAACTTCATGCAACATTAGTCACTTGTAATTTATTTGACGCAAAAATTTTGATTTTATACTAAACAAAATAGAATGATTAAAAATTCGTTTGTTTGTGTACAGAACTATGTATATAACAAAAATATGTTTGTGTACAGAACACAGTAATAGCTCTGAATTTGGAATAACTGATTTTCACAAATATTATCTCGTTATAGTTTTGCTTCAAAATGAAATCAATTTACTTCTCTAATTAAAAAGTCAATATAATCTTAAATATTTGGAGGAGATTGAAATATTGCAGCACTTTTCTTAGGTAATGCTATATTGGGAAAATGCAAAAATGAAGCAGATCCAAAGGTTATACACAGCCTCCAATTTTTTTTCATTTGTAAGAAACGTCTTCCGCATCTTGCGATCTCAACCGAAAGTGAATTTAAAAAGAAATAGCCGGGCGAGATCCTATAAAAGACCACCCGTGATTACTCGGAGGCTAAAAAGCCCCACACACGGAATCTTATCCATCTTGGCCGTTCCAGAAGTGAGGCCGGTCTCCCTGGGGGCGCGTGGAAGCGCGGCGAGTGGGGCGGGCGTCGGGGGCGGCGGCGGCGGTGCGGCGCGTACCCGCGCGCTACCGCCCGAGCAGCGCCGACGCCGCAATTTCGCTGTCAGAGGCGCGAGCCGGGGCCGCATCTTGGGACCCGCCCGAGGCACGGCGACGATCACCGCACGATGGGGCAGGGCGTCCAACGCCTGGCCAAAATATCCAATCACTTATGGTCCACTTCGATTATCACGATCTTCGAAAATTTTCGAAATAGATTTGCGTTGTAAAAGTTATTAACGACATTACGCTGATAAATATCAAATACCAAACGACTCTGTTATGGTGTTGGTCGTGTATGTGTGCGTGTAATACTTTTCATAATAGCACCATCGTATAAGAAATAAAATATACACAAGAAATTCCACTTCTTGGATTAAGTGTACTCATACGCCATCTTTGGCTTCGACATATGTGTGTCAATTGTTCTTCTCGAAGTCGGACTATTTAAGTGGCCAGCCGTTTACATTGACTTTTCGTTTCTCTGTTTCGTTAAGTTGCCCTTATTTCAATGTACTTATTCCACGAAATGGTACTTTTTGTTTATATGATTTGTTTGTAAGAAGATAAAACGAAAAGAATTGAATGAAACAGAAACGAAAACAAGATAATATAATCGATTGGTTATTTTCTACTTATCAGCCTAATAACCTTAATAATTGTAACGTAATATTCTACTTACTGTTAACAGACTACTTCAATTTTCCCAATTAGAACTGATCACCGACACACATTTTCAGAATATTTTACAGAAAGTTTGTGTAATGTGTACTCCAGACTAAACCTGTCACAAATAGCCTCTATCATTCTCTCCACCCACTGATTTCAGAACCTCCAATTCGAGCTGTGTTTGTCCGCCCCTTCGGTGTCCAGCCCCACAGTGCCTAGCGCGGGGCTGCTTCTCGCAACCGCAGCGCAGGCGGCGGCGGCGTCTGCGTCGTAACAAGCGGCCGCGGGCGCTGGACGGGTATCGCACGGCCGCCGCCTTCGCCGCCGCCGCCACTGGCCGAGCTGCCGCGTCAGTTGCCACCGTTCCATCACCTCGCCCGCCTTGATAGCCCCCGCTGCTCCATCATTGCTCCCATCTCCCACTGCCGCGCCATTGCGAACACGGATTTCCATATGCCGTCTTTCCTTTCGCGCCTCTGGCGATGGAAAGATATCACAAAGTAGACACGGTTTCAGCTCTTTCGTGCTAAAGCGAGTTGGCAGCAGGTTTTCTTGGGTTTATATGGTTTTCTAAACCTCATATTCTTCCGTAGTTCCATTACCATACATCATTCCATTCATTTAACACACGACAATCAGTTTTTCCCATTCTTCTGGCATTATTATGTAGTGTTGTGTATGTTGCGACATTATTATATGTAATATTAAAATATGTGCCAATACAAAATTGTCTCATTGGGCATATTTTAAATTCATCTTCTTAAACTTACAATCTTAATCATTTTATTAAATGAGAAATCTATTAATAAATTAATTTCATGAAATGTAAAAAAATGACCTGCACACATTGACGGTCACAAGTTGCAAATGACGGTTAAGATAAACAAGGAACCGAATAAATTAATACAAAGTGTAAAACGTGTTCTTTCTCCTTTAGCGTCACAGTCTTTGAGTTTCTCCGCCAGTTGCCCAGACGAGACGGTCATTAATTGCAAGCGAGGAATACATACACCGCAGTTCTTTGGCTCATGCGTTAAAAGAAGGTGGCAGACCTTAAATAGGTTAACTTAGCCTATGGAAGTAACTGGCGCTATGGTCGACAACCTAATATTTACAAAGGATTATAATTTTGTGTTCATGTATATGTATTGCTGTTCATGCTTAGTATTGCTGTTTATCACTCATTCACATACACACACCCACGGATACTTATGCCCTTTCATACTTACTTACTACAGTCATACCTCCCACGCCCACATTTCATAAATCACTATTTACACTACACAATGCACCACAGGGCCGACTTTTCTCAAAGAGTCTGTGGCGGCTAGGAGGTCCTTAAGGTTAGCGAAGCAAAGTTTGCAAAAACACTAGAAATCAATCTAAAAATAGTCTCTTTTACAGATTACCCAATTGAATTTCAGGTATTAGTTGAATAAGAACAATTTTTTGCGTAACAAATAAGCAACAAGAAAGCGACAAGTTTTGGGATAGATTTCTAGTGAGAAAAAAAATTTCAAATTAATTATGGCAATGTGTTACACAATAACTGGTAAATTAGATTTAAACTCAAATTTATTTCGTTTTAGATAGTTCTTAGAAAAAGATCGCCTCTCAGATGCATAGCAGCAGCATAATGTAACCCAAATCACGAAAATAAATTCCCGCCTCCTCAGGGGCACTATGAACAAGAAATAAAAAAACCCGCTCGCAGCGCGTATCGGCGACGTGGAACGCGGGGGCCGGTTTGCCCTGACGGATGAGCCGCGCCGCCACCTGACCCCCCTCCCCCCCGCCGCCCCCCGCCGCGGGATGCGCGATGTCTTCAAAGGTCACCGACATGTTTTACATAACGACCGCCTCGATATTTCCGTCCTCGCAGCGAGCGAAGCAGCGGTTTGAACCCGGCGGCCGGCGCGCGAGCTAACGACCCCCCTTGTATTCCGCGTAATTAATTTTGTATCTTTGAAATTTAAATACTGCGAAAGCGCGCCGTCTGTGAATATGTCAGAATGGCGGTGTAATAGCGCGGGGAGCGAAACTTCGAATGACCTCCGTCGTATTAGGTTTCGTTCCGTACGGCTCAATGATTCTGCCGGTTTATTGGTACAGGTGGTGACCTCTTGGGGTAGAGTGATGCAATCTGGCTAAATGATTCTCTTTCGATTGGAAAAAATCTTCTAGGGGAAGGAAATTTATTTAAATTGGCTGTAGTATGTTTGTAATTGTCATCATTACAATCATTGTCGCATAGTCCTAACAAGGCGTCGTAGGATTTTATAGTCTGGCTTGAAGTTGCAAAAGTAAGCGGTCGTCATTTATGCAAATCTTTCAAGATTTTGCAGTTGGTAATGCAAATTTAGGTAGTTAATTGTTTTCACATGATTTGTACAGCCCATAATTGTAGAGTTTGTTGATAAAAGCAGTCATTGGGGAAAAAGTAAAATTGTAAAAAATGAGATAAACGTACTTTTTAACAATGAAACCAACATAATTATCAATTTGAATATGTTGGAACAATTTCCGTGGAAAATATCCAGATTAGAGCTAGTAAATGAAAATAGTTAAAATGAAAAAGGTATTAATTCCTTTAAAATGTTTCACGTATTATATTGTCAGATCTGAATTTTTCTCATTGAGTACTTCCTAACGTGGTATAATTTTCATTCACCGAGAGGCGGACTAAAGCAAGACTTCGAATCTTCTAATAGCCACTACACAGTCAACTGACATGCTGTAAGGACCATTGCTCGTATCATTCTACTAACATTCGTCGCGTAATTTTACATATTATTATTAGTTTTATATTATTATATTATTGTTTTCACATGTTAAACAACATTTGCTCATTTCCGTATTTGCTTGAACTGACAAAATGTCAAGTTCAATAAATCTATCTCCCAAGAACTTCCTTGCAAAAGGTAGATGTAATAGATTCAAAAATGTTTTTGTATTGTTATTGATATTATTATTACTTTTATTATTACATATAACATTTTTCAACATTTGATGTATTGAATAAGCAAGAAAAAATATAAAAATATATTGCTATCTAAGATAAAAATCAATGTTCATCTAATGTAATTCTTTTTCAAATTCCGCTCTTTATTAAGAAGAAAGAAAACAAAGCATCATAAAGACTACGAAAGTGAACACAAGTCATCGTAGTCAAATTATACAGCCCTACGAGCCGTCTCTGCGTACGTAGGGCTCTGCAGAGGGGAGCAGGCATATAACATTCCGAGAGCGGCCGCGGCGGCGCCTGCGCGGCCGGAAGCGGTGTGGGGGCGCGGGAGGGGGGTGCGGCGGCGCCGAGCGGGCGGCGCACCCTCAAAGGCCTTCCGAGGTAATTTACACACAGTAGCCGCGCCACCGGTCGCCTCCCCCGGCGGCCCCCGCCGCCTCCTCCCCTTATTCCTCTCCTCTTCCTCCTCCCCTACTCATCTTTGGCCGCCTTCTCCTACGACCTCTTCACCTACTCCTCATCTCTTGGGTGGTTGGGGGCATATCAACTGATGCCATTTCAGGGCCTTTGACCGGGAGGTCTGAGGGTTCGAGTACCCATGGGGGCAGGATTTTCGGAATCGGCGCCCGATCTCGCCATCCTGCGGGGGAAGCTCATCTCCACATCTAACGATAAAGTATGCACTACCCTTAAGGGAATAACGACGTGAAAACGTATCGCGCCAGGAAACACTAACGTAACAATCCTCATTTCCTCCCATCTTCTCCATTCTCAACTCCTTCTTTACCATCACCTCTTTTTCCTTTTCCTTCGCCACTTCTCTTCCTTTTTCGTCTCCTTCTCTTTGCCGTCCTCCTCTTTCTTTTCCTCTTCCGCTGTTGGTTACATCTCTATTTTTTCTCTTAGTCCCCTCCATAGTAACTCTGACATTGAGATTTTTTCTCTACATTCACACATCATTCGTATTTGTTTCACTTCATACACAAGCATTCATTCCTCCCATTCACTCTGACTGCGCTTCACTGGAAACAAACACCGTATCGCCGCGGCGCTGGTGGGCTTCGGCGGTGCTCGGAGGCGCGGCAGGAGGGGCGCGGCGCTCGGCCGCCGGCGAGGCTTCCCCTCTTCGCGGCGGCTGCTCCGCGGGCGCACTCGAGGAGGCAAGCGTGACGGGGCAGCGCGCGCAAGGCCAAGGCGACGAGCGAGGGTCCTTTCCGTAGATGGGACTGAGTGTGTCGCTACATCTCTACCATAGTATATAACTAATACCGCCTCTACCGACTCTTGTGATCTCCCTTTCATTCTATCAAATGACAAGACCGCCGATTTCGCTTTCCCACTCCTTCACCCGCCTAGGTCCAGTTACTTGATTACTACTTCTATCAGTACTGTTGTTTTAGTTACCTTTACAGCAGATGTGTTCATTTTCGAGCTGCGAGCCTGACGCATGTGCAGTGAAGTGCGAATGAATGGATACGTATATAATGAAACTAGTATGAATGATGTGTGAATGTAGAAAAAAAAATTACCAACCAATATAATAACAATTTATGTAGTATATAGTATAACAAAACTGATCTTAGTGTAAGTTAGTAATGCCAAAGTGCAAGTAAGTTAACTTTAGGTTTAGAATGTAAAATTAGTTGTAAGAAAAAGCCCCGCCTCTAGCTGCTTAAGCCGCAAGGCAGCAGCAGAATGTATCAAAATGAAAAGAGAATAAATTGCCCTTCTTTACAGGGTTACTGTGGAGGGGACAAAGAAAAAAAAGCCTGACGCATCGCTGTTGAAGCCGTTACCGCGTGCACCTCCTCTTCAACACCACTGTCACCGTTGCCGTCGCCTACGCTCTGTCGCCATCATTTCTGCAATTTCCAATGCAGCCGTTCCACCGTTATCTGCTACCATTGACCCATCTTTCTTTCTCAAATATATTCTCCCTACCTCGATCACCTTCGTTCTTATGCTCTTAGTAGATTGTCTTTTATCAATAATTCTGATTTCAAAGATTTGAATTGTATTTTTTATATTATTATTATTATTATTAATAATAATAATAATAATAATAATAATAATAATAATAATAATAATAATAATAATAATAATAATAAATTCATAAAAGTTCAATTTTTAGAAGCCCTTTTACCAAGAACTTCAATTTTACATTTTGTAACTTTCATTGATAAGGCACCATTTCCTAGTAATACTTGTAACTCTATCGATATTTAATTCTTCCGTTTCAAAATCTAATTGTTTATACAAAATTTTATACACCTTACCACCTCTCTATGAGCTCTGCATTTACCACTTATCATTGTAGTGTTTTCTAAATGGTACTAAAAGCTCTTGGACCCTTATATATAGAAGAGTTGTATCACCATTTTAATTGTCGATCCCATCTCATATTCTTTCCTATTCACTTCCTTGTTCTCAACCTGATTACCATCCTTCATTCACATCGCCTCTTTTGTCGTGAATTCATTCTCTAGAATGGTCGAGCCTGCCGCCACCACCGTCGCATCTTTACAACCTCGTGGCTTCACGTTCACTTTTACGGCGAGGTCGACTGGCGCGACCGCGAGGAAGGGGGCCAAAACCAATTGCGAATGTACCGTTCTTTACGACTGCGGTTTAGCTTTGACCTGTTTTTCTGCACTATATTACTGACCTGGCTTCGTCCGAATTGGGTCGAAGTTGTTTTGTGGAACCTAAAGTCGGAAAGATGAAAGAATTGGTGTCGTTGAAAAAAGATGGTTCTAGCAGATAGATGTAGCCGCAATGGAAAGGAAAAGCTTTGAAGTGGTTAAGCACTTTTTCGTCATACAATACTGGTGCAATGTCGTTCAAATTTTATGGAACTTTTACAGTTTTCGCATGTTGTTTTCCACGGGAACCTTTTAGACTCATGTGTAGCTCGTATTTCTGTCTGCATACCGAACAAGTGTCGATGTGATTTCTGAAAAACATAAATAACAATTTTTTAATGTTTCTCTTCTCCAGTATTCTTGTAAAGAATAGAGTTTATTAATTTATTTTGGAGCGTTCAGCTTTAATTTTTTGCCTTGCATCTTAAGTAACTACAGGGCAAGATTTATCTTAAATAAACTAAATCCAACGTCACGCTAGCTATAATTTAGTGTCGACAATATAATGTTGAACATTTCGGCATTCATAATATCTCTCATTTTTTTTCTTAATCCTAAGAAATTCTCACAGTTATGTTTGTATTTGTCTCAAGTTTAGTAAGGTATTTTTTTCATTCACCCAACATTCATACTTTATTTAAAAAATATAAGTCGATTAGATTCCAAATATAAAATTTATTGAGGAACATAAAATATCACACATATTGTTAAAATACATAATTTATTTGGAAACTAATTTTAGGCAATTGTCTCATTAAATCTTTATTTATTTATTTACGATAAAAACAGTTAAAACTGTGAGTGACGTGCTATGGGAAGAAGTTCTTTGAAGTTACATTTATATCCAAAAGCAAAACAAGGGCCCGACTCTGCATTTGCTCGAGGGTCGGGTAAACTGGACGAAAGGAAACCTGATCGAGATGGGAGTCATTGACCCAGAAGCTGAAGTACAATACTTATTACAGGTAGTGAGCTGTTAATACTGTCATCTGATGAATATGATTACTACGTCGAGTGTTTGTAGTAATAGACAACGGCGTTTGCTGAAAATATATTCCCGCCCTTAAGTCATTTTTAACAAAAAAACACTGATTCATATAAGAGCCAAGGTAATGGTAAAATACCTACATTATTAAAGAGAGACCTACAAGAATCACGTGGGTGGGATTTTGCTTATTATTCGTACAATTCTTTTTTGTAATCTAAAAATATGGGAGCTATAAGATGTATTTCCCCAAAATCTTACAAGTGTCATTATCGACTCGTGTATATTATACACACATATGACGTATATATAGCTTTATAGTATTTCATTTTTATTTCTCGTCTCACTATGTACACAGTAAAGAGAGAGAAATATAATGGTGCGGCGGAAAAATAGGCGATTCCCCCCCCCCACATACACACACACACACACACACACATACACAATGCTCTTATTGCTGGGTCTGGTAACGAAACAATGGATCTTGTTCCTATATGAAACAAATTACTTCCTCTAGTGTAGTAAGAATCCACATTTTGTGGTTCCTTTAAACCCAAAAATAGATTGACATCAAAACGTCTGTTTTTCAATGTGATTGTCCTCCTGTAGTCAACACTAGTGCGTAAGACGATTACACGATTTTCTCAAAAACTGATATTCTTCAATACATCTAAAAGAACTCAAAGTCCAACGAATTAGATATGGATATGTTGATTTATGGAGGTACTTTACATGAAATCTCAAAATTTTCAAATAAAATGTTTTCCAATATTAAAAAAATGTTCGGAAAGATTGAAGAACAACAACGGCGCAGATTTTCTTTTTTTTACATCTCTGAAGTTTCGGAAATTGCAGAAGGTCAAAATGTTTTTGGACCCTTCAAATGCATCACTTCTTATTTTCTTGGAATTCTCTGAATTTTCATAAATTAAAGAAATTAAAAATAAACTATTCTGGCATATCTTTCAATTTTAAAGAAAAAGTTGAAATTGGGTTATAACTATCAGTGTTCACTATGACCATACCACTTAGTTATTAAAAAAGATAAATATTTTAAACAATTTATACCAAATAAATTAAAATTTCTCTGATTTACTTCCTATGTTTATTTTCGTCTTTATTCTTTGTTATAAATCATGTAATTTATATATAGCTTTATAATGGGGATTTTGTGAAACAAAATTCATGATAATAATTGAATGATTTCACAAAAAACGTTCATGATTTGAAGTTTGCATTGTTTTTTTAAAGCGCAAGAAAATATATGTCCCGTTCTTTTTTGGCAAATGTTGTTAGAGTTCGACATAAAACTACAAAATGTTTCATCAATGTACTTATAAAATAATGTATTGATTTAAATGCCGAGTTCCTATCAAATGTTATTTCGACAATTAGTCATTGGAAGTTTATTCAAAACCATGTATGTCTGTTCGTGTCATACGACAAATAACTGATTTTTAGTGACTGATACGTCTCTTTTTGTTACTTCGCTTCTCAAAGACTCTAAAATCCGCGTCGACGAGTGCCTAAAAATGACTTACCAGTTCGTGGCGCCCTCCATCGGTAATGTTGGAATTCAATAGGGTGTTGGCCCACCCTTAGCCTTGATGACAGCTCCCACTCTCGCATGCATACTTTCAATCAGGTGCTGAAAGGTTTCTAGAGGAATGGCAACCCATTCTTCACGGAGTGCTGCACTGAAGAGAGGTATCGATGTCGGTCGGTGAGGCCTGGCACGAAGTCGACGTTCCAAATATCTCAAAGGTGTCCGATAGAATTCAAGTCAAGCCTCTGTGCAGGTCAGGTCATTACAGGGATGTTATTGTCGTGTAACCACTCCCCCACAGGCCGTGTAGTATGAACAGGTGCTCGATCATGTTGAAAGACGCAACAGCCATCCCCGAATTGCTCTTCAACAATGGGAGGCAAGAAGGTATTTAAAACATCAACGTAGGTCTGCGCCGTGATAGTGCAACACAAAACTTCAAGAAGTGCAAGCCCCCTCCGTGAAACACATGACCACACCGTAACACCATTTTGGATACTTTTCAGGACACATTTTTACCACACAGATGCTTATCGAAGACTATTTTATCTTTTCAGTGCCGGACTAATGAATCCTCAAACCTTTTTTCTGATGTCTCAAATCCCTAGGTGCGAATTCAGTCTTAATTTTGAATTTCTAATCTTTTATCAATAATCCTGAATCTAGATTTATATAAGAGTATTTTCTGTAAATTCGAATGTTCATTTAGGTCTCGCTTTTTAGGTTTCGTTTTTGAATCCCAAATTCCGCAATCTTAATTCTAACATTTCAAACAGTATGGCATTCGAGATTCTTACATCTAGATTCTAGAATCTCGAATGCCAAATTGCAAAACTGAGGATCTAGCCTCGAATCTCAAATATCTAATCTTCTGTTCCCAATCCTGAATTTCAATTCCCTTATCCCGGATCCAGAATTGAGAATCCCGAATCCAGAATTGAGAATCCTAAATCCCAAATTGTGAGTATCAAATACAAAATCCAGAATCCCAAATAGGAAGTACCAAATTCAGAATCCTTAATTCCCAATCCCAATTCGTAATTCCGGAGTTCCCAATTCCTAATTCTGAATTTCGTAGCCTCACCTGAACCTCAATTTTCGCGGTCACGTTCACTTCTCCCAGGGCGGTGACTTCGCGACAATGGCACCACCAACCGATCCTCTCCCCCTCCCGCCCCCTCGCCGCCCGCCAACGTCATATCTGCCTGTCGCCGCTTCTGCCCGTCGCCCACGCGGGCGCCTGTCGCTCTCATTGTCCACCGAAACCGCGCCGCCCCATTGGTCCGACACACACACACGCCCTGGCGACTGGCTCGCCGCCCAGCGCCCGGCGCGTCGGGGCGGGGCGGGGCGGGTCCGCCCGCATTCGGCCCACTCGCCCAAAGCGGCCACCGCAACGGCGTTAAAGAATACGTGGCCGCGCCTACTCGATTGTCACCATCCTAATTAACATCAATCAACGAATTTGCATTCGTGGAGGAAGTGATGGCGGCGCGGTCGCAATTGCCGTGACGGCACTGCCAGCGACGAGGATCGCAGCACTACGTTCCTTAGAGCCATTCCTAAGGGCCTACTAGCCGACATGTTTCAGAAGATGAAAATTCGCCTTTTACGTTCACCGGTAATGATTTAAAGTTTATTTGTACAGTATACTTCAGCTAAAGAAAACAAAGATTTTCCCTATCCGATTCCTATCAATTTTTCAGTATCAAACTCATCATTTTTTTGCAATAAGCACTCTTGAGGAGAGTCTCCAGTGCATAGGGCTGGAGTTCAGAACTCAACTTACTATTTAAATCTGGGCTCACTGATTTTGAGCTTAAGTTCATGTTAATTCTTGGCATTCAAAATACACAATTTACAAGTTCTAACATTTTTTAATTATGTATTTTGTTTAATTACAATTTTACGGTACCTTTAGTAAACCATGTCGAGCCTTCATCAAAAAACAAGTTTTCTTCCCTTCTTGTGACAATAGAACTTTGCTCGGACGATATGATACTTAAAAGACTATCGTCGAGGGCTTACATTTGAAGAACAGTAATTTCTTAGGAACATAATGCAGTTAATGTACATTTCATAAAATAAAAATTATTGACATTGCAACAATAATATTACTCCCTCTTAATTGACAACAAATTCACAGGCCTGACTCTTTTAACACCACTCCCGTTTGCGCTGGGCAGATGCAGATTTCATTTCGACTGGTTCCGCCGATGACAGATTTGAGCGTGCGCGATGGCAACGTAAGCCCATTGCTTCAGAGCAGGTCACATGATGTGCCATAGCACGTGGCGAGAGAACTGTCGCAGCCGCTTACACACCGACGAAACTGTAACTTTTGGGCTTCTTTTTGCGAATGAGGGGTAAATATGCAAATATGGCCGAAATATGCAAAAATATGCAATTATTATGATATATGCGAAAATTTGAGAAATAAAAATAGGTTAAATTGATTCTAAATGCTTGAAAACTTAAACAATTTGTTGAACCCGTTAACAGAAAAAAAAGTGCAAATGCATATAAATCACAGCCCTACTAATCTCTGTAACTTTGGCTGCAACTCTTGACGTCGGCGAGTCAAGACTATTGACTGCAATGAGTCTGTAATCATAGAAAACTGTTAATGCTGTGAGTGCTCAAATATGAATAGTTATGATTTTACCCAATAGTTTGTTCACTGAATTCTAACTGAACGGTTAACGTTTAAGGTTGAAATTATTTTTAACTGTTTAAAAGGCATACAATTTAGCCCTTAAGGGCTCATCCCCAGTATCACCTCCGCTATATCCGATCTTAACTTTACCGACCCTTTCTCTTGACCGTTCGTAGTCACTGCATTTCCTCTCACACATTTCACCTCACCATGAATCATCATTAAAATCAGTTCCCTTCTTCTCAAACTGTCGAGGGCATTGAACGTTTGAGTTGTTGCCACCGGAAAGGAACAGCATTTTGATGATGCACTCTTAAAAGGGAAACTAGCAGTCGTTGCTAAGTTCCCATTATAATATTGGTATTGTGGTGAGTTTTTGTTGGCATTGCTGAATGGAAGCAACGTAGGTAGTCGTTTTGTAGTTTCCATACAGCAGAAAACTGATGAAGATGGCTAAGCCGTTGAAAGCTGCTATTGTAATAAATAATATTGTTGGTAATGACAACTCATATAATTATTTCCGATTATAGATTGAACTATCGTGTTTTGACAGCACTCACCTGAATTAATCAAATTTATTTAGTTATTTAATTAATTTTAGTTCTCCATTGAGTCCACCTTTGCCATAATCATGTCCTCTGTCCACAACATTTCAGATTTCTTCTTCTCTCTGTTCCCCTTTTCTTTCTGTTCTTACGTCCGCTCGCTCGCAGAAAAGGTCGCCAGCATTCTTTTAACATTTCCCCACCACAGTGGTTCTGTGAACGCAGCAATTTATTTTTAGCAATTGGATACATTGAGCTTTGTGGCTTAAGTGACCAGAGTGGGCGGGGTCATTTCCGAATAACTAAAACTAACTTAATTATCGTTAAATCTAACTGAAAAAGCAATATATTTCACTACGGAGTATCTAACTTCAGTAAAAATTATTGTCCTCCATTATACACGGTAACCTGTTCTTTTGTATGGTTTTGGTTGATTTTCTTTTCTTTTTTCATCATTCTTTATTTACATTTCCTGCGCAGCCGTGTACGCTTCGCCGCCGGCCGCTTCCGCCTCCTTTTTTTTTTTTTTTTTTTTTTTTTTTTTTTTTTTTTTTTTTTTTTTTCAACTTTCCCCCCGCCAGTAGCCCTGGCGAGGCGGGAGTTTATTTACTATTTGGGGTACAGCATACGCCGCAGCTCTATGGCTTATGCGGCAAAGAAGGGGGCAGAACTTACTTACTAACTTATTTCTAACTTAACCTATGGATGAAGCCGGCACTTTGGCCGGCAACCTAAGATTAACACAAGTTTTTGTTCTTCTTCATGCTTTAATGTATTACTTTTCTTGTTTTTTTTTTCTCATTCACACGCACATTCACACTAGATCACTAGACACACGCACTTTCATACGGCACTATATACATCCTAAACACTATTTACACTATTTACACTATGTGCGCCACGGCGCCGACTTTGCTCCAAGCGTCCGTGGCGGCTAGGCACAATGTGCCCTGGCAATTGTAACTGGCGGAGCCTCACTCGTCCCGCTGGGAGCCTCACGCCGCTGCTCGCAGAGTTCTGAGAGAAGCTGCGGCGGTAGCGCCCGGAACGTGGAGGCCACTTGCTTGGGCCCTCTCGGCGCAAAATACGCCCGGTGGACCTCACAGTTCATTGCCCGGCCGGTTTCGCGCAAGAGCCGCGGAGCTTTCGGGCCCAGCGCCCGCGTGAGCGCCGTGTGTGCCCTCCGGCGGATTTCCTCTGGCAGCTGACGACTCACGCCCAAGGCCCCGTAGGTTGCACTGTTCCTATGGTGGCGGTTAGGAGGAGGAGGAGGGAGATGCGGCCGCGTGGCGGTACGCACCGCTCGGTTCTCGGCCGCCCAAATCGGGCGTAGGGTCGAGACCGGCGCTGCCGCAAAGGTTTCGCAAGCATAGGTCCATAAACTTCGTATGCAGGCGGTGAAAAGGAGACGCTTCTGCGAGAGAGATAGGTCCGGGGAGCTAAGGAGGGGACGCAAGAGGGAGGTCCTTGCAAGAATTTTGTGGCGAAGGTCCTTAGCGTGCTCGTGCCAATAGAGGCCACGATCTAGAGTCACGCCAAGGTACCTCGCGCATGGGGACCAAGGAAGATGCGCGCCCGCAAGCAACACCGTTTCCTCGGGGTCTGCCCTCTGACGGGTGAAGTTAACGGCCACGCATTTTTCAAGGTTTAGGGTCAGGCGTTTCTGGCGTAGCCAGGTGGGAAAGGCGGCGAGGCATTCGTTCAGATATCTCACTGCTTGCCTGCTGTTCGCCGATTTCGCGTAATACGCAAAGTCATCCGCGAACATCAGGAGCCCGCAACGCTGAATTCCCGTTCTCCTTTCTGCTAGCAGAGGCGCATCATTGACGTACAAGCCGAAGAGGGTGGGGGAGAGAACGCTCCCCTGTGGAACTCCCGCCTCGGCGCGTCTTAGGGACGATTGTACGCCGTTAACTCGCACTCTGAACGTTCTCTCTGTGAGAAAACTACCGATCAGTCTGGTGTAGCAGTCGCTTATTCCTGACTCGATGAGACATAAGAGTGCCCCCTCATGCCACACCGTGTCGAAGGCCGACCGCATGTCCAGGAAGACGGTAGGCAGATTCTGCCGCCTCTCGAGAGAGAGGCCGATCTCGGTGCAGAGGCGCGTCAGCTGCTGCGCGGAGCTATGACCCGTTCTGAATCCGAATTGTTCGTCTCGGAGGAGACCTAGACGCCGTATTTCCTGCTGCAAGCGCACCAGTATGAGGCGTTCTAGAGTCTTTCCTAGGAGCGAGAGTAGGCTAATGGGCCTATAACTACTCGGCAGGAAGAGGCTCTTACCGCACTTGGGTATTAAGCAGATGTTAGCTGTTTTCCACGGGCGCGGGATATATCCTTGTGCTAGGCAGGCATTGAAAAGTGCCAGGAGAAATTCAACCCCTTTGTCACCAACGGATCTCAAGTGGGCGACGGTGATGCCGTCAGGGCCGCAAGATTTTTTAGGGTTGAGGTTGCGGAGCACTCCGCGGAGTTCTCCGTCAGTCACGCGACGGGCTGATGTATTCGGTCTGACTGCCAGGAGGCACCGTAGGCGCTCCGCAGTCACGTGGGCATCGCAGGCTCCGGCGTCGGTGGGTCGGAACTGCCGCTCTAGCGAGTCAGCAAAGACTTCGCTTTTTGCAGCGTCGTCCCACACATACACCGGTGCCGGAGGAGGTTGGCCAGGGAGCCTTGGGGTGTCCGCGTTGGTTTGAATGGGGTGATTTACTCCTGGTTGCCGCCCCAGCGCTTTGGATAAGCCCCATAGGCGTTTATCGTGGAGATTGCACTCTTCTATTGTACTTTTCCACCGAGCGTTTCTCTCGTCTCTCAGAGACGCACGGAATTCTCGGCTCAGCGCTCTCGCCCGCTCCCCGTCTGCGGGATCACCAAATCGGCGATGAAGCTTTACTGCTCTGCGGAGCGCTTGCAGTGTCCGTCTTTGCTCCTCTGTGAGCTCGGGACGAGAATCCGGCACGCGCGTCACTTTCGTGACCTTTTTGTAAACGGACATAACCGTGTCAGTGAACAAGTTCACCGCAGATTCTATATCCATGTTTGTCACCAGCGGTCTCTGCTCGAGCAAATCGCTCACTTGAGCTTGATAACCGACCCAGTCCGTGTCGCGCGTTGTTCGCATTCTTTGCTGGCGTACTGCGACAAGAGATGCCACCACACATATTACCGGATTGTGATCGGAATCCAGTTCGGGTAGTGACGACGGTACATCACCGTCAACCCCCTTCGCGATCGCAAAATCGATAATACCCGGTCGCTTGCGCGTTCCGCGCTGGGCTGTCGGGAAATATGTGGGACTTTTCGGTGCGCATACACATACGCCCCGTCTCGCCGCTGCTAGAGTGGCTAGATTGGTGCCGTTCCTGTTGGAACCTAAGCATCCCCATGACCGGTGTCTTGCATTGAAATCACCAAGTAGCAGAACCTTAGTGTCTAGCGCTAGAATTGCTTCAATCTCAGAGGCGTTGAGAGTTTGATCTGGGCAGTAGACGGACACGACAAGGAGTCGTTTCTTTCCCACCCAGATGTGCGCTCCAACAGCTTCGAGTGATGTCAGCATTAGAGTCGAGAGGTTTGCCTGGAGCTGAGGGATGTCGCGGCGAATGCTCAATGCGACTCCACCTCCCAATCTGCCTTCGCGGTCTCTCCGGTATGTTGCGAATCCTTGAATTCGGAAGTCGCTCCGGGCGTTGAACCACGTCTCTTGTATCGCCATGATATCGAGATCATGCTTTCGAATGAACTCGCCTATTTGCTGGGCTTTATGCAGTGCGCTCCGCGCATTCCAGGTGCATGCACGCAGCGGCTGCATGCAGGTAGATTGTGGGCGTCTCCTAGTGGTTTGCGCCATCTTCGGGGAGAAGAGCTGCCAGTTGTGCAAGCATTGCCAGAAACTGGCTTCTGGAGAATGCTGCAGGGGCGGCCGCGGGTGGAGCGCTGGTCCGCGACTCCACCGCGCCGGTTGCATCCCGCGACACGGGGACCTGAGCGGTGTTTGCCTCTGCTAGGTTTTGTACCACCGCTGACCAGGCTGTCCCGTTACTTACCTGCCGGGCTGCACCGCCCTGATTTCGGACATTGGTGCCGTTATCTGACCGCCCGACATTCTCCCCGTCGTCTGAGGGGCGACTGGGAAGACTAAAGTAGCTGCAGCCGGAGTACGACGCTACATGGCGTCCGCCACAGTTGCAGCATTCAGGAGGGAGGTTGAAGTTACCCCGTTTTGGACAGTGTGTCGTGCCCATGTACTCCGGCTTGTTCTGCTCCGTAGGGTGGCCATTTCCCTTGCAGAGCTTGCAGCGGTAGTCATAGGCGCAATTGGCCGAGTGGTGACCCCATCTGCAGCAGCGAGCGCAGAAGAGGTGTCGTGCCCTCTTTTCGCGCTCAACAGTCACGTCGAAGCTATCCAACTGACGGACCGAATATATATTTCGCGAGGCAGGAGTGTCGCGTAGGGTGACCATGAATGTCCCCGTGAGCAGTTTACTGCGCTGCCATTCGTTTAAGGGAGGTTCACCTTCACCTGCGGGTCCGGCGACCGCAGATTCTTTTAGACGCCAGTGTTGCCTGACGCCCAGGGGGTCGTAGCCGAGCTCTCTCAGCTCTTGCGCCACTTCTCCCTCGGTGAACCCTCTCGGGAGTCCCATTATTGCCACTCGGAGGGTCTTTTCATGCCCTTCACGCGGTGGCGGATGTGCGAAGAGAAATATCTTATGCAATTTAGCATATTTCTCCGCCTCTAAGTAGGCTACCTTGTCGTTGGTGTGGATTGCGTAGACAATACGCTTCCCCCGCGTTTTGGCTCGGCCAATTGTGGCCTTTTTGCCTGTTGCGACGCCCAGCGCACGACCGTGGGCGATCACAGCATCGGGGGAGATCCTGAGCCTAATATAGTACGGTTTTTTCGGCGGTCGTGAGGCGGCCGCCGCTTGGGGCTCCCGTGTTTCGAGCGGGGCGTGCCCGGACGCCTCCGTCGGAGAATGAGCGTTGCGGGGCCGGCTGCGCTGGTTGACAGGGACGGTTTGCCAGCCGCCATCTGTGCTCTCGCCGTCGTGGGTTTGGAAGGGATGGGACTGGGCGGTGGAGTCGTTACCTGCCAGAGATTCCCGTCGGGCGCCAGGGGTGGTTCCGCTCTGGCCCGCGTACGGAGGTGCCGACGCTTCTTCTTGGGTGTGGGGGAGGTTACCGCCCTCGCCGCGGAGATCCTGGGGCCCTCCCGGGACGTGTCCGTCTGGGGTGGGGCCAGGGCCTACAGCTGCGGCTGGAGCAGCGACCTTCGGCTTTCGCCGACGGTTGCGGTTCCTGCCTCTGGAGGTGGTGGTCGCGGGGCCGGCCCCCGCTTCGGTGGACGGCGGTCGGCCGGTTTCGCCTTCCCCTCTGCTCCTTTGCGAGGAGGGGGAGGTCGCGGGTGGCCCGCTGGAGGATGTAGGGCCCACCGGGCCGCCGTCATCTGGGTCTGCGGGTGCTGGCAGCTCGGGCTGTGCAGCGGGGGAGGGGGGCGTTGCACTCTCCTCCGCTGGGTTGCCGCTGGTGACGCCGCAGGTCCCGGAGGCCGGCGGCGTTGCGGACGGGTCGTCCGTGGCTTGATGTGAGGCTGGGGAGTGCGCTTCGAACGCGCGCACCCTTTCCAGCACTGAGGGCGAAGGCCGCGGCTCCGGCGTGGGGCTGGAAGTAGCCTGGGCGGAGGGCCCGCCGCATTCCTTCCAGAAGCTCCACAGCTCCGCTTCGCGTGCCCGTGCGAAGGCGAGTACCACCTCCCAGGGGACCCATTCATTACCCTCTATGATGCAGGCTGCGGGGGTGGAGGAGGAGGAGCTCCATGTGTCTCCACACACCCTCTGCAGGCGCAGGGTAGGGACTCGCCGTGGAGTCGAGCCCATATCGATGGCGGAAGAAGCAGTCGCTGCGACTTCCACCGTGTTGTTTTCGGCCGATGGCCGAGGCAGCAGCGGCGGCGGTGGCGGCGGAGCTGCAGCGGCAATGGGGGCGGCGGGCACTACCGCGTCTTCCGCAGGGCCGGCGCCGGTGAAGGGCAGCAGCAAAGGCGTGGGCGGCGGCTGCGGCGGCTCCGATGTTTCCGCCATGGCTTTGTTGCCTGAGATACCTGCGCGCCCCCTTGCTCAGGCGGCCCGGCGGGGCATGAGGCGCAGGCCCGGGTCTGTGCGCGCTGGCGTTCGGGTCGGCCAGAGGAGCGGAGCGGCAGGGGCACGTCCGCACCCTTCGACCGCTCGTCGCGAAGTGCGTCGCGAAGTTCCGCCTCCAAATCCGCGCGCCTGCTGCCCTCGCGGCGTGCCAGCGCGCGCGCCTCCTTCCTGGACCTGCCCCCGCCGCAGAGGTTTCCGCCGCCGCCGGACGCGGAGGCCGCTGCACTCGAGGTGCGTCAGAGGCGTCACGGCCTCCACCCACAGTCCGTTTCCAAGACGCATCAGTCGTCATCGGCACGCGCTGCTCTTTACAATCTCCCTCTTGTGACCGCTCACCATCTTTACACCCCCTATCCCCACGCTTATATCTCAAGAACATAGTTATCCTCATCCCCATCCCCAATCCTCATCCCAATCTCCAGCTCATTTCTCTCAATTACCCTCCTCTTATTTATTCCCGTCCTCTTCATTACATTTATCCTTATCCCCATTCCTAACTTTAAGCTCGTGTTTTTCATTATCGTCGTCATTATCATAGTCATCAACTTTACCCTCATACTTATCGTCTCCATCATTCTTATCCTCATCTTCAACCTCTTGCTTACTTCGTCATGTCCATCGCTACTTCCAACCCGTCCTTGCCCCACCCCCATTCACTTTCTCTCTGCCTATCCCCTATTCAATCCACAGCCTCAGCCCTTTCGACATTCATAATCACATACTCATTCAACACATTTCGGCCGTTGCGAATTACCAGTACTTCCGATATTGTTTCGGGGTCCACGTGATCGGCGACCGCAGTGCACCGGAAGGTGCCCCGAAGGCCGCGACGCGTGAGTCAGCGGCGCGCCGCTTCCGCCGGAGCCGCTCGGCCCGCCCGCGGGTCGGCGCCCTTGCCGGGAGGTCTAAATTTGGACCCGCAGCAGCCGCCGCGAGGGAAGTGACGACTCGCCAGCCGCCCAATGAATGGCGCCATTTCCGCGTTTATCGGCGGCGGCGACGTGCGCCGCCGGCAGCCGAAGGGCGAGGCCGCCAGGGCTCCCTTGTGCGGGTGGCCCGCGTGGGGGAGGAGGGCTGTGGGGCGAGGAAGCGCCGATGCGGAGATCAGATGAATACGATGATGAATCAACTCATTGCAGCGCTTTGTTTCCGCGGATGGTTTGATGAGATATGATAGCTGTGGGTGGCCAGCTTCGCCACTCGTCGTGAATACTTTATGTACGGGGCTCTTGTGGTGTTAGAAGAAGTTTTCCCAACTTTATACAAAAAACAAAAAAAAACTTTGATGATGGGAAATATTTTTCAAGGACAGTATTCTTGTTCTTCATGAAGTCATGAAAAATTATTAAGTTTTGGTTCTTTGGTCTGATTCATCTTCAATTAGAGATGAGAATTTATTTGAGACTGATAAAATCATATTTTAAGAGGATTACCGGTCTGTAAGTCAACAGAAATAAGGTGTATATAAATAATGTCTAATATTAGATGTCTAAAGACATTTGGTCTACTCTAAAAGGGATACATAATAAATGTATTCATATCGCGCTAGTCTTCATGAAAAAATGTCTAATGCATGTATGTGTATGTGCAGACATTTCTATTGCCTACGTGTCTACGGACAATTGCAAAAATGAATATTGTAAATATGTCTGCATATAGAAAAGATCTACGTATGAAAGTTTGTTAGACTTGTTAGTAAGTATAAATGAATGTTTAACTCAAAAATATATTTATTAAATATATTTATTACATAAATAGAATAGAGTTTCATTAAAAGATACTTCTATTTCAGATTCTTCTATTTCATATGCTTACAATATCAGGCGATAACTTAATCCCTTCAAGTAGGTGAGAATTTCATTCCACTGTCTATGATCTTCATAGCGCGATACCATTATTTGAACTTGCTCTATATTGACAGAATATTTTAACAGAATACTCGTTAGACATTTTAGCTAGTAGACATTTGGCTGAAAGTTTTTGGAGTTAGTAGACATTTTTGTTGGTAGATATTTTATCTATGGACGTTTAATCATTAGGCTTAATATAGCTGTAGATAACATTCTTAGTAGACATTTATTCTGTTAGACGTTCATACACTTAAACCTTTCCTCCTTAGATCTACTGACCTTGAAGCTTTAAGAGGCGCACACCAATTGCATTTCGTTTCCAGGAGAACGCCCGGAGGAGGGTCAAAGCCGAATTCCAGAATATATTGGATTATAATTAAAGGAAATTTTATGTCTTTAAGAAATAATGCTACATTATTTTGTGATATGTTACAATCATTTTCTGAAAGTTTGTGGTACAATATTTTTAGTTTTTGTGCTGTAGCATGGTCATAAATGTGTTAACGTTTCCTGTAACACAGATTGCCACTTATTGTTTATGAACTAATTCAATTTTCACTTGTTGTTCCGAATACACAACAGTTCTCTGCATTGATAGATAGTAAAATAAGACTATCGTGTTTGTGAGCAGGTCTGGTCGTAAGAGAGCGCTTGAGAAACCACAAAGCTATTACGCATAGGGCGGTTTAGAATTGTTGTGGAAACATTCGATAAACTTTGAAAGTCGAAACTATCCTTAAGACAAAGAGTCTAATAATAAGACCTAAATGATGATACAGTACCTCCCTGGCCTACCTAAATAAAAATTTAGAAAATAAACTACGTTGGGGGACGTAGTTGACTCTCCTGACCATTGCTTTGCGACAGATACTAAACTGAATACTGTTCAAACGACCTATTAGAAGACAAGTATGAATTTTGCCTTTTAATGCCAGTGCGATAACGAATTTATTGTACCTTGAAGGTCTTTACGGTTAGAACACCAAATATAAGTTTTCGTAAACGGTGAAAGGAAAAGTTTTACAAAGTGATTCATGACAACATTTTTATATTTTGCAAGATACTTCTCTGGTCTCCAGGATAAGTATCAAGGAATCGGCTCCACAAACTTGCATTTTCTTTCAATAATATTAGGAAATGAAATTTATATCAGTGCTTTAGTGTTTACTGCGAATGAACTGTATCATCATGATGATTAGGCTCACATGTGTGGGTGAGGATCTTAATATTAATTTTCAAATTTATCTTTAAGCCGTAAAATAGTAGTATGGAATAAATTATGTTTAACTTTTTCTTTGTAAAATAGGGAGTGAGTGTGAAATGGACCAAGATGTTGCGTGCTAATTGAAGTATTTTTGGATTTATGCGGCTTTTGAAACGGAAAAATTTTTTTTGCGTGACTGATATTTCCGAGCACGCGAATTGGTATGGTTGTTAGTGCCGTTAGTGCAGTTAATGTTATAGAGCCGAGCAGATCACTGGAATTCTCCTCCAGATGGCGACTGAATTCGACCGAGATATAAAGGCAGAGTCGAAAAATCGCCACCGCTGGGGCTGTAATCCTACGACCTCTCGGTCTCACTCGCGAGAGACAGAATAAACGTTTTTTAATACATAGAAAGGTGTATAAACAATTTTTATTTGCGTTCTTTAACAGGTTTCTCTATCCCCGTTTCCACTTGTTCTCCAGAACTAACGTTTTTTTGCGCTGTCACTCTGAACCACGTCGACTGATATAAGTAATTAATGAGATGCCATTTACCACCCCTTGTAGATGATGTAGTTGCCTGTTTTTCACGATTAATATCCTCGTTTAATTCTCGGTTCACATCTTCATACTTAGTGCTAATTGGCAAATTGCACATGTAACATTTTAGAGAACCTGTTAGCAATTTTGCAACGGCAGCCTAAATCATATGTGACTGACTCACGTGCGCTCTGAAGATTTGCATTTTCTTGACTTCCTCATAGAGCCACACTGGCTATAATTGGAAAGAGTAAACCTCATATGCGTGGGACGTATTATGGCGAGCTATATCAGATTGAGACCTTGAGCTGCTCTCAGGGTCTGCGCAACAATGGAGCTCTCTCCCACCCTTCGTCATTCGTTTGTTTCCATACTTCACCGCCCGCCACCCGCATCCTCACGCCACCGCCTCCCGCCTTTTGTGGGAATTCACTTCCTGCTCTCCGACTCGCCTTTCTAATGGGCCTTCTTTAAGCGTTTTACTAACCAATTTAATTTGTTATGTGTGGAAATATTTGTATATTTTGCCAGTAATTATTTGATTTACAAGATTAATTAAAAATTAAAATGTTGGTGAATGTTATAACACAAATTACGGTGTAAAAGGTTTCAACCTTTTTTATTTAATTTTTATATGTATTCTTTTTACGCATTATTGGAAGGTTTAAAAGAAGGTTTAAGAGAAATCTCAAAATAAGTATTCGATAAATAATTATTTAATATTTAAAAAAGTGTAACAGATGTTAGTTGCAACATATTTTATTTTTTATAGTAAATACATAAAGTTATTATTCATATTCTATGCAACAATATTTTTTTCTTATTCAATCGAAACCAAAAATGACTTAAAGACCGGCAAAGGTAGCTCAAGGCATCGACTGTTGTCGCTATCTCTGACCGGGAGGTCCTACTTGGGGGGCAATTCCGTGGTGGCAGGATTTTCGACGTCAGCTGGAGAGCGAGATCGAGTTCAGCTGCTCTGATCGGTTAACAACCAAGCGAATGACGGAGCAGTATCCTAAAAAAACCGGCCACAGACCGCGCGATCTTTAGTTCCTTATTCTTGTTCTTTCCTCCCCCTTGCGAACTCACATTTGCAAAACAATTCACGCCCTACACTACCACACATGCCGGGAGCTTAGAAAGTGTCTGGGCGGTGCCACGCTGATATTCGTGCCTGGTGGAGGGCAATTCCCAGAATCCCACGTAGGTCGGCGCAAGATCTCTCGATCACGCAGGGGATGATCAAAGAAATTAAATTTTTTCTTCTATTATCAAGTTTCTATTGGTCGAATTCGAAAATACTTAGTTTTCAAATGTACTCAGTCAAGTTTTTTCGACACCTTTATTCAAAATTTTACCACGTAAAATGTGTCATGTAGGCCTACTATGTAAAAGAGTGGGGTAGAGTTTTTGGATCTACAGAAAACGTATGAAATTATACTTATCCTCCACACGTATAGTGTTTTCTTATTTTGACGATAAAAAATTAAATAAATCGAATTATATCCCATCAAATTAATTGGGTAAAGATTTTTAAGAATAAGTTAACGTATGTTATCTCGTTATGTTGTAATAGTATATGGACTTTCTTTTTGAACATTACAAAACTTTTTTGTTCTTTTTGCTTGTACCATTTCGGTTCTGTTTGGGCTCTTTTTCAAAACATTTTAGGTCCACTTTTGTAAAAAAGGCTTAGTAATACATTTCAAACAAGTAACATTTTACATATAAATTTCTGATATGAAAGTGAAAGTCATAAAAACTACGTGACCATAGATGAAAACCGGGCGTACATCACATGACCAACTTAATATTATGTTGGCCAGGTTTGCATCTATTGTATTAGACCGTTTATTAGACTGTTTTAAATTGTCTATTATCTGTCAAAAATTAAGTATTTTTTGCAAACCGGGACCCATACTGGGACCAAAGTCTGCTTTCCAACAAAGTCGATCTACGTTCACAACATCCACTATTCTGACGCAATAGCGTGTATCAGATTCGCCGCCTCTTTGCTCAAGAAGCAGAGCAGCCGCCAACGCGCGCCTCGAGCTCCGCCTGCACGCCGCCCCTCCGCGCCGCCTTGTTTACGTAAATTTGTATACAATGATAATTGTATCTCGGCGCGGCGCGATTTGGGCCGCCCCGGGCGAGCGGGGGCCGTGGCGGGCGGCGGCGGCCTGCGGCGGGCGGCGGCGGGCGGCGGCGGGCGGCGGCGGCAGGCGGCGGCGGCGGCGGCGGGCGGCAGCGGGCGGCGGCGGGCGGCGGTGGATGGCGGCGGGCGGCGGCGGGCGGCGGCGGGCGTCGCGCGCCCGGTGCCCGCAGCTGCTCTCAGGTGGCCTTCGTTAGGAACTTCATGTGAGAAAGAATGCACGTTGTTGGTGGATTGTGATGTGAGTTGATCTCTAGTTCAGTGAGTCTTGACTCCGGGCGCCTCGACTGTTGCGGTCGTTAGTCCTGGAAAAGTAGTGCGTGTGGCGTCGGGAGGTGGCGCTGATATTCCTCCGCTAGATTCTGAGATTCATTTTCCACCTTAAGCGATAGTTTGTGGGTTTTCCTCTTACAGTTATCTACCTCCAACGGGATAGGGGGCCAATCTTCTTGTATGTGTATGCGTGTGTGTGTGAATGTGCGTGCGTATGCATGCGTGTGCGTACGTGTGCGATGTACGCGAGTACATACGTGCGCGTATGTGCGAAAAGCGTGTGTGTGTGCGTGAGTGCATGTGTATATTAAAAGAGGACAGGGATGACGAAGGAAAAATCAACTCTCGTGGCACTTCCATAAGGTACTGATTCAACATTCGCATAGTATTTATTGAAAAAATAAAAGAAAAATTACGGTCAGTGCAGCCAGCCGATGTAATGCTCCTTCAGACTGCAGTAGAATTCGTTATGTATTTTTGGAAGTAATTTTGAAGCCTTGAAAAAGTCCTAAGCATAATAAAAGGATTTCTATTCCTTGGATTTGCCACATTAAATTCTCGTTCCTTTAATATTTAGCATGTACTTGAAGAGAATCTTGAATTCATTAATAGATCAGAACAATGATTGTATGTATCAATATAGTCTAGGATGTAATCGTTTTCAGCATTGTACGCTACGTGTTTATGTTGTATTCTCATGATTTTTTATGCTTTTCTCTGCATCTTTTTGCTTTTATTTCTGGCCAGATAGGCTTCCAGAACCCCTATACCTGATCTGAGCAATTATGATTGCCATTGCCATATAATAAATGGTTGAATCAAGTTGGTCGTGTGTGATATTTTGTATTTGTTCCACTTCATTGGGAAGTATATTCTCATTTGCCAGCTTTATCAATTGTGCCATTTTTTTTTAGATCGTGTTGCCTTGGTATTCTTGGTCTAGTTTGATACGCAAATCTCCAGTAGTCTGCTTTTGTTTTCTCATATTGCTGATGGAGTTGTTCAAGCAGAGTATTTTCAACAGAATTTTTAGAGCGTTGGCGCTCATTTCAAAAAGCATCTACTTGCTGGATTATCGTGTCCGGTTGTGATATTTGAGGCATTATTCCACAAAGAACTCTACTTCTTCTTCTCGTTTTTCATTTCGTCGCATCTCAGTTTGGACTTCGGCTTTAACTTCCTCTCTCCTGATTCGGGAGACGTAGTTTTCAGACTTGTAAATTAACGCTTTTCAATCTGCTACATTCTGTTCTGTGATATGCATTAATTGTGGGTAAAGATCCATAAATCATGTATATAATTCCTGCCGATAACCTAAATAGTCTGTTTCGCAACGGGTAGTACGCTGGAATATCCTTACAATATTTTAATTCACGTCAGTTGTCTATTATAACCTCCGTCGTGGTCACTGGTCCCGAGTGATGTCCAGGAAACACTGTTGGCGAGTGTAGCTGATCATTTTTGGGTGCTGCGTTGGTCGGCTGTAGTAGATTCGGGTCTCCCGGTGTGCGCCCGCCTGTTTAGCGCCACACCACTAGCGGCTTGCATGCTGTCACGACCAGCACGATACCACGATAAACGCCTATGGGGCTTATCCAAAGCACTGGGGTGGCAACCAGGAGTAAATCACCCCATTCAAACCAACGCGGACACCCCAAGGCTCCCCGGTCAACCTCCTCCGGCACCGGTGTATGTGTGGGACGACGCTGCTAAAAGCGACGTCTTTGCTGACTCGCTCGAGCGGCAGTTCCGACCCAACGACGCCGGAGCCAGCGATGCCCACGTGACTGCGGAGCGCCTACGGTGCCTCCTGGCAGTCACACCGAACTCATCACAGTGCTCCGCCGCCTCAACCCAAAAAATCTTGCGGCCCTAACGGCATCACCGTCGCCCACTTGAGTGCCGTTGACGACAAAGGGGTTGAATTTCTCCTGGCACTCTTCAATGCCTGATATATCCGACGTCCGTGGAAAACAGCGAGCATCTTCTTAATACCCATGTGCAGTAAGAGCCTCTTCCTGCCGGAATTGTTATAGACCTATTAGTCTACTCTCGCTCCTAGGAAAGACTCTAGAACGCCTCATACTGGTGCGTTTGCAGCAGGAAATTTGGCGACTAGGTCTCCTCCGAGACGAACAATTCGGGTTCAGAGCGGACCATAGCTCCGCGCAGCAGCTGACGCGTCTCTGAACCGAGATCGACCTCTCTCTCGAGAGGCGGCAGAATCTGCCTACCGTCTTCCTGGACATGCGGTCGGCCTTCGACAAGATGTGGCATGAGGGGCCACTCTTATGTCACATTGAGTCAGGGATAAGCGACTGCTACACCAGGTTGATCGGTAGTTTTCTCACAGAGAGAACGTTCAGAGTGCGAGTTAATGGCGTACAATCGTCCCTAAGACGCGCCGAGGCGGGAGTTCCACAGGGAAGCGTGCTTTCCCCCACTCTCTTCGGCTTGTATGTCAATGATGAGCCTCTGCTAGCAGAAAGGAGAACGGGAATCCAGCGTTTGCCTGGAGAAGCGGGAATCCTGATGTTCGCGGACGACTTTGCGTATTAAGCGAAATCAGCGAACAGCGGGCAAGCAGTGAGATACCTGAACGAATGCCTCGCCGCCTTTCCCACCTGGCTCCGCCAGAAACGCCTGACCCTAAACCTTGAAAAATGCGTGGCCTTAAACTTCATCCGTCAGAGGGCAGACCCCGAGGAAACGGTGTTGCTAGCGGGTGCACATCTCCCTTGGTCCCCAAGCGCGAAGTACCTTGGCGCGACTCTAGATCGTGGTCTCTATTGGCACGAGCACGCCAAGAAACTTCGCCACGAAATTCTTGCGAGGACCTCCCTCTTACGTCCCCTCCTTAGCTCCCCGGACCTATCTCTCTCACAGAAGCGTCTCCTTGCCTGCATACGCAGCTTATGGACCTATGCCTGCGAAACCTTTGCGGCAGCGCTGGCCCGACTTTACGCCTGTTATATCGACTCTTCATATAGTTGCCTGATATGGGATGCCATTGCCCAGCATTAGCCGCTACTGATACATTAGTAACGTTGCCCGTCCCCCACGTGTAATAGATGTCCTTCGTCGGGACGTAAGGCTGGACTTCGCAGGACTCATTATTATTATTATTATTATTATTATTATTATTATTATTATTATTATTATTATTATTGGCGTATAGGCCATTACTGACCACGCTACACGATTAACGTGTGTAATTCTTCCAGGATCAGCTTTTCAGCTGTATCCTTGGATAACAGCAAGGTTGTTACGCCTTGTAGTGTGACTTATGAGATGATAGGATGATGATAGATGAAGGGACAATCACAAATACGGCCTTGTCTACGCAGGACTCGAACCTGCAGCCTCCTCGGCACAGACGACGGCTGCCGCAACCGTCTGCGCCACGGGGCCAACTATTATTATTATTATTATTATTATTATTATTATTATTATTATTATTATTTCATTTTCCTTTTTCACACAAATTATTGGTCTTATAAACTACCACATTGATACATCAAAGTATGGTCACTGATTTGTTTTACCATTACAACATTCTATAGTTAATATAATATAATATAAAATATCAAACTTGAAATTACAATATACTAGATAAGTTAAAAGCTTCAGAATCCCACATGTCCTCGCATGAAGTTTGAGGACGTACTGATGATGACTGATTTTTGAAGAGCGATAATAATATTATTGTCCATACCTAGGTCGTGTAACGATCTGCTGAGAAGTTTTAGAGCGACTCTGGTTGCTAATAGGGCAATTGGAACACTTTTAACGTCTGCAAAGTGCCACTTTTCTCTCACTGCATATGGTAACTCTCGCTATTTATCGATTTTTCTTGATATGTTTTTATCATGTTGTTGGTATTGACAATTGCAAAATCGATAAACCAACCTTTCCTGGCAGGTTTATCCCAGAGCGTAACTTGGGATCTATTGTGTTGGATTGTTCTATCTGTTAGAATTCTTCGGTCCATGTACAACTTGTGGGACTCTTTTTCAAGCACCGTTTCTGGATGATATTGCTAGTAAGGTGTATCAATTGTCTGTGTTTGTTAGCGAGCTTGGCATGGATGATCCGACTCACGAGATCGTGTCTTGTTGTGTAGTCTGTTGAGGCTAGTGCACTGCAACCCGAGATGATATGCTGGATGGTTTCATGATCTTGACACTCATCTGTATGTATTTCTGGGTCTTTAATTAATATTTAAGGTACTTTTTGTTACGACAACCTGATCTTTGATTACTACCATAAAGTCTTCACTTTCAGGATACAAATATCCTATGCTGAGCAATTTGTTCGACATTTCCCCGTCGACATTTGGATTGGCGACTGCAGTAGGATATGCACTGTGGAGGACTATCTGTTTCCAGGAATCCATTTCTTTTCGAAAATATGACTGTTGGATTGATATATTTTGTTGTTTTATATTTGGGGGAGTATAGTTGACATCTGCCTGTACGACCACCTTATGGAGTTGAGAAACATTCGCTTTCCCAGCAAAATACTTTCTCACGGCTGTTATCTGCTTAGCGTGGTAGATTGTCAACTATACGATACTACGCCCTCCCATTCGTCGCGGCAGTGTCATCCTATGAATAGCATTTCTTGGGTGGTGGCAACCAACACGTGTCATTTGGAATCGCACTTGACTTTCCATTTTCTCTAGGTCTGTTGAGGACCATTTGGGAATACCTATCGAAAATGTAAAAATTGGAAGAGTTGTGTGTTGATAGCAACCATGAGGTTTCGAGAATTGAGGAAAGTTCTTAAAACTGCCTTGAGTAGGTTTGTGAGCTCAGTTTTTAACGTTACCTTCACCTTGCAATGTGCTATCATACCTGTTGTATACCAAGATATTTGTATAACTCATTGGTTTCCAGAAAGAATATTATTTCTCCACTTACAGTCTCGTATGTATCTTCATTTGCGAGTTTACCCTTCTGTATTTCTTGAATTTTTCACTTTTTGCTACCAATCACCAACTGCATATCAATATCTCTGGAAAGTTCTTCAATGGTCTCTATTTCCATGTCTAGGCCATGCATCATACCTGAGTAGAGTTTATTATTATTATTATTATTATTATTATTATTATTATTATTATTATTATTATTATTATTATTATTATTATAAAGAAGCCCGGATAAAATCCCTCTATCAGAGAAGTTCATTTCTTTCCAATTCATGAGGAATGTTTTTCTATCAGATTAGTTCCAGAGAACCTACTTTTTGTAATTGTAAAGAGAGATTATTTAAACTTCAGAACATCCGCAATTATTCCATCATCCAAGACATTGTAGTGTACGTTGCGCATTCCCTGCAATGTATGTACCATATCCTGAAACTGGTTGTGCATTAAGCTCGATACATATTATCTCTCTGACGTGATAGTAAACAATAGTAATATTGTTAAAATATTTGTAATGACAACAAAAATATAGCCTCTCTTTGAGAACGTCTTCTAAAGGTGCAAGAGGATTCACAAAAATTTGAGATACTGCAGATTTTGCACCAAAAGGAAGCGGCCGGACACATCAAAGGTCTCATCGTCCGCAGACTCAACGGCGAAAGTCACTTTTCATTTCAAGTTTGAGTGTCACATGTAGTTTTAACTCGAGTGTTTGTACGAAATAGGTGCGCCCTCTGAGTGTCTTTCGTTTTCTTCAAAAGATACTCTGAGTACAAAAACTGAAGGAAACCGCGAATTCTCAACCGCAATGATTCGGCAGTCTTTCAGAAAAGGATTCTTGAATTTGGCGTAAAGTGAGCCGCCATTCAGAAAAATCACTCAAACGTTTCGTTTGGCATAACACTGTTGCATATCACACGCTTTGTGAGCCAACTGAATGGAAAGCGTACAGGTAATCAATGAATATTTCATCACAGGTTTTGGAAAGATTCGTTAGAAAGAATGGCGAATTCTGATACGTAGAAATTTGCTACCAACATCGGAGATTAAGGAAAGCTTTACGCATCGATAATTGAGAAGTCCACCATCCACAGAAGTCCATAGAAGGGATGACGCTACATTAAATTATATTATTTTTGTAAGTTTTGCTATTTAATTAAAACTTTAATGTCTTAGGCCTCTAATTCTATGATTATTTACATATATTCTTATGTATTTACAAGAAAATACTCGTAGTAATGCTACTACTACTACTACTACTACTACTGCTGCTGCTGCTACTACTGCTGCAGCTACTTCTACTAAAAATAATAATAATATTAATAACAACAACAACAATAATAATAATAATAATAATAATAATAATAATAATAATAATAATAATAATAATAATAATAATAATAATAATAATAATAACAATAATCGAATTTAATATCATCATCATCATCATGGAAAAATATTACAGTGTACAAATCAAACAAATAAACCCATCACCTTCAAATATGACAAAAATAGTCGGTTCAGAGACTTTGTATGACACACACGTTGCCTTCTCTAAGTGCTTATTGCACTTGTCAGAGAGAGCGATGAGCCACGTTTTTCATACCATTGCTGTTCACAGTCCACTCAATTAACTATTGAGTACACTCTGACAGCTGAAACATTTCAAACAATTCGTAAACTATTGTTATGCCTTAAACAAATTCAAACTATTGTCATCACCCAAGAAATAATCCCAAAAGAAACATAGTCAATGAATTATAATTTATATAATTAAATCAACAAAAAAATATAATTAAATACTAAAAAAATTATAGGCAAAGTGCAAATATCAATTGTCAAAACAACTTCTATCATTTCATCTGGCAGTGAGTTGAGCAGTTTTGGAAGAGCTGTTTTACGCATTCTCTCTCCAAATTTATTAAAAGTCTGTGGTAGTATGAAATTGTGTTTCTTTCTAGTTTCCTAATAGGGCTCACTGATTTGTCTATATTCCTCATTGAAAAAATTTCTTTGTGAAATTTTAAATTTGTGCAATTTTCTAATGGCCATTTCCATGCACTGCTGTACTCTCTTCGAGGGTTAAATTTGTTATATTAAACGAAACGTATAAACGAAAACGTTTCCGGTACAGACACAATTACTCAATTGCAATCCTTCATTAATTTTCAGTTTTCTTCTCCTCATTTCTGGAATATGATAAAGTATTCTTGGTTTTCAACAAGGTACATAACAGAGAGGTCTCCTGAATTTGTAGTGTCCGTCAAATATTGCCTTGAAACTACGAAAAACCACTGTGAAGAAGAATGTTGATGAAGAACGAATGGACAATGAAGTTTTTATTCGTTGTGCGTGGTGTCAAAAGCATGAATGTTTTAATCATTCAGTGGAAACCAGTCATTTCTGCTTTTTATGAATGCCGCACTAACCTGCGACGAGAGACTGCTCCTGTCTTTCGCGTGCCCGCCCGATGGTCGTGCCTGTTCGGCCGTCTATCCGCCCGCTCGACGCTAGTAGGGATGTCCAGCAGCGCCACGAGACTCCATTGCTAGATAAGATTTTAGTTTCTCTTATGGAGCCTTGCAGTGGAAACTGGCAGCTATTATTTTGGGTATGGGATTCTGATAGTGCATTGCGTGTGCCATAAAAATTTCGAGGGGTGTTTCAACATGAAGGTTTCGACATCTGTTACTTCCCTTGTAAGAAATAGGTTTTATTTGCCCGGTAATCTACAGTGATTTAAACTGTAAAATGATGTATTCTACTTTGTAAGCAAAACTATTTAGTTGATTCTTAAAATATGTTAATGAGGAACACTTTTCAATATTGGAAGGCAATTAATTTCACTCCCGGGTTACAATAATTGGGAATGATTTAGACCCTCAGACAAAATTCTATACGCGGTGCAAGTTGTCGAAATTAAAAGTCGTCTGGCTGGAATGAAAAATGCCGCGGCTCCAGGACCTGATAAGATAAAAGTTAGCCACATATCCTCAGGAGCAAAAATTGAAATATTGTCCCTATTGTACACCCAAATTTTATACAGTGGCTTTGTGCCTTTTGGGTGGAAAACTAATCCCACCATTCTTGGACCAAAAGAGGGTAAGGATAATACGGTGGTCACTAACTATCGCCCCATCGCAATTAGTTCTCTGCTGTGCAGGATCTTTTGGGGCATTATGGATAAACGCATTCGATCCGTGGTGAAGTTCAATCCACGCCAGAAAGGGTTTATCCCTCAACCTGGATGCTTGTCTAATATTCAAATTCTTCATGAAACAGTCATGAAGAATGACATGAAAAAAACAGAGGGTGGTGTAGGTGTTGTGCTAGATATATCCAAGCATTTGACACTGTTCCTCACGCGGCGATTCGGTGGGCTCTGTCCAGTAAAGGGATCCCTGACGCCTTTACCAATTTAGTAATGGACTCTTACGCCGATGTTTCCACTATCATTCAGCACCCCTCGAAAGGAATTGAGGTGCCAATTCGTAGAGGAGTAAAACAGGGGGACCCCTTGTCCCCACTCCTTTTTAATCTCATCATGGAGTGTCTGCTTGAGAAATTGGAAAATATGTCAGGATACACGCTATTGGGAAGTAGTGTGTCCGTGTTAGCATTTGCTCTGACGATCTGGTGCTGTTAGCAAAAGATGCCCCGGGAGCTCAAGAATTGGTTGATATTGTGGTGGAATATCTTGAGGACTTCGGAATGACACTGTCCGTCGCGAAATGTTCATCATTTCAAATTACAACTTTTGAACGATCCTGGTTCATTGAGGACCCCTGTCTGGAAAGGTTGGGGGAGAGAATTCCCCTTGTCAGCAATGATCATACTCTTACATACCTGGGAGTGAACTACTCTATCTGGGACGGTTTCCCACCTAAGCATCCATATCGAATTTAATGGAAGCAGTGTCGAGACTTCAAAAGGCGCATTTAAAGCCCACTCAGAAGTTGGCATTACTTCATACCTACATAATGCCACACTACCTTTGTCAATTGGTCCTATCCATGCCATCAATTCGCATATATCGCAGCCATTATTTGGCTGCGATACCCTCGGAGCCATTAGAATTTGATTTTAGTGAAAGAACAATCTTACTAACTTCGTGATGATCAACGTTATGGAAATAAAATTGATCCCTGACAGTAGGTGAATTTGTTGGAAGTATCTGTAATGTATTACGTTTGACACAAGGTGGTATTGATTTTGAAACATTTACAAAGTAGTCATTACTGTCATTAAAGGGCATATCGACAGGAATTTCAGAAGAATTTGCTTTCGTGATCCCGAGGTCTCTCAGTATGTTTGAAACATCTTTTGTATTTATATTTACTTTAAAGATATCATGTTAATATTGAATTTTAGCATTTATAATTTTTTTGTTTTGCGAAATTTCGAAACTTTTTGTACTCTTTCATTTTCAGAGGTTTTATTACACTTGAAGCGATGGTAAGCTGAGTCATGTTCCTACATGAATTGCTTTACTTTACTTGTAAGCCACAGGGCCGCGGGACTCATCACACGTCGCGTTTTCCATTGTTTATGTGTATCAAAAGATCTGATATAATTTCATTGAAGACTTCTACTTTACTATTAAGAGATGTGTGATTATAAATGTCATGTCAGGGAGCTTTGGCACTGTGTTCGAACATAACCTCGGAATTACTACTTTTGTAGTCACGGTAGTGGATCATTATATTTGGGACATTTTATAGAGTACACCATAAATGGCAAATCATGCTTTGGTACTCTCGAAACTGATATCTGACCGTACATTAATACTTTCGAAGTGTCTGACACAATCGCGTGATCTATCCATGTTTCAGCTCCTAATGATGAGTGAGTAAGCCCAAATTCTAAAATCTGTGAATTGTATGAATTAATAGTATCAATAAACTTTTCGTCCGAGTTTGTGGGCGGTACCTTCAGATCGCAATTAAAATCACCCATGATTATGATACCGTGATAATTACTTGCGAACTGCGGAAGAGGAAGCTCCAAGTCGGATAAAACACCCGTTTTCGGGGGTCAGTAAACTACAGCAACGAGTATGCGTTTCATTTCAATTGGATTTCTTCAAACATATATTCCATGCCAGGTGAAGAGGATGTGGAGTGAGCGACTACTTTAACCTTAATGTCATCGCGAACAAACAATGCGACCCCTCCACCCGTCTTTTCTTTTAAGTTGCTTTAAATTCCTGACCTATCATTACGAAAGAGATAATTAGATAATTATAATTAGATACTGATACGAGTCCTGATTTTATTGCAGATTTTATCCGTGTTTGGCCTATTCATAACAGGTCTGGTTTCTTTTTAGTTATAATATTTGAAATTTCAGAGTAATACTGCTTAAGCGATTGGGCATTTACGTGGAAAACAGACAAGTCACGAGGGAACTGAGACAAAGATATTTGTAAATCCTGGAGGGTTGCAGGGCTACTTCGAGCGGGTTTGGGGCCGAGGTGAGCCAGCACCCTCTCCAATGCTGGATTAGTACTAAACACAGGCATACCACCCTTTTACGGTTTTTCTTTGTCTTCCCTTCTTTTCCCTCCTTGTCTCTCCTCGCTTTCTATTCCTGTCTATTCCTCTTCTTTCTTGTTTTTCCTTATCTTTACACTTTTACTCTCCTTACTTGTCTCCAGTTTTCTCCTTTCTTTTCTCTTTATTTCTATTACCACCTCTTTCTCTTCCACATCCTCCATCCTTTTTCTCTTTAATCACTTGTATCTCTATCTTCTGTCTGATTGGCATTGTCTCCCCTCAACTTCTCTCTCTCTCTCTCTCTCTCTCTCTCTCTCTCTCTCTCTCTCTCTCTCTCTCCCTCTCTCTCTCACACACACACACACATACACATACACACACACACGCACATAAACTCACGCGCGCGTGCGTACACATATACGCACACTCGCAAATATACACACACATAATCGCAGACACATATACACACGTATATCAACCAACTAGTTTGCTTAGTGAATATGAGGAGGAATTTCTCACTCTCCTCCTCCTTTCCCTTTCTCTTATTTCTACTCTCCTCCTTACCTTCTTTTCTCTTTTTTCCACGTCTTCCTCTATCCATCTTTCTCTGTAATACTTGCTCTCTCTTTGTCTTCTGTATACATTTTCACTTGCAGACAGGCACACACACGTATGTCAAGGAACTAGTTTGCTGTTCGCACGGACAACGCGCGGAAGACCTCCTTGCGGGGGCGCGTTGCTCGCACAAAACCGCTCTGCCAGGGCCAGGCTCTGCCTCGGACGCCTCTTGCGCTCTTCTTGTTACCATTAGAAGACGACGTCCTTTGTAAGCAGCGCATGTGCGCGGGCGAGCGGGGCCTTTTTGCTCCTCGCGGCCTCTTATCCTTGAAGGAGAACGGCAAAGACGCCGGGAGCTTTTTTCTTCTTTTTTTCTTTTTTTGAAAAGGCGAAGAAAGGCGAATGTTGACTCGTTCATAATCTGTTCCACTTCAGAGATGAACAAAATCTATTTACAGAATATTTCTTACACAAAATGGAGGCGTGCAGTTTCCGCCACGCGCGTTTGAATCGTCGCCGACGCAGACCCGCCCACGAGCCGTGTCGTCCCCGGTCGCATCGCCTCCCTTGCGCGTGGAAAGGTCTCCCTCGCCTTCAGCGGGGCGCGCTGACTTGGGCCACGTCGAGTGCAGATCTCTCACCGTCTGATAGATGCCACAATGGGTCATTTTGAGAGCACTGAGCTGGCGACAGATTCAATACCAATTGATCCAGGAAATTAATCAGTTGCTTTATGTTATGAACCCTAATCTTGGTATAATATTGCTGATGAAATCGTTTTCGCAACATTTCTGCTGGCACTCTTCTAGCTATGCTGGTGGTAGCTGTGTAACAATCCATAGAGACGATGACGGGAGGTATAAAGTGTAGATTTATCATCTGTATCTAAAAACATGCACGACGAAATTAACACTTGGCATTATATCTTCTTGGGAGGCAAACATAGGCAGAATAGCAAATACACTGTCCTTACGCTTGAGTAACTTTTTAAAAGAGTTGAATAAAGGCCAAATATTTCCAGGGCTTCTTTGTGCTGAAGCCTTGATCACTCTTCACGACCTCAGGGCGACTTGACAAAAATATTTTTACTCTGTGATAGTGACGAAATAGAAAAAAAACATAACCAGCAACGGCTTCTTTAGATTATTGACTAACGTGTAAGAGTCTTTCCCACTCTGTACTGACATGGGCTACAATTTCAAATTCCGAATTTAGATTTGATGACATAAGCTCTAGATACACTTCATTGACATGTGCCATGTAAAAAAGTCCGTCAGCAAATTATACAGTAAGTATTCCAAATTATTTAAGAAATCATTAATTGAATCTAAGAAAACGAAAACGTTCGATATTCAGAATCTTCCAATTTTGAAGAGAAAGCAAAAAGTTCCTAAACTCCGGGCATCGATCATTTTGTCGTAATATTCATAGTTGAAGGACTCTACAGACGTCATAGAGTTCACGGACAACGCACATTTATGCATAGAAAGTTGAATTTATATTTTAAGAACTGTTGAGGCTGCGAAATATTGCTTAGATGATTGGGAGAGCATTTGCAGAAACTGCAACAAGCTGTTTTGTGCATCGCCTTTCTGTGTCCTCGTCAGACGAGAAGGTTCTAAAAAAAGACATATAATTGGCAAGATTAACACCTTGCCGTAACAATCATTAAGAATTAAAGAAAATGTCATCGTTACCATTGTCTGGATGAAAATAAACGTTCTCCTTACGAATTCTATTTGTCATTCATGCTATCTGCTTCTTGTCGCGTCTCAGAGCGCAGGTCACGGAGACTGCATACCGGAGTTGCTTGCCAACGTACCAATCCAACTTTCAATGCGCCCAATACGCGTATTACTTAGCTTCTCTACACGATTGCTAGGAAACTATTCGCGGCTCCAGATTCTCAAACAATGCGACCTGGTGGTGCGTTATATGAAAAAAATTGCATTCCGAGAAATTTTTCCAATGTGCAGGCCAAGCCAGGAGGTGGTGAGATCTACCAGTTACTTTTGGAAGCAGTTTGAAGGCTTATTTCAAAGAGTCTCAATCAAAATGAATTTTTTGCTACATGTGAGAAAACTCACTGGTTTATGGACCGAAATTAAATGATCTCGAAGGCGCTAAGTTTCAATTGTGTCGTCTTTTCTTCTGAAATACCTTCAAATAGTAGTCAAACTGAATGAGATCAAAGCGTGGGGACAAATTTGAATTAATGTGGCCGTCTATGTGCCAATACGAAGAGATTCCCACCGTTAACTCTAAACCGACAAAATGGGACATCGCACAGGTTTAATTACTTTATAATTGTTTGTAAAACTTGTTCTCTACTCGACTTCAAAGCGTTTTCTCAGTTATGTGACCTTAGAAGATGAAGAAATAAAAAAAATATTAAATCAGAATTTTAGCACTGGGCAATAGTCGTGATAAAATATATTTTACGTAACGATTCGCAAAGTAATAAACATTTATTTAAAATTATTAGCATAATTAGAAAATAAATCAACGGAAGGGTCGTTGAAATTACTCGTAGTAGTCATCGTGCTGGCAAAAGTTTTATAGCGAAATCTCGCGTTTCTCCTGTCCCTCTTCTATAATTTCTCTGTAGCCATACGAGCTGCGATAACTTCGTGGCAACACCTTTACCTCTGCAGTATCATTCACACGGAGGATTTGGGTTGGAGCCACATCAGAGGCGGAATTTTGACACTACATCACTGGATTGAATTCAACCATTTTCCAAAGGGGAATCCTAGCAGCCGATTGCTCGGATTGGTAATATTCCAAGGTTATACCTATTAATACCAGGTGGATACTGGTGCAGTAATTTAACCTATAAGTTACGGATCGCGCACGAAGTTTCCTTTTCTCATCCTTGTTCTCTCCACTTCCCTTATTCAAACACACATACGTACACGCATTACAATACCATACAAGTCAGGAAACCAGTCACGAAATCTGTGTAGGTTCCGGGTTGGTCATTACCCCGCTATTTAGGGATACCTGCCATCCGACATGCAGATCGGTGGGGATTTCATATTTAGGCACAGAAACACCGCAACTTGTCGCTATACTTACACTACACTTTCGGGACTAATAGCCTTAGTAGTTGAAGTGCTAGGAATCAATTCTCGCTTATTTCCTCCATGACCATCGCCTCCCAGGTGAGCCACCAAAGATTTTTTCTAGAATCTTACTAATTTTTTGTGATTGCTCGAAGCTTCCGCCCTTCGCCCCGCCCCATCCCATCGCCAACGCAACGCCTCGCGCCCCGTGCCCGCCGCCACGTGCGCCCGGCCGCAGCCCCGAAGGCGGCGCAAAGAGCGCGCTCAGCAAACACTCGCGGCAAACAGCTCTCCTTGGCTCGGCGATGCTTCAACCATCCCATTCCCTCATCACTATGTTACTCTCCCTTCCTCTTCCATGTTTTTCCCTCCCCTGCACATTCCTTTCTCTCTCCCTCGCTATGTATGCCTTTTCCTCTTCCCTTACTTTCCTTCACTTTCTGTTCCCCTTCCTTCCTTTCTACCTCTCCCGTCCACCATTTCTCCTCCATTTAGAATCTTTTCCCACTCTCCCTTTCGCTTTTACTTCCCTTTTCCACCTCCTTTTCCCCACTTTCTTTTGTTCTCGCCTCAATTATTTTTCCCACCTCACAACCCCACCCACCCCTTATCTTCTCCCCTCTCTCCACTTCCCCTCCCCACCGCAGCTTTTCTCTTCCTCTCACAATCTCTCTTCTTTTTCTCTCGTTTTCGTTCTCTTTACTCCTCCACTCTCTTCTCTCTCCCAAATAAGCTGTAAATCTAGTGATAGTCGTCGACCCATCGGAAATGTGACAGATCTTAAGATCGTCATTTGTTATTTATTTGAAGAAATACGGTCAGAAAATAGTATATTTTCTTTAGTAAAAGTTTCAGAAATATAAATGATAATTTCGTTGCATCTGAGAGTTAAACACTTCATAGACGTCCATCAAATAATGTTTTTACACGCGTTAAAACGGTTCCCCTGCAAAATGATTTTCTTGTGCAACGAGGACATTCACACCGGGACAGACGGACGGATGGACCTTTTGAAATACATTTTGGACCTCAATAACTGATAAATTTTTCGATATCTAAACATATATTTTTTCCCCTCATCTTCACTTCTCCTTCACCGTATCTAACTTTCACGCTAAGACTTTTTTCGAAAAATAAAGGAAACTATCCAAATACTTGCAAAATTTCTATTGAAATAATGAAAATAATAGCTTATTATTCATGAAAAATAGAAAGATGTGTCATTGTATCAGCAACACTACAGTGGCGCAATTGTTTTTTTGTATGAAAAAGGAATATATAAAATTATTTCAAATTAGTAATGGAAACCGTCAATATTATTAACGGCTTATGTAAAATTATACATTTGTTGAGTTATTAAACAATTTATTCATTAAAATGTATTGTTATAAGTTTGTTTTAATAATAATAATAATGATAGTAATAATGTAATAATAATAATAATAATAATAATAATAATAATAATATCGTCCAGATGGCCTGTTAAGGCAAGCCGTAGTGATCTCGGGCTAAAGGGCTTTTTTTTACGATTTTTTGTATTTGTTTTCGTCCTCTCATCCCTCACCATCGCCATATCACATCATACTGTTAATCATATCGATAATATATGGTAGTCACCAATGACCCAGCTGTTGATGCGACCTTAAATAATAATAATAATAATAATAACAATTATTATTATTATTATTATTATTATTATTATTATTATTATTATTATTATTATTATCATTATTATTATTATTATTATTATTATTATTATTATTATTATATATTTCACTGCTTAGTACAGCGGTTTTCAAACTTTTTGTTACCGCCACTCCCTTCAGGTACCAAATTCTCCACCAGCCTCCCCTCATTAAAATTAAATTGTTAATAACAACTAAATATTTTTACCTGAAAGTAAGGCCATCGTGAATACTTTTTCATTATATACGTACAGTGTACAAAATAAGTATTGTAAATCATTTGTCCTATTTACTGTTGTAATTACTGAAATTAATTAATTATTTCAGAAACGGAGATTTCTCGATATGAATTAAGAAGGAACTCGAAGAAGAAATTTGTCAGGATGAGTTCACAGATAATTTTTTACCCAATTTTTGTGTATTGTTCAAAAGAAAACAAAATTTCCTGCTACCTCTTGTAGCTAATATTGAGTGAAAGGTGCCAAAGTGAAAATATCCAAAACTACTTTAACATAGGCGGTGCCTGACTACGTAGCAATTTGGAATTAAATGACAATAAATAGACATTCACAAAATGAAGAAAACTACAAGGAAAACTATTAAAAACAAACATATTGATAGTTCAGAAAAGTGAGATAGATGGGCTTGCTAGATGCCACCCTTGTTTATCTAATCTTGGCACAAATTTAGAAACGGCAGTACGCACCTCATTTTGGAGACTCATTTTGGCTTCCCTGGGGAGGCGCGCCTCAGTCTGAATAACACTGGTTTAGGGGATGAGTCCTAGTGACTACTCGAGTCTACATAGAAGGTAATGTAGTGTAATATGTATCATTTTATGTCAGCAATTCAATAATTCTAAACGCGGGGATATTATATTTTGTACCTTTTACTTTTAAAAATTAAGTTTGGAGTTTACGAATAATCTCAGGTCGTGAAATCGGGAATCCACGGTCCCCGCTAGGCGCATCCGCCTGCGCAAATCTAGCCCCTCCCCCCTTGCCTCGCCAAACCCGTTCTGGAGCTGCCTTTTTTCGCCGCTCGCGTTCCGCCGAGCGATCGTCTTCTTAATGCCCCAAGTGGCTTCTTGGTGCAACGCCTCATCATCATTATCAACATCATTTCTCACGCCAGCGACGCGTTGGTCCCGCTCGACTTGCGCATGTAATTTCGATTTCGCGAGCGTCCTCTGTCGGCGCGATGCAATTGTTTTTGCGCCAAATGTCGTGACCAGGGCAGTGTAGAGATGTTGTGCCTTCACGTCGCTTTTGCATTGCAACAAGAGCCGCTAGAAATGGAGACGATGAAATAAAACGGAGACGACTTAGAAAGTAATAGGGAATTCTTACCCTCTCGCTATGGAGTTTACAGAAAGTTATGAAATGCTGCGCGGAAACATGGGGAATTTTTGGCAGAATACTCTTATTAAAGAGCCCTGATAACGAAAAGTGGATAAATCTAGTTTCTAAATTTAGAAAATATCCTCTAATAAGTGAGGTAGCCACAATGCATGTCTTGTGGTTCCTTGATTACGAAAAATTGAATGACGCCAAAATGTCTGTCCGTCCGTCTGAACAACGCTAGCGGCTAAACCGTTCAACCTATTTTCTCCAAAACTGATATTCCCCATTCGATCTGTTTGAAGTCCCAACCCCTTGAATTCGAAAGCTCTATTTTAATTTTGTAAGGCACTTTATATGAACCACCTGGGACATTTCCAAATTTTCAAAAAAATGGCAGCATTGTTTTTTTATTAAAGTTTGTTGTTGGATAGCGTAAAGAACTTTATGAGAATAGTGTGGATCTCATGTTCGTTAAAGACACTGATTTTTGGAAATTTGCAAAAGTTCAAAATTCTTCCTATAACTAAAATATTAAAGATAGAGAATTTTCCTTTAATGAAATCTGTTACTTAAAAATGGGTTTTAAAATAAGGTCAAGTACAATTTTTCGAAAATTTGAGTACTTTTAGCGTAATTTTGCATGAAAATGAGAATATACGTGCTGTTTTAGCACCTCTAGTTAATATTAATGGTGTAGGACTGACGCAATTTTAGACACTTAAAAGTCAAAGAACTGAAAATTATTGAAATTCAGATAACTTGTTTTAATTAAAAAGTGCATTTGTGATATGTAATGATAATTTCATAATTATTTTTATTAACACTATTTTACTGATTTCCAGTTATTACGGTAATGTTGCAACTCAATTTTTTGAAATATAAATATTAACTGAATAACTATTAAATGCAACCATTGCTAATTTTCGTAAATATCTAATGTTGTTAGATATAAAATAGTTTCTTTTTGTTATAAATATATTTATATCATGTGTTATTCATGTAGTAGTTTATTTTTCGCGTGCTCGTGTCTTTTAGTAGCACATGTGCTTTTGCCGCCGTGGAACATCCTTGCAAGTTCGTAATGTTACAACTTCCTTTCTTCGTGAGTCGCGGTGAAAGTTAGTGAATAATATCATGTATACATTAAATTGAATAAATAAATTTAATACAAATTTTTAACGATTTTCGTCAAGAAATTTTTTTCAAAGTGATTGTTATTTGCAAAATCAGTCTTGCACTTCTGAAATATATTATTATAAAAACCATCTCAATATATTCTGAAATATATTGAAATGGTTTTTATTTCCATTAATTGATTTACTTGATGAGGGAAAATAAAAATATTTATTTGTTAGGGCTGATGATATTATGGCATGCACCATAGAGTGGAAAGAGGTAACTTATTTATAAATCAATTCAAAAAGCTTTCAAGTTCAATAGAAGGGAGTCATATATATCATAACAATACCAAAAAATGTCACAATATTGTTTGTAAACTGAAAATAACAATAAGTATTTAATTAATTTAGCAATTTGTAAAACGGGACCTAGGTTCATCTTACCTTTCATAAAACAGAAGTCCTTCTTTTAGGTCGAATTACAAACGAACACTTCACTATATCGATTCTCACAAATATTCTTCCATTTACTGTTTCATAATACAGTCCTCAATCAAATAAATTTACAAAAAGACCTGGCATTTCTTGCATCCAAATTCTTCACTGAGCTGCACCACTCTGACTCAAGTGCTCCATTAATGGTTTCATTCTCATTCCAGAACTTACATTTTCTCTCTGGTTGTTGATTCCGTTCGTCTTCTGAAGTTGACAGCATCCGCGACATCAAAACATGCCAACTTGATTTCCAAGAGGCCTGTATACATGTATTGTATTCACTGATCAAATATTGATGTAATATTAACACATATTTTCGACTCGTTACAATAATATTACAATAAAAGATCACTAAAAAACTAATGAATTAAGAACTCCTTTAGGAAATAAGCAATCTCCCAAAATGATGAAATACCAATAATTCCAAACTAACAAATAATAAACACGTTTTTTATTTAAAAAAATAAATATTTAATAATAGCATAAAATTATATAATCAATATCATTTTATCATGCTTCGAATAACACTATACAATACCGTCTGTATTATCAATGTTCTCCGCCCAAGACGGTTCGTAAAATTTTTTCTTTTATATTTTTTGTACACTCTGTGTATTTTATTATTGTTTTTATTATTAATATTAATAATAATGATAAAGTCAAGGACAGTTATGTAATAAAACTCTTTCTTTTACATTTAAATCTATGCACATTGTAATATGTCCACGGAACAATGTTCATGCAATATAAAAATGTAATTTCTATAATGCATTTTACATATTTGGGGGATTTTTTATAATTGCATAATATTTAGAGTATAGTATTAGAATGATACATATTTTGCTATTTTCACAGGAAAATTTTTAAAAAATGCATTTATTAATTACGTTATTGATGTAGTTACTACTTTTTACTTGTAATAACATACATATAATAAATTATAAATAATAATAATAATAATAATAATAATAATAATAATAATAATAATAATAATAATAAGAAGAAGAAGAAGAAGAAGAAGAAGAAGAAGAAGAAGAAGAAGAAGAAGAAGAAGAAGAAGAAGAAGAAGAAGAAGAAGTCGGCCCATGATACAGACAGTTGCGGCATCCGTCTTCTGCGCCGAGGACGCTGCAGGTTCGAATCGTGTGTAGACATGGTCGTATTTGTGATTGTCCCTTCACCATCGTCTCCTACAGTATTTCAGTACTGTACATACCTTCTGCGGCTCTCATACACAACCGATCTTTATAAATGAGGTCTATAAATACAGATAATTGCACCGACTCGTGATAAATTGTTCTTTGACTTTAAAAATATAAAGGATTTGTTAGAAAACGCATCTAAATATTAATGTCAACTGCAAACGACAGCACGCAGTCAGCTATATATTTAAATAACTCCTAAACGAAGCGTTAGAGGGTCTTAAAAACCAAAATGTTGAGATCAAAAGCCTCAAAGAAATATGCATCACACCATAATGTACAGGATGAGATATTCTCAAACATTCTATTAAATTTTTGTTGGCTCGGCACTATCGATACTATCAATGCCACCGATATTTCAATCCTTTGGTGATTGTGGCTAACTTTGTGACGTTACCTTAAAAAGCTTAGATTCCTCTATCTTATAATATTTACCCTTTCTGTGTACATCGTAGTTTGCGCAGACTGTCGAGATTTATTTGCATAATTATTAATTTAAGATTCGCTCTCGCAGTAACAACTATTAATAGTAGTTGTAAATAGAAATACTATTAACAGTAACTTGAAACCGATGAAGATTCTTTTTATGCGTCTAATGAAAACATTTATTTAACGTTTTATCGAGGTCTACAAGTACTGTGTACCTAATTGAGGAGCGATGTACAGTGAAGAGTAAAGACGTGTCTTGTTAGATTTGTTATGTGTTTTACCTGTACTACTATTTTCTTTATCAGTGGTGTTTCGGTGGAACTTTCAGGTCAGCGAGTTCAGTCACGTAGCTCTCTCAAGAGTAAAAAGCTTTTTTAATATTTTTTTTCATTATCACGTAAAGCGAAAAGCCAACTGTCAAAGAATATTGAACGATTACTTTGAATAGTTTTAAGGAAGTGTTGTGAATTGTTCTAAGACATCTCTCGATAATACTGAATAATATTTAGTGAAAATTTATTTTCCACGTTTATTTTGATATTGTATTAGTACAATTGAAGTTATTTTGATACATTTTTAAACAAATACGTTTCGTTAACAACTTTCCCTCTTAGGATGGAAATAGAAGAATAGAGAAGACTGTGGGGTTTAACATGCAAGACTTCTCGCTCGGGTACACGGGGGGAGTAGGGGAAAATTTGTGCTAAGGCGCTATACAAAGCACAAACTTTTTAAATTAATAAAAATAAAATAGTTTTAAAGAAATGAACAACAAAAATTAAAACGCGCTAGCCTACAATACTATGTGAATTAATTTAAAAAAGCAACGAAATTTAAAATTATAGAAATGCTTTTGACAACTGACAACAATCACAATCCAGACGCACGATTTAAATGTTGGCGGTGATATTAAACGTAAGGTGTTGGTTCGCTGAGATATTCAATACGTAAACATCGTTTGAGTAACATTTTCTTTTACGAAGTGAAGTCTAAAGGTACAGTATTGTTTCTAATAGTAACAAATGGTATTTATTAGTCAAATGTGAAAATATTAGTTTTATTATTTTTCGGCTCGGGGTTACTTTTCTTGAGGTACGTAAGAAAGCAGAAAATAATCCAATATTTTATAATTAATTTTTTTTAATTGGTTGCCCTGACCGGGATTCGAAACCTGGTTATCTGATTTACGCCCATCTGCTCTAACCACTAAGTTTCCACTAAGACAACCAGTCTTTTGAACAGTGTTCATGTGCGCGATTATCGCTCGTTGTATAATATATATATATATATATATATATATATATATATATATATATATATATATATATATAATTGTCATCACTCTGGTTGTTTGGATAGCTTATTGGTTACAGCAGCTTGGCGTAATCCAGAAAGCCTGGGTTTGAATCCCGGTCGGGGTAATCAACCAACCAACAAGGTGACGGGAATGGACAATTATATAATATAATTACCAATGTTTTTAGTATACAAATAATTTTTCAATTTTTGCACCGCAGCAAGCTGGCGCCCTGCCCATCCTAAACCCCCTTTATTCCTCATAACAAATTTAGGAAAGTTAAATAATATTACAAAGATCTACTTGCCCGATCCCGTATTTTCATATGGAAATCTTTATTGGTCTTTCTTAAGCGTAAAAACCTTTTCTAATATTTTTGTGACCATCAAGGAAAGCGAAAAGCAAACTGTCAAGGAACTTCAAATATTTTTAAAGAAGTGTGCATTTTTAAAACAATATATCTCTATAATACTGAATAAACCTCTATTGAAAATTAGTTTCCAACGTTAATTGCATTGTTTTTTATTTTAGTTTGATACTGTGTTAGTAAGCAGTTACATTTATACATTTTTTAAGAAATAAACAAGTTTTGTTAACAACTTTCCTTCTTAATAGAAAGAACAGGGAAATGGATAGGGAAAGGTCACGCTAGTTCTCGTACGGGTACGCTAGTCATCCTCTAATCTCATAATTCACACTTCAAGGCGTAATAATCTAGTCGTACTGAGGGATACGGCTAAAAAGATGATCCTTGAAAAATTACAGGCGTTCGTGTAAAGTGGTCAGTAATGGCCTATACGCCAATAATAATAATAATAATAATAATAATAATAATAATAATAATAATAATAATAATAATAATAATAATAATAATAATAATAATAATAATAATAATAATAATAATAATAATAAATAAGAAGTTAATCACAATAGTTACTTTTCATTAGGAGATGATAATAATTTTTAGAAAAGATATTGAAATTTTCCCAAGAGGAAAACTCTCTCTCCAAACAGTCCGATCGGCGAGACCTTGATGGCCTGGAGACCTTGGTGGGAAACTCCCTCGTGCGCCGCTAGGTGGGCGAGCAGTAGGGGCGGACGGAAAGAGAATACTATTTGAAACCAACCCTTTCATCTACAGTTCAGTTTTGACTGTGGACGCGGAGTGCTCGGTTGTTACTTTTCGGTCTCGATACGTAGACGACGTATTTTGATTCGTGTATAGTACTGTGGTTAAACAAAGGCGCTCGCTTTCTCGCAAAAATGCCACCAATGAAAAGAATATTATCTACTCAACTCAGTTTGTACGTGGGTTAAATTGAAGGTGTGCTAACTGCTGATGGGATCGTGTTATTTTGTGTTGCGTGTGAGAAAAGTGTAAGTGCGGATACCCGTTTCCAAGTGACACAACATTTGAAAACAGCAAAACACGTAAAAATTGTTTTACTAAAAAAAGTGGTAAACAGTTTACGCTAAAAGTGAATACTGCAAACGAAACAACTAGTTCAACTTCGGGCCCCTAGTTGTCAACCCTTTATACGGACCTATGTGAGGTTTTACATGAACTGACATTCCAAATGTATAGATTAGAATATCCTAAATTACGTGGGTTCTTAGAAACATACTAAACAAACTATTCCACATGAATCGACTCTTCGCATACATTATGTTCCATTAATTTATGAAAAACTTAACAAGATATTCGTGATTCTACTAAAGATAATCTAATCTGGCTTAGTTTGGACGAAACCTCTGATGCACGAAAACGATCTGTATGTAATGTAATTGTTGATACGCTCGCTCAAAATAAAATTTCAAAGACTTATCTCCTAGCGATTGAAGAAATAGCAGCGGCAAATCATACAACAATATGATTGTGATGTGAATGAATTAGATATGAAAATGTAGTTTTGTTCTTATCGGATGCAGCCCCGTATATGATTAAAACAGGAGGGGGCCAAAACTTCTTTATAATAGAATGATTAATGTAACATACTTGTATCACTTGTGTCAATATCACTGGAAGAAATAGCAAATTTAAATATGCGCCAATAACATTTGTGCCAGCTGAATCTTGTTTTTTCCAGTACAAATCAACTTTCAAAAGCAACAGAGAGTCGTTTGTTTTCAAACCTTAAAATGATCACTGTTATACACTAATGAAAAAATTAAGTGACCTTCAGCAACATTTTCAGCCCGTAATTTAGGTGAGTTTTGTCACAATTTGCATTGTTTTGGTAGGCTATTTAGTCTATTTATTACTTAGATTTTTAGTGATAAATATAACGGATATAAATAACAAATTATGGTAATTTCATAATTTTTATGACGTTTTGTGTAGTACATATTTTATGCACTGTTAATGCATCTATACTGATTTAATTCTCATTATTTATTTACATTTTTTAATCCGTAACTATCCGAGCCATAATTATTATTATTATTATTATTATTATTATTATTATTATTATATTATATTATATTATATTATATTATTATTATTACTCCAATTCACGACTAAATATGTTAGTGTCGGTTGTTTATAAATTCTACTCCGGGTTGAAACCAGCTTCCTAAGAAACACAAGTAGGGGCTGCGTAAAATGTGGTCTGTTCCCAATAAAGCAATATCTTGCACTTTCTTCTCTCCTCGCACACGTTGACCCCCGTCCATTCTCCTCCCACACATCCCTGCCCTTTAAGCTCACCCTCCTCCAGCTCGCTCGCCCCCGCCTCTTCTCTCCCAGCCCGAGCAAACTTTGCTCTTTCCGGGAAACCGATGACACGAGTCCACCGAAATAGGTCAATATTGGTCGTACTGAAAACACCCATGCTCTGTGTTCAGCCACAACAGACGAGATCTGAATATGTCGTTTTTGTGGAGAAAGGCGCCTGTCGTGAAGAAAACATGACGGGTCCGTTGCTACGCGATTTTCAGAGAAGTTCAGGAGTTTGGGCTTAAGCGATGTGACTTGCAGGATTAGTATTGTTATTAGTCAGGTTTGGCTGCTGAAGATTAAAAATTGACGTATTCTCACAGTCTTGTTCATAATCTTTGTGTCAGTCATAAATAATGCTAAGTTAATACATCATCTGAGAGTAATAATATTATGAAATATATCACACTTTTATCAAATTAAGAAAACTAATGTGTACTTTTGTATTTTCTTGAGAATGTTGAGTATTGTCGTTTAGAAAACTGAATTAGTATCGTATGCTCTTGATCATCGTCGGTAAATAAAAACAGTCATTTTGTAGATTGTTTTGATCTGAGCCGACACCTTTAATTCACGTGCGAAGACGATGTTCCTTTCTCAGAATATAACCAGCTGGGTTTGGAATTACCTTATGGAATTATGACTCGTAAAAATATACTTTTTTCTACACCAATGTCTTCACTTACCTCAGTTTTTTGATGCCCCTTTACTTGTGAACTGAAAATATGATAAACATTACGAATACCTTGCAAATGAATACCAGTTTATTCCTTCTCCAAACGATTTCGTGATAGGGCAAACATTTTGACATCGCCCGCAAAATCTGTTGTCTCATGAAGAAAGACTCTTGTCACGGAGGCACCGAAGATTTTCAATGAACAATGACCCACTCTGCAGATTAAGCAACAGAGGAGCGTGTTCATTTCGCCTATCCTCAAATCGTCGGGGACGGAGAAAGTACCACGAATAATTCCCGAAACGACGAAGCTTTCGCCAATTTCTCATAGATAAGTGCTTCTCACATATTGAACGGAGCCCTCTGGAGGTATGTGATTTTGCGAAGAGGTATTATTGGTGTCACGCAGAGGTCTTTGTTCGAAGAGGCAGGTTGTGGATCTTATGACCCCGTTTTTCAATGGGTCGCGCCTTGTTCATGAGCCTGCACATCTTCATCACTCAATGCATTTTCTATAGATCGAAGTACTTTTTCTCCTGATGTGACAAAGGTATTTTGTATATCCTTTTGCGTCCTATATTTTACTTCCCTTGTGTGAGAATGATGTGTATAATCCACTATTATTCGTTTATTCTGCGGGTTTAACGTATATTAACAATAAAACACGTTTTAAACAAATGTTATTGCTTTTCACCTCTGAAAGCTCTTTATTGTGTTTCGTTACCTTTTCACTTCGTTTACTCAATTCGTATTTACAGTACGTTGTCATCTGCCTTTGAATCAGCACATGGATTTTATCTCTTCTGACCTACACTCTGAACACTACATTGGAAAAATGTAAATGTGGTAAAAAATGACGAATATTTTCTATAATATAGATTCCCAATATTTTGCAATAATCCTAAGCTTCCGATACACACACTCGCTGTTTCTCCATGAGAGAATGCAGAGTTATGTTTCTTGCTTATGTTTGCTCGCCGTTTACCGTCTTGTACAAGCATTTTCTATCGCAAGCAGGTAAAAAGAAAAGATCGTAATTGTAAAAGAATGTGAAAAGAGGAAAATAAATTAAAACAATAATGGATTAGCAGAAGAAAATTAAGATGTTACGGTGTTCCCAGACATATTCGGAGGAGTTTACTCATCTTTAGTTCTCCCTATTTGAAGATATATAAAGAAAACACAGGATAAATGACCATTACTGAGTGGCCAAATATGAAATAATACAACACAAATAGAAATAAAATTCAATAGTTATTTGGTTGTGTAGGCTTCAATAGTTATTTCAATAGTTATTTGTTGTGATATGTTAACATGACTGCTAATCATGCGCTGTTGCCGGAGCTATTTTGGGCTCTGAGAGAAAAAATGGGTGAAAAGGGGGATGGGAGTATATGAGGACATTCAAATTAGGGCTACGTTAACATTACTTTGATCATTTTTTTAAATTTATTTTCTTCTTGGTAGACCATGAGGCCTTTCAACTGCTTGCGTACGATAGATTATTCATTGTTAGGCATCATTTGCATTTTGAGCTTGGCATCGCTGCTCCGTTTTTAAGGTGTTCGTTTGGGATGGCCTTGGCTTAGTGTATATTTTCACATTTGTATGTATTAATATTAGGCTAAATGTTTTATTTGGTTTTATCATGTACTTACGGGGGGCGAAACGTATCTTTTGGAAATTTGGATTTGATGCGGCAAGGGTGCACAGCATTACGTCTTAAGTGAAATTTATTTGTGAGAAATGTTGAGTGTGGAATCAAAGAATTTCGAAATTGTGGAGATGTCATCTTTGATTAGATCCATACGTAGCTCACCATGGATCTGGGAATTGGGTATCAACCAGGGCGCCTGTATGGTTTTTCTAAGGCATTTGTTTTGTACCGTCTGAAGTTTCTCTATTGATGAGGGTGCTGGGTTTGCACAGACAGGGCAAGCGTATGTTAAGGTGGGTAAAATGATTGATTTAAATATCATAAGCTGCCATTCAATTATTAACGATATATTAATGGGTATAGTTTTGGCACTTTTCCCTGATCCTTAATTACCAATGCAACGATATCCATCTTAATATTTTATCGAAAAGCATACCAAGATATATCATTGGGCCAGTATTCCATTGAATCGGACAGTTTGATCATTGAGACAGAATGTAGAAGGATAGTTTACTAATTTTATAATTTTGAAGTTTTCTAAATATTTAATTTTTGTCCTTTTCTGAAAGGAGAAAATCACGAGAAAGCCTGCCATCAACCTACTGTGTTCACAAACAGTCGATCACAAAATACCACCAATCGATATCGTATTGCTGAGATGCGTCCTATACTTTTTCTCCCTTCACTATAGTATAAAATCATATAAAAAGAAGTATAAAATCATGTAGCATCATCTTTTTCTTACAACTCATTTGTTTACATTCTTTTTAACGGACGTCATACTGTTAAAGTTATTAATATATCTAGAAATGTTATGAGCATTATATTTATGTATTTCTGTACTATTTTGTGGTATGTTCAGCATTTTATCGGGAACCATAAAATCTCACGACTTATGCTAAAATTTACATTACTGCGATAGAAAACTGAATTCTGTGGCCGCGGCAGGTTACTACGATATGGTGGAGTGTTGCCTGCGATATGCTATTTAAACAATATTTGTACACCGTGATTTGGGAGAAGATGGATGCCAATAAATCTCCTGAACTTAAAGATACTTAAAGAAATGACGTTCGATTAGGAAGTTAGCGCGTCCACTTCCAGTAGCGACCGTCGGTAAATATGAATACCGGAGAAGAGTTTCATTTGATGGAATCCCATGTTTTTACCTAATACACCCTTTTTAACTGTTTCATTAATATTGCAATGAACAACTATATAAATAATATGAGTTATTATATTCTGAATTTTTTGTATCTGATTTGTACAAAACGTCGCTATTTTTTAATAAACTTTTGACTTGCAATGAATCGAAGTTTGTTTATATATGTTGCTAAGGATGTAAAAAGCCGTTGCTAAGGATGTTAAATTTCTTAACATACAGGTAGGTTCAAGTGCACTTAACAAATCTGTAGGGTTCCATGTTAACAGGGTTAAAGGCGCATGTGACCGATAAAAATTGTTAATGTACACCGGCCGTTTACAAGTGGCATTTCGTTAATGTTTTAGAGTTTGTTAAATGGACATATCCGTGCACTAATATGCAAAATTACATTTGGTCGTAAACGACTATGCTCGCCCGAACGCGAGTTTTGCAGAACAGGGCTCTGAATGGGCTTAGTCAGAATGGCTAACGCGTACAGGATCTACCGCTGGGGCATGAGTTCTATCTTCAGCAGGTGCAGTTTGTGGCGAAGAAAGCAAGCTCTCGATATGTTCTCTCGGGGATTCTCCTTCCTCTTATACCACCATTTATCCATCGTCATTTAACTCGATATTATTATCGACTACATCAGGCGTACAGACCTTAGTAATTGAAGGGCTACCAAACATCAATAAAGAAATACTTAATACATGCGTAAATAAATACGAAAATAATAAGTAAATAAACAAAATACCTGACTTTTTCCTAAAGATAGATTGACTGATGTTTCCGGGTACCTGAACTGCTATGGTCATTAGTCTCTATAGTGAAGTGCAAGTTGTATCCCGAGAGATAGTGCCCTCCCCCTTCTGGATGGTGAAATCCGGCGCCGCCCTTCACTCTAGATTGCGGGATTTTCTCTCCAGGTTCCTCCACGGCGGGGACAATCGTGGAGGCATATAAGAGTAAATGTATGTACGTAAGAATGAGGATAGATCAAGGAAGAGGAAGGACCGATCGCGCGCGGTTCGTGGCCCGTTTGTTAGGGTACTGCTCGGGGGCCCGCCTTGTTTGATCGGAGACACCACGGAACACTGAGCAGCCGATCGCTGCATTCTGCTCGCATGTTGAGGAGCGATACCGGTGAGGTGGCGGGGGGGGGGGTCGTGCGGAGGCGGCCAATGACCCCTCGCGTCGCGGCGCGTCGCGCGCGCGCGCGTCTGCCCGCGCCTAACGACGAGGCGCGATCGCGCTGTTATTTACGAGCGCTGCTTACGAATGTGCTCCTGAATGGCGCCGCCGCCGCCGCCGCTAATTCCCGGGGCCGGGCGCTATCCGGGCGGCCGGATTAGCATAATACGCGGCCCGCGAGGCCCACACCGGCATTCACCGCGCTGCGGCGGCGGCCGTGATGGAGCTGGAGGAGGAGGAGGTGACAGGCGACAATGGCGCAGGAGGTTGCAATGGCGGGCACAAACGCGGGGGTAATGGAAAAGGAACACTTCGAGAGCAGGCGAAAACGAGAGTAAAGCTGAAATGGAGACGACAGGGAGACTGCAGTGTGTGGGCGAATGCTCGTGTATGTCGCTAAGGGTGAGGGGACAATAATAAATAGGATACGTATAGAGAGATGCGGTGATGAAAATAATGATTGGAAGTGAGAAGTGAGACAGAACGTGATGAGTGTGACAAGAGGAGCGAGAGGAAGGTGATGGAGAGTTAGACGAGGTAATGGGGGGGGGGGTAATAGGAATGCCACAGAGGGCACTAGCGCAGGTCGAAGAACAGAAGCGAACGTGGAGAAGAAGGTGAAGTGCTCCTGCAGTGCTAGCAGGAGCGTGTACGTAGTGCCTGAACTCTAAATAGTGGTGCAGGTAAGGCTTCGGTGTCAGTGGTGATGAAAGTAACGACAATGTCGGACGAGTCTGCAGAAATGACGGAGGAGGCGAAGACATTGGGGGGCTGATGACGATGATGGAGTCGATGGCATTGATGGGAGACATAGCGATTGCGATGGTGGTTGTGATGGCGACGGCCCCTGAAGGAGTGGATTTTGTTTCTCCGTTTCCGTTAAGTCAATATAACGGAACACTATTAGGAAAATTAATCAATGTACCTACAGATATTTTTAAACGGGTGATTGTGTTGGCGATGGCCGGGCTAGGGCAATGGCAGGTGTGTCGGCGGGGGGTGATGGTGAGGGGATGGCTGGGACAATGGCTGGAGCGAAGGCCGGAGTGACGGCTGGGGCGATGGCTGGTGGGTGGCGGAGGTGAGGGCGGGCGACGGCAGGGGCAGATCCGCGCTCGTTAGACCCCTGCCGCCGCAAGTGCGAGGCCGCGCGCACATAAATCCTGCGGTAAGCCGCTGACGAATTTCGGGGCGCCGTCGCGCGGTGGCAGCTGAAACGGCGGCGGAGGCGTTGGGCCTGCAGGAGCAGCAGGACGGCGTGGGTGGGGAGAGACGTTAAGACGGTGGAAACGGTGCAGGCGTGGTGGTTTGCGAAACAATGGGATGAAGGGAAGTAAGAACGGGTGTAAAAGAAGGGTAGACGTTGCTAAAGTGTAAGTAAGTGAATATATTTTGGCTGTTGTAAATGGGGTCGGGAAGTAGATTCAGGTCGAATTGTAGGGTAAAGGTTCATGTGTTCATATGGACGCGTAAGTGATTGAATAATTGGGCAAATTAGTGATTGGGCAATCAAGGATGAGCAACAGGGTGGACAATTGAATGGTAGGGATCCTAATTTTCTGGGAGACAACTGAAAAAGAGTGTAAAATGATACGGACATGTTGCGGTGACATGCGGTCAAAATAAACTTTAATTGAGAAAGCGTAAGAGGTTAACGGTGTAGATACGTGTATTCTAAAGAATGTTAGTGTGTAATTGCGAAAGTGTCGGCCGAATTATATGTTTTGGTTGTATAAGTAATTTCATGCGAAAAAGCTATCAAGAAATGCGTAGATTACAAAACTAAAAAAAGATTAACAGAGATTCATTTTCAATATTTCTACGTACAAAAAGGGTTCAAAACTAAAGATTTGTTATCAACTTTTGAACAGACAATTGTTATTTGTGAACTTTCAACTGTATCAAATATTAATGTTTTTATTTTATCAGATAATAATTAATTATATTTCTATTTCGTATATATTACAGGAATATTTTTCTTTCATGTTTCCTGAATCAACTGATTATGGTTTCAGAGTTTGTACATTATCGTATCACAAATAAATACGAGTAATATGGGCGTTGCATTTTTAAATCATGCGTTTTTTCTATATTTTGCAATTTTCATGATACGAGATACCTAATTTAATTATTAACATCACTAAATCAATATAAATCAAATCGACGTTTGTGAAGGTGATAGCTGAGGTTTAATGTGCCGTTAATAAGACAATGCGCTGTTCAGTACTTTTCGTAATATCTCATTTTTATCACGAAAAATAATACAAATAATATTTTTTTGAGTAGGAATATTCATCCGCCTTTTTGGTTGCAACTACGTTGTTTTCAGTTGTTCTTGATGGGCGGAGAACTCGAAGATTCTTAATAGCCTCGGCCGTTAAAGTAGCTTTCCGTTTCGCTGTTTCCTTTAAGTTGATGCTAAAATAACAGTATTACAAAAATCAATCTATGAATAGTATTTTGTTTACAGTGCGTAATGATATTTTGATTAGAAATGAATATTGTGTGAACTTAGCTATTAGTTACGGGTAATTATATTAATATGTTTTGATTCTAGAGAGCTCTTTCTTTCACAAAATGTTAGTCAGTAAATTTATACATAAAGAAGCATGAGGTTTGAATGAAGTTACTAATAGCGATCCACATTGGCAGCCCTGGTGGTTTCTTGTCTTGTACGAATGCCTCAGGTCAGCTTCCACTACTTGATGCCTCTGCCTGACTCCGAATAGCACTGACGCCGCTGCTGTGGTACCGAGATCTGTCGGCCTCAGGGCGATTTATTACTTGGGAATGCCCTCAAATAAAAACTAATAAGAAGTTAAAATTACGTAAATGGCTTTCTGCCGAAATGGTTTGAGTAGTAAATTCAACGTAAACTTTTTAATGCTTTTATAAATTATATAATTTTACATTATTCTTGAAGCAAACTACAAGAATATTTTTGGAATATAATTTTTGTAACCACATTAAATCGAAAAATCTCGTACTAATAATGTCATCGGCAAAAAAAACAATGTTGTGGTAATCTTATATAGAATTTTCGTCGTATACATTCTAAAGTATTAATTGAAGTCTATTTGCCTAGTTGAAACCAAAAAAAGCAGGCGTGTTTCACCAAAATAAACTACGTATTGCAAAATTCCAGATGAATTTTTGATTTCACATTTCAGATCAAAATTTCAAGTTAAAGAATTTCAGGTGAAATGAAAGTAATATCCGGTCGTCCGTTACTGGACTTGAATATTGATCACTGCAATCCTCTTTTGTAACAGATACGAGTACGTATGTCATAAGCACCATTGAATTTGTTTTGGAAAATATGTGTAAAAGTTGTCTAATTTCGTACAAGACAGAAGTGTTATTCGAAAAGTATCTCTAAAATTGATAAAATATGAAATTAGTATTATCTGAATAACCATCGATAAAATTTTTGTTGAGAAAAAATTCTACTAAGTTTTAAGAACATATCAAATTGCCTTTCAAGTGTATTGACGGTAAAACAGCTAAAGATTTTCGGCTATTTTTTTATTTACAGATCCTACATAAATAAACACACCAGTTAGTTGGGACAACTTTTCAGGGGAAGCAAAAGAATTGCTACTGAGCCACCAAGATGGAGTCATTTTCTAATTGAAGTGAGCCTACTCAAAGTGAAATACGCATTTCTACGCTGCTTGACTTGCAGTTTTTACACAGTGGTATTATTTGAAATTTTTCTGTTTGACTTCTTGTTTGGGATAATATTTTTAATATTGTCCCAATTTTATTCATTATGAATGGATTGGTCTGTAAAGAGCGTACATTAGTATCAGTGGTGCAAATTTTATGTTCATATTGTACAGTAAACATAAATCAACCATTTCTTAGTTTTTTAGGAACTCTGAATTTTATAAATAATGTTGCGTTGGTTGGTCTCTCAATAACAAAACGGTTTGCCACTTTCACAATTGACGATTTGTTTTAGAAGGTGAAAAAGTAGCGTGGCATAAATGCGTGGTAAGAGAGGGCGAAGGAAAAAGAAAAGGAATAAGAAATATTGACTTAATTCAATTCTGAGAATTCTGTTTTCTGGTAACGAATCATCTTTTCATTCTTGTTCGTCGCTTATGAAACCCCAGAACTGCGGGTCACCAACATCAATTCTGGAGATCATTTTAGTGTCGAAAAACTTGCATTTACGTATGAGAATTGAGGTGCATTCTCCCACCCGCAGCCGAAATGTTCACACCGGCAGCGATATACGTGACTTGTGGGGTCCCCTGGCCGAAGGACGCGCTGCGTAATTTTTGGGTTAGTCGCCGCGTCGTGACGGCGGCGCCGCGGCCCTCAACTTCCGAGCGTCTCCGGAGCGCATTCCTCGCCCCGGGCTCGCACGCGGCACAAAGAGGACGAAGAGAGAGAGGAAATAAGAAAAAGAGGAAAAGACGAATGGGGAGGAGGCGAACAGAAAAAAAATAGGTGCAGTGGAGGGAGAACAAGGAGCACAAGAAGGAAGAGGACTGGAGATATGTCAGAGAGAGGGGAGGCGAGGAGAAGAAAGGAGTTGGTTGTGGGGAAGAGCAAGAAGACGCTACGCTAAAGCAAGAGAACGAAGAGTGTGGAATAGGAAGTAGAGAGGAGGGTGCTAATGGCGAAGAGGCATAGAGAGAAACGGGGCACAGCGTCCTGATGTGGAGGGAGAGCCAGAAGAGGCAATGGGTGGGTAAGAGTAGGGAGGGAGACGAGGCGAAGAAAAAAAACAGGAGCTAGAGAGTAATGGAGAGGAACAGAGCAAGTATAAACGATCGCAAGAGGGCGGAAGGTGAAAAGAATAAAGAAGAATAGATATAGGGAAAGGTGATGGCGAGAGTGCTCGCAGTGGAGAACGCGGAAAGGGTGGCGATAGAGGCGAAGCTGGGGAAAATGGCTAACGAAGGTGACGCCCGATAACGAAGTTAGCTAAGAAGACTCACGTTTCAAAAACTTTTAAGATGACTGGAAAAGTGAAGATTCAAAGATGGCGAAGTATTTTTTTTATTTAATACTATTTTGAAAATGATACATGATTCAGTTTAACAGTCCAAACTTGTTCACATGTTTTGATGCTTACTATATTTTTTTACTCGTAAAAAAACTATTACTTCTATACAATTATTTCTTACACAGAGGTAATCCACTGAGGACCTCACAAAGAATCATCCGAATTTGCAAATTGTATGTAAAAAAACCTGTTTGGGAAATCTATTATGGCGAAATATACACTACCCGCATGGCTGAAAATGGCTGCACTGAGGATCGATGTAGGTCGGCGAAGCCTGGCATGAAGTTGGCACTCCAAAAATATCCCAAAGGTGTTCGATAGAATTCAAGTCGGGACTCTTTGTAGGCCAGTCGATGGCGGGGATGTTATTGTTGTATAGCCACTCCGCCACAAGCTGTGCAGTATAAACAGGTGTTGGATCGTGTTGAAAGATACAATCGCCATCCCCGAATTGCTCTTCAACAATGGGAAGCAAGAAGGTGTTTGAAACATCAACTTAGGCCTGTGTTGTGATAGTGCCACAGTAAACAACAAGGGATGCAAGCCCCCTCGATGAAAAACACGACCACACCATAACACCATTTTAGAAGTGTCCGGATACTTTTGATCACATATTGTAGGGTCGGCGGTTGCAGGTAGGTTATCGAAGTAGGGGTGCTGATGTTAGCGGCAGCGAAGTTTGTATCGAAAGATGTAAGTGGCGACAAATGCAGTTGTGGCGAAATAGGCGTTCGGGGTCCTACATTTTATCGTAAAATCGTAATAATTTTTTGAACAATGGTAGCGCCACATGGCGTTGGCGAAAGAGGAAGTGGAGGCTGTGGAGACGGTGTAGGCGACGAAAGTGGTGGTAGGTATGGTGGCAATGGAGTCGGTGGAGGCGGATGGCGGCAGTGGAGGTGGTGGAGGGGGTGGAGGCGATGGAGGCAGTGGTGGCAGCAGAGGCGCTGGAGACGGTGGAGGCAGTGAATACGATAGATGCGAAGGAGGCAATGGAGGCTGTGAGGGTGATAAAGAGAGGGGCGGTAGACGCGATGGAGATAGTGGAAGCAGCGATGGCAACAGCTTGAGGGGCGGAGAGGGCGGTAGAGGTATTGCGATGGCGGCCGTGGCGGAGGTGTACACGGCGAGTACGACCCCCGGGGCGCGATACAGAAAGAGAAACGTGGAATATTTGAGTCGATTTCGTCCAAATTGCCGCGCCGTGCCGTCCGCGAGGCTGCAGCGCTCCCTCATTAGACAAGGGGCGGGGGACGAAGGAGGCAAAGGTGGGGCTTCACGGGGGCCGCAAGTGCTCATTCGACATCATTCTTTCTCACACCTACAGTAATGGCACTAGCAATTGGAAAAATATAATTAAGTTATTAGAACAAATACATTAATAGTTGTATTTGTGAGTGTGATTTGTGGGTGTCAACGTTTAATTGAATACTTACAGAAAAGTCTTAAAGCATTATTCCAAAAAAGTCAACACTACGAAAATTATGATACCATTATTTCATTCAAGTTTAGTGAGTTTCATAGCTTTGCCTTCTATATCGAATGAAATGTTAGTGTCAACACTGCTGATTATAATTTATTTTAATTGTTTAAAGAAATTGTAAACATGTCCCTAATAATTTGTAAATTTTTCTGTTTTATTACATGTGTAAACCATTTTCATCTTCGTAAAAAACGCAAAATATTTCCTTGAATCTAGTGTTCTTGTTAATAATTTAAATTTATACTGACAATTATTTAATAATCTATTGTGTTTTCATAAAGGCATTTTTCATTAATATACCTTCTTTTAAAGTATATTTTCGGAGTATACACAATTCAAGAATTACTGAATTTTTGTTAGGCTTGTAGGCTACCTTTCTCTTAATTTCATGAGAAATTTATTCCTCCAACATCGTCATTATTCAGATTCTCCTTCTACCTGTTTTAGGTAGCCGTCATTGACGTTTAATTTTCACCATTTTTTAATTTTAATTTTTTAATGGGTACACATTATTTTTAAGAATTAACTGTACTTTTATAACCGAAAGAAATAAAATAATTAAAAAAATACATTTATAAACATTTGCACTGTCGTAATTTCAGTTAATCATTTTTGCCAAAAATAGCCAATACCCGGATGTACCTACAGATTTGATTGTCGTCACTTTCACCTTATTCCAAGTTCCCCCTTCTTCAGCGAGCGTTGTCAGCATACGGCGGCACTTCAGTCTCCGTCAACACACCGCCCGCCACCTGCACTCGTCTTCTCCGGCAGTTCCCAGGCCTGACCGCCCCCCTCCCTGCACCTCGCGCGTACGACGAAATTAAATAAATTCGGGTACTTACGAGTGCTTTAGGGTACTTTAGTCTCCCTCCTCGTGTAAGTATTTCTTCGGGTTTATTTTTCCTCTCCCTGCGGCCCCCACGCCTCACCCACTCTCCCATCGTCCTTCCTTCTCCCCCCCTCTCTCTCTCTCTCGCACTCGAAGCAATTAATACGAACAAAGGCGTTCTTCTGGCGGAGCTTTTCAGCGGCCGCGCCGTCATTTCACAATTCGTCACTGTCGTCCGCGCGGCGTGCGACCGCGAGTCGTGACGGGACGTTTCTTTTTAAATCGCGGCGTGCGCTTTTGGAATTGTTGTGCACTTGTCGGTCTGGAAATTGTCGTCGACTTATCATTCTTGAGCGCCATACAACACGCAGCGCGGCGCAGCACGGCCCCGCGCGGATCTTCGCGTAGCGGTACTGGGCCGCTGCTGGCCCGCGCGACCGCGCTCCAGCCGTGCTGAAGGGCCAACGGGACGCGAGTGGCAGCCCTGACAAAGTGCTGCTTCCTTTTTGATGCGCGGCGTTGAATCGCGGTTTGTATTTCGACCCGCCCGGTGTGTAGACTGGATGGTGACAGGTTGGCGTCTGGTGCGGAGGGGATGGGTTTGCGGTCGGCCGAATACCGTTCTCGCGGAAGTGGCTTCTGCCGCTGCCAAATGCTTCTCGTCCTGATTGTTTGTGCTGGCACATGGCGGAGATCTGCCTCGCAGGCGCAAGGGCGTGGAGTAGCATCGCATTTCTGTATTTTTTGGGGCCTTCGGGTGCGTCAACTGCTAAGGTCATTAGTCTTGTAAGTGTAGTGAATTTGTTATCGCGGGAGGAGCTGATGATCTTCCCCCGACCGATGGGGAGACCTGGTCTCGACCTACATGTCGGCTTACGGGGTTTTCTCCAACCAGGTATCTCTCACCAGGGAGGGACTTCCCCAGACGGGGCAAGTACTCAGGTCCCGACGTGTTTGGTAATGCAGTACGTGTAGGTGTGTGTAAGTACGGAGTGAGGATAGAACAAGGAAGAGGTAGGAAACTGCGTCCGTGGCCCATTTGTTAGGGTGCTTCCCCGGCGTATACCTGGTGATGGTAGGAGGAAACACGGAAAACTAAACCAGTCAGAGCAGCCGGGCGCTACAATTCTCCTCCAGACAGCGATTAAGTATGACCTAGCTACGTAGCTAGAGTCGAAAATCTTGCCACTCATGGGGCTCGCACCCTCAGGTGTCAAAGGCACTGCAGTGGCATCAATTGATGCCCTGAGCCACCTAATCTGGTTGGTGTCGGGCATACGTGTTGGGACCATGTACTTGAGATATGATTAGCTTTTCACCAATCACATCCAAATCATCATACCACCTATTTTCATTTACCTCTAATCATATTTCTCCCACTTCGTTCAGCATTTTCATCCAAGCATTTCATCCAAGTCCTTGTTCAACCAATCAGAGGACGGTAATTGTAGAACCCCACTTTTATCACCAGCACAGAAAACGGGATAAAATATGTACATCAACATTACTTCGCAATGACGCTCGACGCATGTAATTCCAAAAGCTCCAGATGTGAAATTGGTTTTTTGAAGGCGTCATTGTTTCTTATAACTATACTCATCACTATATTTGCGAGCTTGACATGCTACAGCGCCGATCTGCTTCAGAAATGTGTCTTGTTGGCAATCCAGAGAGTAGGTTGGGGGCCGAATCTGAGATCGGTCAGTGACCTTCGTTTCTTCGTTTGCCAGATTTGACAACATTCGTCATGTACATTGTCAATTGTCAACGCGTTCTACAAGTTTGTGCAAGGTACACAAAATGGCTATTTAATTTCTCATTTCCGTTTGCAGGTGGCTGTTTACATTCCTTTGTCAGGTGTATGACGAGTAGGTCTTAACTCCTGACTTCCTGATGTGCATAACGAAAAATCGTCTAAGCAGTTTTGCTGTTTGTGATGGAATGTATGAATTCTCAACATTTAAGTTATGCACTTTCATTGTGAAGAAACATCCAAAAATTTTAAAAAAACATTTGTATTAGCATTTAAAAATAAAATAGTTGTATGAAAATATTTTAGGAGTTGTTTATAATACCATGTACTTGATTTTGAAGGAATCATACAATATGGTTGGTTTAATTGGAAATTTTTAGTGACAGGTTAACGAAAACAGACTCTTTACAAAGACTGCGTGAAGAAAACCAAAAGCCTTACATTACAGTTAAGGCAGTATTCTTAACAGTCATAGACCAATACCATTCCTTTTCTTCGTGAAGAACGCTAATGGATGGGCGAGGGGTCCTTTGCGGGTTTCAGAATAAATTTAAATACGTGTGATGGAAAATTATATAAACGAACAAATAGTTACTTGTAGTATTTAGCTCTACAATATTTGCTTGAATTTAATGCGCATCCCATATTTGAAATTTAAAATTATGAAAAAACGACATTGTATCGAATGTAATGTGCATCAATGGCAGAATAATTGGTACGTTATTTTATTTAATACGTACTCATAAGTAGCATTTTAGCTTCTTTATTATTACTTCTATACGTTTTAATCATAAGACGTTGTTTACCTTCCATATCGTAAAGAAAACCCCTCAGTAGTAGGCCAATGACAAATGAAATGAAATTGAATTTGAAAATTCCAGTAATCCATGGTGATGTAATAATTGTCGGAAAATTGATTGAACTTTCTGGAGTTCTACAGAACGTATTTGCACTCTAAACTAATGCACATCATAATTTTGGGTCTTACATTTTGTCAAAAATGGTTCGTATAAGATTCGCGTAAATACGGTATTTTACAATAATTTTTCAGTATTTTAAACATTCTCTATATTTGCCCTCCTTTCACTCTTTTCTCTCCTCCAGCTCAGCATATCAACATCCACTCTTGTAATAACTAGTTCAACTACTACGGCGCTCCGACTCCACAACTCTTCTCTACATAGGCAGTTTCTAAAACAGAGATTGCCATGTGCTTATGGCCGCACCCTTTGACGAAGTGATGCGGATGGTGACGACCTCGAATTGCTTTGTCCCGTTCAAGAAGTTGGAAGAGAAAACTATCCCTTGGGGCTAGGAAAAGTTCTAATAATAATAAAAGCCTTGAACGTTGAATCAATATCTTATCTTAACAAAGATACGGGAAAAAGAACTCCGCTGGCCTCTGACGATTACATTCCCCATTTATACGCAACTATTAATTGCAAACATGTTTTGTCGTAAATTCTCCACTGGAAAAGAGACAAGAAAGAAATTAGTGACTGCTCTTCAGTCGTTTGGCAGAGATAACGAGGACGATGATTCTTGACATGGCAGAAAGAATGACGGCTAGATCGATGATTTCCATTGCGAGGACGCTGGTTGTTCTTGTCATAGTAGCAGCGGGAATGAAGATGTCAAGGCAGCATTGCAAGTGAAGAAGCGGTGGTGGAGGCAGTACTGGAAGCGAGATGGTGCCAGAGACGGGTTCGGAGGCGATGGTTGAGTAGAGGTCGCGATCGTGGAAGAGAAAGGATGCGATGGCAATACCTGACGTTGTGGCGATTGGAAGTGATGGTGAACGATGTGGCGAAGAGAATGACGGGAAACTTTGCGGAGACGTGCAATGGTGATAGTGGAGACTAGAGGGAATTGTGTAGACAAATGAGGCAACAGTGAAGGTATTGGTGATAGCAAGAGCAGAGATAATGCCAGAGTGGTAACGGAGGCTATGGCAGAGGAAATTGCAGGATTGCATATTGTAGGGGAAGCAGTGTTGTCGGTGTAAATGATGACGTTGATCGGTGGCTATGGCGATTAAAGTGACGGTGATCCGTGGGCTGGCAATAGCGTGGCGAGGGATGCAGCAAGGGTGGGGGCTCGGGCAGTGGCGGTAGAGAATGAGGTGGCGGGTGGTGAGTGTGGTGGCGGTGGCGACGGCAAGTGGCGTGACGGTCGCGACTGCGCTGATAGACACTTAGGAGGCAATGGCGGTGGAGAGTGAGTTGGTAGGGCCGGCAAGTGCGGTTTTGGGGGTGGAGGGGGGGTAAGAGACGGGACGGACACATGGAGGAGTGGAGGGAGTGGCTGAAGCAGGGGCTGTGGAGAGTGAGGTGGTCGTTGTAGAGTTTGAGATGGCGTGGAGTGTGACGGGGTGGAAACACAGGGCCCCTGCATACGAACGTTGCGTTGACGCGCGTTAAGTAACGCGGGTCGTAAAATAACTATGTATCTTATGAGAGACTGTATCTTTAGCCCTAAGATACAGTGTTAATCTACGACGCTCGTTACTTCTCGCGTGTCAACGCAACTCTTATGTAGTAAAGGCCTCAAGAAGCAATGGCGCTGGAGTGTGAAATAGGGCGGTGTTGTTGGCGAGTGATGGCGCGAGAGGGAGCGGGGGTTGGAGCAGGGGAATTGGAGGGGACGGCAACAGTAGTGGTGGTGATGGCAGATGGCGAGGAGGGAGATTGAGGTGGAGAGTGAGGTGGAAACATGGGCGGCGCGTTCCCGCAACTCACAGCGGGTAATTGCGCTGGCAGGGCGCGAGGCGCGCCGCCGCGGGCGCAAATTGCTATCATCTGCCGTCTTTTGCATATAATCACGTGGCGGCCGCGCGGCGCGGCGGCTGCAGTGGCTGCGGAGACAGGCGAGCGTGGAAGTGCGCTGGGGCATCGGAGGGCGAGCGCGGGCAGGATGTGGCACGTGGCGGGGAAGCCAATCTCAGTCCAGCACGAGCGGTTGTCTGCGAATTCCAAAAGAAATCTGCCAGATGACGTGTACAGGGATTTGTACACTATCAGTAAGGCGGCCGCTGTGAATATTAGTGTAGTAGTATAATGGAGAAGTGAACCCAGAACGAACCCAGAAAGGTGAACGACGATGTGATGCTAAGAAGATTCTAAGACCGTCTTATCGAGATATCGTAAGTGATGGTGTGCAAAATTGAAATGTAGGGATCACTAAATATGCAGAATTAGTTTTGTAACTTGTGCTCAAGTACATGATAATGAAATGTAAAGTGAAGAGTTTTGAGGGAAGAATGGAAGCAAATAAATAAATAATAAATAAATTTTAAAAAATGTGTCATTACCTTGAAAGATATTATTGTTGTGTTATCTGGTATAAAAAAATAGTTGTAAGTTTTCTAAAGTACTTTGTCTTACACTTGATATTCATTAAAGAGTACAGGATGATGACGCAGTGTCTATCGAAACGTATAGGAGATCGAAGCGTATTATTATTATTATTATTATTATTATTATTATTATTATTATTATTATTATTATTATTATTATTATTATTATTAATTCTATTTCTCTCTCTCGTTTGTCTCAACTCCTAAACTGCTCTCCTCCGATTATCTGTGCGAGGTTAAGAATTACATCAAAAACTTAGCGATTAAGAGAAACGACAAGGAACGGATGAGGAATGCGAAGAAAATACCTTGGCCGCGGCCCGGAACTAGAAGCAGTTTGCGGTGGCGACGGCGGCGACTGCCCGTGGGAATGCTCACAATTCGGCATGTTCACGCCATTTTCCTTACTCTCGCTGCCTCCCTCCCCCTCCCCGCCCCCTGCTCCTACCGCCACCCCCGCATGGCCAGTCATCGCCTACCGCCCCGAGACTCGCGGAGGTGTATATTTTATGTTGCACAAAGGCAGATGAAAAGAGCTTTTCTGGCGTGATTGAAGTAAAGAGGGGCAGAATTGTAATTTTAAATCCATTAAAGTTGTATACACTTAGCTGAAACCGAGAGATGGACCTGTTTTAAGGGGAGCGAGTGCAATGTTAGAAATGTCGACTCAGCAGAGGCAGGCCACTGTTCTCTTTACACGATCCATTTTAGCGCTCCTCGGCAGCTTTTGGGTAATCTTTCACGTCTTCTACTCGAGATTTGTGTGGGAACGGCAGACGTCATGGCGCGGTGACGTACCTCTGTGCCTTGTTATCCTCAGACCGCTTCACTGCTCTTACAATTGGTCAGTCGAACAAGTGCGTCTTATGACGAGCACGAGAGGAGAGTTTGGGTGGAACATGACGAAGTTTCAGTAAAATGGTTTTCGCCTTGGCACCTCGAGGGGAAATTACGCGTCTCGCACGGAGGTTAAGGGCCATTGTGGAGTGACAGTAATTGGCACTTTGGATGTAAAAGGATGGATAGACATAAGCAAATAAGCGAAATACGAGAGAGGCTCAGTCAACGTGAAGCGTGTTACATCGTGAGGGTTAGATGCGAATAATGTTTGCTTGAAAAGTTGTCATAAAGGGGATAATAATAAAATATATTTATTGATATTACATTTACATTGAATTTGGATTTAAATGTTAGAGTTTATGTTTACACAGTAAGATATCAAAGTATATTTAAATATATATTTTATTGATATTCTTATTGACTGAATCCAGAATAAAGAACAAAGAAGCATAGAGTAATGTGGTTCTGTATTGCATCATCTACTTTAAATTATCATTGGGAAAATTGTCGCTCTGAAGAATGAAGTGAAAATGTAGAAAACATCATTTGTGTCTTTTTCGCTACACTGCAGATATCGTTGATATCATGCTTACCTTAATGTTTGTATAAACTGCTTTTATGCATGTATTGACTTACAATAACAGTCAAGTAAGCATGGAAATGCAGGTACTTTATGTAACAGATAATGTGATGGCCAATTAATATAAAAGAGATTATTCTAATGTAGGCAAACATAAAGGCGATAATTCCGGCGCTTAGACAATCCTGAGAAAAATATATTGGCATTTTAACAAAAATGTGAAACGTGTTCTAAATGCAGTGATTCTGGAATCATTAGTCCATTAAACATAAAATATAAATATGTAAATTGAGATAAAGAAAACAGTTAATCACAAAATTTAACATACAATGACTCGGGAATATTGAACATTACTGTATCCGTTTTTGTACTTGTTTCAATCCGAGGTGGAAAGTAAAATTACAATATTTATGAAATCGCGTCCGAGGATGGCAAATTTAGCAAGTTATTTCTTTTAGACTTTCAGGTTCTCTTGTTTTTGAAGCTTATTATTTACATATTTCAGTGTTACTGATATAATCATAACAGTTGATTGTGCGGCTAAATCAATATATTTTGTTGAAAAGTAAGAACTACAGGCGCTTAGATACCGCAAGGATCTCAGTTTGCCCTGGGTGCAATGAAAAACGCATCAGAGCTGCTCCAGCGAACAGATCGTGGACTGCCACACGCCCTGAGACGAACGGTTCTTCATCGCGCATTCCGAAGGCGATCAAGCGAGGGCGTGCATTTGTGCGTGTGCGATTCACAGCCCAGTCATCGTCACCGCAGCCGCCATTCACTGATCGCTCCGACCCACCCGCCCCCCGCCGCTGTCGTCGTCTCCGCCGCCGCTTCTCTCGCCCACTGCCCCATCACTCCCCGCCATCTCTCCCATTCCACCTCCTCATCTCTCCTCCTACCTCTCGCACTTCCCATCATTTGCTCATTCTCAACCCCACCCTTTTCCATTACCATCCCCGCCCCTTCTCGTCCTGTCCCTATGGAGGAATGGCTCAAGGCTTCAGCTGATGTCAGTGCAGGGCCTATGTCCGGGCTGTCTTAGGTTCGGGTCCCGACGGTAGGGCTAGGATTTTCGACACTAGCCAGGGTCTGCTCTGATCGGTAGTTTACTTGGTTTATCCGATCAATATCAGACGAATGTCGGAGAATTACCCTAACAAACGGACACGGACCGCGCGAGATCCATATTTCCTCTTCCTTGATCTACCTCACACCTTAGCGATACACACTTACACTAGTATGCACCACACTACGACGGGGGACTTACAGATTATCCCGGCTGCAGCGGCGCCACAGTGGTGGGAGATACCTGGTTGGGAAAACCTTGCTAGCGGACGGTAGGTCGGCGCCGGATCTTACCATTCAATGCAATGGTGAGATCCGCTACATACCGAGAAAATAAACACGCACTACACTTACGGGACTAGTGCTACTTCATATTCTAGCCATTTCACACACCGCATCTTCCGATTTCATCTTTTGCACATCCTCAGTACCCCTCATTGTCCGCTTCAAACCATCCTCCCAACTTTCGCCCCGCCGTCTCTAGCGTTCTCGCCTCCTCGTCTACTCTCCTCGCCTACTCTCCTTAACTCTCGCTCTCCTGATTCCACCTACCCCCTCGGTTCAGCCATCCCCAACTTCGTCCTCACTTTCACTGTCGTACTGTTTTATTCCCCAATCCCCCTCCTCCTCCTCCTGCTCCTCCTCCTCCTCCTCCTCCTCCTCATCATCATCATCATCTAACCGTCGCCACTACTGTAACCGTTCACGTCCATGTCTGTCTCCCAAGCACAACGCCCCACCACAGTCTCAACTTCGCATCACGATTCGTCGGTGATGTTCGCTAATTCCTCTCTTCGCCTCAGCGTCTGTGGTCCGCACGAATTGGCGCTTTGACATTTGTAGGCCACCTCGGTGCACCTGACGCCTCCCCGCCCCCGCCCCCTCCCGCCCCCAACGCCTACGCCTCCGTTCCCGGGGCCGCGCCAGGTGCCAGTCGGCGGCGTCGGAGGTCCGTTCGTCCGGGAGCCAGTCATTCTGCGGGGTCGCAGCAGATGAACTGTGAACATCAACTAAAATATAAGTAATAAAAGTATCTCAAAAGTGTATTTCACAAAAAAGTATCTCACAAGTGTATTTGTTGGAGAAACATTAGGAGGTTAGTAAAGGCAATGTTTGTTTACAAAGTAGTAATCGAAAGGCATCATATTACAAAACTAGATTGAAGAATTTTAGGTTAGGACGAATTTGATAGCCAGATAAGTATTGAAAATGATACGAATATCATAAAATCAATTCACATCATTAAAAAAATTATTGACTTCTATAGATGTGTGACAGTGATGTTGCAGTTATAATTTATATTGCACTTTGTAATATTTCCATTGGTTTGCTTATGTATGTTCGCTTATGCTGTAGTTTAAAATCCAGGGTTTCATAACTAGGAAACTTAATATGAAACTGACCTTGATTTCTGCAAGTTTGACTTTAAGTAAATAAACTGAACCACAAAGATGAAAATATTGAGAAGAATAAGTTCATTGGTGTCGATTCGAAGATCGAAGGTCTCAACTCCAATATACTTTCCTTGACAGAAAGTACATTACCCAACATGAGGCAGAGTAACACTAAATAAAAACATAAGTAAACAAATAAATAATGTTTGAACTATATGAAATTTCATCTACATGTTCCGGCATTCGACTTTGCTTGTCAGTAGCTTAGGTGTGAGCTCACCTGATATCGGATAGTATGGTTTCGACAATGCATTTGTCAAACTCGAGTTTTCACATATATTTCCGTTCTACACACGAATATATATTAAGAACGTAATCATAGCGAATGATTCCCAACTGCGCTCTGCAGCGAGAGCAGTGCACTCCCCTCGCTGCGTGAGTCGGCACCCCGGCAGCCAGTTATGCAACCCGCGCGACTGCCGCCAGGCGCACTCCGCCTGTCACGCCCGCGTCGGAGAAAAGGACAGACGCGAAGCGGTGCTACTGTATGTGTCCTCCCTCCCCTCCTCTCTCTCTCTCTCTCTCTCACACACACACGCTCTCTCTCTCCCTCTCTCATTCGGACTCTTTCTCTCTTACTCTATCTTCCACTCTCACGCTTTCTCTCCTTCACTCCATCATATTTCTCTCACACTCTCAATCACCCTCTCTCCGTCTCTCTCTCTCTCTCTCTCTCTGTCTCTCTCGATCCATCTCTCTCACTCGTGTACATTATGATTGTGATTGCCTATTTTAATAATCTAAGTCTAGTCTTCGTTATTATTTATTTATTCAGCTTACATTTCAGATGCAGTTAATACATATACAGAACAAAATTCGTGCCAATACAAACCCTATTCCACACTTCTTTTATTTCCTTATATTTCCTCTACCATTTTCACAACTCCACGTTCACATATAATATCAGTAGCATTATATCTCGTCTCTTATTGCATTATCATCAATCCTCGCTTTCTTCTCTCCCTCCAAGTGCATCTGAATTACCCCTTCTCTTTCATCTTCTACTCACCCCTTACTCTCTTCAAGTGAACATGGCAATCTACTATCCTTCCCCTTATTCGCTTGTTTCTGACTTTTTCCAATTAAACTTACCCATTTTTTACGCAATTCTCATCGCTAACGTCTTTTATTTCTACATTATCCTTCTTCTATTTATCGCTATCTTTACGTCTGTTTTCTTTTGAATCCCATTGCTTTTATTGCATGTCTCTAAATCGTCTCCGTTCTTTTCTCGTTTTCCAAATTCTCCAGAACACTTTAATCGCATGTTCCCACATTACCTTCACAAAACCTACGCTTTCTACCTTCCTCTTTCCTCCAGTAGAACCTGCATCTCTACTTGTTACGTCATAAACCTCGCGCAACTGTTTCTGTCTTCGTTTATTATTCCCTCAAGGTATCTCAGCAAAAGACATAATACTTCCTTGTAAAAATCTTCATACTTAGACTGTCTTAATTTTTCCAAAACCCTTGTGTACTCTTCTTAATTTTCCTTCTTTAATTTTCTTCGTATTAACTCCTCTCTTTTTCTCTTGACAATTCTTACTATGAATGACAAATCTCACTAAGAATACTCTATTTCCTCGAAGAATCTCTCCCATTCCTCCTCTCTTGTAGATCTCGTCCAAGTGTCTCCATCGCTTTCCAGCATTTTCCCTTCCCTTTCTCTTCCACTTTCTCCTTTATACATAAGTGCTGCCCCTGCCTTTTCTATTAACTTCTCCCCATAGCAGAAGCACAATAAGTTGGTCAATAATATTCCAAATTAATTAAGTGCATTAACTTCTTTCATTATTCCTCCAAGTACTGAAATATCGCTGCCCCAAATAAATAATTTTAATACACAAAGTTCTCAGTTTTTTGAAAAAAATCATCCTAGTCCATCTAATATAAATTAAAATAAATATATAACAAACACCATAGTTTATCTAATCATTTCCACAATAGAGTTTAATTTTGAACTACACTCAAGCGCTCATCAGAATTTACAATAGCTTGAAAAAGTTCACAACAATTTTTATTCTTCAAATGTCTACCGATTTCGTCATGGGACGTCGTTTTGCTCTCCTGAAAAAATTGGTTTTTGGACTATTTTTTTAATCCAATTATAGTCGCAACGTAGGAGAAATAACATTTTATAGTACGTCTTCTCTTGTTCTGAAGTGACCTACAGTTTCCTTGCAATGATAATAATTAGTAATATTTTCAACAATGATTTCTCCTAAAATACTTCAAACATAACAAATATTCATCGTTGAACAATATTCTTAACTGTTGTTTACATATTCAATTAGAAAAAGTATTAAGCTAGAAACTATGGAATATAAATAGAAGTACTAGAAATCGTTATAATCTATTTGGTGAAGTAAATGAAATCATACATAGTTATTCGATATTGACTGATAATAAATATTTTAATAAACACAGTAAAAGTATAAAAAATATAACGGCATCTTTATATTTAAACAAATTATTTAAATAGTTTTGATTTAATGTACCTACACACAGTACCTACACATCAGTTAATTGTTCCTATTATATAGCAATTTGAATTGTGGACGAATTGATTCCTTGCTTTTACAATTTTATTTTAATACTTTCTTTTCTTGCCTTTAAGAGATACGTTAAAAACAAATATTTTTTTTTAAAATGCTGCACATAATGTATTTTGGAGTTCCTGTTGGGTAGGATTTATAAGGAAAGATTCTTGGGGCAATTAACACGTATATAAAATTTGCATTTCAACGAGTGATGTGGGTTGAGCCTGGAGCTGACTTCATCTCCTTGAAGTGTTTACGAGCGAGAAGTCAACGCAGTGACCTCTGCCACCCTGCCAGATTGTCGTTCCTCTGTGCTCGCAATACCTTCACTTCACCTTGGGGCAGTCAAGGCGTCTCATGTACAGGCTAATATTTATTCTCTTTTGTCGCAGATGTGTGACTGTGAATGCCGCAGTTACGTCAACAGCTCATACCTGCAACAGCTACTACCCTGTTTCCCGGCGACGAATATGCACGTTGGAAGTTTTGCTGGTGAGTTCAAGTCTCATTGATTTCGCAGTGTGTTTACACTTAATTTATATCTACTGGTGATCCTGGATATCTAATTATATTTTTATGTATAATTTATTATGGAATTATCCCGTATTGTTCATGATACGACTATAAAAATAATTGTATTTTCAACGCGATTTATCTGAGTGTGCATGAAGCGGTAAAAAATCATGTATTCATTGTATAAATTAGAGTAACATTTACAGATTTTTAAATGAACGTTGCCAAAAACGTGTTGTGAATGTTACATAAAAGTTATGCCACAAAATAACTCTCCAGACGTAAGTTGATGTCTATTGCACATCTTGATCTTGTTCGCGCAATGAATATATTGGTTATTCTTAATTTCTAACTTTTCCATCCAGAAGTAATATTGTTGTCTCCTTCTTTAAGCGTTCAACTTTACTGTATCCGCCTACAGTAAAACAGAAATTTTATATTGTGACGGCAGAGCTATTGTAGCGTTGAACTTCAATGAGAGCCGACGACGACGTTGGCGGCGGGGTCAATGCTCCAAAGTATTTTCGTGCCATTATGACGCATTGCATTAAAATTTTCTCAAAAATTAATTAGCATTTTTGAAACATTAAAGGTTAAATTGAAAGGGTTCGAAACAAACTTGCTAAGTGTGTTAAACTAAATGTAAGTACCTAAAGGGCACATTGTGTACAATCCACTACAGATATAGAGAATAGGAAAGTTAAGTGGAATGAGACGTATCTTAGTAGATTCTCTGTTGCAACATTCTGCATCTCCGCGCGATTTATTTGGAGACAGCAGCGCTCCTGCGACCGCCAAGTCGTCTGCACTGGAATGGCCGGCGGCACACAGACGTGAAATGGCGGCGGCGTTTCTTCCTGTGTGTTGGTGAGGTGGTGACCAGAGTCAATGGAGGTTCTGGACGGGGTGGCGGCATTCGCAACAGTGGAGGCGGCGGAAGTGATACCCCTGGTGAAATTAATGTTGGTAATGCCTATTGAAACGCATGTGCCAGTAGCAGGAATTTTACTGGGATATGAGAGTGAGAGCGCGAAATAAAGCGTTAGCAAGGTTGATGGTGATGGTGAGGTTGATGGCGATGGCGAGGTTGATGCCGATGACGTGGTTGAAGGCTGTGGCGAAGTTAATGGCAATGGCAAGGTTGATGGCAATGGTGAGGTTGATAGCGATGAAAAGGCAAGATTGATGACGAGGGAGTCGGCGAGAGAAATGGCGAAGTGGACGGCGAAGGAGTCGTCGATGGTGACAAAAAAGCTTGGCAGGGAACAACATTAACGTTTAAGTGAGAGCGTAGGCTTCCGCGGCCGGAGTCAGTATTTACTAGGCTGTCATGGCGAAGGTGCCGACGTTTCGGTCGCCATTCTGCGACCTTCCTCAGGCCGTATAGCAGTACGCCCTGAGGAAGGTCGCAGAATGGCGACCGAAACGTCGGCACCTTTGCCATGGACGCGGCGTCACCCGGACAACCTAGTAAATATTAACGTTTAAGATTTGCGTGAAATACGAAGCCTCCGACGAAGACGGCTTTGGTGGGGTTATGGCATCAGAGACGGCGGCAGCGCAGACGGCGGGGGCGGGGGAGGGGGCGGGGGCGGCGCTAGTTGCGTGCGGCTCGCTCTCCCATGCAAATGCAGCGCGCGGCGCGCCGTACAATGGGCCATGCGAGCGAGCTACGGCCGCCGCCTCGTGTGCCATTGAGAGCCCGCCAGCGCTGGCGCCGCCGGGCGGCGAGGTGTCCAGGGCAGCGGGGTCGGGTGCACGCGGGGGAGGGGGGTGCGACGAAGTATGGACATCGTGCTGGTGGTAGCGGTGGGGATGAGGTAAACGGTAGTGATAGTAAACTGGTTGCGTTGACTGTGGCGCTTGCGGCGTTGCAGGCGGTGGCGGGGCGAGCTACGGTTTAGTTATGGACCGAACTTTAAACCATGTTTAGTCAATTTTCTTTGATCTCAATGGATTCCGGCAGTACTGATGGTCCAAAAATGAATCTGAATCTCCTTGATGTCGCAAACGAGGTTGTAGGGGCAGTTTGGTAAAAGACAGGAAAATAATGAATATAGGCTTCAAAGGTAGCATGAATAGGATTGTGGTTTTCCGAGCTGTTGGATCTAATTCTGAAAGAATTTCTAATTATTTCACCCATATCTCCGGCGGACGACTACTTTCTTCGTTTGATATCGGATGAAGTGATCTGCTCGATGACAAATAGCTGGTGACTGGCGGCACTGACTGGCGGTCTTATTTTCAAGTGATTTTCACTTAGCAAATTAGCCCGGAAAACAAGCCCCGCCAATGTGTGGTAAGTTGGAGGGAGAGATGGGTAGAGTGAGGTTAGGGCGCGGCGGCGCGGCGGTGGGTGGCCGTGTGGGTGTTGTGGGTCGAGGTGGGGCGGGCGGTGGGGTCGTGTGCGAAGTCTCCCTGACCTCGCGGCCCCTGTTGCCACTGCGTTGCCGAGAATGCCGCCGGCGCCTCTGCCCTTTGTGTACACGTCTGTATGAACTTGATTGCTTGTGCCGTGCGCACGGGAATTACAAGGATGCGTTTTCATTATTCCTGCCAGCGGCTTATTCCTTCTTCTTGTCGTGATAGACGAACAAGTCTAGGATAAAGAGAATTATCTTATTGTAATAAAAATTGCATGCTGAAAAAAATCAGAAATTGTTATTCTTTTTTGCTTCAATTTACGATAAAACGGACCTTTAAGTACTTTATGATGGACGTGAATATAATATATTTAAATATTATTTAACCTGTTAACTCCGTCATGAATATGAAGTTGACATAACACCAGAAATACATTAGTTTTTTTTTTTTTTTGTTCTTTATGCCTCGATGCTTTAAACCTGATGTTTCAAGTGTGAAATATTGAAAAAAATATGAAGAATCATATTTTTTTCTTCCTCATCGTTTAGTTCTTACATTGTGGGTATTTCAAGATAATTAGTTGGAATCATTATATAAGTGAAATATTTGTGATATGATCTTGACTGCAGATCTACATCGTGCATGCGAAGTACATGAAAATGACTATATTTTGCCTTCACCATTTTGAACCGAACTTCCTCGTTAGGAAAGGAATGGAAAACGGCCCTATGTGCATCGTAAACTATGTTAATACAAGAGAGATGCATATTCCACCAAACTAACCGCATATGATATAGTGCCCTCAATTCTTTAATATTAGAAAAAACACTGAAAATCATAGGAAAATTTGAAAAGAGATGAGAATGGGTTAAGTGAATTGAACACGACATAATACGCTATATATAATGTGTTAATAGACATATTTGGTTTCTACTAATAAGGGACCGAATAATTGAGAAAATGTCCTTTGAAAAAAACATTTGAAAATTAGGTGATTGGATTTGAAAGTAAGGTTATAATAATAATAATAATAATAATAATATTTAAATATTGAGAGAATTTGTGAGCGTAGCAGGGCATCGAAAAAAGTTATTACATTTTTAATATCAGTAGGAAAAGTAGGAATGTTCAAGTGGCCGCTCATCGTAACAAAGTTATTAAATGAAAGCTAATAAGAAGTTGAATAAAATAAGTAGGGTTTCAAATAGCTTTCCCAACGTGTCAAACCTCAAAAACGAGTATTTTATTCCATTTTTTTCATAACAGTATTCATCAGGAAGTAAAGTAAAGTTATAATTGTGATACAAGAACTTCTTTCTCTGAAAAATTATTTTTATAACTTCATAAGCGTAATTTCGTATTTTGAAAAATATAAAACTCAATGTACAATTGGTCCTCATTTTTAAAAAGTGGGACACGCTGACAATCATTACAATAGTTGCAGCCGACACAATACAAATTCTATTTATTAATCACAACGATGTGGCGAGAAAAACGAAATCAAACAAATTCTCTCTTGTTACTTTGGAACAGCTAACCTTCTGCCATGTACCTATAGTGTCAAAGTGACTTTGAGTTCTGAGACAAAGGATGCATCTTTAAATGTCATCTTTTCAAATAGTCCACCTGCAGGTAGGTACTAGTAAGGCGGACGTATGGAACGTGTTGTGAGAATCAAAATATGATGGGTCACTGACCCACTGTGTGTGCTCTTTGGTGATCATGACGTCATGTGACAGTTGCAGTCGTTCGAGTCATTGGGATAACATCAGCTGTCACAGTTCATAGCCATCAACGGCTGATGAGATAAAAATAGAATATACCATGTTGTTTGAACAGAAAATTCTAATTGTCAACACACCACTATTTAAAATTATATACAATGTGATATTAAGAACACGGCTTTTTAGAAAACCATTCATTTGTATTACCCGTACCACTATAACTTTCACCCTGCACAAACATCTCAATATATTTTGAGAAGTAATCAGGATTCGGAAGGGTCCGTAACTATTTTCTATTTATATATAAAAATTAAACTCTTTGAACAGAAATATAACATGAAAGAGCAAAGAGATATTAATAGAAATAACAATAATAATAATAATAATAATAATAATAATAATAATAATAATAATAGTAATCGGGAATATTAATGGGATTGCTTTGATTCATGTTGAATAGGAAGAAGATGTTAATTGATAGAATAAAACGCACATCAAAATTATAATTTAAAAATGTTAATTCAGAAAAGATTGTGAATGAAATCTCTTCAAACCGCAAACAAGATCAAATGAGTAATATATTATTGATTTACGATACGTTTTGTTTTAAAAAGTATTTGGCAATTAATGTAATATGTTTTTATCTACGAACATGTTGGAGAATTCCATATTACTCTGGTCTACAGCGAAAAGGTATCTTGGGAGAAATGAATCATTTCGTGCACTTTTGAGAATTATGAACACGATATCATATTTTAATTGCATTGTAATTTCTTGTTTTAATGATATAGGTGATTACACTGGGCCAAATTCGCTGATATTTGAAATTGCGCATTCGCGTAGTCCTTCGTTTATTGTAGAATACCATGAAACGCATCATGTTATTGTGACCGTTTTGTCAACAATCTGGATTTGTGGATATTATGGACAGGATGCATTTATTTTCAACATTTTTTAAGCATGCGAACGCATACAAATGCTAATGTGTAGAAATCTCATAAATAACTTTGGTAAATCAAAATCTTCTGTATTTGAGATGCAAAGTGTTACATCAGGTCTAGAGTTTATCTCTACACATCGTGTTTGAATCATGCTTTGCGATAAATGGTAAGACATGTTTTTAAGAACATTAGGAAAAAAATTATAAAAACAGACCCCTGCAGAAGTAGTCCGGGTTTATTTGTAGTAACACAACGCAAGTTGCTGGAGGTTATTCATAGATATGTGTAAGATTTGTGTCAAATCAACTCCCCTTCATATGGCATAATTTCGATTTCTGTTACCCGTGCGTTTAGTCTGAAAAAACGTCGCAAGAGGATTAATCAATTACTGCAGTACATATACTACAATCGTCAAAGGTGACAAATATATGTACACTTTATTGTGATTGCGCTTACGTTTGAAATGAAACAAGACAGGAAATATTGTTGGGACTGCAGGAGCAAGGCTCGTCAATAAAGAGCCTGGAAATAGGAAAGAAGAACGTGAATCCCCGTTTTGAGAATCTACGAAATATTGCCTCAGTTACGGTTAATGAGCAATTTGGTTAATGAAATCAATTGCGTTGATACAGCATTCATGTACTTAAAAGCAGACATTTTCGAAACACAGTTGGCATAATTCGGGAGTTTTCGTTGTCACAGACATTCACTCACACCTTCAAAATGAAACTTTGGAAGGCCCTTTGTGAGGATGGCTAATTGGTATTTCGGCCACTGATTTTTCCACTACAAGATCATTACATAAACATTTACCTCCAAAATATCTGTTCCAACTGGTATTTCCACGAGGCACGTCACGTGCGGGTTTCTTCAGCAGCTACGTGGCAGCCTACGTGAAGCAGCACAGCGGGGCAAGTTCAAGGGCTGCGGATGTGGCGGCGGCGATGTTGCATCACCTGGTGAGAGAAAACTCCGCCGACTCGCCCCGGTGCCCCATATCTCCCTCCTCCTCCACCTCCTCCTCCGCGTTTCCCAAGCGCTGAGCGCCCGCGCTCTCCTCACTGCCATCGCCCGCTGCCACCACGCTCCTCCTCGGTACCCCCACGTCGATATTTTATTCTACTACGTTATTCACAATTCAACTCTATAGCGTAACTGAAGGGGTGCGTATTCCGAAACTCCAGAAAATGTGCCAAGATAGTTCCTACACCTTCTATAGTCGGGATGTTCCTAAGTGTCGCCACTGGCTCCACCGGCTCCTTCCCACTCCCCCACCCTCACCCCCCTTATTGCCTCTGTCTCCACCTTAATTTAGCCTTCTCTTTCACCCCGCCTTCGTCTTCGCCTTCGTCCTCCGTCTCCACCTTCACGTCCACCTCCGACACCGTCACCGCCTCCGCCTCCGCTTTCGCCGCCACCTAAACCACTCCACCACCACCACCCCGCCGCCACGCGCCGCTGGAAGCAGTGTTCTCACGCGATAAGACTTGCGCGAGCGTCAGCAGCAAATGTCGCACTTGGGTTGGCTGTGGGTGGGTTAATGTCACGTGCGTTTGTTGTGTGGTTTCTGTCACAAAGTCTGGGTGCTATGTTACGTAACGAATGCTAAATTTATCTATGTTGATTCGATATTTTTAACATTCGAAACTTTCTGGCTGCCTCAAGGAAATTATTAGTCAACGGTTTGAAGAGTACGTATACTAGTAGATGAAAAATGAGCAGAAAATCTTTGCTATTAAAACGATCGTTTTCTGTATAAATGTTCGTCTTCCCTTCAGTTGTACTCATCCTGACCCATATGTGCTTGAGCAATTGTTAGCGCAGACTTTCGCGGCCAATTTTAATACAGGACGTTGATCGTATCTACAAATAGAACATTGTATTAATATTTTACGAATAAACAACGCAGTTTCAGAGTACTATCCTTATAGTATACATAACCAACATTTCTAATATTATGAGAACAATATTATCATTTAGTTGCTGTCAGAAAGTAGTTTTCAAAATTGAAGGAACTGATAATAACTTTCTTTAAAGTCAAAAACAACGAAAACTATACAACTGTTGTTTTTCAGTTACAATCTTGTGAATCATACTAATTTGTTCAGTGTGCATAGAGTGGTTTACCAATTTAGAATTAAACATGCAGACACAGTAATATGAAAAATGAAGAGCAGTATGAACGAGCAGTATAAAGATGCAAAATTATGTTGAGTTTAATAATCCTTTTGATTTATATTTATGTAAATTAGAAATTTAAAAACTGGATTAAGGAGAAAAAATATTTTACTCAGTCATTATCTGGGCATAATTTCTGTAGGAGAAAGTATTATTGTAAATGACCATTTCCTGTTATTCATGAATTGCTGTAGCAACGAAAAAATTGTACTAGATATGGTAATTAATTTTGTTCAGATGAAAACTTTGATTTCAAATTAGTTGTCCTCGCATTGATCTACTATGTGAGCCAGAAAGACTTCCAGTGTGTATTGACAGAACGCTGTGTAACTGCCTGAAAATCGTTTCCTTATAAGCACTAATCGGATTGAGATAAAATTTCTGCCGGATGTCAAGGAAACTATTCAAGAATTCTGATTTAAAGTATATTATCTTCAAAAAGGATGTGGTTGAAATAACTTAATATTTTTCATTGTTAGTTCACACACGTATTTGTAGAATTCCTCTATCTTCTAAAGAGAGGGAACAATATAATTATGGCCAATTCCATGTATATGATTTTCAGTGACTTCTCTGATCACGTTTGATTATTGTATGTTGATCTAAAAATCAAATATATAATTATTTAAATCAAATTAATGTCAAGCTCTTATAGGATCTTTGTAGTGATGAATATCTTCAGTTTTAAATGTTGGCTCCTTCATATTTATTAATGATTTCCAATCAATGATTTAGGAAAAAACTTTTATGTTGTGGAATATCTCCAACAGAATTCACACGTTTGACCCGAAACAATTCAATACTGAAGAAAAAATTACGAAATGTAATGGAACGTACTAAATATTAAAATATTATAATAAATACTATAACAGAATCATCGAAAAACGATTATTTATTTGACTATTTTGTATTATTGTAATTCCAGTTGTCAACTTACAATGACTTAGAACTGATAGAGCTACAATAGCAGGTATTAATCTCAATATTTGTAACTTTTAAAATTTCAAAAAATTCAGCCATTTCAATGCAAAATGAACATTGCGCCATTTTTATACGCATTATTCATTCTATCTTATGAAAATAATAAAAGGAATAAATAGAGTCGTTTAATTCTTTCTTATACATTGCATTTATTTAAAAAATTAATTACTTGTTTCTTCATAAAACTGTACATCACTTTTTTAAATCGCTGACTTTTAACCTAAATACAATAAAATAATTAACTAATTAATTGTAATGTTTACCATCGACAAAACCCCACTATTTAATAAGTTATTTCACGTCATTAAAAACTCGCTATAAATCAAATAATTCAGATACATTTTCATTTAATAATTGTACCAGTACGAATATTCCGATGGTGTGGAAAATGAATTATTAAAGAATAACTTGATCATTTTCTTCAGACAAAATCTTAAAATTTTAGAAAATATTATCTTATATATCTTCCTCCAAAAATTCATTTGAAAATTGAAATAGAGATTTCAATCCTATCACATAGGCTACAACAATTGTTCATTTGTTAAGACAGAGGAAGTGTGTAGGAATGGGACACTTTTTACATTTAACTGTTTAATTTTATTCTTTCATAACATAAACTGTAAACATTGTTTGAGCTAGTACTGTTGTTATATTAATCTATACTATAAAAGTTAAGAAATCTTTGTTACTTTTGGAATTACATGCACATTATTATGAGAGTGTAAAATGTCTCATCCCTCCCAGTAGGAAGGTAGGATGGGACATCTCGGCAGGGGGACGTGACTCCCATATAGGCACATTATATTTGTACATGCAAGACACAACTAATAAATTCATGTATTTTTGATATTCTATTTTGACAAAGGATATTTATACATATACGGCTCAAAAAGAAATTAGTAAGTATCCAATGAATATTTCTTTTTCGAAAAAGTTTTCAAAGGGAAAATAAATGCTAGGGGCACCGTAATTCCCAAAGCATAGAATGAAACTAGTAGGGGTAAACCAGCTCGTACGTTTTCGCCCTTAGTAATGATTAGGGAACGGATTTTCACGTAAATACATATTTTCATAGGAACAAATGACGTTTGAATACCTTGAATACCAATACATTGAATTTGTTTCCTTGAGTTTGTTACACATTGTGAATGAATTGCTACAATTTTTAAACATACTTTTACATATTTTAGTATTAGTATATATTTTCACATATTTTAGCCTTTACTACTATTTTATTAAAAAAATATTTCGTTATATTTGAATATTATTTGTACGACGAAACACATCAAATACGAATTTCTCGAATCTGTCTTTCTGTTAAACTTAGCAATGTAACACAATGCTTTTATGTCCTCCTGGCCTTCGCTTCGACTGACCCTTTGTTCCTGCTTCTCGGAAACCGAGTAGGATGAGCGGATGCTCGAGAAGCAGAAGTACAAGTAAGCACATGCTTGCCGTGTTACATTTGAGACACGCGAAACACAATTTAAATCGCGCTTCAGCTCTCCACTACAATTGGTCACGTATGCACTGCCTCAACATAATCACTGATGGGACTGGACTGGTGTGTTCTGGGTTTTGTATGTTTGACACAAAATTTTGCAAATACTCATGTGTTCGAAAAATTGAACGTAACCCTTTTTGAAGAAGTTCTTCATTAACACATTTTTAATGAAAAAATGTTTATCTTGATTAATGTATTTGGAGGAAGAACACCAACAAATTTTTGAATTTTTGCAATTTTCAAAAACCAGAATTTGCAACAAACATGTGACCTGCGCCATTCTCGTGTACTAAGTACTGCCCACGGTGAAAATGTAATCAAAATTGTTGGTGCCGTTTGAGAAAAAAATTATTAACAAAATTCAGAATTGCCTACATTTCACGCAAAATTACCCGAAAAGTACTTAAATTTTCGAAAGTTATACACGACATTATTTCAAAATCTATCTTAAAGGAGCATATTTCGTTACGGGAAAAATATCAATCTTATTTTAGTTCTAGGAAGACTGAAAAAATTTTGAAATTTTGCAATTATCGAAAAATCAGGGGTTACCACGAACATGAAACCTGCACCATTCTCTTAAAGTTCTTCACACTATCAAACGACAAAATTTAATGAAAAATGATGGAGCCATTTTTTGACAGTTTTGAACATGTCCTTGTGACTTCATCTAAAATATTCCCCAAAATTAAAATTTTTGTTTCAAATTCAAGGGATCGCGACATCAACCAAATCGATAGGGGAATTTCAATTTTGGAGAAAGTCAGCTGAAGGATTTAGCCCCTAGCATTGTTCACAGACAGGCGGACAGATAGGTCTGACAGGCAGGCGGACGGACAGACGGACAGACGGACAGACGGACAGACAGACAGACGTTTTGCCTTCATTCGCTGTTTTGGTATCAGGGACCCACAAAATATGGATGCTGGCTACACCACATGTTAGAGGATTTTGTTTCTAAATTTAGCAACTGGATTTATCCATTTTTCGTTACCAATGCCCTATAAATGATTTTTCTGTCTATAATTCGCCGTTTTTTCATTACATAACTTTCTCTCTACTCCGTTGCGAGAAAGTAAAAGTCACTGGTTTATCTGTTTCTACTGATGGTATCTGCGACAATTGTTAAAAACCATTTGCGGCTTTTACCGTCGAGTGGACATAAACAGTGGTTTTATTTGATTCCTCAGCATTCCATGCATCTTGAGGAGGAAAACCAAACTTATGATAAAATTGGCAAAGATTGTCAAATAAATTATCCATATTTGTCTTAGTGAAGCAAACCGCAATTCCAAGACTGGTGCTCTCCGGTTTTCTCAAAGGGAGTGGGTTGTGCTTTGATATAAAGCGAAAACGCCAATCCCTTCCAAACATCTGATACTCCTGCCAGGTCTTAGGAATGGTTTTACAATGTAGCGCATATTTGCTTGGAAGCAACTTATCTCGCTTGCTTATTTGTTTAGCCGTAGGCCAATTTCGATAACCTAATGAAATATTTCTATAAAGAGTTTACTGTTTCTCATTAAACAACTTCTCTAGGTATAACATTTCTAGCTGATTTAAATTCATTTACAGAGTTGAAACTGTTTCTTTTCTGCTAGTATCGCTGAAGAGATGTCTCCTAAAATCAATGTACATTTGATACTTTTTTATTGATATACCATGCTCAAAGTCATCTAATGCAGCTTTAATTTCAACTTCAGTGTTTTTTTTCTTTTGGTTTTATTTTAAAGCATCCTGTTTTAATCTGAAAAGGGAATACATTTAAGTTAAATATTAGACTACTTATGTACAAGCAGGGCATGTGGAACATAAATGTGTTGTTCATTAATGGTCCCTCCTGCATTTTCATTTGGCAAACCTCCCTCAAAAATCCTTGTTAGACTTTAAGAACAGTAATACCCTAGAGAAAGACATAATTGTTTTGAAACGTTAATAATCACAACAAGCTTTCCTCCTAGACTAATTGTAGTTAAATATTTCAATGCTTACATTCTCCTATAAATCATAACAATATTTTTAATGTTTTACCAAACTTAATAATTTCTCACGCACGCTACGAACAATAATTTTCATCCGTAATTTCTTCACAGAAGATAAACAGACAGTATTGACAAATTTGGCATCAAATGGGAAGGCTGGAAAAGGTTTGCATGTTGTTTTCAATGTCCCATGCCTCCTGCGTCACATCCCTTCCCACTCTTCCCTACTTCTTCTGCTTTCAACCAATTTATTGTTTACACTGCAACTACCAATCACCATAGCTATTGAACCATAAAATATCTTTATCAATGCCAATGCATCTTAGTACGTATCTAACAACACCATGCAATAAGATCTACAAATTCCCTCCGTATACAAAAAATAATACATCAAATAGCAAGCGCGCCTAAACCAACATCCAAACGCCCTAGCCATCAATCTTCTGAACGACAGTGAAATTGTTGAACGACTCAAGACACATCACATCTGAGACTTTCCATTCCAATCCAAGTAATTATGTAAGAGATACTCTGCACAATGTTTAATGCACTTATGTTCATCATCAAGCACCAATTTACTGAATGTTAAATTAAAAAGAAAACGTTGTAAATAAGCAGCAAAAAACATTGTAAATAAAACGTTAAAAATGTCAATTTCATTTTTAATTGTTTTGATTGTGCAAGCTGTCACGTTATTCCTGTTTTCACCGTTAGAAATAAAGTGAAATAAAATATTATTATTATTATTATTAAAATTTCGAAAAACATCTCCAGTAAATTTCTATGTTACGATTTTCATTTGTCGCATTCCTTTTACCTAATTTCCACGATAATGAGGGCTGCTTCGTTCGAAAAGCTGTACGACGCTTGCCGTTTATTTTTCTGGACGTAGTAACTCAAGTAAGGATTAGAGCGGCTGTGCGCTCGCCGCTTGCCACGCACCCGCCATCTGTCGGCAGAGCGCAGAGACTGAACGCCGTGGCACTGGCCGCGGCCTCCTCCGCGCCGTCAGTCGCACGGCGCCGCTGGAGGGGGCACGTTGCCTGGCGGCGCGGACGCTCCACCGCCGTCAGCACAAGACCTCGCAACCTCAACAGCCAACAACAAAACAGGAAAATAAAGAGAGAAAACCAAACAAATGAACTGGTGCGTCGAAGTCTTGCAGGTGGTACGACGTTTGTAAACGAATACCATACCAATACACACAATGTTTTCTAATGATATTAAAATTCAGTATTTAAAGTTTATTGTAAGTAATCATTCAAAAGAATATTACCGGAAGTATGTTCGAATGCCTCACAAAGTCATTAATAGACATTTTTTGCACTTTTCCTAACACTTGGTCGTTAGCAAGCATGGTGTGTGTTGGTTTGGTGTACCTTTACAAATGTGTCTCACATCACGTGTGATGTAACGCCTGCAAGTCTCTGTACATCCAGTACCTTGTTGTGTTGTTGATGATAAGTGCTTCCAGGCGCGTCAACTCGAAGATCATTAGTTCTGTAAGTGTAATGGATGTTTTTATCGTGGGAGGTGGCGGTGATCTTCCTGGCTGGCGGGATACAGCACTGAGCTTCGTCGCCTTGCGGGGATTTTTCCCAACCAGGTATCTCCCACGAGCGTGGCCCCACACCAGCTGCGGCAAGCTATGAGCTGCCGACTGATCTCCCAACATGTAGTGTAGTGCAGGCAAGAGTAAATGTAAGGTGGGAGGAGAGGACAACGAACAGGAAGGAGTGACAGCATGCGGTGCGTGCCCGCTTTGTCTGGGAAATACATCGCCTTTCGCCTAGAAACAACAGAAAAGCACCGATCAGAGTGGCCGTCTGCTAGACTTCTCCTTCAGACAGCGGCTGAATTCTACCTAGTGGCTCTGTCGCTCTTGTCGAAAATGCTACCGCCGTCGGAACTGGAACCATAGGGCCTTCCGGTTATAGGCACTGCAGTGATATCAACCTTGAGCCAATTGTCCGGTCTGTTTTTTGTTTTTGTTCTAAATATTTTTATGTTGGTATTTTTGGGTTTGTATTTTTGTCTTTTGTATTTTATTTACATACACATTTGTTTACATTAATTTATTTTAATAAATAGCTGCGTTTCCTCCTTTCATCTCTTCAGAATGTCACAAAACTTAAAATTAACAGATTTCGCTCAGACTGTGGATCGCACATGATCTAATGAATTGTTTAAGGCAAGAAGAATGTTCAACAAGTCGCATGAATGATTCGAATGACAAAGATATTTCAAATTTATAGGTTCGTAATTTATTGATCCTGATTCTAAATCTAGAATAAATGCAATAAATTCATTATAAATAGAATCCAATAAATTCAAAGTATAAATAGCTCATGCTTAAAGTTGCCTCTTTACTTTAGGCGTAATTTAGCACTCACTCATAGAACAGATAGTTTTGCCAAATTGTTGGCAAATAACTAGGTGAACGTGATATATTGTTCAGAATGTATTGTTCCATGTCTCTTTGCTTTTGTCAAGTAGATGGCAAATAATACCAGACGGGAGCTTAGAGCTTCTACCGGGTAGGGCGGTGACCAACTGGAAGCCGACGTCTGCTCAACGCCGAATTTCACGGTAGAGTACAGAAGGAACACCGCCACCTCGCGAACACACCTTTCACCACTCACGGAGCTAACGAACACTTGAAACAGAAACACGAAATACTCATTCACTCACTGATGCAGCCGTCTAGACATGCGACATCCATAACAAAACATGGATTTTCCAAAACATCGATGTTCAAAATTAAAACATCGTACACAAAGCCATCGATTTTTTAAAATTTAGTTAATAGTACTAGTTGTCAGAGACTAGTTAATTCCATAATAGAACTACTATGTACTAAACTGAGTCTGAAAGCCTGGGCACTCAGGGTCACCTCTGGAGTTCAGAGCTTCCTCAGGTCGCCGAAAACGGAACGGGAAGAACAGGGGCCTGCGGACCTTCGCCTGCGGCGCCGCACACGCCGCACTCTCGGCGTAATACCAAGATACGCCGAGGAACTATCAGAGCATCAGGGTCCTCGCTCAAGAGAAGCTCTGCTCTGCTCTGCTCTACGAAGGACCGTTCCGTTCGAACATGTGAATCATCAGTTACAATTCAATACTTTCTCTCTTGCAGTGTTGTAATTATTAGTGTTTCATTTACATTTAAAAAAATCGAAAATGTAAAAACATCGAGCACTAAATATCGATAATAAAAAACATCGGTTTAAAGCATAGATGTTAAAACATAGATATTTTTTAATAAAAACAACCTTGTTTTCAAAACACGGACATCGATGCTGCCGACACGTGATACCGACGCTTTTTAGTCCAAGGCGATGAGAAGCCGCGCCCACGTAGAAAAGAAAATCGGGACCGTAGAAGCAAGAGAGCGCCAGGTGAGTGAAGACAGAACAGAAGCAGATACTTGTCGTGCGACCTTCCAGCACCACGCCACGCCAGGCCGTGCCTCACCAGGCCGCGTCTCGCCCCTTCTGCTTTTGCCACCGTCTTCGCCTCCGCCAGGGCGCGGCGCCCAACCTTCACGTCGCGCGGACGCCGCCATAAATTCACGGTGCGGGGCGGGGCGGGGCGGGGGGAGGAGGGGAGGGGGAGGGGAAGGGGCGGAGAAGGTCTGGAGGGGACGGGGACGGGTGCAGGTGCGCGCGTGACGAGCGTCGTGGCCGCGAGGGCGGGGCGCAGCGGGCGCCGATTCCGACGGCCACTGCTCGTCACGAAAGGCGCGACCAACAGAAGGAAGACGAGCATTTGCACTTTCGCTTTTGACCATGGGCAGCAAGTAGCGGTAGATGCGTGTTTCTTTAGAGGAAGATGAAGGAAATAAGTTGCATTTCCTGCTTTAAATGAAACACATCAAAATACGAGTATATTATGTGCGTCAACATGCGATGAAGTATGAGAGAAAAAGTGAGAGAAATAAATAGAGAGGAAAGAGAGAGGATAGGAGAGAAAAGAGAGAGGATACGAGAGGAAGGAAAAGTGACAAGGAGAGTGGAAAGGAGGAAGAGAGAGAAAGAGAAAGGGGAAGGAAAGGAGGGAGAGAAATAGAGAGAGCGAAGAATGGAGAAATGCTGGGACGAAGTGAGGAAAGAGGCATGAAGAGAGGATAGCAGATATCTTTATTTACTTTCCTCTTTTCATTCCTCTTCTTATTTCTTTCTCTCTTGAGGGGAAGAGCGAAAGAGATGGAAGGGGAAAGAGAAAGAAAATATGGTGACAAAACAGCTTTTCCGTAAACATCAAAGCAAATACAATACATTACTTGGTAATTAGATTTGAAGAAATGAAGCAGAGACATGTCTCAACGATTCGAGAATAGTTTGAGCAGCTAGTTAATCATGTTTGTCAGAGAATAAGGAAATATTGTTCACAAACTGGAAACATTGATATGAACAGTGAGAGAAGGTTCCTTGTGCCATAGAGAGGCGGTGCAAAAGTATGTGTTTGCGAATACCGGCCTGAGTGTGAAAGTGTGTGCCTCCTATATCGCGTAGTGTACAAGAGGGAAACTATTTATTGAGCTTTCTTTATATTTTTATTAATATTATGCGTTAAATTTTACCATACTTACGTAATATAGAGAACGAATTGTAATTCTGTAGCAAAATCGATGCTTTTTGGACTGTAATGTTCATTTGGTAAATCCTGGTACTGAACTACTGATTAATTCTTGCTACTACATGTTGTAAACAATTCCCTTCAATTGAGCTATTCGCAATTTGCTATTTGCGATGCAATGTGGGGGTGTCTATGTCGACTGGGTCTCAGTGGTGTTGGCGATACTAGTAAACCTACTCCAGCATGATGCCCTCTCGGAATGGGATCGCAGCCGTATGGCCGCAATGGCCGCCAGTAATGAGTTTGGCGTTGCAGGGCCGACAAGTCTACTCTTTCAGCTCCTCGCGGTGGCCCCCAGTAATGCATCCCCCGGTAATACATCTCGAGGCAACGTGATGTGCAGCCAAGAGGGATGGCGATAGGCTAGTCTCCGGTGCCTTAAAACGGCACCATCTAGCTAAGAGAAGGAAATCCCTGACGGAAAACCATCTCGGGGATCCCACGTCCCGGGGGAAGGGGATCGAGGGCCTGCAGCTCACGGCCCCGTCGTGCTCCTCGGAGCGACTGGCAAAGGACACTTCGGTCGAAGCTTCGGACGCGGGTACGCATGGTGGCGCGCTCCTTGAACGGCTCATGATTGGGATTCCCTTCGAGGCGGGTCGCTGTGCACATTGTGCTCAGAAAGGAGGGGGTGGCTACATGGTCACTGATTTGAATAGCATGGTTCGGAATCACGATACTATTCATAGCGAAGTCTCCTTAATATTTTTATGCTCCAAATGCAACAAGAATTACAAAGGTAAGCTATTAGCTTTGAGTCATTTTCCTACGTGCCCGTGTCCGAAATAATCAAAAGAAGACGTTATATGTGACTTATGCTCCGCCAACTTCGCATCCAAATCAGGGCTCTCACAACATTTGCGTCTTGCTCATCCAGACGCACCTCATAGAGCTGGAGCTGCCAAGGTGATAGCGATAGGACTGCTGTGCCTAGAGCAGGGAAAGTCTTCTCTTCGGAGGAAATTATGAAAATCGCTGCATTGGAGAAAGAGCAACCAGAGATATCGAACGAGAATTTGGCCGCTTTTCTGGGTAACACTGCCCGACAAGTGCATGAGAAAAGAAAAGATGCTACATGTCGAAAATGTTTAGTATCCATTGAAACTGAATCTACCGTCACTGCAGAATCATCACCATCTGATGGTCGGAGGTCCGATGTTTCAGCTAGACCTACTAGTGCTGCTGTTACCGCAGGGTCATTAGCCCTCCGAAGACTCCAGTAAAACAAATCTATATGCTGATTTTTTCTTCCCTGTATCCCTTTCCCCTGTATCGAAGGCATACGCTTAAGAAAGGAATAAAGCCGATGTTCGCCTGCTCTTTTGTCCAAAGGGGGCGAAACGTCTTCACAGACGGAGACAGCCTTGTACCGATTCCCTTCCAAAATGTTGGTCCATATGCACTTGCAATGGTAGACATTGCTTCGCCGGAAGCATATTGGGAGCTCCTAACGAGGAGGCCGCTATAGTTCCAGAGATGAAATAATTATAAACGTTGTCATTGCCAACAATAGTATTTAATATAAGAGCAGCTTTCGATGGCTTAGCCATCATCATCAGTTGTCTGCTGAATGTAAGCCACAAAACGACTACAATTAAAACGTAATGACAACGTTTATAATTATTTAATAAAAAATGCCAACGATAACGCACCACAACACCTATATTCAGAGATGAATCTGAAGCTTTCGGCTGTGCCCATCCTGTTTGATTCTGTTTTATCTGCTTTTGACATGGCTAGTCCCGACACCGCTGGTCGGTTAGGACGGGACCAAACTTTTTTCAGGTCCCGGCGGCTATGACGTCCGGAGAGGTAACTACTGAAACTTGTCTTTACAGAACCACACTAGATGCTAAGCCTAACTGGAAGGAAACCATTTCAACTTGGATGCGAATCAGGGGCACTTTTAAAACTAATGTAGATCAAGAGCTCGTTGAGGTGGGAAATAAAACTAAAAGAAATATTCAATCCCAGAACCAATTGAACGAGACCTATTCCAAGTTAGTGGAGATATTGAGAGGCTCCTCTGTACCGTCCACCGTCAGTTCTGAAAGGTTCCGTAGACATGAAGGCAAACGCGCTAGGAAGCGCTACTCATATGCTAGGGCGCAGGATATTTTCAAGAATAATCCAGCGCTTTTAGCGAAGTGCATTAGAAGGGGCTTTGACTGTACTTAAGTCGACAGCCCCTTAACAAAGATAAGATTAATGACCTGTACAACTCTGGGGTAACACGTTCCCAATATGTCTTTCCGAATTAAGAGGGGACGAGAAATCGTTCGCACCTGAAATGGACCCAGACACAATTCAATACGCGGTGCAAGTTACCGTAATTAAAAGTCGTCTGGCTAGGATCAAAAATTCCACGGCTCCAGGACCTGATAAGATAAAAGTTAGCCACATATTCTCAGGAGTAAAAATTGAAATATTGTCCCTATTGTACCCCCAAATTTTATACAGTGGCTTTGTGCCTTCTGAGTGGAAAGCTAATCGTACCATCCTTATACCAAGGATGGTAAGGATAATAAGATTGTCACTAACTAACGCCCCATCACAATTAGGTCTCTGCTGTGCAGAATCTCTTGGGGCATTACGGATAATTCGATCTTTGGTGAAATTCAATCCACGCCAGAAAGGATTTATCCCCGACCCTAATTGTTTCGCTAATATTCAAATTGTTCATGAAGCTACTGTGACATGAAAAAAGCAGAGGGGGATGTAGGTGCTGTGCTAGATATATCCAAAGCTTTGGCACTGTTCCTCATGTGGCTTTGTGGGCTTTGGTAATGGTCCGTTACCAATTTGGTAATGGACTCTTACGCCGATGTTTCCACGGTCATTCAGCTGAACCCCTAGAAGGGTGACTATTCGTAGAGGAGTAAAACAGGGGAATCCCTTGTCCTCACACCTTTTTAATCTCGTCATGGGGTGCCGGTTTGATAAATGGGAAAACATGTAAGGATACACGCTATTGGAAAGGAGTGTGTCCGTGTTAGAATTTGATGACGATCTGGTGCTGTTAGCAAAAGATGCCCCAGGAGCTCAAAACATTGGTTGATAGTGTGGTGGAATATCTTGGAGCCCTCGGAATGACATAGTCCGTCGCGAAATGTTCATCACTTGAAATTACAACCTTTGAACGATTCCGGTTCATTGAGGACCTGTCTGGAAAGGTTGGCGGAAAGAATTCCCTTGTCAATAACAATCATACACCAACATACCTGGAAGTGAACTACTGCAGCTGTAAAGGCTTCCCATGTAAAGCATCCATATCGAATTTGATGCAAGCAGTGACGAGGCTTCAGAAGGTGCATTTATTAGAAGTTGGTATTTTTTCATACCTACATAATGCCACATTACCTTTATCAATTGGTTTTATCTATGTCATCTATGTCAATGCTCAGGTACTCGGGCGGTGAAATCAGAGTGGCAGGCAAACAGTTCCTACATCTGCATTTGAATACTGCAGATGGATTATTCTACGTGGCCAAGAGAGATGGAGGACTGGGATTGCTGCGGCTCGTCCAACACATTCTTAGAGTTGCGCTGAACCTAGGATTACGATTAGAAAATCTGCAGACCCTATTTGCAGATGGTTGACCTCCTGTCCAAGTTTCTACCAACGGACATTGAAGACCGCAAAATCACTCGTCTAAACTGGCCCTATTGTGAACAAGATTTAAGGGCTTATAAGAAGAAATGCGCCGATGACGATGTAGCCGCCTGGGAGAAGCTGGGATTCCACGGTAAAGAGGTTAGAGCGCATATAAACGATCTGATTGGAAATGCCTTTTTGAAAGATTATCATCTTCTGAAACCTGGTCTTTTTATCACTGCTCTCCAATTGAGATCAAATTCCGCTGCCAAAAAAACAACTCTTAGTAGAGGAAGGCTCAGATAAGATGTATTCTGCAGGCAATACATCGGTAGAAACCATTAATCACATCCTCGGTCATTTTTACGAAGCCAGCAAGAATAAAGCGCCATGACGAAATCAAGAAGTTCATAGAGAGGAAGATGCTCCGGGAGCCACTTTCTCTGTTGCCGAAGGGGTTAGACTCAAACCTGACTTGGTAATAAAAAGTTGGGAAAGTATCCAAGTGGTTGATGTGACTGTCCGCCACGAGGAAGGGTCTAACGTTCTGAAAGCAGGGGAGGAAAACGGGCTAAAATACCAACCACTCACCCCCCTAGCAGCCCAACTTCATGGAGTACCCAACGCCAGAATCCTGCCAGTGATGGTTTGAATCTTTGGTGCTACGCCAGGATCCACAGTCAGTGCCCTCAAGACCCTGGGGATCACGTCTCGAGGCGATCTACTGACTCTCGTTAATTGCTCTCAGAAACTCAATTAAACTGTACACACAATTTGTAAATTACGTTGGAGCAATTTTGCATGGCTGGTAGTAAATGCAAGAAAAGAACTTCATTGTCTTTTGGGAAAGTCTATGGAACCCAAGGGATCCTAAAATGCAGAGGAATTACTTAGTTAACACGACTTTAGGTGAGAAGTGTGTGTTGTTTTGTAACATATCGGAAATTGTGAGATAGGAATTCACGTTTTGTTTTTTCTTAGTGAAATAATTGTTTTTTGGGAAAGTGTATGCTCGCCCGCCCGTCAGTCCATCTCTCCGTGTCCGCGTCTCCATTCGTGCCCCTATCCCTCTGTCCGCTTCTTCATCTGCCAAAACCGACTGTCCGTCCGGCCGTCAGTCCCCCTATTTCTCCGCCCTCAGTGAACAACGGCTAAAAGCAGAGGATTTCTATCAATATTGTTATTCCTCAATCGATCTCGCTGAGGTTGCGGTCCCTTGAATTTGAAACATTTTGATTTATGGGTACCTTACATGAAGCGTCAATCATATTTTCAATTTCTTTTCTTTAGTAGAACACAGTACTCATATAAAAATTCTTTAGATCACATTTTCGTATAACTTTCTAAATTTTCGAAAATTGAAAAAGTTGATATTTTTTCGGCGTCATTGTACAGTTATAATATTATATATATATTGTGACGTACCTGGTGAGACCGGGTATTTCACTGCAATAAAATCCTAATGGAGGGTATCTTTTCCGTGAATGGGTCCCTGAGGTAAGTTGGTATAACATTGGGAAAGTTAATTAGAAAAGAAAATACAATCATGAACAATGTTTATTTACAAGCTGAATTTGTTAAATACATGATCTGACAGTATTTATACACTCTCCCTTGGTACCAAGATTAGGTGTAATATGCATTTATCATACCTTCGGGGCCCCGACCAAATACCTTCGATGCTTGGAGCACGGCTCGTGTCGGCGGGGGTCGCCGACCTCGGCAGCAGCTGCGCGCCGTCGGCGGCTGATGGCAGGGCGGTCGCCCCGGCTGGTAACCTGGCGAATTCTTCCTTATGCAGCTCCTGTCACCTCTGCGCCACACCCTTCTCTAATTACCTTCCGTCGCTGAACTTAATTACTCAACCCGCGGCTGCCACACGTGCTGGTCACAGTTCCGCGCAACACAGTTTCAATATTGTTCTCGCCACACTAATTAATACGAGTGCAATCGATTGTTCTATCGGCACCGAACTCTTATTCTCATAATACTATCGGTATTCACCTCACCTATCTATTGTTTAACAGTTACTATTACTTTATAAACTACTTCGCATGTTCATTTTATCCATGCATTAGCGGCGAGCTCTTCGCCGCTCCGCTAACGTCTTTCTTCTTCGCAATTCTCCTAACGACCATTTCCCGGCCGGGAGCACGCCGGCCACGTCCTTCATCGACGGGCGGCTCGGCCTGACTGTCCTAACGGCTGAACATCTTCGCCGCTCGCTGCCCAGTTCGTAACCGACATTCTCACGCTGTCCTCGCGGCGGCGGCAACGGTGGCGGTAGCGACCGTTGCTGGCTCCCGTCGTTGTTCGCCGCGCTTGGCGTACGTACCGCGCAGTCCAAAATATATACTGATTACTTACACTAATATTCTAATTAGTGTAAGGGAACACATTCTGTGTTTCAATATATATATATATATATATATATATATATATATATATATATATATATATATATATATATATTGTGACGTACCTGCCTTTGGCGGTACTTTCACTGCAAAGAAAATACTAAAGGAGGGTATCTTTTTCGTGAATGGGTCCCTACGAGGAGTCGATATGGCATTGGGACCTTCAATTATCATATGTTATACAATCACGAACATGCTTTATTCACAAACTAATTTGTTATATACATGATTCAGTACACCTATACATTTTGCCTTGGTACCAAGATCAGATTTATCATGAGTTTTATCATACCTTTGGGGCCCCAACAAATACCTCCGTTGTTCGGATTACTGCTCGCATCGGCGGGGGTCGTCGACCTCTGCTGCAGCCCGGCGCCTTCGGCGGCTGGTGGTGTAGTAGTCGCCTCGGTTGGCGGCCTCCTGGATCCCTCAATCTCAGCTCCTGGTACTTCGGCTGGCACGTCGCACTTTCCTCTAATGACCATTCACCGTTTTACCATGACGACAGATCATGCGGCTACTACGCATGCCAGCGTCAGCTTCGCAACACACAGTTCTGGTATTGTTCTCACTGCGTCAAATAGTATAAGCGCGATTTACTGTTCTCCTAGCATTAATCTCATATATTTATCACTTTCCCGGCCTCTACCTAACATGCCTATTGTTCTTGCGTTGGCTAATATTTTATAACACACGCTGCGTGCTTCCTTTGTCCGTGCGAAGCGGCGAGCCTCTCACAACGCGTCCGCAGCCAACGACAACTTCTCCGCCACTGTTGTAACGGCTGCAATTCCCTGCCGCTCCACGCTCGGTTTTCAACCGTCGCTCATCGTTCTCACGGTGTCTCGCTGCGGCGACGACGGCGGCGGCGGCAGCCGTTGGTTCCTCCCCACCGCTGTCCGTCGCGCCTGTCGTGCGTACTACGCAGTCCAAAATGAACTCTAATTTCTTATGCTAATGTTTCTAATTAGCATAATGAAACATTACGTGTTTCAATATATATAACCTGTTTTTTAAAATTAGAACTCTATATGCGGTCAGGTACAATTATTTTCACAATATGAGTAGTTTTGTATAGTTTTCCGTGAAATAAAAGCAATTTTAAAAGTAAGATGTTTTTGAAAACGGCACCAAATATTTTCCCTAAGATTTAGTCTCGGATTAACGAAAATTGGGCTCCAAGTTTAACACAAAATTCGCCGGATTCAAAGAATTTTCGAAAATTTTATAATTTAGAACTAATACGTGAACGTTTTTGCAGTTTAGTACTGGTAGTTTAAAAATTGCTTTTATGAAATACTTATTGATACAGTATTTTTAATTGCCTATTTTAATTTAAAAAATATTACCAATGCAATACAAACTATATTTACATTATTTTCATTACAATTCCGTATATTTGTCATTGTATTAGTAGGCTACTTTTTGTTGTACTAGAAATATTTATCTTCGAAAACCGTTCAAAAGTTTGAAATACCAGTTTTGATACTAGTTAATTAATTCAAGTAAATCCATAAATAATATTTAGCGTATATTTAATCATATTTATAAATTTTGAAAGTTTTTGGAATTTTCAATTTACATTTCTAAAAGGGCAGGCTCGGAGAAACTATCGAGCAGAGCAGTTGGTGACTCGAATTCTCCTCCAGACAGGTGATAAACTGGACTTCGCTAATTAGCTAGTGTTGAAAATTCCGCCATCGTCGAATGGGATTTTGTGTTTAATCTGTTGTGTTTGCCTCAGCCACAAGAACATTAAATATAAGACAAGACAAATTTCAGTTAAACGATAATTCCTTCAGTATAGTTTCACATAAGGTTCTCGCAGACAAAAGTCATAAATAATAGCAAGTTTTTGGGTGAAGTAGTAAGTGCAATTGCATTTCAAGACATTTCTATGGCTATTTGAATTTGCAATACTAAGAATATTCATTTCAGAAGCAATATGTATTATGATAATTTACCAATAAAATATAAATGTATTGCAATATAACCAAATGCATCAATATTACGGAATATATAAAGTATTATGTATTTATTTTCTTTTCTGAAGTGAAAAGACGTAAATACACAATAAAGAGGTATTAATAAAAATTCAATACTTTCGAAATTCTGAAACTAGTTCATAACACAGTATTTGGTCAGTCTTGGTAAAAAAGGCCTCATTTCATTTATTTAAATACACATTTTCAAAATTGCTGTAAATAATATAGAAATGAATGTTTTTAGCTACTTCGTAATCCACAAAAGATTTTTCGTTCCCGGATGTAAACCTTTCTTCCTATAATTTCACGTAAAGCATTAGATACTTTACAAAGATTGCGTGCTTTTTATGTACATGTTCCTGTCAAGAAAACAATATGCTATTGAGATAAAAACTCTCCGTCAAGTTAACATCGCCCGTTTACCCGCAAAGTAATGGAGAAGAGCCTGAACATGACGTGGCTATGGAAGGTTAGATGATATATCAAAGTTCGCTCCGAAGCTATAAGTTTATAGCGTGCCGGGACGCCTGCCGGTAGAGCAAATTACAGTGCATTACTCGACCTACATTAGTCTTATATTTCGGTGCACCGGCAACATTCTTCACTGAGCACTTCCCGCGGGTTTCTCCTTTCGCGCTGTCTTCCAATAATCACGACCGCGGCACGCGAGATATATTGGCGCGGTGAGTCGATCGTAAAGCTAGCTGTTCCAGTTTCGGCCAGAATAGCTATCAGCTCCGCGGCCAATTGCCAGCGCCGGCCTCGTCACGCGCCGGCCAAGGGCGGCTGCAAGGGCGGAGGGCGCCGGCGCGCCGCGGGAGTGCGGGACGGAGCCTGGGAATTCCGTCTGTTGAGAGCTCCGAAACAGGTGATGTAAGATATTAAGAAATTTTGGGGAAATTTCCCTTTCAGAAATACGGTTTTGCTTGAAACCAGAATTCCAATAAATCGGTAAATATTTGGAGATCTATCAAGTTCAGATTCTATATTTTTTATGTATGTTTTTGCTATATATGCTCTAGGGAAATAGTCACGTAACCTCTGACCTGAAATTGCAATCACTTTTGGAAGTTTAAAAGAATTAAAACTGAGGGAATAGAAATTATATTTAATCATGTTTACACCAATTTTAATTTAATGCAGAAATGAGGCCGGGATTGGAAAAAAAAGATTTCAATAAAATATTGACACATGAACAATTGCTGCAGGAAGCTTGAGAAGAGCAAATCGAAAGAACAAATGGAAGTGGGGAATGTGAAGATAAATGCTAAATTAAAAACATAAATGCAGTTTTCCCGGGTGGGTATCGTAGCTAAGTCACCTTGGGAAGTCACCTAACAACCGAGGCGCGGGTCGTGCGCGATCTTCCTTTCCTCTTCCTTGTCCTTTCCTCACTCCTTGCACCCACTCACTTGCATTTACTTGCACTACACTACCACATATGCCGGGAGATTAGAGCTTGCTCCAGCTGGGGCGGTGCTCCATTAGTAGAGTTACCTGGTTGGGAAAACCTCCGCTAGCCGATGGGTAGGTCGGCGCCGGATCTCAACATCCAGATGGGAAATATCACCGCCACCTCCAAAGAGAAAAAACGTGCACTACACTTACGAAACGATCTGTGTTAGCAGTTGATGCGTTCAGAATCACTAATCAATCAATTCAGCCTATCAGCATATCCCCAAACCAAAAGTCTTGACTGGGACACTCCAGACTCTTCGCGCGGAGGTTCGAACTCCCGTCACGTGCGGCGCGGCGGGCGGCACCGGGCTCTGAGCTGCGGCCCGGGCCGGGCCGGGCGCCCCGCCGCTCGCCGGCGCGCGTCTTATCGAGCGTGTAATCGACTAATCGAAGCGATCGACCAATCGCGGCGCGCGCATTTGTCAGGCGCCGCCGGGGGTCTCGCGCCTCCATTTGTCTCGACCAGGCGAGGGCGCTGGGCACTGGCAGCGGGCAGTGGCTGCGATTGAGGTTATGGCCGGCCTCATCTGGGCATCTGGCTCTCATTTTTCCCCAAATTATTTTAGTATTATTTTTAAAATAATGATCACACATACTCAATCGACTATTTAACTGTTGCTGTGTAATTAGATATTTAATCCTACCAGTACTGGGAGAGAAGCTCAGGAACTCACTGATTATTGATTGATTGTTTTTGATAGATTTCAATTTTTTGGGAAGCTGAAAATCATTGGTATTGTTTCTATAGTATTTTTTTTCAAATTGGAATGCAATTTTTCATGAGCTTTGGTTCCAATTTGACTCATTACTGTGTTAGGCTGTAAGTAAAATAATCGGCATTATTCACTCTGAATCTGAACTTTCACATTTTGGAAAAACTTTAATAGTTTATTACAGTTTAATAAATTACTATATTATGAAGATACCTAGTCATTTGTTTGGCAAAAAAGTAATAGTTTTTTTATTAGAAATGTTTAAAAATATTAAGTAAAATAGTTGTCAAAAATTCATTATTTTTTCCTTTGTGGAAACTTAATATACAGAGCCGGTTGGCTAACGCTAACGGTAACACGCTCGGGTCTAGGCTTATTTCCTCTTTTGGAGGTAAAAGAGACATGTGGCGTGCGTGAAGTATTCCTTCATCATATCTAACAAACTGACTACCTGAGCTTTTCTGCGTCACAGTACAGAAAGGTACAGATACAGCTGCAAAAACCGTTCCTCAGAAAGCTAGCAGACTGTCATTGAGCCACGTAATGGAGTAAGTTATATCAATTTAATAATTTAAAAAATCATTACAAAGATAAAAATCAACAAATGTGGAGCGGTGGACTCCTAAGACCATCCCTTGGCCATGCACTGGTGCTGGCTTGGTACTCTCTTTCATTTTGATAGAGTGAATATTGTTTCAGTTATTTTTTGAAACTATGAAAATATAAAGAAAATTGTTTAACGCAGTACTTCATGGCAGTAATGTGTTGCATTATATCACGTATACTAATTAATTACGAAATAATTTTTATATTGAGAAAATAAAGTGTTCTTCAATGCGTATATTCGGTGTTGAAAATTTACGTCATACGTTATACGTTATACGCTACTGAAGAAACCGAACCTTCTGGGGTGTTAAGGAGAGCCAGAAGAAAGATCGGGCTCTCGAGTAGCCACTTCGGCGAGGATATTTCGCGGACTACAGCTTCCGAATCCGTGAGACTTTCGGGGGCGAGTATTGTTGCGTTTTGAGAACTTCCCCTCAATTCCCATTCGAAGATTCCTTTTCATAGACCGCCGCCTCGGACCACTGTGCCGCAGGGAGGGGTCGCAGCTGGGTGCCCGCGTTGCATCGGGTGGAGTCGCCGCGCGGCGTGACGGGACGTGATGGACCTGACGTATTGATGGATTCGGCGCCAGCCAGCCATCTCGCGTTGCGCGTGCGCGCGCTGTTGCCAGCTTTTCCCCTTCTTTTTTCTTCTTTGCCTTTTTTATAACTTTTCAATTGGTCTTCGTGAACAGGGCACACCGTGGACTGCCGAATTAGGTTATTTGGGGGGAGCGTTTAAGTGATCATCTCGTTACGCTTGATGAAGCTCGACAAACGGGGATGGGTTCATTGATATGCTGCGAGGGAGATGGATTTCATTCTCTGCCTGTGTTTAAACGACTGGTTAAACTTGAACCATTACATCTCTTTCGGAAGCAGTTCGGTCTTGCGGGACGCACGGAATGGGGGGGGGGGGCGAGTTCAGACAGGCACAAACTTATTTTTCTCATTAAGATATTATAATTATAAGTGTGTTCAAATTTATAATTTTGAACAAAGTATGAACGGCTAGAAAGTAACCATGATTATACGCTGATTTATTGTTAACATAAAACATTTGTGAAGTTAATTGTATGTAATTGTGTATTTGTGTTTTCTAAATTGTGATGTAATTGAAGTGTATTTGAAATCCTCTCGTCTTGAGAACTTCATTTATATTGGCGATAATTTCTATTTCCCCCAATATTTCCACGCCTTATCTCTATAGTGATACTTATTTACGAGTCCGTACACTGTTTCAGTAAATTAATACTCACAATTAAAGAATACAGAAACAAAATCAACACACACTATATTGAAATGGAAATGCAGTTGCTCTGAATTTACCCAGCTCTCTAGCTGATGTGAAAGACTCTGCCACCGCCGGGTGTCGAACCCTAGGAGTTCCCGGTCATATGCTCTGCAGTGACATCGGTTGCTGCCCTGAGTCAGCCAAGCCGCTCTCTATACGAAGAGCATCCCTTGCTAACTGGAGTGCTGTGCTATCGCCACATGGCTTTAAGGAAGCCCCCATCATATACACCATGTAACCTTTCAAAAACCGTATTTTCAAAAGAAGGATAGTGTTCAAAGATCTCATTCAAATGTGTTTTCAAAACGTTTATTTTGTGTATTAATCTGTGTATAATCATACATTTTATGTGTAATCTACAGATTTGCTGAGCCAATAATAAAGTTCGGAAACGTCAACCAGCTGATGTAATTTTTGTGGCTGACCTCAACGCAAGGATAAATTCCAAGAATTAATTACTCATGGGTTGTGAAATTAAGAATTTTATTTCTTTTCTCAGCAATTAGTTCACTCACTCTTTATCATAGTCGGCAACTCCGAGTGAATGGATCTTTTCCGGACTCACAAGATAAAGATCTGTGAACACGAGGGAGCCACTCTGAGACCTTGTTACACATGTGTCCCACGTCATCTCCGAAGGTTCGATTTGGTTATCGCAGCCGATCGTTCTGGGTCCGTGCGTTCCGTCCTTCGGCAGAGATAGATTGCTCCGCACTGGCCTCAGGAAACGGCTGCTCTAGTCGCTGGGACGTTGTTACCACGTACGGTGGAATCGAAACAACGTTGCGCTATCTCCAACAGCTCTGCGCGCCACGATTACGACAGGTAACATATGAGTCGCGTCGCTCCGACATGGCATCGTATCCGTGTCCGTACGGACGATATTGCTGCCGATGTGTTGGGAGTTGGATGGAAAAGAAACCGGAACTGGGTGAGAGCATCTGTACGTACGTGATTGGGGATCTCTTGATTTTATTTCTTCTCGGTATTGTTTTCCATGTCGTGTCGATGTGTTGTTCAAGTTGCTGTAAAATGTTGTTTGGTTTTTCCCCTTGGGATTTTCTCACACCCATCCTTAGTGCATATCATCAATTAATTCCAATCGATAAGAAATTGTACAATTGTTATACTTTTTAACAACCGTTAGAATTGAAAAGAAATGCACCTGAGAAAAAATATGGCTTCCTTTAAAAAAATAGATATACAGAAACTTCATTATATTGCAATGCCATTGTTGGATTCAAATAAACCAAGAGTGACATTGCTTGCTACGGAAAACACTTGCAGTCCGACAGGTTCAATCAATAATGACTTGGAATTTGACAATTTTTGGTACCCAAGATTATTTTTATTGTTAGGGACGTTTCGATCATTTTGAGCGAGAAAAGAACCAGAATCTATGAAAAAGGACTTTTGAATATATGGGGTATACATTATATGTATTGTATGACGACATTATCAACCAGGAGAACAAAAAATAACCAACTCCACTTTCTGGTGAAAATGTTTGGTGAGTCTGTAACCCAATTTTTAACAACTATTTAAATGGGAAATTTAATTTTATTATTTAAGAGATACATATGAGATAAATCTCTACAATATTAATGGGTTATTGGATAACATTTATGACATCTGAATTATCCTCTTACACTCTAATTTTACAAATATCCGTAAGTATTTATGGTGTATTCATAACAAATTCAGTATTTGGTACAATGATACTTTATTATACAAAATTGAAAACATCAGTAATTGCTTTAACTTACAAAATTAAAAAAACAAAAATTAGTTTAATCAGTTTGCCATTGAGGTCAAATGAAAATATCTTTGTCTTTGATAGTCCTACACTTTCTTCGTGTACGTATTTCTTACACGCATCGACTCTTGTCCTGAACTGCATCCTCACAGCAAACATGACAATACCAGCTTTCCTCATTTTTCTCCGAAGGATAATTCCCTCCAGTGTTTACATCTTTTGTTGGGATTCCTTCTTAGAAACGCGTTTCTTCTTGTCAGGATTATCTTTATTATTTTTCATTGTCGGCTGATCCACTTTCTTATTCTGGAAGTTGATGGATTGTTTTGAGCGTCGTCTGGTGTATGAGTTGAAAATAAATCATTTTTTAAAACAATAGCGCTAGAGTTTATTGATAGAGAATAAAGTTAATATGACCGTAAGTGCTGGCAATATTCTCATCACCCTTGGTCATATTGACAGCGTATACAACATGTTAAAAAATTAACTTATAAGATATTGCAAATTAATATAACATTAATTTACATTATAATTTCCTTGTTCTAAACTTATTTCTTCAATGACGTCCGTCAAAGAACATATTTACTAATACTTCTTTCGTTATTACAATTTATTAAAACTATCAAATAGCCCGTCACAATACGGCTAACTCAAATCAGCCTTACTTCCAAGAGCAGTCTTATTTATTTTAGATATTACTTATCCGTGAAAAGAGGGTCATTTGTGAAGCAAAATGTGCTGTTTTAAATTACACAACTTATACAATCAATTACATTTACACGAACGATGCTTGATTTATTTCTATGCAGCTCAAAAAGTACTGTCATGAACGCAAATTTTTCTCTAAAATTATCGAATACTGTATAACGCCAGTTACTATTGTTTCATTGTGAAGATTTGTACTATTTTTTTCAATTGGTTTAATCTTGGAAAATGTAAATAAATTACCTTGCCGAAGTTTACTATCTTAATAAATACAAATATACATGTAAATGTATACATACCCTATATGCTTCCCACCCTCTCTCCCCTTCTTTATCGTAGTCTCTACCCTCTCTCTTCTCCCATCGTACGAATCTCTCTCTCTCTCTCTCTCTCTCTCTCTCTCTCTCTCTTCCCCTCTCTCTCCTCATACATACCCAACCGCACGCGCAGATTGCCACAATACCCCGCCGCCCCCGCCTTCCCACCGGCCGGGGCTAGCCAGGGGGCACCCCCTGGGCGGTCCGGCGAGGCGGCTGGGCGGCCGAGGTGGGGGCGGGGGCGAGGGACGCGCAGGGGCGTCACGCGGCCCGCGCGCCAAGTGCTAACTAGGCTGTGACGCCACCGGCGCGCTTATCTGGCGGAGGCGGAGGGCGGGTCGCGGCCGTGCGGTGCGGGCGGTGCGGGCGGCACGGGCGGCGTGGGCGACGGCGTGGGGGGCGGGAAGGTCGCACCGCGGGTCTTCGGGGAACCCGGGTTGAGGGCTTCTCAAAGCTTCCAGGGAAGGCCTTCGTGGCACCAGGGAACGAAAGGGGCTTATATGGGCGGGATGGGTGGGAGTCACGCGTGTGGAAATTGCGTCAGTGTAACCTGGATAGCATTGAACTCAAGGGAAATTCAACGTAATAAATTTCGACCAACTGAAGTATGTGGGATACGTGGGTCAATGATAGTAATGCTATATATTCTTTACCACTTCCGCAAGGATGCTGATTACTAATAATTTATTAGTTACTAATACAAATTAACTAAGTAATACGCGACCTACGGAGTACAGCTATCATCGAATAGATAGCGCTGCCGAGACTAAAGCTAGTACATATTCGATGACAACATTATTTATGCGATGGTATAATCTCTGATCATAAATTACAAAAAACGTACCAATACGTTGGTAAATTTGAAAATGTGAATGTTTAGTTTATATTTAGTTTATATTTAGTTTTAATCGGTGTAGTGAATTCTGCTGACATGCGGATAAAAAATAACTAGTGGTCTCACAGAATGGCACAGACTTCCTCGTATTAATTTTCTATTTTCTTTGATCTCAGCTAACTCTACGAACGTGTCACATACTCTTATCGGCAGCTATCTTTCGTTGTTCAAAGTACATTTTTTGTTGTTGAAATTTTCTTAATTTTATTGGTTTCTAAATAGTAGAACTGAAAAATTATTTCAGTAATAATAAAGAACAGTAAAACCATGTCCTAAATTGCAAATTTCTTTGAAAAAGTTGCAGCTATATTTAAAAGACTGGTGCTTAAGAGTTACTGTAAATTCGAAATTTGAGGCTCTTTTTCGCAGATAGTTTTTGAGTTTTCGAAAAACTTCCTTAGAAGTCATTTAAAGCTCATTACTTTCAAATACAATAGTGTTTACAAATTGCTGTAAATGTGAATATTAACGGCGTGAAATATCTTTCTAGAATATTACATTTGTGTGATTTTTGTAAAACCAAAAAAAAAAAAAAAACAAAAAAAAAACAAACGTAATGAACTTTACATTATATTGAAGATTGCAATTAGCACTATCCGTTCGAAAACTTCGAAGACAAAATTTGGAGCCGTTTTTTAGAAAATGGCGTTTGAGTGTTTCTGAAAATGCAGAATTTCGAGCTCATTTTAACAGAAAACAGTTGAGTTCTTGAGAAGCTTTATAAGACATTATTAACAGCACATGCACTCATAAATATATTATTGTAAACAAATTGCCGCTAATATAAATATTAACGGCGCGAGAGCCAAGCCAAAAAAAATTACATTTTTGTAATTTTTCAAAAACAAAGAATAGAACAGTGTGACGTTTGTCATCTTATATAGTGAACTTCACACCATCCCTACCAAAACGTTGAGAAAATGAAGTTTTTTTGAAAAAATCTTGATTTTGTATTTTTTTAGGTGCACATATTGCTCGCTATATTGCGCAAAAACTACGGAAATTTAGAAATTTTTGAAACTTTAGTGTTAGATTGAAAATGAGATCTATACAGCCCTTATATGAGTATTTTACTCTACTCTTAGAAGTTTCGATTTTTCGATAAAAAATATATACTTTAGTCGGAATTACTTACTCTTTCTTTTATTAACAAACTAGCGGACCCGACAGACTTCGTTCTGTCCAAAAGATTTGTACTGTGACAGTTTTTTGTTCCTACATATTTTATAGTCTGGGCAAAAAATCTCCTGAACAGAACCGTCACCCTGGTGATAGGGCGTTGTGAATAAGAAATATAATTAAATAAAACATATATAAGCATTTAAAAGTAAGTAATCGCTTTATTGTTAATCATGTGAATCATAATTATTAACAAAAAACAGTTTTATTTTCATTGTAGTGCTTTGTGATATACAATGTTTTTTGTTTGATTACCTGGCGCATAGATAAACAAATCTGATGGTTTTCCAAAAGGGGACAGGCAACATACAATTGACCATGTGAGAAACATGGGTTTTCCAGATTAATACCACAAACACTTAATGATTGCCCCTGGGACTTGTTTATGGTCATAGCAAAAGCAAGCCGAACTGGAAACTGTAGTCGTTTAAAGTTAAACGGCACATCAGTCGGAATCATTGGGATGCGCGGTATGAGAACGTCTTCTCCTTTATACTTTCCTTTCAGTATAGTTGCTTCTATCACGTTGTTTAGTAATTTTTTATCGCTAACCGTGTGCCGTTGCAAAGACGTGGTTGGTTGATATTTCGCAACATTATAACTACCGATCCAACCTTTAATTGAAGATTGTGAGGTGGCAATCCTGGTAAATCCAGCGAGTTTAAAAATTCCGGTGGATAGTTCACTACATCATCTTGGTTAGTAGCCAAATCAACTGATTTATATATCCTCGATTCGCCTGTAATTTGTTCTTGAATTTTTAAATTTAATTCATTTACATCTATGTTTTTTGCAGCCAATATAGCTCGTTCGCTCAACCAATCATGGTTTCTGTAATTTTGAGAAACATCTGGAAACACCTTCTGAATAAGTTCATCTTTTGATCGAGTTAACTGACAAAAACTTTGAGGAAAGTTAATGCAGCCAGTCAACATGTCTATAGGAAATTTGCCATCACCAATGTCAATGAGTTGTTTAGAGAATATGTTTCCAGATTGGTCATTTTGCAACTCGACACGCATATTCTTGCTTAAATAAAGTACTCTGACATGTTTCCACAAATTGGAGGACTTTAGACATGCATTGAGTTCATCAGCTGGTGTTGATCGTGGAATCACTGGCAATGTTTGACGAAAATCTCCTGCTAATAAAATCATTGCACCACCAAATTGGTTATGATTGCTCCGTAGATCTTTTAAGGTTCTGTCTAAAGCCTCCAAAGATTTTTTATGTGCCATCGTGCATTCATCCCAAACAATTAATTTACATTGCTGCAAGACCTTTGCCATTGCAGAGTTCTTCGAAATGTTGCAGGTCGGAGTTTCATTGCTTTGCATATTTAATGGCAATTTTAATGCTGAATGTGCTGTTCGACCACCTTCAAGCAAAGTTGCTGCGATTCCCGACGAAGCGAGTGCAAGTGCAATTTTATTTTGTGAGCGAATCGTTGCTAATATTAATGAAATCAAAAAAGTTTTTCCTGTACCACCAGGTGCATCTAAGAAGTAAATCCCTCCAGTTTCATCATTTGTTACTTTCATAAGAGTATCAAATACATACTTCTGTTGTTCATTCAACAATGGAAGATATGTTTGAATTAATTCTTTCAAAGTGTTAAGGTCATACAGTTTTTCTCGATTCAACTCTTGGTTAAAAGCATCATGCATTGGACGATTGGGCGCGGCCAGGCCTAATTGAATTAATAGTTTGTTTGACATCATCAAGCACATGTCCTCAATTGAAATCAATGCTTCATTGTATATTTCTTCACTGATTTGTATATTTGGATTTCCCATTCTATTTCGTATTTGATACAAAATATCATCACACATATAATCTTTGTACTTGATCCACAAATCAAGTGGGTTTGATGGGAAGCATGTAGATATGATTATAGAAAACAATGTTCGTATTTGATGAGCGTTTGATGATATTACAGCATCATTGAGAGTTTGATCCCAATGAGCGTCATTTTCTAGCAATTGCAAACGTTGACAGGCTTCTCTGTAAGATCCACACAATTCACCATCAACAGTTCGTAAATGTTGGAATGATGTTGGGCCACGTACGTTGACTAATAGCAGTCGTAAATAAAAACATTCATCATTGCAAGGATGTACTGAATAAATTCGACCAATGGCGTCGGTGGAATACACATCTGGGTATCCTGGAACTTGTTTTCCTTGTTTCCGTCGTATAAATCTCCTTGAGGATTGATTCCAAGTATAATATTTTGGCATTTCAGAATATAGCAATGTTTGTGCAAAGTTATCGTTTTGGCAGGTCTCAAAAAAACTGGTTAATGTAGTAGATGGTGGCTGAGCAGCTCTTTGTACTGCGTTCTGTGCTGTAAAATACACTCTTTGTCCATTTTCTAAATGCACAGCTAAGTGAACAACGGAAGGGTGTCTCTCATGAATAGGAAAAGAAAATATTCGCCACACTGCTTCATTACTACTAACATAGCGGCCCATTTGGTATTGGGTAACTTCATCATTGGAATTCTCTGCACCAATTCCAATCACAGCCATATCACTCCCTTTGGTTACATATTTGCAAATGTATTTAATAGATTTCACTGAATGGCAAGATTCAACGTTGATGTGTGCTTTGATGGTCTTTGATAAAATGGGTGAATATGGAACAATCCAACGATTATCTATTTCAATATCTTCTTGATTTAATTTGACAATTGTTGATCGTCCATTGTCTGCTGTCGATCGTCGACGATACAGTGGATAACCGTCATTACCAGTAATTGTTTCCGATATTAATGTCCGTGGATATCGTTTTGAACATTTACCATCCATCATACATGGTGAATTTTGATTAAGAGTTCCACAGGGACCATGTATCATATTTTTGATAACTACCTCATGCAATCCAGAATCTACTTGTACATCAGGGATTTCAGCTGATATCACTGCATCAACTTCATTTGGCCTTATCTTTTCAGCCAACCAAATCAAAATGTGTGCATGTGGCAATCCTCGTTTCTGCCACTCCACAGAATACATCCAGCAGCGTGTCTCACCAAACACATAATGTTTTACGATGAAATCCATTAAAGATTTCAATTTTTGTCTAAAGACTCTGGCTGTAACATCATGACGATCAATGGGAGATTGCCCAGGGAATAACTCCTGCTTGATTTCTATCCAGTGCGGATTGCATGTAAATGTGATGAACAAATCTGCTGTACCATAATGACGAACATACGACATGGCATCTTGAGCATATTCGTGCATATGTCGAGGGCTTCCGATGTATGTTGCTGGAAGAATAGTCATCCGACCAACATTCTGTGCATTTCCATCAGTATTAATCGCATCTCGAAGGTGAATATACTCTTCAGATCGGAGTTTGGTCTGATTCAACCTGATGAATGTTAATCTCTCCGTTTCAATTTTAACATACATGTCAACAATATATTTGTGATATAATCGCCGACATTTCAATATGTGATTGTCTTCATTTTCCCGAATCATTAGGCGGTATGAATAATAGTTCATTGAACTGACTTTTTTGTTAGTTTCAGAACCTGTAAATAGATTTTGTTTTAATAACATTGCAATATAAAATTAAAATACATAATATAGTGACTGAGATAATAACTAATATTTTAATTACCTGTAATGGGATTTATCATTTTTATTGAGAAATCATAGCCATCTTCACCTTGCCAAAATATAATGGGATATTGCAGTGCATCATATGAGCGGTGTGTTTCCTTTATACGTTGTAGTTGATCATTCCGACGATGTAAAACAATATCACGGGATTCCAAGTTTTCTCCAACTACAACGATAGCAACTTCATCAATAGTTGGTGCATTAAAACGTCTTGCATGTTGACCCGCAGGTTTTTATCAGCTCTGATTACAATTTTGTGATTATCTGATGGCATCAGATCCAGGGCAGTTTTAATCAATATAATCAATTGATTGTGTTCATGAAATAAAGTTTGTAATTGTTCTACAATAGACCTCTTTACTAAATTGTTATGTGCACAACGCAGATTAGTTTCTTGTGATGAATTGCCCATAAAATAAATTTGCAGGAATTTGTAGTTGCTATCTGTCACTGGTAACAGTGAACCTGCTCTGTGATATATTTGGCCTTGTATCTGTAAATTTAAAAAAATATTGTTTGTACCAAACACTATAAAATAAAATAAAATAAATTAGCAATGTGGGGTATAAATTTATGGATTGTCAGTGATCAAACTTAAATAATATTTGTTCTTTAAAATTATATCTGTCTCCTAATTAGTTGTAACTAATATCTATCATCAAATATATTGGGTTTCAAAATAATAAAAGTGTCGCTAAAACTGAATCACCAAATAATATGGGGACTAAGTGATGATTATGATCTTAATGATTAAGTCATTGAAAATTAGTAACACATCTTAACTTAGGTGACAGAACATAAAATAATTATGTTTAACTGCTATAATACATACCTTGAAAGTTGGCATAAAATTTTCCCGAACTACGTTTGTTGACCCAAAGGAAGTCATTTGAAAGCAATTGTTATATTGTTGGATATTTGTCAAAAAGTGTATGGAATCTGTTCCTACTCCTGAAACCAATGAGTATAATGGCTCTGGTGGTGGTTCCAATGGTATCAATTTCACTTTACCATTTGCGCAACACAATCCATTAGCTTCGTTTTTAAATTTCAATGCCTTACAATATGAGCAAACCGAGTTCATAGAACCAATAACAACACATTAGTAGTTACTGTAGTCAATTGACACATCGTAACTGAAAGCAGCTCGATTCAAACTTGCGCTATTATTAGTTGAATGTAGCGCTCGCGCTTCACGCGTTCGTGATGCCCGAATTCTTTCACGTTCATTTCGGTCGTCACGTTCTTGTGCAGCATGATTAGATCGGTAATTAGCTTGCTTTGTAGCATTTCGGGTTCTTCTACCTAAATTGCTTCGTCTAATAGGAGGCATATCTATATTATTGTAACGTTTCTCCGTGGTGAATTAAAACCAACGAAATATTATACTCACTACTCACTTCTACTCTCTTCTGCTAACTCCTCTCTAACTCGCTACTGCTGACTGACTCGCGGCCGCCGGCAGCGGGAAGGGAAGGGGCGGCGGCAGATAACGCAATCCACGCGCAGCGACCTCGGCAGGTCGGGGGGAAGGGAAGGGGCGGCGGCAGATGACGCACCGGCTCTTATCTATCGCTTGCTGACGGATGGCAAGCCGCGGTGCTTCGGAGCTCCGGCCTACGCAATCAGGCAGGGATGTGTTGATGGAGTACGGTCTTGCGGCAGGAAGAGCGAGCGTGGGCTCCTCTGATATTTCTTGTTTAAGGGCTGTTTTGAGGGTTTTCCCGGCAATTATTCGAATTTTTCTCGACGTAAAAACCATCCTTGGACTTCAACGAACATTTTAAAAAAAGAATTGCCCAAATTGGTCCAGGCGTTGTTGAGTTATGCGGTTACCAACACATTTTGCGATTCATTTTTATATTATAGATTAAGATACACCTGAAGTTGTAATTAACAAATCTTAGCGATGATCACTGCATGTGAATTATTTTCATATGAAATCTGTTGAACTGATATTTTGAAACTTGAAAATATTGAAAATTTGACATATTTTTAGAGCAATACTCGAAGAGGTCTTAAAATAATTGCTAAAATGACGCAATGTTTTAATGTGAGGTTAGTATGGAACCATTAGCCGCGAACTGTCTGTATAAAGTTTGCACGTTAAAAAATTAAAATGAAATAAAAAGGAATTCCAGATATTTAACCATCGGAGGGTTCTGTTAATACTTTACTCGTCGTAAAATATTCGCAACCTCAGTTAACTTAAGTTAATTGGAAAATTTGAAGAGAAACATTTGAATACGTATTTGTCGCATAGAAATTTAAAATGTAAACTCCCGTTAAGGGGTTTTAGATTCAGTTCGCAGAACATTATTAGGTGTACGTTTTCTACATCCCATTAATACACTTAACTTTACACTTTGTAGGTAAGTGTTCTTTCGTAATACTTTAACTACACGAAAAAATAAGAAACCCTAATATTGAGTTCTAGACATAAATAACGTATGGAGAAGAGATACAGATTAGCCTCAATTTGCCTCACTCTTGACGCCAAATACTTCGTAAGTAGCTGACATTTTTCTTAGATTGGCTACGTTTCATTCGGAACTATTTCATAGTCTCTGCTTCGGAACCTATTAGCGACGCTAACATCTGGTGATGATACTAGTGTGATGATACTAGCAGGACCATTCTAGCATGGTGATGAACCGCAGTGACACGAACATTGAAGTCTATAACCCTACTCACTTGCTGAAAGCCTACGTGTGTTCATGTATCAAAACATCACGTAACCTGAATGTTCGTTAATTAATGTTTGTATGTATACCGGTATAGCAGGGCTATGGTAGTCAATAGTTCTTGATAAATACCTGTATAAACTTCAAAGTTTTTGTGGAAAACATAAAACAGATACGTAGAAAATAACACCAATAATCTGATGGAAAATTTGCAATGAATACTGGTGTATAGTCCACAAATAGATATAGTTTTAAAGTTTTGGTTTTCAAATTATTAAAAAATAAATTCTAATGTGATGAAGGTTGAGTAATTTTCTTCTATTTGTAAAGAGCAGTGGTCCTAATACGGTGAACATACACTTTTTATTACGATATTCAAGACGTTCCTTATATTATTTTATTATTTTCACGGAATATATTTTTACCGTAAATTAGAGAGGCTGATGTAATGAGTGTTACAGTACATCCAAGTTCTAATATGAAATCTCTCTATCTCTAAATATTCTTTTAATTGTCACACAATTTAGAATCACTAGCTTCCTCGCGAATCACACGAGAACATCAGATGTACAAATAAGCATAAAGGGGAATTTTAAAGAAAAATTAGAATTATATTAAAATGTATTATATGGTCACAGTTATTACAATAAAATTTTCCCAGGTTTGCGTGACAGGAAAATATTATTGTCTTGGCTGTGAGTGGGTCTTTGTGGCAGCTTCCTTTTTTGCACCTATGTATCCAACAAAAGGTGTCATAAAACATCAGCAAGGGAAACCCCTAATGCACTTAGCGAATGTTTACGGTGCTAGAAGCAGATGATTCATGGATTGCCTTGGTCAGTAACATAACCAACAACTTCCTTATCTTCTCTGTTTACCGCCCTCCACGTGACTCGGATAGTGTGCAATGTATAGTTAATGTCGTGGGTTGACAAGTGTAAGTTGTCATGTCAATATTACAGCAAAATGTTTCATGGCTACCAGGAACAAATGCGTTTGCTTTTCAAGCTAGCACATCACCGGAAATGAATGTTTTAAGCTTTGCGCTGGTCTATTTTGACCTATTATTTTTCTTTGAAAAATAATTAAGTGATAGTTAAATGTTATTGTAGAAGTATATTAAATTAATATTGTTATAATGAATGGGATATAAAATTTTAAGTAGGTACGAATGTAGCCAATATTGGTATTGTCAATCTCAACATTCGTTACTAAAATGACCCTAAGAATCAGAACATCATTACCCTTCCCTTCATGTTTTAGCAGTCCCGAGCTGCGATTAATTAGAATTTAATATTCCCGTTTTTTTCTGAGAAGTATCACTTAATTTGATAGAGTTGTTGGTGGTTATTAAGTTTTTCTCGAAACTCATCCCTCGGTGAGCGACGTTGGAGGTATCAGAAGCAACAGCAGTAGCCCAGGCTCTACCCAATAAAACAAAACGAACAGGAATCGATGCCATTGCTTCCTACGCTGGTTCTCCCGCCGCGTGGTGGCCGCTCGGCACTTAGTATTTCACCGGCGTCCCCGAACGCCTTCGAGCCGCTAGCGCGTGGTGAGCCTCGCATCCCAGAGCGAGTATGTTAATTGCATCAAATCTGAGTCCATAAAATATTGAAATTATTTCTCCGGAACCATTAAGCACACATGAATTATATTATAATCGCCCCTGAGGGGAAAAGAGGGAGGTGGGAGGTGGGTGGTCGGACATCGAGGGGGAGGGGGAGGGAGGGACAAGTTTGAGGCGACGCACGGCGCGAGTCAAGCGATCTACATAACCAAACAAAAAGGAGTCGCGTCCCGTTAGTCAGCTGTCTGCTGGCGGGCGGCGCGCGCGTGTCGAGCAGGTAGATGCAGGAGGCGTTGGGTCCGATGGTGGTCAAGATCGCTGCTGAATGCGTGGGCTTTGTGAGAAGAGGGAGGGTTGCTCTCTCAAGAGAGAATAGTTTAGGAGACCGTTCTTGTGATTTTACAATCGAGAAGTTTCACTTTTGAGCAACTCTTGTAGAAACATTTGATTTCAAGTCGCTAATGGAATTAATTTTTCTTCTGACGTTTTTGCAATAAGCGTTTAGTGATCTAACTTACTCCGGAAACAAGAGGATTCATCCATCCCTTGGTGATTTTCTTCTTCTCCTCTTCCTCCTACTTCTTGTTCTTTTTCTCCTTCTTCGTCTTCTGAAAATACATATTAAAACTAAAGTCAGAGTCATTTTGGAATTTTGCATTTGTTTTGTTGGCAACTTAACGTAAAGATCAGTTTATCACCTGAGCGAAGGTAAGTCAGAAAATAAAACTTACAGTAAATTTTAAAAAAATGGAATTTTTATAGTTAAAATTAGAATACAAGGAAATAACCTCCTTTGATCCGTCTCTTGTCAAGCTTCCGGACGTTTTGTGGCATCATGAGTAGCCACTCATGCACCATTTCCACATTCTAGTTATCCAACGAAAACTTAGATTTGCATCGGCCCATCATAGAGTCATAAAGGGGGAAAAAAGAAAAAGAATGTACTGGTGGTGCGTCACCTGCTCAAAATTATTTCTAATGAACTGTATCAATTTGCTATTGGCTCTGACTGTTTACATGTCAAATGACATGGTACTCGATGAGCATTTAATGCAATAATTTAGCGTTTTGTGGAACGTTGTAATAAAGCTGAACCATGAATAATGCGCAATTTCACCAATGCTGATACATTCGGCATTAATCATTCGCTCAACTGTCTCGATCTCCCTGTCTTTGTTCGAAATGAATGGTGTATCAGGACGGTCTTCATCACACCCACCCACATACACACACACACACACACACACTATATCTCAAGTGATTTATCGTTTCATGCATTTTTGGTTCCACTAAGATGCTCTTCAGCATTTTGTGACTGCATTCAACAAACAATTTCCATGCTTAGCCCGCCACTATCTCCTGGACATCTTAAAGTCCGGAAATTATTACAAAAGTAACTGAGCACTGAAACAATATACTTCGCTCACAAAAAACTTAGAATATTATGTAGAGTCAATACTGTCAACGATTGTAGAAGAGAAAGTAAATTTAGGCATTTGCTTTTGACTTTACTTTGTATATTAATTTACTTTGTGTGTGTGTATGGGAAACATTTATTATGTACAGACATCAATTTGAGGGTACTTTGTAGGACAATCTGCCACTTTTAGTTCCTCTTAGAGTAGAAAGAGTGCGCAGATCTCTGTCTAAGCCTTTTATATTAATTTTTACTCTTCCTGTATGACTTATTCTGCAGTTATTAATAGAAAATCATCATTTAAAAAGTTGTTTGAGTAAACTTTATAAAGTATGCTATTTAGAATGCTTCATAAATTTCAATAATAGTACGTTCAACAAATTATCTTGTTTTTGAAACGATCAATTTTATTACGACACTTCCAACTAAGAAGTTAGAGTTAGGGTTCTAAAAGGTGTTGTATCGAACGTACACCATGACTTGCGAGACCCTTGACTGAAATATTTGATCAACTTAAAGCAGACCGAATTTACCCAAAGACAAGAGGTACAAATGCATCCTCACGGATATACTCAGAAAATGGGGCAACTGTAAAGCAACTCAAACATTCAAATGAATAACATTCTAACCGCTAAATATTACTGCTGGAATTTGTTCAAGTCTTTGAACCTCGATAAAGTACAAAACCATGCTGCAGATAATTAGTGGATGATTACATAGCTCATGACAACTATGATAAACTTTCTCAAATTAGTTAACAGTTAGTTCTGTAAATTTATTTATAACTCTGTTTCCCAATGAAAAAAATTACATCCCCAAATTGCATCATTGCATCTATGTGTGTGTTGTGGTTGACAGTACGCTCCAGTTAGTACGCTAGAGTTTGTGATTCAAGACTGATTTCAAGAAAGTGAAACTGTGGTGAAGTGTGAAAATTCTGGTTGTGCGAGGCACATACGATCATCAGTGACATACGGAGCTTAAAAAACCTTTGGGTAGTAATGCATTGTCCAAACGTAGAGTGGTGTGTTGGGAGGAACGTTCGCGCCAGAATTGCACACACAAATTGGTCATATGAGATAACATTGAACCACCCTCAGATAAAGATAAATTAATTTGGGTATAACTAGGTGGCATCGTATTACATAAATAAGATAGTAAAGTATAATAACATGCAAGGAAATTAATAATAATAATAATAATAATAATAATAATAATATAAAAACTGACGACTCATAAAACTCTATGAACGTGAAGAAAAAGAAAACGTCCTTATTCCATACCCGCACTGAATGTTTGTACAATTATGACCGCACTGCACCGTCCTTCAGCTTACTGCACTGCACATCACTTCACTTCCCTACATCACTTAAAACACTTCCTCCCGCGTGGAAACAATAAAATATTTTGACGAATATAAACCGTGAGTAATGTGAGCTCTTTCCCTTCGCACCTAATTAAACAGTGATTTCTATTTTTGCATCTTAAATTTTTTCTACTTTTTGGCTCTTGAACCAGAAATCAATGTAAAATTGGCATTTCCAACGAAAAGTCAGTGGCATTCAATCACTGCTATTGTATTTTTTATTTCTGCCGCTTAAATGACTAATATAGTTGCTATGAGTTGTGGAATAACCTTTGAATCTTTACCAACCTCTCAAGAAAACGGTTGAATGAAGACGTTTTCAAATTTCCCAGACTAGCGCGTCGCACGCATCGTTCAAATTACCCATTAGTCAGTGCAGCCTTGCACAAAAACTCACAACTCCCACCTTTCTTAAAGTCCATCACGTGAGCGGCAAACGCCTTCGTGAACCCGTCCGTCGCCCTCGACATGTAGATCGTCGGGGCTTCTCGAGTTTCCACGTCCCGCCGCTCCGCTTCGCGTCGAGAGCTGCCTGCAGTCACCACCGCCGTCGACAAAAAACGGACGAGGTAATAAAGAGCTGCCCCGGGGGAAATGAGCGATTTTGTAATTTATGGAGTGCGATCGTCGAAGAAAGCAAGACGTATATGAGGTTTGGTTTACGTATTCTTTTATTCCTGTATGGTACTTTGTTTACATCATTGGTGATTACACGGCAACGTTCTAAGAATTACCTGATTTATTTTATTTTATTTCTTCTTTTTTATATTCTTCTCTTAGAAGGTCCGTTATGATTATTTCCATCTAGAAGATAGATTTTAGTTATTCATATTTTTTCTTTCTGTTTTTCATTAATTCTTTCCAATGTCATCATTTCACTGTTTCTCCTCTTTCGCTTTGGATTATTTCAAACCGATTTTCCCGTTTTATATTCTCTTCTGCTTTGGAACACTTCCACCTGTTACACTCACTTTCCACAAATTGTTTTCCATAGATTTTTCTTCTTTTATACCATTTGTGGCTTATATAATATGTGGTCGTTAGAATTAAAAAAATATTGCCCGATTAAACTTCCTAGAATATTAGATTCAAATCTAAAATTAATTTTTTGTAGATAATAAATGCTGTGTGGTTACATAGTTTGGTGGTTCAGTTATTGCAATTTATGTTCGTGAATGTTATTATTCAAGAAAATCAACGATCAGAGGAACTTAAACATAATGTGTGGCTCATTAAAATATTTGGCCTCAAACAGTGCATGGAAGTGTCAGGAACGTGTGAATTTATGTGAAAGAAGATCAAGCAAACAGAGTTTTAAATATAGGGTGGCAAAATGAAAAAGTGTTGCGAGACTTTTGAATTAGACTGATGTGGAAACAGGTTAAAAACCTGTTACTATAATGAATGCAGCGAAATTAGAGCCCAAAATTTGCATAATTTTGTGCCAATGCTCTAGATAATATGTAATCTGTTCATAAATTCCACCCATTAGGCGAGAATGCTGTTATACATTTTTCACGTTGTTTATGAGCTTGCGACATCTTTGATCTTTCTGAAAATGCCGAGCTACATGACTTCCCTCATTGTCACGCTTTCAAACAAAATATGTTTCACTTATTAATTGTAATTCTATTACCAGTTGTATTTTTGTTACCTCCTACTAACAGTTCGTAGAAAACCGCTTGTTATTACAATGATATGTCAGAACATTATTTAGTTACGTTAGGGACAGTACTATGATTCTTATATTTTAATCGTTAGTATTTAAACTTTTAAAAATTAATTTCACATTCATTTGGAAATAAGTTGTTATTATTATTAAGCGTTCAGATTAAGATTAAAGCATTCAAAAAATGTTTTATGATCATTTTACTAGTACATAAAAAGATAATTCAACGACTAATATTTATATTTTAAATTTTTAGTGCATTAAAAAAGCAATGTCCTCCGGATTAACATAAAATAAGTTACATCGTCTAATATTACGTATCTTTTCTTTTATTACTTCAAATTATTTGACCCTAAATAAACTTTATAAATAGTTATTCATTCCTAGTTATAAAATTAAAACTGTCAAGATGCCGCCAAAAGTGGATGCAAGACCTTGCAGGCCTGGATGTAATAAACTGACTTTCAAGTGTTTTCGGTTTCTGATTTAGTCAATTTATTCTTGTAATAATTAATCGGATGTCAATTACGATAAATTTATGTTATCTAAATTTTTCTCTGTCATTGTATATCGAGCAATTTCTATTAATGTTATAGGGTCTTACTAGTATTCAGTTTATAAAATGTTGTGACTTTTCAACGAATTCTTTTTTTCTTTTCTTTCTTTGTTAGTAGGTAGAATCTCCGCGACATTTCTTTGATGTTTCCGCAACGGCAGTGTTACACAAAGGTGTCCGCGTGGCTGTTACACGACGCGAGAACACAACGCTGCCCGGACTCATTCTTACGCGACGAACGTCCGCCTTCCAAAAATCCATCACGGACAATTCAGGGAAACATATGACTGGCGCGGTGCGATCACAGGGCGATCCCCGCGCCGGCCCGCCATTTTCCCACGCGCGCCGCCCGCCGCCTGTTTTACAACTTTGGCAGTCGGCGCGTTTGGAACACTCCCGCCGCACGACGCTGCCGCGGCGTGGGAGGAGGCGGGGGTGGGGTGGCCACAAGGCGCAGCCAAAGGCGAGGCTCGGAAGAAATCTCGATTCTGCTCAGAATGTCGATCAAACGCGTGGCTTGATGTCCAGAGGATGAGGTGTGGTGCGGGCGGGGGGGGGGTAAGGCTGTGGAGGCAGAGAGAAACGTGGCTGAGCGGGCCGGATGGGGGTGAAGCGGGGCGGGGTGGGGCGGGGCGGGGCGGGGCGGAGCGGGGCGGGGCGGGGCGGAGCGGGGCGGGGCGGGGTGGGGTGGGATGAAATGGGTCGGAGCGAGGGGAGGTAGCGCTGGAGGGGCACAGACAAGCGTGGCAGAGGGCGGAGATGCGGA